>CM029473.1:21590704-22790704 GCA_017140325.1 Eucalyptus leucophloia subsp. euroa | reverse complement strand
GATGAGGGAAACCAAATGAGAACACTTTTATAGGAACAAGAAAATGATAATCACCATAATAGTTAGCTCAAGAAGAAATGGAGACATACAAAGGGCCTGAGCAGCAGTTAGTCTAGCCCGAGGATCCTTTACCAGTAGCTTCTTAACAAAATCTTTAGCACTATTGCTTATGCTTGGCCAAGGTTTGCGTCGAAAATCAGGTTTGCTCTTCAAAACCTGAAAAAATTAAACAGCGGCATAAGTGACAGCGCAAAAAATAAAATCATCAAGGAAAGTTTTGGCATCCAAGGTACAGGATCTCCCCACGTTTCCCTCCCTTATTGCTAGGATTGGAAATATTAAATGTTACATATTGATTGTGGGATCTTGGGCATCTGAACTAGTGCAAAATTATAGAAGTGCAAACTGATTACTTCACTCAACAGTCTCTCATTTTGTTGATTAAGGACCATTTGCTTTCACTTTATTTCAAGTGATGATTAATTATCGACTCTCCCACCAATATTTGTATGTTCTAAAAGATTTCAAGTGTTCTTCACTAGGTAAAAGTCAAATCGCATGGGCTGCATAACCCGCTGTTCCGAACTAGGTAAAAGTCAAATCGCAGGGTTGCGTAACCCACAAGATTTGAACAAAACAACTAGAAAGGGTAGAAATGAAATCGCTCCAAATAGACAAACGCAATACCTCCTTAAATATACCATCTTCAGTCTTGTCCCAGAAGGGACGCCTCCCACATAGTAGAATGTATGTTATCACACCAATACTCCACACATCTGATTCTGGTCCTGATTTGCGTTTCAATACCTCAGGAGCAACATAATAGGCACTACCGACAATATCTGGAAACTTCTTTCCTGCAATCAATGAAAGAGCATTAATTTTCAGGCAATTTCTCATTCAGTTTATAAAAAATTATGGCATAGGTTTGCAAAAGCAAGTCAAAATCCTTTATAGCCCTAGGAACAAAATAGGGAAAATGAAAGAAAACAAAGAGGATATGTCGATCTGATCATAAAAATTAAATGGCCCACTTTAGTATCTGCACTATCACATTTAGCACGGCAGCTACTGACAGTCCATAAGAGGAGGCAGATGCTGAGGTGAAATACTTCCACTAGTATTACTCAGGAGTCGGGACAGAGAAAGCCAAATGTCATCTAAGCAATATGCAAAATTATCTTCAGCCATAAAAATCTAATCACCTGGTTTTATGAAGTCCGACAAGCCAAAGTCCGTGGCTTTCAAAGAGGAGTCATCTTTTTTTGACTTAAACAAAAAATTCTGCAGGCAATGAGAAACATAAGAGAGCTTCCAAAGCAGCATTACTCCACATTGTAACTCAACATGTCGTGACTTTTACCTCTGGTTTCATATCACGGTGCACTAGACCATGTAAATGACACTGGGCAGCGACTTTAAGCATCTGCCGTACAACAACTGCTGCATCTTTCTCAGTGTACCGGCTGTCCTTCCTGCTCAAAGAAAACCATGAAGAAGTAGCACACTGATCAAGCATTTGCGAGCTACAAGAATCGCCGCTTCAGTCATTTAAGACAAAAATTCTTACTTGGACAATATCCGATCCAGTAATTCACCACCTTCACATAACCTGAAAAAGTAAAATCAAGATAACACAAAGTCATTATGCACAGATAGAAAATAAAAGCAGAAAAAAGCATTATTACTAGAATAATACTATTTACTGAGTTTGGGGGAAAGTAACATCTCGAGAAAGGATGGCATAACTTACTCCATAACTATGTACACGTACGAATCATCTTCAAAGGCATTATAAAATTGAACAACATTCTCATGCCCTGTCAAGGCTTGCAATATCTTGACCTCTCTCTTTACATCCTCAACAGCAATAGGAAGAACCATCTGCATTCAACATTTTGTTTGCAAGATTACCCAACCGTTTTAGGATAGATTTTTAAAGGAGTTTCATGCAAACATTATAAAAAATAATACCACCAACAATAGAAGATTATCTCCATGCAGAGACCTCTGCTTAATTGAACCACCATAAAGACACTAAACTACAACGAGAAGAAAAACAAAAAGTTCAAAGGAGCCACTTAGAAGATATTCTTGCTAGAAAAGGCATGGAGTTCAAAATGTATTCCCTTTCTAATTATCTGAATCCTGACGTGGAGACTTTGCACTACATTCTAAACAGTGTCTACTGATGTAACTGTTGGTCAATAGCATGTATCGTAAATCTCTCCTCTATTATAGTTCAAGCAAAAGAATTATGTGCAAGCAAGGGGTTAATCCGATTTACCCAGATCAAGATACTGTATAAGACAAGAGACATTACATGGTTGGCAAAATAAGCATATTTGTATGTCATATAATTAAATATTAAAAAAATTTGGAAAATTCAACTTGCATAAGGTAGAAATTCAAGGAAGCCAATTTAATTGCCTATACCTACCGAAACCGATCTACTTTTTGCATAACAAGCTTCTCCGTTTCCCCTTCCCTTTCTTCTCTTTTTCCTTTCCACTGAGCCCCACATGTCATAATTGAACCTATGGGTTGAATTTATAGTTCACGTGAACATAAAACATACAATTATTGAAGAACATGCAACAGCATGTGTCAAGCCATTCTCTCAAAGGGTAATGCTATAACAGCTCCACAAAATTGATTTTCAAAGCGACATGGCGACCTGTAAGTTAGTATTTAAACAAGTGGATCATATTCCACACTCAACAAAAATCTGCACATCGCTTTGCAAAGCCATTCTTGCAAAACAATATACGTATCTCTAGCATTATACTTATTTTTGAATTAGCCAGAAAGATAAAGAACCAGACAAAAAAAGGTGCAAAAGAGGGAACTTTTTGTGGTTCTCGTAGTCAGGTCAATGACAAATACTTGGAAATTTTCGCAGAAAATCCAGATTGCTTATCCTTAACAACTAAAAGATAAGGTAGCGGAGAACCTCGCAACCCAATTCACAGAGCTAACCACAGAAAAGCAACTAAGCAGACAAAGGCGAATCGCGGAACCCCCAGAATCTGACCTGATCCTGAACTGCAAAAGCTCTAAGCTAAAGCCCACCGAGTTCGACAAATTTCAACTCCTCTAATGCCGATCTCAAGCTTCCCCAGAATCCATCAAACAAGCTTAATTCGCGGGAATATTCCTACTAACGGAGAGAATTAATTGCAACAGTGTCCGCACCCTTTTGGACAACCGGATGCGTGCGCCGATTATCTCGCTTCAGATGGACTCATTCAATCAGAAAAGCTGAACCGTTAGAAACTATCCCTTCTCCAAAGATGAAAAAAGATTCTTCTTTTGGAGTAATCTAGTCTATCAATTCTTCATCAGTGACATCATAAAATCCTTTCCTTTTTTTGATCCCCTTCTATATAGAACTGAATTGAACACCAAATTTAGCTCCACAACAATCTCGCAACCTAAATTGAGCTCCAGAACCAGCAATCGCGAGTTGCAACAGAAGAGAAGAATCCACCAAAAAAAATACAAAAAACAGGAACCAAAAAAAAAAGAAAAAGGAAGAGTGAACCACCTTATTCTTCTCAATTCTCTTGACGGCGACTCGATCTCCATTGGCCTTGTCGGTGGCGACGTAAGTGTAACCGAACTGACCGTGCCCCAGCAGCTTCCCGATCGTGTACCGCCGGTCAAAGTCCTTGGCGTACCCGAAATCGGTGCGCTTCCCGCACGGGATCACCCCGCTCCCCTTCTTCTTCTTCCCGCCCTCGCCCCTGACCTTCTGCTTGTTCTTCTCATTGGCCCCGGCCGTCCCCGCCGCCCCCGCCTGCGGCCGCCCGATCTCGTGGCGTTTCTGGTTGGCGGCGGCGGCGGCGTTGCTGCTGGAGCCGCTGACTCTGGTGGTGGAGATGCAGAGCCCCATGGCGGAAGGCGGAAGCGGTCGAACCGGAGTAGTCAACCGAGGAGGCTGCTGCTGCTGCTAGCTGGCGTCGTTCCGGCGAGCGATGCCGCCGGCGACCATCTGAGCTTCGGTCGGGACGGTGGGAGCTGGGGCGACGCGTCGGTGTATAAATATGGGGAGACGGAGAGGGGACGGAGGAAGGAGGGAAGAAGGAGGAAGGAGGGGCAGGAGGAAGGTGGGCGACTTGGCTATGGTGGTGGTCAAAGATGACTTCTCTTTTTTTCTCCTTTTTTTTCTTCGTTGATTTTGACGGAGAAGGAAGAAGAGCAGCAGGAGGAGGAGGAAGACGTAGGAGGTCGGGAAAGCGAG
The DNA here is from genome assembly GCA_017140325.1 of Eucalyptus leucophloia subsp. euroa. Lineage (NCBI taxonomy): Eukaryota > Viridiplantae > Streptophyta > Magnoliopsida > Myrtales > Myrtaceae > Eucalyptus > Eucalyptus leucophloia. The sequence continues at coordinate 22,786,461 of CM029473.1, read as the reverse complement.
TACGAAATACGGAATGCGGGGTAAAAAGTTGTGTTGTTTTTTCACTCGCCCCACTTACCCGCGTAAAGTCAAAAAAAAAAAAAAAAATTTATTTTGTTCATTATTTACTGTTTATTTATCTGGAATGGAATGGAATCGTGTCGAGGCGCGCTTCCGTATGTCATTAAATATCGTGTCCGATGTAGATTCGTTCGATTTCTTGAAGCAATGAAAATGTTGGGTGCCTGGTTCTCCGGAATTATAGAGAAAGCAAATCCCCGAACGTAAAGCGCGAATTGGTGATGGGCATGCCCTCATCCCAAAAGAACGTTTTTGTCTCGACGTCAAAGTATAATGAACGGAGATAGTTACAGCACTGCTTGCACCATCACCGGTCGCACTTGGGTCCGGTGACCTCAATATCATTGTTGTGCAAAGACATTAAAATTAGATTGCAGAGGTTTCAAAATCTAGATCTAGTTTGGAAGAATATGAATGAGTATGGAAACGCCTTTAGTGATCTACCGGATCTAAATCTAGATCGGGAAGAGGAGCTTCCGGATTAATATCTAGATCAGAAGATGTGAGCTTCCAAAATTAGGAGATACCGTATAACCTATGAACTCATCGATCCTATCAAATTTCTTGATTTGGAGGATCTGAAGCAATTGGTTGATTCCTAACTATGGAAGTGAAAGATAAGTTTGGTAAGTAGACAAGACAAGAAGAGCATAGCAGCAAGCCAGGGAAAAAAGTAGATAAAAATAATAAAATCCTCCCAATTCAGATTGAGAGAATATATCAATTCGAGTTGAGAAAACTATGCATTTTCTCAATTCGAGTTAAGTTAATGCAATTTGAATCGAGGGAAGCAAACCTGACAAGATTGTTGAGATACACACGTGTCATCGAAAAATTAGAGTGGTATGGAACAATTAATATATTATAGTTAGCCTATAATTCATTAATTTAAACTTTTAAATAAAGTTACGACCAAAAAAAAAAAAACTTTTAAGTAAAGTTAGGTCTAATAAATATGTTAACCAATGGGACTTGGACTCCTTTTTTGTAATTTCCCTCAATGAAGGTATCGGATTTCTACTTTGCTTCTGCACTTGGATTCCAACCAATGTTGATTAAATTACATAATGCTCTTTTTATTTTTATTTTTACTCTCTCTATATACATCCTCATAATGGTAAATTCATGGGATTGAGTTAGTTAACAACTTGACTAAATAGTGGATGTATGTGTTTTTTTTTTTTTTCGTCTTGATCTATAATATCTTTTCATCCTTACTTTTTGGATCAAACTTGAAATAGAAGGTAACAAAAAGAATAGAGGGCTAGATGCTTCTGTATTTAAGGAAGGGAAAAATGTGGCCTTGTATTTCCTTCATCTGCTGATCATGATAGATTAAGAAATGCTACGTCTACATGTACTAAGATTTCTTATTAAACCCCTAAATTTCCTCCTAGGAAACGTTGCTTTTTAAGTACCAAACGTTTGGTCGTCTGGATTTCTAATCGGGATAGGACTGGATAGGATAAGATATGAAATCTTAGGATTTTTTTATATCCCGTCCATTGTTTGGTGAATCATAATATTAAAGTCGGATATGTTTACATCATATCATGTACATTTTTTTTAAATATAAATGGCATATCATTATAAATGAACTAAATGTTCATAAATAGAGATATTGAAAATCTCCCGTAACACTATTATTTAATTTATTTTTATTTTATTTTTCCTCTTTTTTATATTATTTTCATTATTATTTCTTTTTCCCCTTTCATCATTCTTTAATAAAATTTTATCAAAGAGTAAATTGTACTAACATACCAAAAATACAAAAATACCTAAAATATATAATAAATATAAATATTTAATTTATAGATTGAATATTTAATATAAGATAGAATTAAAGTTGAATATATAAATTAAAATAAGATTAATTAAAAATAAATGTTTATTTTTTATTTTGTATTTTGTATTTCTTAAATTATAATTAAAAGATTATTTATATTGAAACATAATTTCAATTTTGTTAATTTAATAAGTTTGTTATTCAAGAAAAATAACTTTCCTATTATGAATATTACAAATCCTATCCACCTTTATCTCACCTCCCCCATTGAATAATTTTATCCATTTATATCCCATTTATATCCGACTTTATCCCGTCACGAGCACCAAACATAAGATAGGATAAATTATATCATATCTCCAATTTTATCCCGTCTGTCCAAGTCCACACAAATGCTCGGCATGAATATACCCCCTCAAGCAACCTCACAAGATAGCATTAAAAACTTACGCCCTCTAGGTAAGGGAATTATAAACTCAGTCATATTTTGTCGTTATCAAGTGAACAATGTTGAAGAGGTCATACAAGAATTGGTACACTAATAAATTAGAGTGCTACGATCCTTTGACTTTTCTCAAAACATGAATTGCGAAGAGAAACTTACGGTAACATTTGGAATATATCGTGAACCCAATATCAAAATTACTAATTGTACGGGCATTGCGATTGGATCACATGATCATTGGTCAAGGATAGGCTCAGTCTACACAGTCTATAAAGAATGCAGTATTTTATCGATAAATAATTGCTTCCAATTTACTGAATCTTTATTTATGACGAGACAATTAAGCTAGCGTTAGCTAGCCTCTTTCAATTTCTCTTATTAAATAACAATGCTCAGATCTCGAGATAATCGTGTTGACAAAAGGCCATTCACATAAATTCTCGATTGACTTCCAATGAAATTATTTTAGTTGATTCTCTAGTAACATATGATTGCACATTCAACCAAACACGGAGCGGTGGACATTACTATAATGATTATTTTTTTTTAAAAATAGGAAGTGAAAAAAGCCCGTAACACTCTATGCTTTGTAACCGGTCAACCGGGATCACTACTTAATCGAAAAACACTTGGAAGATCCTCTCTCTCCCCCATGTACACACACGAGAGGCGAGCACCGTCCGATCGGATCCTCCCGCAAATTTGGTAGCAAACCAACGGTGGTGATGCTCGCTTAATGGTAGGTCGGCAGCCGCGGCATGATTCATGATGCGCGATCTCACATCCCTATTGCAATCATCATTCGATATTAATTCATTTTTTTATTGTGGGATTAGTATTTGTCTGATGTCATTAGCATTCTAATCGCAATTAATCAACGACTGAGCTTTTGCATCAAAGGTTCTTTGTCGGATTATTCGTTTACATTTAGAAAATCAAAGAGTTGATAATGCGTGGGGAAAGAAGAAATGGTCAAGTGGAGTAAAAGGCGAAGAAATTAATTTTTTAATTACATTCCCTTGGAAAAATAGTTTGGACAAGGAAGGATCTAGGTGTCTTCCTTAATCCCTTAACTACATCTTAACCTTATGGGTTAATATCACGAAAAATCCCACAATAATACCACTGTTACAAATTTACCAAAAATTAATTTTTTTTACCTTAAAAAATCTCAAAAATTGGTAAATTTGCACAAATTTGCCCTCCGATATTTTCTGTAAATTGAATTATTACCATGGAAATTCACAAATTAATATTTATGTGACAAATGGAGGATAAAACATTAAACTAGCAACTGCCACGTATTGTCCAATTTAGTAATTAATGAAGAGTAAATTTGTTGCAGGCTTATCAATTTGGTTTTTTTTTTTTTATGATATTAACCCTAACTTTGTTAATAAGGTGGATCTGGTTAAGCTTCCATGTAATCATTCAGCCGATCTTGGGGCACTTGTTCACGGAAATCATTATTTTATGATCGTGAATCGCGAACAATACAAATTCAGCTATTCATGATTTTTTGTGATACGTTTTTCTTTAAACTCTTGCATCGATTTGTTCCAAATTGCACTTTCTTGATCGTGTTTTTTTTTTTTTTTGGGTGCCCATCTTGAAGATGATCAAAGTCCTAACACTGGCCAAAAGCAAAAATTTAGTGCAATCGGTACGAGCTTTAATGCCTTCGTGCGCTCCATTAGTTTCCAGCAAAGTCCCACCTCCTAATTATATAATTCGTTTCGCTACGAGGAGATAGTCTTCAGTCAGATCGTGGAGCATAGTCATTGGCGGCAATTTTTCCGATTTTTTATACGACCGCCCAAGGAGGACGACGACCGTCGCGATTAAGAATGCCGATGCTTTCATTGTCGTGGCCATAGGTCAAATACGATTTGATTTTTGCGTGTCCATTGACCATACTTTCGGACGAGACCAATTGACTAGATTTCACGACACCAGAAAAAAATAATAATAATAATCGACCGGCCAATGATTCACTTGTGAATTACGTTGGCGAGAGTCCTTTTTTTTCTTTTTAATTGATTTGGTACTGCCACGTCCACCACTCGAGAAGCCGACATCGGGTTTCTCAAAGGTTTTGTCAATTTTTTGTTTCGATTTGTTTTTCTTAGTGGCTTTCTTTTTTGTCGGAATCTTCCGCTGTTTTCTTGTCGTCTTTTTTGAGATTTTGTGGACGCGATAGGTTTCCATGGGCATACCACCTGCTTTCCATTGATTCGGTTTCATACTAAGAGAAGGAAAAGGATTGCGTAATGGCTTCGATAGTGACGCGAAAAATAAATAAAAATTTTAAAAGCTATTATTTATATCATTTGAAATAATTAATTATTTTTATTATCACCCATAATTTATATCTTAATATTTTTGCAGATAATGGAACTATTTTTTGTTTATTTATTTTTGGAAGTAATATAAACAATTATTTTAGGAAAATATTTTTCAAATCACTCATTTTCAACAAAATAAAATAATCCAAAATTTTGAAATTTTTTCTTAAAAATAACCGTTTATATCACTTGAAAAAAATTAGTCATAAAAAATATTTTCATTATTAACAAAAATTTATGTCTAAATATTTTCGTGTAGGAAAATATTTTTCATATAATTCATTTTTAATGAAACAAATATACCCTATAATTCATTATAAAATATGATTTTCTTAAAGATAATATATACTCCATTACCTTTGCATGAAATAAGAAATATGACTTAGGGTGTGTTTCCTTGACTGAAAACTTTTTCCTCGAATTGGTTTTCTAGATTATTACGAGTCTGATTTGTCGAAATGCTTTGTCAACATAAAACCATTTACAATAAAAATATATATATGTATATATATATATATATATATATATATGTATGTATGTATGTATGTATGTATGTATGTATGTATGTATGTATACTTAAAGTTAAGGTAATGAATTCCTTCACTTGAAAAGGAAAAACCATTTTTTTGAAAAGTAATTTTTGGAAAAATATTTTTTTATGACAAAGTTTTCCTCAAAATAAACATAGCTTCATTCACATATCTATATATCGAGAGAGAGGACTTTACGCCCTACAGCAGATTTACTCTGTCCATACACTACACGTGGATTTTAAAATATTGGATATTGATTGACGACACTATTGCAATTTTGTAAATTTGAAAACTGAAATCAATACACGTTAAAATTTAGCAAAGTAATTATTTTGGCCGAAAATAATGTTAATACAATACCATCACCTTTGAGCAACCATGTGACGTGTATATGTATATCATGCCAGTTATTTCTTAAGCAAGCATAATCGTGCCAACAATTTTGGACGTTCACGTATCTTATAATAAAACATATTTTCATATGCTTTCCCACGATTTTCCAACGGATCCAGCCTGCCTAGTTAGATATGAGCACAAAAATTCTAAGCATTAACGCGTGTTGCTTTACTTGCAACAAACAACTAAAAAAATGTATTAAAAATGCTATCCTAGTATTTCAGCTTAGGAATAATTGCATTAAAAATCTTAAGTCTTGTTGTGAAAATACAATTTAATTCTAAAATATTCAAATAATGCAATCACGTCTTCTAATTTGTAACGTTGAAGCAATTAAGCTCCTTCCTTTGTTTCAACTAAATTGATGGATAAAAAAATGATGATGTGGCTCTATTTATTAATTTCTCTCTCCTACTTCACTGTTTGCTTAATTTTTTTTCCGAACACTGTTTGCTTAATTGAGTCGTCCATAGAGGATCGAAAATGACACTGTTTCTTCCCTTTTTAACCTTTCAAGAAGGCGTCTTCTTGTAATTATATCTCCAGCCCTAATCTAATTGTAGAGAGAGAATCGACATTTGGAGGGAAAAAGCGAGGGCATTACGATCCCTCATTTTAGCTCGAGCAACTTATATTGCCAAATCAAAAAATGAACGATTAGAAGAATAAAGAGATATATGCCAAAATCAAGTTGTGTAACTGCGAATGTGGTTGACACAGAGCTAACTTGCTATTGTGGTCCGCAACTACCTATTTACATGATAAAGAGGGGCAAAAAAAAAAAACAAACAAAAACATAGGAAGAAGTTTCATTAGTTGTAGTGAGTTCACTGATCTAAGTTGCTACAATTCCTTAATGTGGATTGATCCGTACACACATAATTGAGCAAGGGACATAATAATCAACCTCTTTGAAAGGCATCAAGTATTGTGCAAATCAAGCCGGTTGAAGAATGACCAGGCCGACATGAGCTCACTGCTAGCCGAACGAAGCATAGACATTTGAAGGACGGGCTCGGACTATTGAAAAAGAAAAGATGAAATAAAAATTGACAATCATTCCACGCATGCATTGTGTCATTCTGCTGGTTCTGTGTAATGCTAGAGTTGGTGGGACGTTTTTAAAGCTTCCATGGATACTTAAGGAGTAGGATTGAAATAGAGAAGCTTCATTTAATTTTTTTGCAGTGCAACTCATCTTCATTGAAATAGAGTTGGTGCAAAGCACCGCACGCATAAATACATAGAAAAGATGAGTTGCGGTGCAAAAAAATTGAATGAAGTTTCTCTATTTCAATGTTGGAAATATAGTGTCCATATATTTTTTTAATGAGATCAACATATATTATAAAATACGCATCAAATTTGAAGGAATATCAGTCAACCAATCAATCAATGAAAGATGCATCGATAGATAATGACGAAAGAGTCCGCCAAATTGCTCAAGAATCCCTTATTCCATTAACATCAAATAGAGTCCTTACAAAACTACGAGTAAGTTGCTTAATATTAAAAAAAAAAAATAAAAAAGCACCGACTGAAGCTTGTTTATCTTAAGAAAGTGCATGAAGAAAAAACCAAACTCATCATTAGTAAAAGGAAAAAAAAAAAACCAAAAAAGACCATGTACTCCGACCATACGAATGCAGAAAATACATCAATCCAAAGCTATCGCCATGGCTTGGCCTTCCCTCAGATCATAAGTTTCGAACTTTTCCTTCTACTTGGTATCATTCCTAAGCCTATCGCGACAGCTTTTGGATTAGTAGTTTTAGCATGAGATGGTTAAGGTACTGCACCACCCCGAGGGTTTGAATTTGAAGGTGGTCGTCGCCGTGACGGTGCCTCTGCCTTTGAAGCTGTCAAAACTGCTCCTTTCTGTGGCACTGCCAACGACCTTGCGCGGGTCGTTAGGCTACGCGGCGACGAACAGTCTTCTTAGCTTAACAAGACAGTGAAGTGCAATCACGACATGTCAAAGCATTAATCATATTCACATCGCCAAGGTTTGTCTTAACGCTAGCGCAAGCACCCATCCCAAAACGATACCCGACGGAATCTCGCCCGGTTCTGCCTCCTCTTCTTTGCGTTCGGGTTCAGCTCATCTCTGAACTTTGGCGATGCTGTCGCTGTCGGAGCCTTTGTTACTGTTCTTGGATAAGCAGTGAGGGAGAAGTTAGCAGCAGACAGGACGAAGAAGGGAAGAAAGAGAGGAAGAGGACGATGGTCAAAGAGGACATTTTAGTTGACTTAAAAGAGGAGGACGGAGGAGGAGGAAAACAATTTCATTTATTTCGTGAAAAGTAAATTTTTTGAAATATTTCTTTTCTTAATATTAATTATAAAATTAATAAACGAAAGGTACTTTTATTATCCATAAAAATATTTAAATATAAATTATTATTGATAATATAAGTATTTTTTTATTGGCTAATTATTTCAATAGATATTAAGAATATTTTTAGTAAAATATTTTCCGAATTATTCATTTTTCATGAAACAAATAGATATAAAATAAGATATGGAATGCAGAAGAGGGTTCATGTTACTCTCATTCGCTTGCCCGCAAAAAGTTAGGTTTGTATTCAATTTTAGGAAATAATCACTTTAACGATTACATTAAGATATCATTATATAGATTCAATGTAAAGCACTTAGTTTATAAAAATAGCGGTTGCATCATAACTCGTCTGTGTCTTGACAAGTATATAAAGCTATCCTGGTTGATTATTTAATGATTGTCCATAAAACAATTTAAAGCACTATTAGTAAAAATTATATACAATCTCATATACCAAAATTTATATTTCAGAATGTTGCAGACGATTCATTTTAAACAAAACGCAAATTGGGAAATTTGGGAAAAAAAATGTAAACTGTTGAAATACACTTCAAAGTTTATACCTGCAGAAAATAAAACGCCCAATATATATATATATATATATATATATATATATATATATATATATATATATTAAACAGTGGAATTCTTGTAAAAATAAAATAAAATGATAAAAATTTGCCTTACCGGTCAAATTCCGTCGGAATTGCTGACGATACCAGCTCCTGGTAGTCGCACTTGTCCATCATCTCCGTCCAGGGACAGCAAGCACCCAGTGGCGGTCACCCTACGCCTCAAGAAAAGAAGATTTTCAGGAGAGAGAACTTCCTAATTCTAGAAGTAAGGGAAAAAGTACATCAGAACTAGAAGAGTTCTAATTTTCGTATGACATTTATTTTAATGCAAAAAAATTTCGTTAGATTAATTAAGTTTCACTTTTGTTAAAAAATTAATTATTTAAGTGACATCACCAACTCGGGAAACTAAAAATCAACATGTCAATATTAATCTCACTCTCACAACAAAGTAGAAAGAATGAAAGAAAGGAAGAAATTCCAGCTCTACGACTGAAAAGTAAGAGATGACAACATTGGAGAAATTAAAGAGAGGTTTGGATCCACAACTACTTCTCTCAATGCCATGCGCAAGCACACTTCCTTTGGTAAATTTCAAAGTAAGTGTTGTATGAAAATTATGACACTATTAGCATTTTTTCTCAACTGAAGGAGATCTTGGAAATCCTAGAGAAGAGAGAAAGCACAGGGATCGATCATTGATGGCCAAGATTTAGTCAATCCACGGCCAAGTGCAAGTACTGAACTCCCCTCATTTCTCCACGTGAGATTTATAATTATTTCTTTCACAAAAATATTTGTGTATAATTGATCAAAAAGTAAAATATTTTATAAAGGAGAAATGCGACTTTAGAAATTGAGAAAATTTGTATTCACATGATACATGGACCAAGACAAATTAACTGAACTAAGCTATCTGCCTCATAAGAGAAGACAAAAGTATTCTTACCCCTAAAACCCCTAGATCCCTATGGTTAATTTCTAGTTAGTGAGGGCAATAACTTTACCCAAATTTTACGTTAGATTATTTAAGTGCCACTTTTGTCAAAAAATAATTACATAAGTAGCATCATGAACTTGGGAAGCTAAAAATTGACATGACAATATTTGTTTTTTTTCGATTGATGTGGTTCATCGGTACTCGAATCAGCATAAATAGCTTTCAATAAAGTTGCTCAACATGTTTGTACCAAATTTAATTCCTAATTCGAATAAATCCAGCCATTTCCTGTCCTCGTTAAGCCCTAATTCTTCAAATCCCTCTTCTTCAATCTCTTTGATGATGTTCTGTTGTCCATGAACAAGTCGTAAAGTATGATTTTTTCTTCTTTGCCCTTTGACATCTTGCAATTTAACTAATGGAAAAGCTCGAATTTCTTTTCACTCCTGTATTTGATTTCAAATGGGTTCCTGTTTTCCCTCACGTGTCAAAGGTTCTTGTTAGGATTTCCTTTCGGTAAATTGACCTTGATTAATCTCACTCTCACGACAGTAGAAAGAATGAAAGAAAGCAAGAAATTCTAACTCTACAACTAAAAAGTAAGAGATGACAGCATTGGAGAAATAAAGGAGAAGTTTGGATCCACAACTACTTCTCTTAGTGTCACGCCAAGCATGCTTTCTTTGATAAATTTCAAAGTAAGTGCCGTATGAAAATTATGACACTATTAGCATTTTTTCTTAATTGAAGGAGATTTCCAAAAGTCTGGAGGAGAGAGAAAGCACAAGGATCGATCATCGATGGCCAAGATTCAATCAATCCACGGCAAGGCGCGGTACTGAACTCCCCTTATTTCTCCATGTGAGATTTATAATTATTTCTTTCACACAAGGATGTGTGTACAACTTCTTAAAAAGTATATATTTTATAATGGAGAAATACGACTTTAGAAATTTAGAAATTTGTATTCACATGATACATAGACCAAGACAAATTAACTGGACTAACCTGTCTACCTCACCAGAGAAGACAAAAGTGTCCCTATCCTTAAAACCCCTAGATCCCTATGGTTAATTTCTAGCTAGTTAGGACAATAACTTTACCCAAATTCAAAACTCCTGAAAAGAAAGTAATGTCGAAATTGAAACTTCTATTCTATGTGAATAATCCTAAATCAACCTAACAAAAAAGAGCAAAATATCAAACATCGTTACTTCATCTGAGTTGAGATCCATATGCGTGACGAAAAACGATCTCAAACGTAAGGTGAACTTACGCTGGATTTTCTTGCTAACTAACCCTAACTATTCAAAGACTCCTCGAGAAACGTCACTCGAACTTTTTATGATATTTAAAAAGAGACTCTGATGTCCCCGAGGGCTACCTAAGAAGCAAAGCGTGCCTTTGTTTACTTCTTTGTCTTCTCTTTTTTTTGGGCAGCAAGAAGAAAAGTGCACGTGGTTTGACGGAGAAGAAGGAGAAATGCAGGATGATGCAGTTGATTCAGAAACGATTGATTGGACCGTGAGAGAGGTTTTTCTACCTTCATCGCTGAAAAAGGAGCTGAGAGGAGAGGCGGGCCCCACCTCGAGCACACAAGTTTCCACCAGAAGCTTGGCATTCGTACGGAGGGGCAGCCACACGTCTAGTCGACAGAATTATCCAGTCGATCGTGAACATTTTAGGTGAATGTGAATTGGGTATTATTATTTTTTAGTTAGCTAATTTAATTTTAAATCTTTACAAAAAAAATTTTATATAACTTTTTTTTATCAATTTTCGTTGAAAATTACTAACGTGGTGATATAATAATCACCGACCTCCTCACATCAGTAATTTCTGATGAAAATCAATAAAAAAAAAATACTTTGGAATTTCATAAAATTTAAAAATTATATTGACAAGATTGAAAAATTTAATATCCACTTGATATTTGCATGATAAGTGTACAATCGATTAGACAAATTTCTCATATCCTTCTCTTACAAGTGGCATCAGTTGATATTTCTCATATTATTATGTCACGAGATAAACGCAACAAATATTCGCAATAGAAAAAGACAATCACAATGTGAAAAACTCCTCGTTACAAGGCTGATTGAGTCTAATAATTACTAGATTATCAAACATGATTTCGATTGAATTTGAATGGGGTTGTCCTCCCTTTTAAAATAACCTGAAAAAAGGAAAAAAAAATAAAGAGAGAGAGAGAGAGAGACATGATTGAAATATAGGTGGACCAAAAATGATGACAAGACCATATTGGAAAAGGGCCAGCCATTCACACCCTGTATCTTTTCTTTATGCACGCATGTCACATGTTCAATCATTGCAAAAAGAAATGAGAAAGTGAATGTGAACGAAGGTCGAGTTTCTAGAGCCAAAAGGCTCATTTTTTTCTTATTATTATTATTATTATTGTTATTATTGTCATCCGCACGATCATATTATATAATCATTTTAAATTTTTGTTTTCTGTCCGATTTTTAGGTGGGGTGGAAGTTGGATTGGGACACGATTTACACCTTTAGAGTTTCCCAGATTTTAGTGACGCGTGCGTCCTTTTAAGGCCGGCCCATCTTTATTGTGTTCGGTACGGAAAAAGATTTTGTGCTTTTTGGGCGTTTATTTTCAATTTTAAGGAAAAAAATATAGAAAATTGATCAGCTCCAGCGTTATGGGGTCTCTTTTTTTGAGAATTATCCTCCTAGTCTTTTTCTAATGAATTTTATTATTAATTAGATTTCTATCCATGCCTACGTTCAGCTTTGATTAGAAAATTGATAAGCTCCATTGTTAGGTATAAAAGTAAGGGTTCCAAAACTTTCAAAAAATATAATCAAGTTCTAAAATTTGTTAAGTTTATGCAATCAAATTTCTTTATTAGATTCGTCAAACTTAAAAAAAGAAGATATTAATAAGTCTTATGACTTATTTACGTCTTTTGAAAGTTTTAGAATTTAATAATATTCTTATGACATATTTTAAAACTTTCGAGATACTTATTTAAAATATATATATAAAATTGATAAGTTCTATTGTTATGGGTTCTCTCTATTGAGAATTCTCCTCTAATCTTTTTTCAGTCAATTTTGTTTTTAGTTAGATTTCTGTCTATGGCTACATTTAGCCTTAGCCTTAGGTACAGATGCCAGGGTTCCAAAACGAAACCTTTGGCTAAACTTGGACCCTCTTACCTAATCCCAGCAAGCTCTTCACGTCCCTCCTCCGCCTACCTATCAACCATCCTACATATTCGATATCTCTTCAACGAGGGATGTACCTATCTACATTTAAGCGAAGAAATAAATGGCCTAAAGAAGAAAATGTTAGGTTGAAGTTGAGACCAACGAAGAGGCTGCGTGGCAGTAATGTCGGACGTGGAATGATGTAAAGAGAACACGAGAGGAGGAGTGGGCAATTCTAGTGGGCTCAATTGCGGACTCGCTGGGAGATTGTTGTGAAGGTTCCAAGGTGATTCGCCACAGGAATCAGAGAGTTTAAAGATAACGAGTGGATCGATGAAGCATTTCTATAACGAGAGGATCAAGATTTTTAGCAGATAGGATCATGCCACGTGGCAATCCCAATGTACGGAAAAGGGAAATAATTGATGATTGTAATTGGTTCGCGAACGAATCAGATTTTCCCGGCATGAGAGAGGTTCATATTCAAAAGAAACAACAGCGGGATTCGGTATAAACCTCAGGGGCCATGCCCTGCGGATTCCAAGAGATTTTCCTGATGGAATACTCAGCCCAAAGTACGATTTAGGCCCATCAAGTTGATACTGGCCCATAAGAAATCCCCACACTTATAAATTGTGGATTTGGTCATGTTCTTTTACCGGCGATTAAAGGGCTTTGTGTTGCTTTCATGTAAAGATAAGCAAAAGGGAATCTTTTTCTTTTTTTATATCTTTTTTGTGATATCCGAATTTACAAAAAGTATGTTGATAGTGTTTCAAGCGTTTCATCTCGAAAAAAGTATTAAAACTCAAAAAAGTGTGTGTAGGACAAGATTTAAATTCGGTGAAAAGGTCAAAACTAAAAGGTAAAAGTTAATCCTAGCATGTCCTGGAGGACACGTCCAATGATAGAATCGCATAAAGGTTTTGCATCTCTCTCATAAAATATGCTTGCAATCACGGCCTTTTCTTTTCCTAAATAATTCTTATAATAATTTCCTTAAATAAGCCAAGTTTCTCATTTGTTGGAATCTGAAACTATATATCCTGGAACTGAAATTTACCTTGTCACAAATTTTAGGGTCTAATAGGTTCTTGTTTTCTTGTTTCATTTTTCATTGAGCAAAATGAAATATGCAAAAAAAAAAAGGAAAATTTACAATTTGTCAACAACATCAACTCATATAAGATGAACATATAAAATAAAATACATAATACAAAGTTCAAAACACGTAACATAAAACCTAAATTATATAATTTTAACAACATTGCATATTTTCATCGAATAATGTATTATAGGGTAATTTATCTCACTCTCTAAACAAAAACAAGATGTTCTAGATTCATTCCCTTTTCATTCGTCTTAGTAGGATTTATATGAATTATAACAAAATACTAATATATCAGGAAATGAAACTAGAATAGATCTAATGGTCTCGAAAAATTAGTGTGATGTCCAACTTTGTTATCGTTCTTTGTAATCACTGATATTGAAAACCTTTTAAGTAAAATTTCTTTCTAACCTCTTTGTTAGAACTTTATAACTGAATATTAGTAGAGACTTAGATATCTCTCCTTAAGAATAACCCCTATTTCAACTACAAACGACCTCCCACGCATTAATCCTTAGTGATTGCAAGAAAGATCAATACAAACCCCTTTATGGATAAGCACATCAAAGTTCTTACGAGAAAAAAAGTAAAAGACTTTCATTCTCATTTAAACTGGCTTTTAATCAAACCGTAAAAATAAAGGACGGCGCAGAAATGCATCATTCACCAACTAGATTTTCATGCTTTTTTCTTAAGAATGAAAAATCTTGAATAAGCATTTCAGATGCCTTTGGGATGCGCATACTACTCAGCCGACCCCCTACCATATGTCAATTCAAGTAAAACTCAATTCCATCAAGGACATAACTCAACCATTCAATGTTATAGTCATGATGCCAAGCACTTCCAGATACTCAAGCATTCCCATGGCTCTAGGAAACTTCCATGCACTTTTTTGGAGATGAATTTGATTTGAAGGACTCAGTTGAAAAGTGCAACTTAAGTAACAATTTCAATTAGGGCCATACCCTTATGAAGAGAACTTTCAAGTTCAAAACCAAGAAACTTCAAGTAACGTTGTTAAACTGACATTGGTAAACTCACCAATGAACATCAAAAGGCAATGGTTGAGCGTCTAGTTTTGACGCCCTGGGCCATAAGTTCAAATCTGCCTCAACTTTTGAGTCAAAGCCCAAGCTTAAAAGCGAATACTGATTCAAGAAATAAAAATGCCTTGTTGGCAAAACAATAGGCCACAAATCGGTTCCCCGGTTTCGTTCCCAATTCTTGGTTTTCACCTAAAATCATACCGAGAAGCATTAAAATTTAGGACCAAACCAGGGATAACTAATCCAATTATCAATTATTTCTTGAAACCATACCCAAATCCACCCCTATTAACTTTAAATGTAAGGTTACTATTAAAAATCCGACACATCATTTGGTCGGGCTGGGATTCCCGATGGCGGCGGGACCACCTAGGCTACCGGTACAGCTTAGCCCGACACCCCCTACGCCATCACCATTCGCATCTAAATCGTCTGCGCGCATTGAAGCAAGACTATATATATATATAAATATCATTTTTCAAAATCATTATTAGTCCGAGAAACAAGACCAATGTTATTGCAATGCCATACATAGAACGGGCCACTGGCACAACCGTGATTCACGAGACTCTGTGATAATGGGACCACAACAGCGAGGGAGGGAGCCAATGGGAAAGAACGTAAAGAAAAGGCTTTGGAACTCTCATCATCAAGCGAAGATCTGCTCGATTGGCTTGGCCTCGATTTTGGTCTTCTCCGCGTCCTTGAGCTGCTCCTGCTCCTTGGCCAGCTTCTTCTGCCGGGCGAGCTCCAGGTCCTTGCTCATCTTCCGCCTGTACATCTCCGCGAAGGTGATGGGCTCCGGCATGATGCACTCCTCCCCCTCCCTCACCTTCAGCGGGTACACCACGGCCTCCGGCGCCGGGTTCTGGAACGTCGCTATGGAGAGGCGGCTGTAGTTGGAGTTCACCACCGCCTGGTGGTCCGCGTTCTTGAACCTCCCGTTGCTCAGGAACTGCGTGCAAGATTTCGGTCAGCGGGAGGGGTCATGACCAGGATATGGAATGTCCGCGACGTGTTTGATAAAATTCCTCTGAGATTTCTATTTCTTCTTTTGAGCGATTATTACTTTTACAGTGAGATTGATTGGGTCGAAAATCTTTTCATCAAGTATTAGCATTTGTGACGACAAAGAAGTATGTGCTTTTTTCCATGGAGTCATGGAATATGGAAGCACGCCGCATGTTTGATAGAATTCTTCTGAGATTGCTTCTTCCTTTCCCCCCTTTCCCCCCAAGTGGTTTTCGTTCTTAGTTTCAGGGGAGAGATGGGTTGGGCTAAAAATGGATTGTGCTTGAACCATGATAATGCAAGTTCCAAGACAGATAGATAGAGAAAAATACTCACGTGACCATGATCGCCTAGGTTGACCACAAAAGCCCCTTCCACAGGCTGGACGGTGATCCAGCTCTTGCCGCCATCTCTGGTGGCCTGGAGGCCCCCCACCTGGTCCTGGAGCAGAAGGGTGATGGTTCCCGGGTCAGTGTGGCGCTTCAGCCCGAGCGTAAGGTCGGGCTGCGGGCATTTGGGGTAGTAGTTGACCACCACCTTCTGGTCCATGTCCACACATGCCTTGGTCAGTGCCTCCTTCTCCAATCCCATTGCCTCCGAGAGGACCTCCAAGAGCTTGCAAGCGAGGGCCATGAGCTTCTCGCTGTACTGCTCTGTCACCGACTTCCATGCCTCCGGCTTGTCGGGCCATCGGGAGTAGTCTCGGGTTCGAAGTGGGTATGAGAAGTACGTCACTATTTCGCGCCAGTCCTGGACTGCTTCGCCCTGGCCATGAGTCAATCCAGTTTTGATTGAGTCCACTGGATGTTAAGTTCGAGCCAGAAAAAAGAATATTCTTTCTGATTCTATAAGTTAAATTGATTCCTACCATGCGAAGAAATTTAAAGGGACGCATCACTGTCGCTACTTAAAGAAACACGTCAAGTTACGACTTCTCTAGATGAATTCCATAACATTTAAGTTGTTTGTGTATTCTCGTTCCTTCTTAAATTGTTGATTATTTCAGCCCATCACATAAATTAAAGGCTTGCCTACGCAACACATTTGTCCTTTGCGACTATGGAGTACTGAAAAATAAAAACCACAAAGTGGTCCCAACTATTGAACAGTTCATAACTGTGTATGCGGAAATTTCTCCAGTACCATTCTGCTGTGGAAATGCATAAAGTAATTGGCAGTAAAACATGGTTATAAACAGCAGCAGTAAATTTCCTATGTTTGATCACTCCATATGAAAATTTTTTAGGTAAATTAGTAGTCTGTGAATTGAAGCGTAGAAAATTGCTTATGGCACCATGGTAAAGTCTATAAGAGAAACCTCAAATTATATACCATTTTGGAGTTAGAAAGTAAATAAACAAGCGTAATTACTTGGAGATGGCTCGAGACGATGAACCCCCCCTTCTTGCCGCCAGACATGTCGAACCGGAGCTTCTCCTCCGAGGGCAGAGCGAAGAACTCGCGCGCGAGCCGGGTCATGTCAGTGATGAGCCCCGTATCAACCCCGTGGTCAACCACCTGGAAGACGCCCCAGTCCTCGCACGCCTCCACGATCTTCTTGCAGATCTCAGCCCTCCGGCCGCCGGCCTCGTCGATCCCCGCCAGGGATATCACGGGGATTTCGTTGCTGAACTGGTTGTAGGCCACCTTGGGGCGCTCATCCTCATCGCGGACGAACTTGGACTGGAGGGTCTTCTCCCCAGCCAGCGAGGTGAGCGTCTTTGCCATCTCCGGGTGCCGGCCCTTCACTGGATCAAACTGCGTCTCGCTCTTTAACTCTCGTGCTGTGAAGCTTGTGAATTTCTCTTGATCGTTCGAGTGCTGTGATAAGGGGATTGAAGGATGGGTTTATATGATGGTGGATGAGGCAAATTGCGTGAATGAGGGGTGGCAGCTCCCAACTACCCGCGCCGTGTGCTCGTGCCTCTCTCGTCCAACCTACCCAATTCTAAGGAGCTGGAATGAACTCGTGGTCCTCCGTGAAGCGTAGATGGGAACCGATTCATTTAATATTTTTCGGTAGACATTAAGAACAATCTTGGGCCAAATATATTTTAGAAACCATTGCGTCAAGCATTTACCGACCGCTTGTTAAGTATACTTTTCGTGTCGTTTTTAGGCTAAGTACCTTTTCTTCATACATGAATCACATCAAGCACGGTTTGATAAGGGTAGTTATAATTTTAAGGATTTGAAATGGGTGACACGGCATAAATATCTTTTCATGGCAAGGATGGGTTATATACCATTGGGGAGACGATGCTTTCAATGTTACACTGTGATAATACATGACAAAAGAGAGAGTTGATCTTAGCTTAGTTGGTAAAAATCTCTTCCTGATCATTTGAATCAATACTGTGATTATGGATGACTTCTACTAATGTGATAGGGAGAGTGATATTAGAGGTGATTGTTAATTTTATAAAAAATTGTTTAAAAAGTTTTAAACCTATTACACTTTTGTCAATTTAGTCTTAAATTTTAAATATTTTTTATGTTTTGTCAATTGAGTTGATTTGCCCAATTTTGATTGGAAATTTCTAACAAAAATGCTAATCATCTTACGTGGCACAACCATTCCTTATGTGGATAATATTTAATAATATTTAAATATTTTTTGAATTTTTGAATTATTTCTTTTTTACTTTTCTTTTCTTTTCTTCTCTTCTTTTTCTTTTCTTTTCTTTTTTCCTTGATTTTTTTTTTTTCTCTTTTTCCCTCCGTCAGGCCTTACCAATAGCTCGCGGAGGTTGCCAATCTCAGGCGAGGGAGCTGGACGTGCATCTTACTAATTTGGATTTTTTAATTCAATGGGTCCTCCATCGTGATTGCTTGGACATCCACTGTGTGTGCTGTGTCAGAACAATTTCTCGGGAGAGGAATCTCAATCGGTTGTGTGCTCAGTATTTTTGGCGGTGTTGGATGTGGTGTATTTCGTTGGGGATTATTGACGGGTTGGGGACTCTAAGGTAGGGTGATGGATCTTTTGTATTCTTAATATATCACATTAAAAATAAAGTAGATGTTCTGATATGCATAGCCACATAACAAAAGCTACAACCTACCCAAAATCCATTATGTTGTTATTATTATTTTTTTTTTGGTGACCTGGGAATCGCCGTACAGCCGGCAGTAGGCGACAAAATCCATTATGTTGTTTGTAGGGGAAAAAAATAAAAAAAAGTTTCACTTATACCAATTCAATTATAAACAAAAAAGTTTTAATTATCCTAATTTATTTTAAATTTTCTAATTATACCCAGTTTTAAATCTTTTGACGATTTGTTAATGTAGTTCACTAGTCAATTTTAGCCAAAAATCGCTGACATGGATGCCGGCTATTCCATATGACACGTCAGCAAAATAGCTAAGTGACCACTGCCAGCCACAAGTGACGACCAATGACCCTTGCCTAGTCTAGACATGGGTGTCACGACCCTTATTGGCCACAGGTAAAGGACTCACGATCCTTCCTCATGGCAACGGTTTTCGTTGAAATTGGTTAGATGGATTACATTATTAAATTATCAAAATATTTGAGATTTAATTGATAGAAATGGAAGTTTTATGACTAAATTGATGCAGATACAACGAATTAGTAACTTTCTTTTTGGTACTTTTCCCGAGTTCAGAGCAATCCAAGAAACAATCCTAAGAAATTGGTCTCGTGTTGACTTAACGAGACAGAGAGTCGGATAGGCAAAGCACGTGAACTGGGAAGCGAATGTCCGAGCGGTGCAGCAAAAGAGCGCACGCGAGGTCCACCAATTCATCTTCCCTTCAAACGGGCCGTCTAATGATATTCTAATCGTATCGTCTGGACCCACATTACATCGTCCATCCAACCATCTCTAGCTCAAGCCCAACCAACCGCAGGATTTCAGCAAAAGATCGCCAATTATGTGGATTTAATCGAGAATGACCAACCATGTCGCGCCCCGCCCTAATTTCATACTAATCCGAGTGTGGATAGCATTTCTCTTCTGCATGTATGTGACCAAAGATTAAGGATCCTTTCCGAGTCGAAAGAACGGTGAGTGAAGATGAGCTGAATTTGGCATCCTTAACGAGGCAACCCGATAGATATCAGATTAGCCTCTCGCTTTAGATGAGTGCCAAGTCTGACAATTCGAGAATGGGCTGTGATTCTTCGTCCGACCCCAGCCATCGACTTGCGACGTTGAAGAGTTATCGGACATGCGGACCCCTTAAGTGTCATAACTTTGCACAAAGGGATACTTAAGTGCCATAACTTACGAAAGGTACACTTAAGTGCTAAAATCGGAGTAACATAAATCACTTGAGTGCCAATTCGGCCAAAGTTCTGCCAAAATGCCGACATGGCATTTTTACGACGAACTGAGCCCAAAACGACGCCGTTTTGCATGTTGACGTGGCCAAATAATGCAAAAACGACGTCATTTTGGTGGTAAACAAATAATATATAAATTAAATAAATTAAATTTAAAATTATATTTAGTTAAAATATTAAAAAAATAATTTTAAAATTAAATTTAGTTAAAATATTTAAAAAATAATAATTTTAAATTTAAAAAAAATTAAAAAAGGGAGGGCGGTGGGTGAGGGCTCGGCCCTCGCCACCGCCGCCACCTCCCCCCGCGCCGCCTCCCCGCTGCCGCGACGGCGGCAAGAGTTGCGCCCTTGCCTAAATCGGCGAGGGCCGTCGACCCTCGCCGGATCTGGGCGAACGCCGCGACACCTTGCCACTTGCCAGATTTGGGCCAGCTCCTGGCCAGGGGCCGGTGACCCCGGCCGACCCTCCTTCCTCCTACGCCGGCCCTTCTCGATGACGAGAGGAGGCGGCGATGGCTGAGGCCACCGCCCCCCCCCCCTTTTTAAATGATTATTTTTTAATATTTTAACTAAATTTAATTTTAAAATTATTTTTAATATTTTAACTAAATTTAATTTTAAAATTATTTTTAATATTTTAATTAAATCTAATTTTAAAATTAATTTATTTAATTTTTATATTATATTTTTTTATCACGTTAGCCCAAAACGACGTCGTTTTTTCATTATTTGGTCACGTTAACATGCAAAATAGCGTCGTTTTGGGCTCACTTCGCTGGAAATTCGCCGAAAAAATGTCACGTCAGCCTTTTGGCCAGACTTTTTGGCCGGAGTGGCAGACTTAAATGATCCGTTTTTTTTTCGAATGTGGCGACTTAAGTGTCACATTTTCGTGAGTCGTACACACTTAAGTGTCCATTTGAGCAAAGTTATGACACTTGAAGCGTTCTTTTACTAGAGTTACTGTCATATGTTGGGAGAGAGTAGTGACGGTAGAGGAAGACATCGACACGAATATGCGGATCCCAGGAAGAACCAATCAATCATTTTCCATTTGCTTTGCCATAACACCTTTGGAAGTCCCTAACCGTAGATCATGCGTGCTAGAAACGTCATGTGCCGTTTGTATCGAGGTCGACTTTTTGCAGCCGATCTTATTCAGCTTGATTTTAAAGAATTCGATGTCATCCTAGGAGGATTACTACCTTCTGCATACGATGCCATTATGGACAGTTTCTAGAAGGTCTGCAGGAAAAGTGCCAAATTTTTTTTTTAATTTATTGAGCTTATGTCAATTGAGTTATAAAACTATTAATTATACAAATTGAGTTTCAAATCTTTTGATGATAGTCCATCCAATCATTTTTTTAAATAAAAAATTGCTGATATAAATACCAACCATATGACATGGCACGATTAGCAATGAGATGGATAAATTTTACAATATTTTTTTAATTTTTTTAGAATTTATTATTATTATTTTTTTTACCACTCCAGTTGACCATTGGTATAGGCATGGGTCATACCTCCTAGATGCATGCAAGAGCCTAACACCTTCTTCATACCTTGATCTTGCCTATGGCCAGCAAGGGCCGGCCAATGAACTCGCTGATCCATGGTTGGGAAAAAAAAGAAAAGAAGAAAGAAAAGAAAAGAATAAATAATAAAATAATAAAATAATAATAATAATAATAATAATAATAATAATATAAAAATTTAAAAAAATTATTCACATCAATACTTGATTATATCATGTATGACGGTCAATATCATATCATTAGCAAAAATTAGCTGAATAGATTATATTGATAAATTATTAAAAGATTTAAGATTTTTTTTATTATTTGGCCGTTGATCAATCTTTTTTTTTTTTTTGAGCAAAGTTGATCAATCTATTAAGTGGTAGGTCAGGCACTACTACTCGCTAAAATACATGGGGCGCGAAACGGCGGGCTGGGCAGGGCGGAAAGGACAAACAGAGCGCAGGAGGAATCGATTGAAAAATGGGGATTACGTGGAGAGCGAGAGAGCGAGCGAGCGAGCGAGGACGGAGAACGGTCGCTTTTTCTAGAAGGTTTTCACCGAAAGAAGCAAGGGAGCCGAGCACAGATACCAGGACACGCGTACGAAAAATCAAAACGTCTTCGGATCACGTGCCGGCTCACCTACCGGTTCACCACCCGCAACCCCCACCCAACCAACCCCCACCCCCATTTGCTCCTCTACCAACGCCACCGCGCGATGCATCTTCCGATTCCGAGCAGGCCCGTGCTCGAGCCCGTAAGATGCTAAAAAGCCCACTTCGACTAGGCCTGTTCTAGAAGATCGAGTCGAAAACTTGAGAAATCGGTGCGGGATGGTGAAAAACCAGATCGAAAATTCATCGACCCATCTGGGATATTGATCCGATAGTAGTAGGGCTTGTCTCGAATCCGGATTCTGGCCGTGATTTCGGGAATACGCTGTCCTCACCAGCCAAGGTATTATCGAAAGGCCGCGTCGAAAATCTATCATCAAAGGCGATGCTGTGCTTGCTCTATGGCATATAGAGGGATGCATTATTGCACTTTTCACTGTACAGTTTCTGTGTCAGCTAACCTTTGCACCCTCGTTTGATCATATGATAGAGTCATTAGAGGATGTCGATCATTTTATACGATCGGCTTATCGCCTCTATATATCTTGGTCCCAAATTTACGATAGCAAATTGCTCCGTGCGACTTTATTTCCTTCGTCTCTCTCTATCCTTTTTTTTTTGTAGTCTATTTTCTCTTGGGGGGTCCCTTTTAGTTATAGGGCCAAGATGCGCAGGAGATCAGGAAATTCAGAGGTCAGAAAGGAAAAGATGCTGATGTTGCATTCCCTTCTTTCTGGCTTCGAGATTATAAACAAGCAAAAGATACTCTCCCAGGACATCCTCTTGGTTTTCATCACATCCCTGCTTTTATCTCTCAGATTAATCATTTGTGCGCCGTTTCTTTTTGAAACTTACGACCTGACAAAAAAGATAAGAGTAGAATATCCCAAAAAATCCCCACCTTCGAGCTGGGTAATCTGTGTAAAATAAATAAATAGATAAATAGTATATTTATAAAGTTAGTAAGCGAGACAAATATATGCATTAACTGAACAAAAGTAAGTAAATTTCAAGAATCACAAATAAATGTTTATAACCAAAATTTCAAGAATCACAAATAAATGTTTATAACCAAAATTTCAAGAATCACAAATAAATGTTTATAACCAACTCAAATGAGAATTGATGACTTGGAATAGATCGGAATGTAATCAAATAGAAAGTTTGTAAATTACACAAAGGAAAGTTGATAATTTCATGATATAGCCAGTAAATACGTTGGTGAATAGTATGCTAAGCATGTGGTAATGCAAGATGGTAACTTGAGGTGAGCATGGTTTCAAAGTGGAACTTGGAACTTGAGAAATGGACCGATGGAAACCTATAGATTTCAAGCTCCAAGGTATATAGGGTAGGTTTTAGGTTTCTAAAAATGAAGAACCTATTTTAATGGATAGATTAGAAGTTTTTAGTTGGAAGAACCTAGAACTTGTAATCTAGAACTTGGAACAAGTTTCAATGTTTTTATTGATTTATGTTTTCGCACAATCTTGCAATATTCCATGCCATTTGATAATTAGTGTATAATTTATAAACACTAGTCTGAACTTCCATTTTATGATCGAAACTTTTATTTTATTAATATTTATATTTTCCGTGTCTTTATAGTAAGTGAATTGTAGTAATAAGTGGTGATCATTAAAAGTTTTAATTCACTGTAATTATTTAATTAATAATATAAGTGGAACCTAAGAAAACCTTGGAACTTGTGACAGGGTGAGTTCTAGATTCTAGAATATATAGAGTAGGTTTCAGATTCCAAAATATGATAAACATATTCTAACGGGTAGATTTCAAGTGGAATCTATACGGAACTGAGAATCGTTCACCCCTAATGGTAACTTAACCAAAGAAAAGATGGTAGTCACTCTAATTAAGATTGGTAATTCTAAAAAGATTTAGTAAATTTAATAGTTGAGAAATAATGCGATAAAAGTGATAATACAATTGAAAGTTGGTAAATTGGAAAACAAGTAGATGTTGGCAAGCATTTCTTGTTAACCCAAATTTAATTGGAAAAAGTGATGGTGAACTCAAATAATGATTGATAATTTCATACTATAGTTGTCAACTTAAGACGCTAATAAGAAAGGTAAATAAAAGTTCGTGAAGGATAAAAGAAGTTTGTTTGTTATATATAAGAGAAGCTGGTAATTTAAAAAAAAAAATCAAATCAATGTCAATGATTAACTCCTATGAAAATCGGCAATATAAAATTTGTCAGATAAAACTTGGTAATCACTCCGGTTTATGTTTGTGATTTCTACAAATAGCCAGTAAGTACAATGAGTTGGTAAAAAAAATTAATAGTTGATAATTCAATAGAAAAAAAGGGTAAATTTAAAAGACCAAGCTAATATTGATAAGAAATTTAAATGAACATTATTAACTCAAATCTAATTGGTTTAATTTTAAAAAGTCTGTAAATCACTCAAATAATGATTGGTAAATTCATTCAAGAGTTGCTATATATAAGGGGTTGGTACGAAAGGCAAATAAAAGTGGATAAAAGTAGAAAAAAAGGAGTCAATCCTTTGGTAAAGTGTCAAAATAAGATAGTGTAATTTCATGAAAGTGTCTCTAGTTACCAACTAGTTTCGGGAAAATCATGTAACCATTAACTTTTTTATACCAAACGGCTTTATTTACACCAGTTCTTTCGAAAACCTACCACAATAGAGAAAAAAAAAAATCGGTTTTCTAGGAAACAAAGAGAAGATTAGTCCCCATAACTAGGATACGATTATTTCAATTTAGAGGATCATAGAGATGCAATTGGATGATATATCTCGTTAAACACTAATGTACAACACATATGGCATTTTAAGTATCTTCCCTAGAGAAGAAAAGGGTAAAATTGAGGAGATGGGGAGGAGTTTGCAGTTGATAGCATGGCAAGAACCTTTCACGAAACAAGGCAAAGATGATGATGCAATGTCTTGCCTCATCTTGTTACTCCAAAGGGTCATTACGTCCTTGAATCCCCCAAAAGTCATCCCAGATCTTCTTGGATCCACCAAACCTACCTCTCTCTCTCTCTCTCTCTCTCTCTCTCTCTCTCTCTCTGTGTAAAAAAGACAATGAGGGTCGTCGTGGGTGTGCGATCAGCAATCGAAAAACTGTCCAAGCTAATTGAAGGAAAGAAAGCATCCCTTGCAAAATCTTGCTGACGTCGACCTTCACGACCGAGAGAAACTGGTTCCTTCTCCTCCTCCTTTCTTTTCCTACAAAGAGAAGAAAAGTAAAGAACGAAGGGAAATGGAAAGAACGAGAAGAAGAAGACGAAGTGAGACTTTCAGTGTTTGTTGAATGTCTGTTCGCATCTCTGGCTTCGCTCGCCAATGTCTCGTGGCGTTCCCATGTGTCTCATTCTTCAAGAGCCCAACACGTCTAGGGCAAACGATCTCTGTTCGAGCACGCGTGGGACGAATCTTTCCATGTGAAAGATTGCAGAAGCGTTTTGAGGTTCAGCACTTAGAATTTGGACCAACGCGGGACAGTGAAAAAGATGCGAAGGGCAAGGCAAATTCAGCACTCCATGGGCTTAGATGGGTGTCCTTTTTTAAGACATTGCGATGCATTACTTTTGTAATTGGAGAGAAGCATATGGTTCGAAATGTGCAATGAATTTGTGGTCCATTCACATAGGCGCGTGAATGATTTCGCACCTGCATATGTCGCACGATGAGTTTGGACGCGTACAATATTGTTCACAATTGTCTTTTCCTAGTCTAAATCTGCGCACAAGTGGCAAGTCCGATTAACCTTGTTTTGCATTCAAGAACGAGGCACACCGCCCCAATTAGTTGATCAGGTATATCACATAAATGGCTATTTATATTAGGAGAATGCAGCTCAATTTGGAGGAGTCTGGAATTACTCGTTTTTTTTCTAAGATAAGTGCATTGGAAAATCTCAAATTGATTTTAAAAGTGCAATCAAACTTTAAAATTTAGGAGAAATTGATCAAGTGTATCACATAAATAGGTACGTACATTAGGAGAATGCAGGTTAAGTTGGAAGAGTCCATAATTACTCAATTTTTAGTACTTTTAAATAGCGTAACCAAGTTAATGCCATAGCTGGAGCGTTTCGTAAGTACCTAATCAAGAAAATCACACAATTTTAAGGCACTGACTTCTATTGTCATGTGCAATTTATGATTGAAAAACTAGATTATTTTACGTTTTAAGGCACTTGACTTTTGAAGTTATGACTTATTTGGCTTACGGGGCTCGTAAGGTGTTCCATAGACTCAATAATTAGTAGCTTGGCCTTCGTGTTAAATTGCTAATACCCTAGATTATAAAAAAGAATAGTAAGTGTTCTCAAGACACTCGTTAATATTCCGCCACGGATTTATGTTAAGAATTTCCCTCAATGAAAGGAATTGACGAAATAAGAATAAGAACAAGGGAGCAGCTAGCATAACAGCATTGTTTTGCTCAATATTTTTCTTGTTATGCTCAATTTTTTTTTTCGGTAAATTATGCTCAAATTGAAACTGTGAACGTCTGACCGCAAGTCTTAGATAATGTTAGATGAGCAACCGGTAAACTATAAAGTGAAAAGAATGGGTTTATTGTTGGGAACTAGATTAGAAAAATAGAGGGATTATTTCAAAGACAAATCTAATAGAACAAAAATATAGGTAATGTATGAAGGGTTCAGCTGCAAATTTTCAATTATTGGATATTGTTCTACAGTCAAAAAAAAAATGATGGATATTGCTCCAAAATAAAAACAAAAAGATTAAGAACTGAAAAAAGGTAGAAAAGTGGATATCTAGTATGAATTTCATTATTTTAGGATTTGTAATCGGTTAACGCATATGGAATACGATTTGTTTTTTTTTTCCTAAACTTTAGCCTTGTTTATAATTTTTTTAGGTTCTTTGCACATCTTCATTTATGAGATTCGAATCAAAGGGGTAAGTTTTTCCTTTGCTAATTCATTATTCAAACTTTGATCTTTTCTGTATCTCATCTGTTATTATGTATTCTCGACATCACCGTTCTTGGTTTTCAATCACCGGAGAGTCATTGTACAGCAACTTGACTTGAGGGACATGAATGAGGGAGCCAATTGAGCGCACAACGATTTTGTCATTAGTCTCAAAGTCAATATTTGAAGTGTTCTTTTAAATCTTTAAAATTTATTAGATCTTTCTAATGAAATCAGCAAACTAGTTCTGCGAGTGATAATAACTTTCTACTTGTGGTCATCTATGTTTGGGTATTTGATATGCTTTAAAATTACATGTTTCATTCCGTTGGTTTTTCTTCTTTTGTAAGGAATCTCCCTTACTGGGATTTTCCAATATTAATTTTTCCAACGAAACCGGTTAAACAAATCAACAGGCCACGTTTGATTTGGAATTTTCTCACGGCACTCATACCTACCTAAGAAAAATTAGAGTATAAGGAGCGAGTAATACCTACCAAACAAGACAAGTCTTTTGGGGTATAAAATCAGATTCCATCGATGATGATATATTTCATTCTGCATAAAGGCCAAATTGCTGCGCTTTCCTTCATGATGGTTCGCAACGTAATGACTTCGTTTCTAGGGAACTTAAAAACCAAATTAATCCAAAAAAGGAAGATCAGTATATAAAATTTTTGAAAATAATTGAAAGCAGAACTCAGTGAGCTAAAACTACAAATATCAGCTTGTACTAATGTTAATAATTTCGCAAGATAAAAAAAGAAATGACATCCACAATTAGTGTGACTCCATATAAAGAACAAATAATTTCCATTAAATTGGGATAATCAAGTAATCAATTCGGCTCTTGTCAAAGCATACGGTAACGTTTATACCCAACTTTACACGGGTTTTTCTTTTCCGGCTCTTTGCAATTTTGCCCCTAGTTTATCAAAGTATATAGTCACATTTCGTGGCGCTTTTCTAACTTATTCACTGAATGTGTGTCATTTGGAGACGATCAAGTTAGTTCCTTACTTTATTATTAGTATTATTTAAATCAACTTGTTGCTTTGGAGCTAAGTTTGTAAAGGAAAATTGACAAACTAGCTGTAGGTATTAGGTCATTAGCTCTCGTTTTCCGACACATACGAACTCTCTCATGTGTTAACGTTGCCATTATTAGATTCTGTGCTAATCCGATGATTATGGAGTGTCCGCCCGAAAAAGGACAGCACTAAAAGCAACATAATCACTTCCATTAAGTTCTTTCCGTGACAAATGTCGAGCCGACAAGCCTTCCCAACCAGAAACAAAGGAGAGAGGGAGAAGAAGAAGAAGAAGAGCGGCGCAGCAGTAGTTATAATTAACCTAGGTGGCGAATGATCACGTTTCAGATACCAGCAGCTACATCTGATAAGAAGAAGAAGAAGAGGAGGAGGAGGAGGAGGAGGAGCGGCGCAGCAATAGTTATAATTAACCTAGGTGGCGAATGATCACGTTTCATATACCAGCAGCTACATCTATAGCTATAACATAAGCATTAGGGTTATGAAAATCACAAGAAAAAGGAAAGAGAATCCACAGTTTTCCCTTCTTTTTTTTTTTTCTTTTGTCCGGTTTGTTTAAATGGGGCCGGGCGATCGGCCGGTGTAGGAGTTGAGGCTAAGCTCGAGGGAAGTGCGAGAAGTGCTCATGACGACGTCGTCGTACCAGTAGGAGTAGCCCTGGCGGCGGATGTGATGATGGTAATGATCCGAGTTTGGCTTGATGTTGCGCAAGGCATCGTCGATGTTCAAGTGGTCGTCACCGTGCATCGGGAACAGCGGTAGGGTTTCAATCTCCGGAGCTTCTTCATCTTCTTCGTCTCCTCCTCCTTCTTCCTCTTCTTCCTCCTGTTGGTTTTCGAGATAAGGGTGGCTCTTCCTTTCTAAGAGAGCAGCGCATGGTGGCGAAGCGTATGGCTCCACCGCGATCCAACCAAGGTTTGGGCCGAGGTACCCTCCCCCGCTGCCGGCCGATATAGAGCAATCCTGCTTGGAATGGTGAAGAAGAAATGAGAAAGTTGGCATTGCTCAGACACTGTCTACTATTAGCACATCGATTCTTACTTGGAAATCAAATTGGAGGGAACATGAACACTAATCATTTCTGAATTATATTATCTGTTCTACAAGTCTAATTCTGCTAAAAGTTCTTGTCGAGTAACGAAACAAGGTGACTTAAACAAGTTCAATCACACTTTATCTTGGCATAGGCCAGTTTTAAGGACAAATCAACAGCTTGTGTGTAGATTCTACTTCATGCAAAGATAGGTTTGATTTATACCTTCCATAAGAATAGATATCGCTCCGGACCAATTAAACAACGCTTCTTTACTTACCCTAAAGTTCTTCTCCATTGTCACAGAACCGTATCCGTAGCCACCCATCTGCCCAACAGCCATTACACCAGCAGCAGCAGCTGAAGAAGAACAAAGCCCTGAGAAAGCATCCAAAGTTCCGAACCCATTAACGATGTGAAAGTGAAGAAATGAATTACAGGACTGGAAGAACGACAAAGATCCAGCAAAACAAATCATCAGCATCACGACAACAATAAGTAGCGCGCCACAAGCCAATTAAACAACGCACCACTACAAGAAATAGTAGGACACCAAAACAGAAAGAGCCATGCATAGTTGCATACCCACTACGTGAATACTCATAAACTACAAAGTCTCCATAAAAGACCGAACTTTAATCCAAGAAAATGAAAGAGTGGGGATCAGTGATGAGGAAAGGTACACGCGTACCAGGAGGAGTGAGGTTAGAGAACTTGTTGTGGAGCACAAAGGGCTCTTCAGGAGGAGGTAGTTTGCCGCTCCAACTGCCGCTTCCGCGACCTCCGCCTCTCGTCTGGGGGTTGACCGCGGAGGCCGTAGGTGGAGGAGCGGCAGTGCCATTGATGTTAGAATTTGGGTCGGGGGAGAAGAAGCGCTTCTTCTGGCGCTCGCGGGCCTTGTGGTTCTGGAACCAGTAGAACACGTTCTTGCCCTCGATCTTGCCGTACTGGCGGAGGCGGGCGGAGATCCTCTGGATCTGGTCGGCGGTGGGGGACCGCACGCCGTAGTTGTAGTAGAGGTCCTTGAGGATCCTTATCTGGTCCGTCGTCGGCGTCCACCTCGTACTGCTTTGCCTGCAAGCGTAACTGCTGCTACTGCTCGTGCCTCCACCTTTCCCACCGTTGTTGTTGCTGCAGTTCATGTCCTCTTGGTTTTGATGCTGTTGCTGCTGCTGTTGTTGGGGTTCCATGAGAGAAAGAGGAGGGGGAGAGAGAGGGAGGGAGGATGTGTGGTGGGTAGGTGAGGGAGTATATGAAGAGAGTGGGGAGATGGGGTGGGTTATAACTTATAATGGAGAGCGAAGCAAGCACATGGAGAGAGAAGAGACGGAGGATATCAGAGAGATATCTGGGAGAGAAGGACTGAAGTTGACAGAGATCTCAGAGAGAGAGATTTTCATGAAAGGGAAGGGACAAAAGAGGGGATAGAAAGGGAGGGTATCGGGGGGATTACTTGGATCGAAAGGCGTGACGAGGTATATATCTCAGTCGTCCCTAGTCACTCAAGTCCTTTCACAGTCACAGACACACAAACAGATCAGAGAGAAAGAGAGACTTTAGGTATGGAAAGGGATAAATACGGGGGGGTAAGGAAGAGAAGGATGAACAAGAGGGTCTTTTGGCTGAATGAATGAATGAATGGCCACTTTGCAATGATTTGGTGGTTTTCTCTCCTTAGAGAGAGAGAGAGAGAGAGAGAGAGAGAGAGAGAAAGCTTTATAGAGTTTGGGAAAGGTTCTTTCTTGCAAATGGGATCAGATCAAATTCACATGTCGTGGTGATCGTTCGTCCCCTATTTTTTTCACCACGGTACCAAAAAGAGCCAGAAACCAGAAAGATATTCTTGTACTTACGCTATACTATGGCCCCACTCTCCTCAAGGGCAGAACCGTAAATTGGGGACTTTTTTTAGCAAAGATGAGGAGATTGTGCCTATAGCTCTTTTACTTGGTTGGTCATTCCTGCAAAATGATCTTCCGTTACTCGCTAGGGTTTTATGCTATTCACCTCTCTTCACCTTTCTTTAGTTAGACCTCTGACCTCCATCTCTCTAAAGGAACTTCACCATTCAATTTCGGTAGTGTGTATATAGGTACTAAGCGGACATAGAATCATCAATCTAGTTTCAAAATATACAAATTATTTGCAAGGAAAACGGAAAAGTAATAGCAAAATAATCAAATAGCCCCACTAAAATCGCATGAATTGAGACTCTAGCATAATGATGTTTTTCGAGCAATAGAGGACCATTATAAGTTTCCGTTGGATTGCCATGTCACCAATCGTTTTGCGTTTTTGTACTAATTTGACTATGAACTTAAATCTTATATATCGTTGCGTGGGAAATAATAGAAAATACAACTGTTTTCATCTCTTTTCCAAATGGAAGAGTTGTGCAATTACTAAAACCCAAAAGCACATGGAAGATAGGGTGTCCATATCTTGCATTTCCATCCCCTACATGGAAGTTAATTCTACCAAGCCATACCATCCACTTTATCCCATAGTTGATGGAATAGTCCCTGTTGTGGAAATATTTCGTTCCTACCAGGAATTTTCTGATAAAAATCTTGGTACTTCAGCATGGCTATGTTACAATATAAGCTCTGTGAACCTTCTTCTGCATGATCTCTCCGATATGTAGTGATGATCAGAAGGCTTTGAACACTAAGGAGTTTTCCTTCAAATCTTGTTGTCAGCCCGCACTTCTTTAGAAAAGGCCAGGTTCATATTTCATCCGTGAATGCTGATGAAACTGAAGCAAATCCATGGCCACTTTAGCTTTCAGCTGTCCTCGGATATTATGGATGCAAATGGATCGTTGGAATCGCTAAATATACCATTTTGGAAAACGTGGGGACCCAAATAGCTTAATCAGCAACCCAATTCTTTAGCCAAAAACCATATGTAGGATGCCTGCGTCAAGTGCTTTGATCCTCGGTGCGTTAGTAAGTTATGCGGTTCAAAAAGACAATGTTGGGTTTATTATTAAAAAGAAGCAACGAGCCAAATCAAGTCGCACCAACTAAACGTTCCGAGGACGTGCAACTTGCCTCCCTCCCCTTCTCTTTGTCAAGAACTTGCGGTTAGAGTAACCATTTCTCTGTCAGGGACCGGTGACAAGATAGGCCAGCGAACGAAAGGAAAAACTATCAATAACAGAAAATAAATTATTTATAAAAGGAATATGAAAGGCGGTGCTTGTATCATATTGTCCTAGGTAATACACCTGACGGTGCAAACAATCCTTCTTTACAGCATATGTACATGTACGGCCTACATGGTTTTTTCCATGTAAAAAGGCGTTCATCTGAAGTATTAAGTCTTGCAAGTCATTTAGCAGTGGTCTAAGGCCTGCAAGAACACATCCATTTGCATCTGGAACAGACGTATGATAGAAAGCAAGACAAGATGCGTTACATCTCCAGTGCGGAGTAGATGCAAACTCTTCTTGGTCTATGACAGGAGGCTGCTATTAGATGACCTTGCGCCACATGAATCACTTTTCTTTGCGAAGGTCGTGCCGGACTTCCACAGGGTGTGGCTCATTTCCATCACTCCTTGCGCTCACTGTTCATAAGGGCAAGATGAAAAACGGTACTTGGCGTCTTGTTTCCAGGAGATATTCACATCTTAGTTTACATAAATTCGAACGAGGCGAGTGAAGCAATAGATTCATCAATCAATGGGATGCAAATAAGACACTGCTCCTACGAGTCTGGGTCTAAAAAGCTAAGCAACATTATCTTTTCTTATATATCGTCTTCAAGTATCATGAGGTCGTCCGGGAAAGAGAAAAGGGTTTAATCCCCTTCTGTGTTGGGTTTCGGGCCCATAGAATTTTCAGTCTCTTCCTTGATTTCAACCTGCAGCAGTCTAAATTCCATTTTTCGACAATTCTGACTGCTCCTCTCTCCCTCGCCAAGAAACACTTTTGCAGATTGCGTTCTTTGGTTGATCTTGACACTGCCATCATGAGATTTGCCTTTCCTTGTCATGCATTTACCCACGCACTCTCTCTCTGTGAGACTAATGAGGGATTATCTGTGCATATACTTTCACGATTCCATTGTGGTTATTACTAATTACAGCCATCATAAATTGATTAATTGTTATCACAATCCTTTTTAGAAACATTGACCTGTTAGACAATGTGTATCCAATCATTATGAAAAATCGACGGTGACGTGATCTTTCATTAAGTCCCTTAACAACGAGGTAAAAATCCATTTAAGTGTCATCGGTCTCCATGACTAGGGTAAAAAATAAGTTACTCATGAGGATTTATTTCTGTATGTGCCACTAGAATTTTTCATCCATAGAATCAGGAATGATATGTCTCTGGTTCCATCAGCCCTAGTCCTATTTCATCTTTGATCACTCTCTGATTTGCCAGTGTGAAGCTATGTCTGTCATTCTCTGAGAGAGAGAGAGAGAGAGAGAGGGAGGGAGGGAGGGAGGGAGGGAGAGGAAGAAAGGGCTAGCGTGCAGACCCCACCACCACCATCTTTTCTTTCCCGTAATCATCTTCTTGAAGCTATTTTTTTCTCCATATCTCCATGGACACATCAAGAATCATTCCATATCTCCTTCCCTCCCTCTCTCTCTCTCTCTCTCTCTAGACTGCTACTGAAGATTTCTGGGTTTTGCCTTTTTAGCCTCTTCGCTCCCTTTTGCTCACTCTAGGAAGCAAAGACCAGGGGGGCCACCACCTTTTCCCCCTTCTTTTGATCTGGGTCTTGAAAGACTTCTCTGATGCATATGTAGTGTACATGATTTCAATGCCCCAATCAATGCAGATTTTTCATCATTATAAAGTGGGCAGAGAGAGAGAGAGAACTTACTCGAAATGGACACACTCCCACGTACCAAACCCTCTTTTGAAGATTCTGAAGCTATGGAAGAATCACTTTTTTCGTGGGAAGTGTTTTCTCTTCACTTCACATTGTACTTGCTTAGGGGAGGGGGGTGATTTCCTAGTATGTGGACCATCTTGTCTTGGCACTGTGGCTTTAGCATCGGCTAGGTTTAATTTTTTTTTGGAACAAAGGCTAGGTTTAATATTAGAGGAGAGGAAAGAATATGTGAACGTACTTTGTCTGGCCCACACCCCCAACCAGCAAGCAGCAAGCAAAAACTCTTTTCACTAGGTTCTTAAAACCTCTGTGCCAAACCCCATTGAATGCACCTTATTGACTAAGTGTCAAAGGGGACCACAGGAAAGAAGAGCTTGTTTCTTAAGCAGATGTGGATGTGTGAAACTCTACGAGTGGGTCAGCATGTTTCAACACTCGTTAAAGCATGTCTGTCTCTGTCAAGAATCAACTGCAGAGCAAGATCGGCTGTGGAGGCACATGTACTCTGCTCGTGATGTCTTTACTGGGGATCGTTTGATCACGAATTGCAGAGATTAAAGTGGACCTGAATGAGCAGCCTTTCGGAAAGGAACTTGAAGATACTATTTTCTAAGGGAGAGGAAGTCGGTCGTATGTAAAGTTGAAATTTGGAAGATAAACTAAGAGAAACAGCTCAATCATATGATATACCCTAATTTCCTTCTTTTCCCCTCTCTAGTTTGGTATATGCTACGAATCGGAGGTGAAGTTCATTACTCATTTAACAGTGTGCCAGGACCATACTGCGAGTATAAGCAATAATACAAGAGAACCCAATTTTTCCTATTTCACCCCTTTCACCCAGTTCAGGTCGAACAACACAGTTGCGCATTCAAAAAAGAGCACCCAAACAATAGATGCTAGTAATAGTGCAGTTATATCCACAAATAATCTGGATAAAATATACAAAAGCAAATCTTCAGGAGTTTGAAACCCAGGAGAACCATCAGGCAATATCCACACCTCAACATGCTGTCTAACGCCGGGGTAAGGCTAACGAGGATACGTGCTACATGGAAGCAGGGTCCGATCTCTAGCCTCCAATAATATCTAAAAGATTTGTTATAGCGACAATCTTTTAACGGCTAGCATCTATCTGGTAAAATTGTCACATCGGGTCTTTCTCGCAGCAGTTTCTTAGATCAGTCCCAAATCCAAACATCATCGCCGTCAAATTAAATGTAAAGACTAAAGTCAGAGCTATGCTTCCATTAAGTTCATCAAGCCACGTCTCTCCAAGTCACAATGCACAACCTTAACAGAGCATCAGGAGCAGAACACAAGTTCACATATCAACTCTCTGTTTGGTATGAGACCCATCAGACAAAAGTACGGCCGATCAAATTCACCCATCACTAAACACTCCCTTATATGACAAAAAAGGCAGGAAAAACTTCAAAATAAAATCATATCATAGCCCCTACAATCCTTAACCAAATCTTTACACGTTTACAATGAATACATAGCTTCCACGAATCTTATGCAACCCTATAGCAAGCTAAATGCTGTACCGAGTTGAAAAAGCTCCCCTAACTCTGATACATACTGATGTCAACCCAGGCCATCCATGACTTGCAGAAAATTCCAGCTCACATATGTGCACACTCAATCTGATATACAAATGTATTTATAACCAGATGTTTTGCCGCATTTTGATCACCATCTAAAGAATCTCCAAGTTATGTACCACCACAGCAAAAGAGACATGATGGTGTTCATTAGATCCTCAGATACTGAAAATGGGAACTTAAAAGCGACTTTACCAGGTAGAAAGGCCACAAAACAACCACACGTCAACCAGATCTGGAGGTATAAATATAAATGATGATGGTCCAAGTGGATCATTCCTCTTGAACTGTATTAACTCAATTGGCAATCAACAGGGCATTAACAAAGATGCAGCCACTAGCTGTCCACATTTACCCTGACCCTTCGTCTACTTGAAGGCCCTCGATGAATTTGAAGTGAATAGTGAGGCTCTGAACGTGGATCATTTCTCTCTGTGTATCCCCTTGAACCATTGTAAGCCTCTCTTCTAGGAAGATACCTTCTTGAATGTCGGTCTGTTTCATACGAATTTGACCTCTTAGATCTTTCTGCTTCATACTGCAATGGCTGAATTCCCTGCAAATCAAGTTCTGGAACATAATCTTTGGGCCTTTTAGATTCATCCATTCTCCTAAATGTGATGGATATCCTGGAAAGAAGGAAATAAAAGGGCTAAAACAATCAAGCCAAGAAATCACAAGCAGATAAAAACAGAATCCTTATACCTCCTTGTACGGACTGCAGGAACACAATGCTTTGCCACATCAGCCCCATTTCCATTTAGAACAAGAACAGATCTGGAGGACAAGATAGATTTTAAGCTTCCAGAGAACAACAAAAAATACTCTAAACAAACTGCTTGGCAGGTAGCATGGAGCATATAATTTAGAATGTAACTGCAATCGCATAGAACAGATAAGGCTCTTTATACTTACCCTACTGGAAGAGGAACCTTATAAGGCCCATCAAACTCACCAGCAGCAATTACCTTCAGCTTTGATCCAAAAACAATGTCACACTCGCTAAGAAATGATACAGTGCAGAATGGCCGAACAAAATCGTGGTTGTCTATGTGTGGAGGTATGCAGTCCCCTTCTTCATAAATATTGACGATGCAACTATCAGGTATGCATGTTGGAGGTAATACATGCCACCTAATCAATCTTCTTATAATAACCTTAAAGAGGTGAGGCAATGGATCAACCATTTCATTCTGAAGAATTCCTGGTGGATTTTTATTTCTATCCTGCAATGAGTAAATATCAGATAATTAGGCCTCTTTCCGTATTAATCAATCATGAGATCAATCAATCACATAGCTACACAAGAAATTTCTTTGAAAGAAAGTAAACCGTTTATCTATTTCCTTAGAAACTTGCCATTGCATAATTGTAACAGCAACCAAATTGAATAGTTATGCGTCCCTTTCCCCTCATCCATTTTTGTGGTGCTGTGTATGTCCGCTCTGAAAAAGGACAATAAAAAGACGATCAGTCATGCCAATGAGTGAAATCAGTCTTGTCATAAATAATGGAGCCGGAAAAGGAAATAGGGAATATCTAGAAAGGAATGAAAAGGAAAACTTTCAAAAGTTTCCATTACCAAATATGCAACTCATCAAAGTACCATTTGGTCAAGGCCATTAGTCAGGAGTGAAACTGAAAGCAGAATCAATTTTATACTAAACAGAATGAATGGACACAATGATCTTTTAGCTGATCTATGATCATGCAGAGAGATATTGGCCTAATTGGCAGAAAGAATCTGCAACTCTTATTTGGTAATTCATTGTCACCACAGACAACTGACCGTGCTTTCAAAATGTTTCCTATACTAGTATTTACATGTTATATATGGCAATCCAATGTGCTTTGTCAAGGCAAAAACACTTCAGGGCCCTAAGTGAAGGATGAAAATGGATCTAATAAAATCTGGCAATTGGTTTAACCATGATTTGTAAGATCCTAGCATTCAAAACTTAAGAAACAATCTGGGTCTTAACAGGATATTAATATGTTGGGATCTTTATATGGTCTCGATCCTAAGTGAACAAAAATCACAGACTGATACTATCTTATATATCTGACCAATCCAATTTCAATAAATCTTAACATTGCAATCTCCCTAATTAGATGTTCAGGTTATAGAAACATTGACTTTTCCTGTAAATCTAGTTTAAAGATGGCATGAGCTTTATAGCACACCTGTTTAAGTTCCGATGTAACACAATTTTCATAATTAGTAAATTCTGTACTGCTATTCAAAATTTTTGTGTTGTTCAAATTTTAGACATTACAATCCTCGATCCAATTTTATGATCAAATCCTTCAGGTATCCCATTAATCCTAAGTAGGATCCTGATCCTGTACAACCTTAGGTCTATCACCATTGAGAATGAATCATAGGTTGTTTGCAGAAGAGTCATACAATAAATAGCTGATTTTAGCAAGGGTACATCAGCAGTACAATTCAGAAGTTCATAATTCACTCAAACAGGTGGTATGAACTTGTCCAAGTCCCCATATATCAGAAGTCAGCAACTGTAGTAGAAAAGGTATATCAAATGAAAAAATTTCAATGACATGAAGATACTTGTCAGATCAGTGAATCACATTTAGTGCTTGTGGCCAGCATAAAGTTTTGTAGTTCCTCACATTAAAACAATTATTCAGATTACTCTTCATGTTGAGGCGTTGGACTTCCCCGATTTTAGAACCAAAGCACCAACCTATTGGAAATGACTTGACCAACTAATAAATTCATCCCATAAAATATTATCAAGATCACAACTTCTAGACCAATACAATAAGGATGATAACGAGAAGGGTCCCTGAACCCCATTTAAGCCAATGTGAATGTGATGTGCTGGTATTTGATAATCAGCATCTGAAGACCATTATCTCACTCTCAATTTATGGTTCAATTCTGATTTCTGGAGTTTGTCAATTGCAAGTCTCTCCTAGAAGAATGCCATGATCATTGGCTCATGATGACATTCTATCTTTAAAAAAACCAATTGAAACAACTTCACATTGCACATAGGAACACAGTATGCAATTTGGTGCAAGATTTCATGCAAAGTCCGGTTTAAAAGTAAATGGCAATAAATTACACTTAGGATAGGAATGGACAGTTGAAACCAAGCCAATGCAATTGCAATGCATGCTCGAGAGCATGAAGAAGGTTGACATAAAACAAGAGATAATGAAAATAAAGTAGCAGAAGCAAAAATTAAATTAAAATAAAATAAAAGTGCATTTAATGTGTTTAACATATAGTTAATTGTATCACAGAATTTGATTCTCATCTAGTGATCAAATACACCAGTTGACAAAATGCCAAATCAACATAACAGTGAAGCCCTTGAAAGACCTCCCAGGAGAAAAGGATCAAATAAATCTTGACCAAGAATCATGAGAAGATGTCATATTTCACTACCTTCAAGAGCCAAGCATAAAACTTTGCCTCATACTAGAAGGTCAAGGCAAGGGCAAGTTCCACAGCTAGATCTGAAGAGAACTTTATAAACTATTCTCAGGGTATGCAACAGCTAAAACATCATATATAGAATACTCTCGTTCCTTTAAGTGCAATCACAAGAACAGCAAAGGGAGAGTAACAAAATCTGGCAAAGGACATACAAGAGACAAAACAAAAGTCATGATGATCTCTGTCTAGTTCCTCCGCTCATAAACTGTTACAAGACAAATCTTCAAACAATAACAAGACAGTCCGTTGAGTACTACCTCCCGACTCCTGCAAACAAGATAATCTTGCACAAATTTTTTTTTGTTATGCAAAGATAATAAACAGATCACAAACCTGTGGCAAGCATTTTTATAGGTGCAGATAAAATCAAAGACATCGTTTGCGGGACTCCAGAACATATAATAAACATCAACAGCAACAGTGTCTTCCTACAAATTAAAGCTCGCCATATAATTTTTTGCACCTTTTCTCATATCTATTACTGTAACTTCTATGGCAATCACGCATCCATATATCAAAGATCTTTGCTAAATTTACTTATTCATGAGTTTTTCTACGCATGTTTTCTCTTGACATGATGACCTGCCATAAAAGCCTGCTCATATCACATTGTTTACAGCACCCAGTGTGAGGGAGGTCCACAGCCAAACTAGCAAGCAGAGAAGACACATAGAACTGCTTAAGTGAAACATTGGCTAAAAGAATGTACTGAGTAAGCCAACATTTCAACTTTATAGCAGTAATTAATGAGAAAAATGCAGTTCACTAATTTGCTCACTAGCTTTCTACTCGAAGCAAGTCTGTAGCTATGTTGACTTCATATCTTGCATCTGTCATTGGAAAAGGTCCTCTTTTCTCAAATTGTCTTTTTATTATAATCCAGACTTACAGAGATGACACTGTCAGTCTCTATCTTGAATATGTGCTCACAATGTTTTGATTTAGTAGATCGTTACCTAGTCCAGGATGTCACCAAAACACTGCATTTTATTTATTCAAGTGAAGCTCAAGCCAATGGGTAAGCTAGAAAATTAAGCACAGTGGGATAAAAGCAAACAACTGTGTCAGAGTTCAGAGTCAACTCAATCAACTATAACCAACCACACAGCTCAACACAAAAGCAAATTGTGTCAGAGCTCAAAATAATAAAATTAAGCACAGTTTGATAAA
Source organism: Eucalyptus leucophloia subsp. euroa (assembly GCA_017140325.1). Taxonomy (NCBI): domain Eukaryota; kingdom Viridiplantae; phylum Streptophyta; class Magnoliopsida; order Myrtales; family Myrtaceae; genus Eucalyptus; species Eucalyptus leucophloia. The sequence continues at coordinate 22,746,096 of CM029473.1, read as the reverse complement.
AGGGGAAACTGACCTTTCAATTCTCCCCTTTTGCCCATGCCCTTAAGCTGATACACATAGTCAACTATTCTCTTCTGCTCTGCAGCACTGAAAACACCAGTGTGGAGCTCAATTCCCTGTAGAATATTCACGAGCTTCCCGTCAACCCTCTCTAGACATATAAAATCCTTCTTTCTCTTCACATTCATAAACCGTATGTACTCCCTTTGCTCCCTGGGCAATTTCGGCTTCTCTGAAACGGCGGACACCCTTGACTCTTCAGTTAACCCATTCGTATCAGCCAAGCGTTTGTTGGATTCCTGGTCATCTTCCTCTTCAAGCTCATCTTCCTGAGCCATGTCCGCCCAAGACATGTGCGAACTTGAAGTCCTGACGGAAGGAGACTCCTGAGCCAAGCTACTAGTGGAGGCTTCCGGAGTTCCCTCAAAGCATCCCTGCGCCCCATCCTTCCAACTCCCCAACGAATTTGTCTCGCCCTCGTCGTCCTCGCACTCTCCTAAATTCCGGTTGTCGATGCCGTTCTCATCCATCCCCTGCTCTCCCTTGACATCCGGAGACAACGGATCCACATTCTCCTCCGGTTTCGCGAATTCCGCATCTCCATCAACTTCTATAGTACAAATCACACACATCAGAAGAACATCAAACACCAACTCAACCGACGACCACATGGAAACATAAACATTCCACCAAAAAAAAAAACTAATTTGCAAATTCAAAGTGAACACGAAGTAAACCGTAACCGAAAAATCCGCTCGGAATGAAGCGAAACTAAAGAATTCAACCTCGCAGCTAATAAAAGAAAATTTCATCAGAATATTAAGCGAAGAACGCGCGCGCGCGGGAGAGCGACGAAGATGGGGGTTGGCACCTGAGTCGAGAGAGCGGATGCGATCGGCGAGGTTGTCGGTGCAGCCGGGGCAGAGATCTCTGGAGAGGAACGGGAGCCAGGTCGTGAGGAACTCCGAGGCGATCCGGAGTTCGGACCGCTGGTACTTGCGGAGGAACGGATCGTCCGAGCCGGAGCCGGAGCCGGAGCCGGCGGGGACGCCGTCGCCCATGGCGGAGGCCGGAGGTGCGGATCGCGCACGCGCGCTCGCGATTGCGGTGGTTGCCGGAGGAGGTTGGTGGTGCGTCGAGAGCCCGCGAGCCGCAGAGAGACAGAGAGCTTGCGGACGAAGAAAAACGGGATTTTTTTTATTTCCTCTTAAATTTGTTGTTCATGGATTTATTGCTCTTTCTAATATCTCGAATAAGAAAGGGAAATTTCGACCGAAAAAAAGAAAAAAAAAGAATAGGAAAGAGAGATGCGACGAGAATATTCCGAGAAAGAACCCTGAGATTTAAGTTGGGTTCCGAAAGAGACCGTAGCAGCTAAATATTTTACAAGTAAGTCCTTCAATTTCCCCATTCTGTCAGCAACCGTGTTCATATGAGATTTTCCTTTCCTACTTATAGTCGATGAGAAGTGGCGATGGACAACTTTTTGGAATCAAAATTGAGGCCTCGAATTGGAGAAAAAAGAAGCGAAATTTGAATATTCCATCTTCTCAAAAGACTCTTAACTATGTTGTGTACTTTCATCTTGAGAGAAAAATCTAATTGACTTCAAGGTACATAATTGTGCAGCAGAGAAGTTAACCTATAATGTGAAAGTAATTTTAGTTTATCGCTAAAGTCCCACAAGTTAAGATCTTTATTGAAATGTATAAAAGATAATGAGTCATTCGTGTGATTTTTTCTATAATTCATACATGATAAATTATGCATGTAATGTTCATTCAAATGGTATGATATAAATCTTGTATTGGTAATTCGATATGCATGAATATCGCTTGGCTAACTTGGTGTTCATTAAAGGAATGAGTTAGGTGAGGAAAGGGTGGTTAGAATTGGAAAAGGTTGAGGGAAGTGGATTAGGAAAGAGTAAGACAGGAGAAGCCAGGTCCAAAAATGGAAAATCAGTTGGGCAATTTTAATCGGAATTATCTTAATTTGATGATTTAACGTACCATAGTGTTTCTTTCTATAAAAGAACCTTTTAAAGTGACAGCATCTTTAAAAGTTCAAATTGCTTTCAAATTTTAAAAATCGAATGAAAAAGGACCACGTATGAATGTCTATGCATAAGGTCGAGCATCTTGCACTTTATAAAGTCGAATTATGTTTTCCACAATCTTCGGAAAAATGAATTAATTAATGAAAAGCGAAAGGCTAAATCTCATAAGGATCGATTCCTTTAAAAAGTGCATCCATTGCTTAGTCTCGCAATGCGATACTCTCCCGGCCTTGGACAACCAAAATGTAGATTAGCTGATGGATTGCCGGTCACGTTCCCGCCTACCCAGCAGCTCCACGAGCACCATAGCTGCTGAATTTCGGTAATGAGCGTACCTGTTACTTTTGCATCGGCAGCGGAATGGGCGATTGAAAGGTAGCAGAAAGGATGTCTAAAGTACGATGTAGGGATTGCGCTTAGGCAGTCTACGTCACGGGTTTGAATTATTACGGTTAGCAGATCGATGTCAGTACGAGAGGAAGAAAAGCCACGGTGGGAGTGCAAACAATACAACATCTCATAAGAGCACGAGATGCGCATCCATGTATAACCATGCACATGTCTCTAAAGCACAGTGTTCATTAGTATGTGATACCTTCAACTCAGCACCAAGGACGGCGAAGATCGGCATGTCACTAAGGTTAAATGACTTCCAAGGCTGCCTTCAGCACATTGCTGAAAAACGGACATTCGTAAAACATCAGTGAAAGGAGACAGAATAACATGAGACCATCTGTATTCTGTAATTCATGAATCATCTTTTGAGACCAAAAACAAAGACCCTGACAAAAGACTAATAAGGCGCGCCAAAGTGGCCCTCAACCAAATAGCATTACACCCGTGCTGTCTGTCCAAACGGAATCCATCAAATATCCAGCTAAATTCCATGACGAGCAAACTAAAAAAAAAAAGATAAAGCAAGCTTGTCTTGAGCTTTTGCTTCTGTTTTGGCACGGTACAGAGAGAAAAATTGCAAAGAACCTCAATTGCCGAATACAAAATCTCCTATGGTCTGGGAGCCTCGCTGAATCTGCGATTAAACAGCATTGACGGGTTGGGAAAGTACAGTTCTTTGCGTCTTACACCTGGAGAGACAAAGCCTTCCAACGGTCAGCCAATGACCATTACGAAAAAAAAAAAAAAATGAACCTTTTAAAGACAGAGTGAGCTGGTCCAAGAAATAAACGGTAGTCATTGTGCCACTATATCATTCCCCAGAAGCAAAGATCAAGAAAACCAAAAGGGAAACAAAGAAAGCTAGAAAGAAAGAAAGAAAGAAAGAAAACCATCTGTCTGGGTCAAGCCTGATCAGATACACTGGCCTTTTGCAGACTTGACCATCTAGCCAGAACAAATAGAATAAAAGCTAAAAAAGAGAAGTTAAAGCAGTTCAATCTTACCAATCAGCAAATCTCATACAGCAACAGCAAATCAGCATATCAACATTTTCAATAAGTAGCATGTTAACATTAAAATTTCAGTTTTTAAAATTCCACAGCATTCTTGATCCCTCCCCTGGGAGAGGAAGCATTTAACAAAAAAATGTGGGTCCATTTACTTTGATTCAGCTTACAAAAGCTTGTAAATGTGGGTCCTTGAACATGGTGGCAGACCTAGGATTGACATTGAGGGCGGGGGAACATATAATTTTGGGAAACAATGTAGCAGCTTCTACCTTGTCTACAAAAGAAAGAATACAACAATTTGCATATAACATATTTACAAGTTACAAACTTACAATTGATACAGATTGTACAATCGACCTTTATCAATAAACTACACAAACTGCCGTTGTATATTTCTCTGAACTTGGCAACATAGCAAATATCCAGTTCATTACATAAAGACTCAACTGAAGGAACAAGCCCACTGAAAATTCTCTTGGACTCAAATATGAAACTTGAGACACATTCACTAAGTAATTGTGCTTTTAGTAAATCTTTGATGTGAAATCTGTGTCCAATGCCTTGTTTCTGTTTGAGTTTCGGAAGCAAGAATTAATAGTTACAAACATTTGGTTGCAAATATACCATAAAGTTGGGTAGCCAAAAGAAGTATTAACTATGCACTTGCCCTTACACAGATGATCATTTATTGCTGCAGATTGACATGCTTTTATCCTATCAAAGTATACAGATGGAGAAGAGAAAGCAGGCTTCCAGACATGTTTAGGCGATACTAGAATGAAAAGAAAAGGATGACATGCATGGTTAAATAGGATTAAAAAAAACAGAATGACTTGTGTGCAAGCAGACGTTGCTAACGTGGTAACTTGCAACGAAAACCCGGAAACATGTGAAAGATGTACAATACATACCAACCACAAAATATTCAGACTGAATTAGAAACTAACCTATTGCACTCTGCTCGAGATGCATAATTATGATTATTGCAATTTGTGCACATCCAATCACCCTGTCGCCATTGTTTTGCTCTGCTGAGTACACAGTCAAAAAGACATCTTGGGTAAGTATCTCCTATGGCATTGTCACATTTACCCATATACTCTGAAAGGTTAGCACAATGAAAAGCACAATCTTCGATGGACATATTTGCATAAACTGCAACAGTAACAATCTCAGCAAAAACCTACCCCTTTCCAAGAAGAGCAGGTGTTGCAGCTTGATGTGGAATCTGGACTTGCATATTTGAAGCCGCAACTGAACTTCCAAAAGATGAATAAGCTCCAGTTCTAGGTTCAGAACTGGTTCCAACCATTTGATCAAATGCTGGATATGATTGCTGAAGCCCGGTTGTCTGATTTTTCACAGAAGTTATATAAGAATAAAAATCAGAATATACAACAAATGATATTTGTGAAATGACTACTATTAAAAAAAAACTCACAGTTCCTGCATTCAATCTCTTGTTATCCCACCCATGGACAAGATCTTCAGATGCTAATCGCTTCATTCCAAGGGCTTTTAATAAAAACCAAGCAATGGGCAGGATTATATCAGACATGGAAAAGAAAATGATGAAGATTTGAGACATAACACTACTGCTTATAGGGGTAAAAAGAAAACCACACATGGAAATTAAAAATGAAATTCACCCAAAGGGTAATCTCTATGTGTACTTGATAAAATTAGTAGCTAATTGACAGAGTAATTCAGAGCATTGCAAATCACAAGGAGCAAAACAATTAGGGTGAGAAGAAGCCAACCAAAATGTAAGGTACCTGGCGTCATAGAAGCATTGCACTTTTTACACTGCAAAGAAAATTGAGATCAAATCAGACTTGTCCCCAAAAAGAAACTTCCTTCAGTCAAAATCAGAAGAAATGGTTACATTCAGGAAATATATACATGGTATAACCATACCTGCGAACGAGATGAATAATTGTGAAAGCCACATTGGCATATCCAATCACCATTGCGCCATCCTTTTGGAACTGAAGGATACTGAGTGATAGGATTTGCAAATGGATGTCCGGGATTGGAGTTTGCACCCAAGGACCAGACAGAAGCCTGAATTCCATAGTTATCAGCCTCCCCGAAGGACCAGGAGGAATTCAATGGAAGTGATTGCTTGAGAGCACCACTGCCCATTAATCCAAGTCCAAGATTCATATTTTGTTCCAGTCCGCCTCGGGACCTGGCAAAATAATTTGAATAAGTTGGGAGTGAAGCCCCAGGCATGGCAATTGCTGGCATTGCTGCTACCTCCTTCGGTTGCCCGCACTTTTTGCACTTTTCTCTTGATGCATAATTGTTGTTAGTGCAACCTATCGATCCATTCCCATGCAAACCCAACCCAGAATGCAGCCAGGGAGAACCAAAGGAAGCCAAGTAAACGCACACCAACCAGTCCATCCCATACCACAACACACACAAAACAATGCAAAAAACTCAACCTAAATGAAAGCAAGCTCACAAAGTTGACTTCAAATGAGGGAATATTAAATTTCATACATGAATTGGCAATAATAAATACATTCAAACAATTATCAGCTTCATATAGTTACAAACAAGAAAAGCCACACATATATCGTGGACCAGGGTTTAAACACAAAAACACCATGCACTGTGCCGAACTCAGCCTAATTGCACGCAAAGAACTATCTGCATAAAACTCTAATACTATTCAAGACATCTAAAGCAGATCCTTTACATTGAAGTGACGAGTAACATTTAAGTTTGGGGTCAAGCTTTCAGCAACAAATTGAACACTAAAATTCAGGACCTATTCATGTAAACTATTTCTCCTCCATATTAACTGGGTAGATTGCTCGGTGGACAAGACGGGCTGTAGCAGTAAAACACAGCACTCTGAACCCTCTAGGTTTTTTGGGGGGCACCACACAATTAGCTAACGTCAAGTTCATAAATATGCTTCTCAAGCCATGCTAAACCTCCTCCCAATGCCAGGCCATTGAGATTGACAAGACAGCGGCCAACTTCGCGAGAAAACAAAAACAGCAAAGCTGTGCTAACTCCATATAATTACTACATCAATCTCCCATGAGTTACTCACAGATTGCCAGCGCCAGAGTCCAGCGATTCCTTCTCCTATTCATCGCTAAAGCAAAACTCGCAATTCTCACAAAGTCTCAAGAAGGGCCGAGAAAGCACCAAAACCTCAGCTAAGTCTCGCTACCATCAACCAACCCCCCGAGACCAATCCAGAAAACCCCGCCGCCGACACTCGAGACGCATAACCGCGCTCCCCCGATTCCCAACAAGACCGACCAGACGGAGGAGAAAAAAAAGCATCGAGCAACGCGAGAGAGACACGAGACGAGATCGAGACTGACCGGTGCAGATCCAGTCGCCGATGCGAGGCAGCCACTTGGAATCGGCGGGGGTCTTGGTGTCGACCAGGAGGCGGGGCTGCTTGCAGCGGTTGCAGAAGGAGCGGAAGGCGTAGTTCCGGTTGTTGCAGCCGCCGCACTCCCAATCGCCCTCCCTTCCCTCTCCCATCGCGGCGTCGCGCGGCGCCGGCGGCGGCGGCTCCCTCGGCAGCGTGTAGAGAGAGAGAGAGAGAGAGAGAGTGCGTGTACGATCGGCTGATTTGGTGCAGGAATTCGGGGATGCGATGCTACTTTCTCTCTCTAGGGTCTTCCGGGAGAAGACGAAGACGGAGGACGCGACCGCCGACGGAGCTGTCGGCACGAAATGGCTTTCACTATTTCTACAGTCTCGGCTCGATTTTGCAGATTCTTTTCTTGCCCTTTTGTTCTACTTAATCAGAAGCAAATTAATTATTATTATTTAAATATATATATGGGTTGAATAGATTTTTCACAATCCTTTATTTTATTTTATTTTATTTTATTTTTTTCCTCGTTTCCAGATGAATCTACTTTTCATCATATGGTACGCATCTTAATTATTTTTAGTTTATTTTTATTTAGAAATAATCTTTTGCTTTTCTTAGGAAGATGCTTTTATTGATGGGAATGGTTGGAAAAGAATATCAACTTATTGCTCCGTTGTTCTTGATATGAGCTTTTATCATTTCAATCTCCTGTATAACTTATATTTATTGTATGCTCCGACAGTAAGAATTTTCAAAACTTTCAAAGTCTCGGATAAAAAAAAGGTCCATGCATATTTCCCAAAAATACAATCTTTTGGATGTTTATGTTGACTTTTGTTAAGCAAAGAAAAAAGTAACCCGTGAAAAAAATATATATTTCTCCACGCGCATTTGAGATCATCACGCAGGCGCAATTAAAGTATGCCCCCCAGTTCATTAAGTTAAGGTCCCGATTGACTTCGAGTGTGTCTAGATATATTTTTTTTTTCAATTTTTGCTTAATATAATTTTTTTGGTGTACGAGCTTTGTCTTTTTTTTTCTTTTTAACTCGAAATAATCCAAACTTTCTTAATATATCGAGATTGATATATAGATTTACATGTAATTTTTAATAATATCTCAAAATTTGGAAATATATACCAATACTAATTTAACAATAGAGGTGTTTTTTCCTTATCAATTAAAATATTTTCTAAAACTAAAGAAAATGTTAAAAAATAATATACGAATCTAATGTCATTAACTATATGGAGTAAACATTTCACAATTTTTAAATTAAACAATGCAATTAAGGTTCATAAGCTACCGAATTTGAACTAAATAAAAGTAAGAAGCAAAAATCAATCCAATTCATCATCGATTTAAAGTCAACACTAACCCTTAAGTCGGCAATTGGCATTCACTTAATTTTGGGAGAATTCTAGATAAGGGGTTAACATATTCTCATTTTTACCAATAAAAACCTAAAATTGATATTATTTCAAATAAATACTTGAAGTTCTATTATTTCTCAAAGAAAGGCCTCAATTGGCCACATCAATCGTAAAAAAAAAAAAAAAAGGCATAAAATCACTATTTAGTAAGGATAATTTCATCTTTTAAAATTTTTATTTGTTTCTTTATTTGTTCTATTTTTCTTTCCAAAAAAAAAATTCTTTTAAAAAAAAAACACGCTTGGCAAGGAGGGCTCCCTCCTGCTTGTGGCTATCACCCCATTGTCGGCACTTAGGCAAGGGCCAACGACCCTCATCGACTAAAGGCAACAGCTAATAGGCCCTTGTTATTGACCCACCGATGATGGGTATTTTCACTTTTTTTTTTCTTTTCTTATAAAATTTTTATTTTTAGTTTTTAAATCTAATTTAATATAAATTGTGTTTGGACAAAAATATTCATAATCAATTATTTTTTACTGATTGATGAAGCTAGACCCTTAATTAAAACAGTCCTAACTACTTCAAGACTTTATTTGAAACTTATATGATCATTTTATACTCTTATTTAAAGAAATATTCATCTTAAGCCCTTATTAAAAAAGATGATGGCACGTTGGGCATCTATTTGAAAATTTTCCATTATTTTTTAATCTAAATACCATCTCATTATAAATACGACGTCATAAACTCAACCGGACCACCCACCTGTATTACTCTTGCTTTTAATTTCTGCTGTATGGCCTTCCTGCCCTCCAGAATTTCAAATGAAAATATCAAAAGTAGGAGGGAAGCGGGGCGAACAGAGAGAAAAACATTTTTGAAGGGACGGAATAAGATTAACACCAAAGTCGAGGGGCTAATGCACAATTATTAACCCCCAAAATTTTTCAGAAGAAGCAAAAAGGGCAAAAAAAGGGCGGAGGAGGAGAAGAAGAAGAAGAAGGAACTGCTGCACCAACTTCATCCCCTATTGCTCACCTTTCGATTATACAATTCCGAACGCGCAATCATCACCGGGGCCCCGTCGCAAAGCGCATCGTCGTCTCCAAAGCTTCAAACTTTGCTAATTCTCTCGCTGCGTCTCTCGTCGATCGCAGTGAAAGGGGTTTTCTTTTCTTCTGCCGAATTGGCCATTCTCTCTTGGTAAGCTCTGGGATCGTTTCTCGATCACCCTGGGGTCATTGGGTTCCGCGTGGTTTCGTGGGTCGCCCCAAAGTTTCGATTTTGATTGCGCTTCCGTCGTGATCGGCGGTATCTAGGGTTTGGGAAGTCGGAGGAGGTTTTCTCTTTGCCTTGTCGGGTCAGTGAATAGTGATCGCCGCGTGGGAGCTCATCGACAGTGAATGGTGCTGCGGTTTGTGGGTAATTAGGGGGTTTCTGGGTACGATCTGCAATTTGCTTGGATGCCCGTTTGTTGAATTGGTTGTTATGTCTCGCGGAATGTGTGGCTGTGTGCCGAGTTGGAGTCTTGAGCTTGAAGTTGAACTTTCATTTTGTGCTGTGGATGGTCTGTGTGATCTCTAGCTTATTTTGGTTGATTCGCCAGCTTTAGCAGTGCAATGGAAGTGTGTGTAGTATGAGAATTCTTGCAGTTTGTAGTATATCCTTGTGCAGTCAGCCATAAGATGTTCATTTTTGGGGGCGATTCACGCCATCACAATTGTCAAGTGGAGTTGCTTTGCTCGTATAGGATAGATTTAGCTTACTTCAGTCTCTGTTCTTCCCCTTTTCTTTTTTTCTGCTGGTTTGAAGTTGTTTCATCATTAAGTTGTGACATTGGCTAAATACAGGCACTATCTGATTTAGAGGTATATTCTTTGTATAGTTTCTAAAGCTTGGTAGCTGATATGTGGTGGTTTAATGTGAGCCTGTAAGGAATGGTCACTTAATATTAGTCTTCAATCTGCATTTGACACATCTGAGAAATTTTTTCATCTATTATTTTCGTCAAATGTGTCTTCACACCTACGAAATAGTCAACTTCACGTTATTTTGGACTGGATATTTTGCAGGCAATCTTATGTTCTTGTGCTGCTATATATGTTGAACTCCCTAGATTATGTGAGTTGACTTGTATGTTTATTGCTCTTTAGCTGCTCCTACACTTCTTATTATGAGAGTTGATGAATTTTATAAAATGGTCAATCTTGTCATGGTTCTTACACACTTAAAAATGTAATTCTGATATCTTGTCAGATATCTTGATTTTTTAAATCAATTTGTTAATCTTGTAGTTTTATAGTACTTTTAACTTTGAACTGTCCTAAGGTTCGATTTTATAGCCTTTATCCCTGGTGACCTTAGAATGCACAGAACCTGGAAAATTTTACGATTCCAGGCTTTTCTGTTTGTTGAATCTTCTAGCTGATTGAGGTTAGGTTTTTCTTTGTTAGGTAGATTTGTATGTAAAAGACTTTCCTTTTGGATAGGAAATATATGTGCTTGAAGTTTTAATAGGTGTTAACTGAGAAGCTAGCACTGATATTGAAGTCCAGTAACATCTGTGCCATGGTGCTTGATTCTGTCAGCTGGTCTTTTGCACATCACGGTTGTGGATCTTTTATCTTTGATTTCCTATGCAAATTCATTTTGTATAGAGATGATGTTACTAGGAGATAGATGTGTAATTTCTTTCCTTCGTGTATGCTTCTCATGGAAGTGATTTGTGTAGTTACCTCCATTTTATCTCTTCTGATCACAAGATGGTTTCTAGCATTCAGACCCTGAGACTTCTGGTTTTGCTTGCTCTTTAAGTCTCTGAAGTCGAGATGGCCGCTGGGGAAGGTCTTGATTTGCAATCTCTGAAGACCCAGCTAAGCCAAACACCTGAACTATGGAAGCAGGAGATGGCACAGATGGAAACACGAGTGGATGCTTTGCAAGTCAAGCTTCAGGCCGTAAAAGCTTGTTTACATGTATCAGACGAAGATGAAAGGAAGGAACTAGAGGTTCTATGGGAAAGGGTGAAAAGTATAGCAAAATTGTTGACCTACTTAAAATCAAAGGCTATGGTCATGGCTGAACCGTACTTGCGTGAATCATATGGTGTCAAACACATGGAAGGTGTAGCACTTGTTGATAGAAGTGATAGTCCATTGCCTAGCATGTCTAGGGATGTTGATCTTTCTTTAATTGTAGGTTCAGATGGACAAGATTCGTTGAGTGGAACTGCTAAGCGGCAAGATTGCTTCAATGAAAAGGATATGGCCTATATTGATGAATTACTCAAGTCGGTGCAGATCGTGACTGATTTAATGGAATCTCTTGTTAAGAGGGTTCTTTTGGCTGAATCTGAAATTGCAATAGAAAAGGAGAAGGTTACTTTTGGTCAATTAGAGATCAAGAGGAAGGCTGCTCAAATTGAGAGCATGTCCTTAAAGTTAGAAGAAATGGAGAGGTTTGCTGTGGGTACGAACAGTATTTTAAATGAGATGCGACAAAGGGTTGAGGATTTGGTGGAGGAGACATCTAGACAGAGGCTAAGAGCTGAGGAAAATGAAGTGGAGCTTAGTCGTGTAAAGCGTGATTTTGAGTCTCTGAAATCATATGTTAGCAGCCTTATTACAGTGCGAGAAACTCTTCTCTCATCAGAAAAGCAATTTCAGACAATGGAGAAGCTTTTTGAACGGTAATACACTGATGTTCTTGGCTACTACTTATCTAATTTGCCTTACAGTGTGGTTTGGGTTTTCATTCATCTTGTCATGCTTAGCCGCCCTGTTCTTGCTCTATGGGTCACTTTGAAATGGTTTCTCTTATTCGTCTTCATTTGCTAGGGGTAATGTTATGACAATGCGTGATAGTTATATTTAAAGCTATGGGATAGTTCATCATGTGTCATAAGTCAGGGCTGCTCAAATGCATTTTCACCAAGTTTGTTCGAGTATTATCTCATGCTTTTGAATGTCGATGTGGTCTATCTTCACAACTCTTGTTTCCTTATATTTGCTTCGTATTTTGTCTTTGCTGCAAACTTCTTTCTGCCATGTGATCTTTTTGCTGGAGTTGAACAAAATTTTGGATGGGAGCAGGCTGATGGCTAAAACAACCCAGTTGGAGAGCGAGAAAATGCAAAAAGAGGTGGAGGTGAAGAAACTCATGGAAGATAATGTGAGGTTGACTATGCTTCTCGATAAGAAGGAAGCACAATTGATGGCCTTGAATGAACAATGCAAGGTCATGGCTCTTAGTTCGTTGAATATTTAGGCCTGCAGTCTTATCATCGCCAGTCACACTGTTCATATTCTTGGTGAGTTTCTTTGTAACGTGCATACCCCGTCACATGCAGCAGCAAACAAAACCAGCTGGATCGATTGTATGAACTCTTCATTGATTTATGTAGATTGTAAAATTGTGAAGACCAGAAAATTTTCCCTTGAGAGACTTGGAGACTGGTCATTGTATTTGTTGGTGGAATGAGCCGAGAAAGTGTTCGTCCGAAAAGGCAATCCATTGGGTGCACAACGTGATTATGAGTCGACTTGTTTAATTCTCTCATGAACGTTCTGCTTATAATACAGGGTTCAATTTCCACAAGCATTTCGATTTGTGCCAAAATTTCTTTAGGAATCCGGCGGTCTCCGACTTAGAGCTTCTGCAAGGGAGATCCAAGTAGAGTGGTGGGTTGTTTTCGTGATCTTTTGTTCGACATTGAATCGAAGTTTAGAAGATGAATCCAGGTGGGGGGGCATTCGATCAATGCTCTTTCTTGTCATCCTTAAGAAAGGACACTGATACTCTTCCTTGGACTCTGAACGCCTAGAAAGAGCACACGACATCTGGTATTAGCGTATCGTGTCAGCGCCTTTTACCGTCTTCATCTCGCGATGGCTTAAGGGACAGCGAAATTTCTTCGGCGCACTATTGTTTTGATCGGGCATTTTGTTCTTGGTGATTCATGTTCTCGCGTTGAATTCGGGTTGCAGTGTCGTGTCGGATCGAGGCGGTGCGAACTGCAAAGCATCATGTCATCATAGTCGGTAGAAGAACGATGCACTTCATGTTCACGCCGGCGTCCGCTTAGCACGGGTGCCAAATATTGTGTTTAAAAAAAATCGTCACCTTTGATTTTCACATGCTCAATGTCCTATCTACACGATAAAGCACCTTTTAATATGTAACTTAACCATTTAATTTCAAATTGAGTAAAAAAGCAGAAATATATAATAATCCTCACGATTTGAAGCGTAACTTTTTTTAACTAAGTTATTTACCATTTAATTTAAAATTAAATTAGAACAACTTGAAGGGTGAATTATTTATTACTTGAACGAACTCCACTTAACATTTGCTAAATTTAAATATTACGATAAAAGAATAATCTGACCAGAAAAATAATTAAAGGAAAGAAATTGTAACAAATTCGGAATATGCATGTTTACATTTTACTTAGTTTTACCTCCTTCTTTTGAGATGTACTTAAGATAAATCTCATGTCATATGAAGCTAATTTGTTCAGCAATGAAAACGAAAATAATTTTTCCACAATCCACTTTTTGAGATATTTTCAAAAAGGAAATCATATAACAGATATATTCTTGATATCTAATTTATCATTCGACAACCAGTCAATTGCATAAATTTAATTGACATATATCAAAATTAAATATATTGTTAAACATACTTTTATATGTGTTTATTTATTTTCATGTTATCAGTGTCGGGAATTTTCATATGTTTGTGTTAACCGTTGAACGTAGATAATATTGAGAAAAGCCTCTATTGAATTGGACATATGAAATGGATCCCATATTTTTGGCATGTCTCCATTTATCTCGGATGATGATGGAGGAGCCTCGGCTTGTGAATAGAAGGACATTTTCTTCATTCTAGAAAATAATTGATTGATTTCAGATTTTCCATCTATAAATTCAGATTTAAACATATTTTTATCTATTACAAAACATAACTCGGAAAAAATGTCAAATTGATGTATCAAACATCAAATTGACTAGTTATAGAATAATAAATCCATAAATTAAAACTCATGAGCTCGTCTTCTATTATTTTCTTTAGGGAAAAAGCCACGAAAAGCCCTAAACTTTGCCCAAAATGACACATTTATCCCAAACTTTTTTTTGTGACGTGAAAAACCCCAAACTTTCCAAATCGTGACATATTTACCCCGAACTTTTTTTTGTGACACAAAAAATCTTGAACTTTCGTTATGTGACACATTTACCCCAAAATTAGAGGGTATTTTGGTCTTTTCATTTTTTTAAATTTTAAATTTTTTTTTTCTTTTCTCTTCCCTTAGCCGGCTGGCCGGCGAAGGGAAGTCGGCGTCCGGTGAGGGCTGCCCTCGCTTACGTTGGGCGAGGGTCACCCTCACTGGCCTCGGGCTAGGGCGGCCCGCCGACGTCGGGTGAGGGCCGCCCTTGCTTGCGTCGGGCGAGGGTGCCCTCGCCCGGATCCGGCAAGGGTCGTCCTCGCCCAACGCCGGCGAGGGCCGCCCCCGCCCGTGTCGGCGTCCCTCGCTGCGTCGGCGAGGGCGTCCCCGCCCTCGCTAGATCTGGCGAGGGCCGTCCTCGCCCGTCGTCGGCGAGGGCCGCCCTCGCCTACGTCAGGCGAGGGTGTCCTTGCCCTCGCCCGACGCCGGCGAGGTCGCCGAACGCCGGCTTCCCTCCGCCATGGCCGACGGAGGGAAGAAGAAGAAAAAAAGAAAAAAAATGAAAAATATAATAAAAAGACAAAAATACCCTTAATGGGGTAAATGTGTCACGGTTTGGAAAGTTTGGGTTTTTCACGTCACAAAAAAAAAAGTTTAGGATAAATGTGTCGGCATTTGGAAAGTTCGGGATTTTTCGTAGTTTTTTTCCTTTTCTTTATCTAAAACACTTCATATAAATCCATAATTTATAATCCCTTATAATAAATATATGGCGAGGCCGGGCCCAACGAATTTGACTTTTTTAAGGTTATCGGTGGTGTAGAATGCATGGAACTATTGCGATTAGTAATGTAATTATTCCAACTGTATTTAGTACGATAGGGCGGGGCTGGGTCGGGCATGCCCGTGGACCGCCCGACCGTTGATCATCTCTAGTCACCATATTAAAAAATCACTATTTCTTTCAAGACTCATTTAAAAAAAAATTAATTTATCATGTTGGCCGAACTTAAAATAATATAATTTTTTTTGGCGCACATACAAGCGGCGGTTAGTCGCAGCCCTCCCGCTGCGAACTACCCAACGGTATAAAATGCTCTTCCGCCCTCCCTCACGTTCCGCAGCCCTAGAAATCACTTCCCCGAAACCATGGGCACCTCCACCGCCCAACCGCCGCCGTCCTCCGCCGCGGCGGCCCCCCCGCCGGCGGCCGACTCCGTCCAGCTCTCCCCGTCGTTTCAGGTAAACCGCCCGGCTCATCCCCCGCCTTCTGGTCGGAGGATGCGATCGGCGATTTCTTCTCTCCTCTTCTCTCATTTTTGATACGTGATCGTGGCGATGTTGGGGTTGCTACTAGTCTTTCGTTCCGCGATCTCGCCGGTCTTTGCTTTTCCTGGTCCGCGCTTAGGTTTGTCTGGGGACTGCGTGCTAACTGGTCGAGTCCAAAGATTTCGAAATCCGTTGGCTGGGTTTTGCTCCATCCGTGTAGTAATGGCAATGCATGGATCGTTTGAGGGGATGGTTATGAATCTATGGATCGATGACCTGAACAGTGTCAGTATCGATCGTCCGGAGGTCCAATTTCGCGGCAAAGTTGGGTTTTTTTTGTGTGTGGGATCGCATGCGCCCCAAGAACTTTTGAGGATGACAATCCGTTTTTATATTTAAGATAAAGGCGGGGAGATACGTGCCGCCCAAATCACTTCTCCAGTTGGCAAGGAGATAAAGGAAACTTTGTTTCATGGAAAATGAATGATTTGGAAAATATTTTTTTTTAAAAATGATTGTCTATATTGCTTGCAAAAAGATGAATAAATGAATAACATCGTACACAAAAATATATAAACGTGAATTGTTATTGATAATGAAAACATTTTTTATTGACTAATTATTTCAAGCGATGCAATTTATTATTCTTAGGAAAATATTTTCTGAACCATTCATTTTCCGCGAAACGAATTAAGTCTTAAGTAAATCTTCTCTGATTTTTTTTAATGGCAGGCTCCTTCTAGGAGTTGCACACCTTTGAAGGTTTTTTTTTTTTTCTGGTTCACTTCAAATTTATGCATGAGTTTGCTAGGGAACTTAATGTGTTTCATTGCATTAACATAAGCAGAAGAGGATCGGAAAACTTGCTGACATGGTTCTGGCGAACCTCGCCAAGTTGGGCCCTACCAATGGAACGCCTGCATCCCATTCCCGAAACAGCATCGAGACGCGACTCAGCAAGCTATTCCCATCGTTCCCCACTCCTGATCACCCTACCTATGCCTTGGTATTTGCCTTCTCTTCTCTTTTCTTCTCATTTACTGCTCTTCCAAGTCCAATCCCCCCAAATTTGGAGCATCCTGCTTTCATAGGGTTTTCTTGCATATTTTTGATAAATCTGCATTTTACAAGTTGTTGTGCGTCTGATTTGCACAAGCATTTTGTCTAGATGATTCGCAGGGCAATTCAGGAACTAAATGAGGAAGGGGGATCTAGTGAGGAATTAATATCTAAGTTCATTAAGGCAGAATATCAGGATTTGCCATGGGGACATGCCAGCTTGTTGAGCCATCATCTAAAGAAGCTCAGTGAATGTGGGGAGATTGTTTCTGCATCGGCGAACCGTTACATTTTACCATTTGGTGACAACAATTTGTTCAAACCTGGTCGGAGGGATAAAAGTAAGAGAGGCGGCCGGCTAAGGAGAGAGGAAGAAAAGTTACACAAAAGGAAAGATTCATTGTCTGAGAAAGAGAATCTTGGAGTTGGGGATAGAAGTAAGCAGCAAGGTTTAGTGATTCAAGTTACCAATCCACCGAAGAAAGCTCTTCCGTCACTAAGGAAGACTGAGGCCACAGATCAATCACAGCATCAGCAAGTTCAGCCAAATAGACTACAGGAGTTGGATGTGATGAATAAAGGAAGAATAGGGGTTGAAGCAAATGAAGTTCTACATGAAGCACATATGCGGGAATGCAAAAGAATTGAGGTCTTGGAGAAGGCACGAGAGGGAATCTTTCAAGCAATTGAAGAAGAAAAACGAGAGTGCCAACAATCCAAAGCAGTTCAGCTGAAAGAGGAACGTCCTCAACAGCGTAAAATAATTGAAGAATCTAGACCTGCAGAGCAGGAAAACGAAGTAATTGAAAATCAAGCTCAATTGCGTGTGCAGCATGACAAAGATCACAGTCAATCAATTGTTCACAAGGATGAACATGACAAAGATCATAGTCAATCAATTGTTCACAGGGATGAAGTTCAAAAACAAATTGTGGTTGTTGTGGAGCAGCATCCACGACATCAAACCCAGGATAATGAAGCCATGGAAGAAGAATATGCAGGAGAAGACCTTGATGGGAAATTAGTTGAACAGGATAAAGTTGAAGTCATCAAGGAGCACGACCTACAAGACCAAAGGTGTGAGATTCTTGGCGTACAACTCCATATGTTGGAAGAAGAAATATCAGGGATGGAAGAGCTAACCAATCACCCAAGGCAACAAATTGGATTGACTGACGAAGATGTTGTCACACCGGAAACATTAATTGAATCAAGGAACAGAAGTAATGATGTTTGGTATGCTCTTTTCCCTTTTTCCCTCCTTCCATTCTCATTTCTCACAGATTGATGAGCACTTGGGTGCTAAAAAGAGAACAGATGATGAAGTATACCGGTTGATATAAATCACAACTAGCAAATTTTGATTGATTGAGCACAGTTAGTCCAACATTCGTACTGCGGAAGTTTAAGATTACCTTTTTCGTCTATTATGTTGGGATGTATTACAATCTTCATCTTAACGATGTGCGGACATTTAGAAATTTTTTTGGTAACATTTAGGCGCTGTAGACTTCCATCCCATTATTGTATGATGGTCTGATGATAATCCAATTACTGATTTCTTTTCCCCTGATAAAATAGCGTGGTGCAGGAGCAGTCACATGAGAAACAAGCGGAGATTCCCTCTATTGTGGTCAGACCGGATCTGCTTCCTACTCCAACTTTTGCGGAAGCAGGTCCATCACAAATTTCTAAGGTAAATTTGCACATGTGATGAAATTTTGCCTGTTTTCCTTTGATCCCTCTGTGTGAACTCTGCTGGTATAATTTCATCTTTGCTTCACTTATAATCAGGAGAAGTGTATAGAACTGCTTAAGCGGAACAAAGAGATTGAGGGTCGGCTCATGGCAATTTTGGAATCTTGGAATGCGATGGGGTCATCAACCCACACGACTCAGCAGAATCTGTTGGTGGAACTCAAGGATCATGAAGCTGTAGAGGGGCAAAAGTTGACAACTGACATTGGAGAAAAAGAAATTTCCACAGAGATGTGCTGGCAAGAAGAGATTCATACTCAAGTAAAGGCACAAGTGGAGCTTTCTAGTTCCAAGAGGCCCCCAGAGGTTGAAGCAGTAGTATTGCACAATCAATCTCTGAGGGAGAAGCAACCGAAGCTTTCTGACCATGACTTACCCAGGTATGTGTAACTACTCTGTGTAACTAACTTTTTTTAGTACTTCCAAGTGTGCTACCAAATTTCAAGCAGCTCCTTGAGAAGCAACCACATGATTTGGCTGTTTCAGATCATTGGAATTTGAATCAGAGGCACTAGCAACTAATCATACCGCGAACAAGTCCACTGGATCAGGATCAGTAACTACTGGTGCACCTTTTGATGTGCCACCTGTGGATTTAGGGAAGTTTAAGAAGGTCCAAGAAACCGAAATTTTTGCTCCTAAAGATCATGCTGAAAGTTTCAGTAAGCAGAAGCCACCTGAGTCTCAGTTGGATGCACAAGAGGATGCCCAGTCCTATGCACAAGCACAATTATTAGAACCTTCATCTGAAGGAAAAACTTCACAGGTTAGATCGCCATTCAAGGAAGAACCTGCTTTGCCACATGGACCTGTGGATTTGGAGCATGGTGAGAGAAGCCAAATGCCACACCAGGTAAAACTATGAAAATAACATTCCTAAGTTCTTCAGGCAGGCAAATTCACATTCATGTCGTGTTCCTGCAGCGAATAAAGTGAATAGAAATGCAGGAAGCGTGAAAATCAGTCGTCAAGAATAAGGTTGACGTGATTTTGAGATGAACTAATTCTCTGTTTCATGTATCAGTTGCAGCTCGATGGGGAGGGGCAGCAAGAACTTTCTGTTCAAGGCCATGCGGTGGTGCTAGAAGCAGCCAACTTTATGCCTCCATTTTTGACTCAAGTGCAGAATCTTGGACAACAGCAGCGAGCGAAAACCCAGCCTTGGGGACAAGGCTTCTTGAATGTCAAAGGAAATGGTGCTTCTTCCTTTAGGGTGGAATCAATATCACCCCAGAGCAAGCAACTCAGTCCTGAGCAGCATAAATTTTCTGAATCCCAAACAAGTCCTGTATCCGCATTTGTAGTTGGACTGCCTGCAGCAGTGCATCATGACCAGGTGCAGAATGAACTGCGACGCGAAGAGTTACTTCCTCAGGATTGGAAGCTTCCTCCTTCCAAAGAATCTGCACTCCCTTTAATTAATGAGCGAGAGAACAAGGCAAACAAGAATAGCAGGCCGATCAGGTGCTATAGCCTAGAGTTATTTGACCGTGAAGCAGTTGCTCCTTTCACATTTTTGCCAAAGTCCCCGCAGCCAGAGCAGCAGAAGACAGAAACGCTTTTGCAGCAGAAGCCCCTCCAAGCTGAAAAGATGGCTACAGAGGCTAAAATGTTACTCCTTCGGCATCAACATGAGCAGCCATGTGAGCTTAAGAGCATTGGGAACCACTTGCAGCAAGGTGAGCCAAAGCTTCAAATTGAAGAACCAGAATCAAATCACCAGGTGTCCAAAATGAATTTGGAGATTCTGCATAAGGCAGTGGACATTCCGCAGCAACCACAGCATCGGATAACTAGGAGGTACGCTAAACGGCAAATGTTGCGACAGCAATCATTGTTGTACAAGCACAAATTGCGCCGTCGAGTGTCACGGCCCTCTCAAGGTGATCCTAGCTTGGATAGAGTACCTGCAGATTTGTTGCCATTAAATCATGACACTACTGTCAGTGCTGTTGTGCAACCACAGATTGTGCAACAGGGGCAACCACAGCTTAAATGCCATGGGAGGACTCCTCAACCCAAGCAGCAGGGACAACCGGAGATTAAACATCTCGAGAGACCTCCTAAATTAAGACCAGATGAAGATGGAGTTGTCAGGACCCCTCCTTTAGATCAGCATCATCAACAATCGTGTGGTCCAGTCCGAGGGAGACCTCGTAAACGAAAAGCCAATGATGCTACAAATGAAGGAACCCTGCCTTCTTCTGAGCATGCACAGAAGCAGCATCTTGGAAGACCTCCTAAACCAAAACCTGTTTTACCTGCAGGACCTGTTCATCTGACAATAATTGATAAATCGCAGAGGTAGTGTCCTGGTAGGTTTTATTAGTGTTGTGTATTCTAATTTGCTTGCTTGGTCCTGGCTATTTTAGATGCTTGTGGTCGCGGTTTTGAGTAGCTGGCCATCTCAGATTTGGCTGTCATCTTGTTGAATCACATGTAGCTTTCGCATAAGCAACCATGTTTGGAAAATTGCATTGACTGTGATGGCCACTACAGCAAATAGCTTAATTTATTACAACCCGAAAGAAGCTTAATATCTGTTGAAATTATCTGAGGGTATTGGATGGTAATTTTATTTTTATCAGGCTTATATGAAGGATACGATAGGAATTTCGTTTGTCATCGCTCCCTGCATATGGACAAGCAATGCAGATCCTATGATCAAATCTTGATGAGCGGTGCTGATTCTATTGTTTTTTTGTCATGCAATTATGATTGATAACTTCTGTTTTTGATCATATGCACCGATCTTGAGACCGTTTTATCTTAATCAATTAATGGATTCTGTAAACCATATATTGTGGATGTTTTGAGGTCAACTTATTTCTTTTAACTCTGAAATTGCAATTGATTCGACATGATTTGTGCTTAGAAAATCTCGCACGGTCTTTCTCCACCAAAAACATGAGCAATGGGACTGGCAAGATCATAATTTCTTGTCAGTTGAGATTTGGCCGGTCCTTCCTTGGCATACACACTAGTGTGACAACTTAATACACTATGAATTAGATTAGTGAAAGTGACGTGATTTTCATGTTAATTCAGATTCAAGCTTTCGTCTGGTGCTACGAACGGGCAGGTCACGGGTGGAGAAAGAATCGAGAAGCCCCTTCCTGGGCTGGCGTGTGCACCTCCACAAGTTCAGGGTGAAGGGGAACTCCCTGCGTGAGCTGCATGGTGTCGTAGCGGCACAAAAAGCACTTGTCAGGCATGAGGCTTCACCTCCGGCCAGAAGGTTGATCTCAATGCTTCTAGGAGGACTACATGGGCATAGAGGACAGGATGCCGAAGCTGGCTGCTAAGGCCTGCTGAGAGGGCTTGAAGGGATATATGTACAGATGTCTGTAATTTGCCTTTACCATTGCCCTGATTTGTCTTATAAAGTCTGGAGCTTGTGGATGCGCTTTTGGTTGGGAATTTTGCTTTGTCTTTGACATGTTAGCGAGCTCTGTTATTTACCATCCGGACTGAGTTATGCTTTTTCGCCTTTAAAGTTGTGATGCTACATCGGGGGAGAGCGTCCGTGGGCACCTCGATCGGCACTGTATCGATATTTGGCAGTGGCACCAAAAAGGCACAGTCCAAACATAGTTTTTTTTTTTTTTTAATGGAGGGGTGTCTGTATCTCTTCACTGTTTTAGCTTAGAAAGTGGAATCTTGAAGTCGAGTGAGGAAATTGCTTGACCGTTTGAATCAAGCAAGTTGGATGAGTTGATTGTCAAAAGAAAAAAGAAAAAAAAAAAAAAGGAAAAGTAGTCGTGTGAACCGATTGCAATCATTGTTGGTCATACCCTCTTACTCCAATGACAAGAATCAAACGTGACTTTTTTTTTATATTCTTCTAATTGAAGTTGTGTCTAGCTCAAAAGTTGAAGGGCAACTGAAAAATAAGAAGAGATGATTATGATATTTCTAGTCCTTGCATCCTACCTTGAAATTGCATTAAGGATTGAAAAAATAAATTTAGGATGCACATGATAATTATTTTATATTTTTATCTATTTTCAGTATAGGTTTAGAACATAATTTTTTTATTTATTTCTAGAATAATGTCTTGGTCCATAAATAAGTTTGGAGCAAGAAAGAGAAGTAAATATTTTTACTTTTTTATTTCTGAAACAAAATGAGAAATTAAAAAAAAAAAAACTGTTTTCATTACTTGCTTTTGCAATTAATTGATTGCCCACCTATTGTGGCTCACCTGAGAGGTAGAAATTTTGTGTTGCTGTCAAATAAATTTCTATTTCGGGAACATAAATTTAGTATTACTATCAAATGTGTATTTTTGTTCCATTGATTCAGAAGTAGATTTTTGGAATAAAGTAGTTATCTTTCGCGCCCTAGGCTTCTGAAACAAGGGCGTTGAATTTCAACGGGCCAGCTTTGGCCCAACTTTAGGGAAAATATTAGGCCCGAATGGTCGAGCAGAGTGGCGATCGGGCCTAAAAGAAGCCCAAAGGCAACCCCCCCCAAAAAAAAAAAAAAAAAGGAAAGCGCGAACAAACGACGTCGCTGCCGCCTCAGAAACCTATATAAGCCAGCCGTCACTTCGTCTTCGTCGTTTCGCTCACCGAGTCTTACATCCGACGAGGAGGGGTCGCGTCGTCGGCGCGCATTGAAGCGGCGCCTGATAGGAGCAAGCGGGCTCTCAGTTTCCCCGGCGGGGAACTCTAAATGGGTGCCGCCACCGCCCACCGCCGCCCGACCGCCACCGTCCTCCATGCCGGCTCTTCCGCTGACCGCTGAGCTCCCCCCTCGTCTCAGGTAAGCTCAACCCTGGTCGGAGGATGCATTCGTGGATTTCTTTTCTTCTCTCTCGGTTTGATACCGTGTCGCGGATCGTCCGTTTAGGAGAAGAATTTGTTCGTTCGGGTAATGTTGAGATATTAGTTTTTGTTGTTGGGATTAGGAGTTGGTGGTCAGTTTGCGAGGGAAAGTTTCCTCTTTTGAAACTAGATTTTGATAAGAAAGGCCCAAAACCATTCGACATTGCTATTAAATCCCCAACAATCACACGGCCCCCAAGGGGAGGTACGGGGCCCGATTTTTGGGGGAGATTGTTGGGACTTGGTTGTGGAAGGGCATGGTGGTTAGTTGAGTCCGAGATTTTAGAAACCATTGGCAGTGTTTTGCTCCATCTGTGTAATGCTAATGCATGCATTCTTTAAAGGACGGTTAAGAATCTATAGATCGGTGACCTGAATAATGTCCGTTGTCTCGAGCTCCAATTTTGTGGCAAAGTTGTCTTCTTGTGTTGAATTGTGTATGCCCCATGAAGGGGAATTTACGAGAATGATAATCCATTTTTTATGAAAGAGAGGGGCGGGCAGTTTGTATAAGTCAATTCATGCTCCTGGATAACTTCTCCAATTAGTGAGGAGATAAAGGAAACTTAAGTAAATATTCCGGGATTTTATAAATTGCAAGCAGCTTCTAAGAGTTTCGCACGTTGAAGATTCTCCTTTTTTTCCTTCAAATTCATGCACGTGTTTGCGTTTAGGGAATTTAACATGTTTCATTGCATTACCATGAGCAGGAGAGGATTAGAAAGCTTGCTGACGTGGTTCTGGCAAACCTTGCCAAGTTGGGCCCTACCAATGGAATGCATGCATCCCATTCCCGAAATAGCATTGAGGAGCGACTCAGCAAGCTATTCCCAACGTTCCAGACTCCCAATCACCCTACCTATGCCTTGGTATTTTACCTTCTTTAATCTCATCTAATGCTCTTCCATGCACAATCCTTGGAGTGATCTGCTTTCTTGGGGTTTTCCTGCATATTTTTGGTAAACTTGTGTTTTACTAGAAGCTGATTTGCAAGTGCATTTTGTCTAGATGATTCGTGGGGCAATTCAGGAACTAAATGAGGAAGGGGGATCTAGTGAGGAATCGATATCTAAGTTCATTAAGGCAGAATATCAGGATTTGCCATGGGGACATGCCAGCTTGTTGAGTCATCACCTGATGAAGCTCAGTGAATGTGGGGAAATTATTTCTGCTCCTGTGAACCGTTACACTTTACCATTTGGTGACAACAATTTCTCGGTACGTGGTCGGAGGGATAAAAGTGAGAGAGGTGGCCAGCTAAGGAGTGAGAGAGAAAAGTTACACAAAAAGAAAGATGCATTCCCTGAGAAAGAGAATGTTGGAGTAGGGGATAGAAGTAAGCAGCAAGCTTTAGTGATTCAAGTTACCAACCCGCCAGAAAAAGCTCGCCAGTCATTTAGGGGGGCTGAGGGCATAGATCAATTTGAGCATCAGCAAGTTGAGCTAAATAGACTACAGGAGCTGGATGTGATGAAAGAAGGAAGAATAGAAGTTGAAGCAAATCAAGTACTACATGAAGCACATATGCAGGAATACGAAAAAATTGAAGTCTTGGAGAAAGCACAAGAGGGAGTCATTCAAGCAATTGAAGGAGAAAAACAAGAGTGCCAACAATCTAGAGCAGTTCAGCTGAAAGAGAAACATCCTCAACAGCATGAAGTAATTGAAGAATCTAGACCCCCAGAGCAGGATGAAGTAACCGAAAATCAAGCTCAATTGCAGGAGCAGCATGACAAAAATAATAGTCAATCAATTGTTCACGAGGATGAAGCTCAAAAACAAATTGATGTGGTTGTTGTGGAGGAGAATCCACAACATCAAACCCAGGATAATGAAGCCATGGAAGAAGAACATTTAGGAGAAGACCTTGATGGAAAATTAGTTGAACAATATAAAAAAAATGAATGGCGAGTTGAAGTATTCAAGGAGCACGACCTACAGGATCAACATTGTGAGGCTCTTGGTGTACAACTCCAGACGTTGGAAAAAGAAATAGCAGGGATGGAAGAGCTAACTAATCACCCAAGGCAACAAATTGAATTGGCTGATGAACATGTTGCTGTGCAAGAAACATTAATTGAATCGAGGAACAGAAGTACTGATGTTTGGTATGCTCTTTTCTTGTTTCTTGCAGGTTAATGAGCATGTGGGTGCTAAAAGAAGAGCAAATGATTAAAGTATAGTAGCAAACTAGTTAATTAATTGGTTAATACAAATCACAACTAGCAAAGTTCGATCGATTGAGCATAGCTATTCGAACAATTGAACCGCTGAAGTTTAAGATTACCTTTTTGTCTATTTTGTTGGGATATATTACAATCTTTATTATAACAACATGCAGACATTTAGGAAAAAATTTTTGGTAACATTTAGACATTGCAAACTTCCATCCTGTCACCGTATAAGGGCCTGATGATAATCCAATGACTGATTTTTTCCCCCGATAAAATAGCACTGTGCTGAAGCAGCTACATGACAAACAAGGAGAGATTCTCTCTATCATGGTCAGACCTGATCCACTTCCTTGTACTCCTACTTTTGAGGACGTACATATATCTAAGGTAAATATGCATTCTGATCTTTACTAAATGTGATGAAATTTTGTGTGTTTTCCTTTGATCCCTTTGTGTAAACTCTGCTGTTATAATTGCATCTTTGTTTCACTAATAATCAGGAGAAGTGTATAGAACTGCTAAAGTGGAACAAAGAGATTGAGGGTCGGCTCATGGCAATTTTTGAATCTTGGAATGCATTGGAGTCTGCAACCCATGTGCCTCGGCAAAATCTGGTGGTGGAAGGCAAGGATCATGAACCTCTAGAGGGGAAAATGTTGACAGGTGACATTGGAGAAATAGAAATTTCCAGACAGATGTGCCAGCAAGAAGGCATTCATACTCTGCTGAAGGTACCTATATTCAATGTGAAGAAACAAGTGGAGCTTTCTAGTTCCAAGAGGCCCACAGAAGTTGAAGCAGCAGTATTGCACAATGTTTCTCTGGGGGAGACGCAACCAAAGCTTTCTGACCATAACTTACCCAGGTATGTGTTACTATTTTTTCTCAGTACTTCCAAGTGTGCTACCAAATTTTAATTTGCTTCTTGAGAAGCAACTCATGATTTGGCTGTTTACAGATCACTGGAAGTTGAACCAGAGGCATTAACAACTAATCTTACTGTGGACATGTCCACTGGATCAGGACCAATAACTACTGGTGCCTCTTTTGATGTGCCACTTGTGGATTTAGGGAAGTTTAAGAAGGTCGAAGAAACTGAAGTTTCTGCTCCTAAATATCACGATGAAATTTTTAGTCAGCAGAAGCCACCTAAGTCTCAGTTAGATGCTGCCATTTATGCACAAGAGGATGCTTGGGTCTATGAGCAAGCACAATTATTAGAACCCTCATATGAAAGAAAAACTTCACTGCCATTCAAAGAAGCACCTGCTTTGCCGCATGGACCTGTGGATTTGGAGCATGATGAGAGAAGCCAAATTTCATACCAGGTAAAACTATGACAATCTTGTCCCTAAGTTCTTCAGGCAAGCAGATTCACATGCATGTCATGCTTCCTGCAGCTAATAAAGTGAATGGAAATGCGGGAAGAGTGAAAATCAGTTGTCAAGAATAAGGTTCACATGATTTTGAGTTGAACTAATTCTCTGTTTCACGTATCCACTGCAGCTTGATGGGGAAAGGCAGCAAGAACTTTCTGTTCAAGGCCATGCTGTGGTGCTAGAAGCAGCCAACATGATGCCTCCATGTCAGACTCAAGTGCAGAATCTCAGACGACAGCAGCAAGCGAAAACCCAGCCTTGGGGACAAGGCTTCTTGAATGTCAAAGGAAATGGCGCTTCTGCCTTTAGGATGGAGTCAATACATCCACAGAGCAAGCAACTGAGTCCTGAATGGGATAAATTCTCTAAATCCCAAACAAGTTCTGTATCTGCATCTGCAGTTGGACTGCCTGCAGCAGTGCATCATGAGCAGTTGCAGAATGAACTGCAATGGGGAATATTTCTTCCTCGGGATTGTAAGCTTCCTCCTTCTGATGCATCTGCACTCCCTTTAATTAATGAGCAAGAGAATGAAGCAAACACGAAAAGCAGCCCGATCAGGTGCTATGGCCTAGACTTATTTGACCATAAAGCAGTTGCTCCTTCCACATTTTTGCTGAAGTCCTTGCAGCCAGAGCAGCAGAAGAGGAAAAGGCCTTTGCAGCAGAAGCCCCTCCAATCTGAAAAGATGGCTACAACGGCTAAAATGTTACTCCTGCAGCATCAACATGAGCAGACATGCGAGCTTAAGTGCATTGGGAACGGCTTGCAGCTAGATGAGCCAAAGCTTCAAATTGAAGAATCAGGATCAAATCGGCCAGTGTCTGAAATGAATTTGGAGATTCTGCACAAGGTAGTGGACATTCCGCAGCAACCACAGCATTGGAAAATCGGGAGGCACACTAAACTGCAAATGTCGCAACAGCAATTGTACAAGAACAAATTGCGTCCTCGAGAGTCAGGGCCCATTCAAGGCGATCTTGGCTTAGATAGAGTACCTGCAGATTTGTTGCCATTAAATCATGAGATTGCTGTCAATGCTGTTTTGCAACCACAGATTGTGCAACAGGGACAACCACAGCTTAAATGCCGTGGGAGGCCTCGTCAAACCAAGCAGCAGGGACAATTGGAGATTAAACGTCTTGGGAGACCTCCTAAATTAAGACCAGATGAAGATGGAGTTGTCAGGACCTCTCCTTTAGATCAGCGTCATCAACAATCGTGTGGTCCAGTCCAAGAAAGACCTCGCAAACGGAAAGCCGGTGATGCTAGAAGTGAAGAAAACCTGCCTTCTTCCGGGCACGCACAGAAGCGGTGTCTTGGAAGACCTCCTAAACCAAAACCCGTTTGACATGATCTGACCGAAATTGACAAATTGCAGAGGTAATGTTCTGGAATGTTTTAATGTTGTGTGTTTTAATTTGCTTGCTTGGTCCTGGCTATTAGAGATGTTTGTGATTGTGGTTTTGAGTGGCTGGCAATCTCAGATTTGGCTGTCCTCTTGTTGAATCATGTGTAGCTTTCAGAGAAGCAACCATTTCCCGGAAAGTCTATCGACTGCCATGGCCACTACTTCGAAGTTAGTGGACGTAGTGCCCCTCTGATGCTTTCGGTTGACTAATTGTGTGCTCTTTGTTGAGGTGCCATATCAAATATTTGTGGCGCTATGAGATCCCTTTGTGCATCAGGCACTAATCACTAAATAGCTTAGTTTGTTGTGGAAATTATCTGGAGGTACTGGATGGTAATTTTTATTATCAGGCTTATGTGAAGGATGCAATAGGAATTTCCTTGGTCATTGCTTTCTGCATCTTGACAAGTGATGCAGATCCTATGATTGATCTTGATGAGTGACGCAGACTCTATGGTCTTTTTATCTTGTAGGTGTGATTATTACTTCTGTGCTTAATCATATCCACTGATCTTGTGACTGTTTTATCTTAATCAATTCATGGTTTCTGTAAACCATATCATGTGGATGTCTTGAGGTTGACTTTTTTCTTTTGATTCTTCTAAATTGAAATTGATTTGACATTATTTGTACTTAGAAAATCTCACTTAAGTCTTTCTCCATCGAAAACATGAGAAATGAGGCTGGCAAGATCATAGTTCTTGTTGGTTGAGATCTGGCTGTTCCTTCCACAGCATACACAGTAGTGTGATAACTTCTATTCACTACGTATAAGATCTGTGTAAGTGATGTGATTTCCATTTTACTTAACATTCAAGCTTCCATCAGGTGCTACGAACGGGCAAGTCGCAGGTGGAGAGAACCAAGAAGTTCCTTCCTGAGCTGGCATGCGCACCTCCACAAGTTCAGGGTGAAGGGGAACTCATGGCGTAAGGTGCATGGTATCATGGACCCAGTTGAGCAAACCTCACGGGCGAGGTAGTGGCCAGCGCAGTGGTCTCAAGAAGTACCAGTCAGGCACAAGGCTCCACCTCCAGCCACAAGGTCGATCTCAACGCTTCTGGGAGGACTAATTGTGCATAGCGGAGAAGATGCTGCAGCTGGCTGCTAAGGCCTGATAAGAGGGCTTAAAAGGATATATGTATAGATGCGTGTGATTTGCGTTTTCCATTGCCCTGATCTGTGTCTCATAAATTCTGGAACTTGGGATGCGCTTTTAGTTGGTAGTTTTTTTCTACCGAAGTGTACAGGATTAGTCTTCCGCAGGTTTGACTATAGGATGCTGTTACTTACCATTAGGACTGAGATTATGCTTGTTTGCTTTGAAGTTGTTCTGCTTTATTGGCGGAGAGCGTTGGTGGGCCACCATGTCTTATGCTTGTTTGCACGCATGTCTTCTTCACGAAGTTGAAGATCGAAGAGGATTTCCATCTTTTATAAGATCCAAAAGAACTTGCATCGGTTAATGCGCATTGGGAAAGAATGGGACTCTTGCAAAATTAATTGACGTTCCGAGCTTTTATATATCCTCCTGTTGAAGTTGTACATACATAAAAGGATTTATCATGAAAGAGAAAAAATTAACGCAATGATATGACGAATTTTTTATAGACCTGCAAATTGTGTATTGCAGTAGGGCTTGCTGTCTCATGTGGCATTGTATATTGAATTGGGGTCTTAGCCATTTACCGGAGATGATGAGAAGGTTCCTTGAATATTAACAGATCGATAAAATGGTATAAGAGTATCGTCTTGCTCTTTGCTGTCTAGTTTAAGCTACCTTAGACTTGTCAAACTTTAACCCACGTATGAAGGGCGGGCCATTAGATGAGCTGACTTTGTTCAGAAAAATGGGATGGATATATATCCGTTTAGAATGGCAAAACCCAAAAATATGGATGTTTTATGGATTCACAATTTACCCAAAACCTACCCTTCTTTGTGACTCTCTTCACCCCTTCTCTGACTATTCCAAGTTCAGAGAAGTTTTAGTAGGCTTACCAAATGGGGCCGACATCACCCTTATTAAAATTATCAAGGCAGCTTCTTTTTTGTCCCATTTATTATTACTAAACTTGTAAGCTTCATTTGTTAGTCACTAGAATATATCTTTTCTTGATTGCATTCGATATTATTAGTTTTATGTAATATTCTTATCTTAGCTCTTGTTATTGCAATCTATGGTCAGTATAAATTATCTTCTTCGAGATCTTATATTCCATTTAATTGAAATTTCAATTTATTCATGTTATTTGTTGCCGTAATTTTATTAATTCACTACTAATTACTAACTTTCTTTTAATTTTCATTGTGAATTAATGCAAAAATCGAAAATTTTATGCGACGATGGAAACCAATTCTTTAGTATCTTATAGTGGAAATAGCAATTTTATCTAAATAACATATACACATGAAGAACTTAAAGTAAATTAGCTAGATGGATATGGGTTTCCATAGGTTGGATTAAATTGGAGGAAGAAGGAAGGGAAGGAAATTAAAAAAAAAAAAAAATAGAGAGAGAAAAGGAAAAAAAATAATTCAAAAAATATTAAAATATATTTTAAAAATTATCAACGTTAGTCTAAACGCGTCATGTAGGATAACTGGTATCTACATTAGAGATGGATGGTTGGCCGGCCGAATTAACTAAATTGTCACAATTACAATAGGTTCAGGATTTTATTTTATTTTTAACTAATTTTCCCTTGGTCCGACAATAATACGTGAATTGACTATCTTCATGTGTAAGAGCAAAGTAAGGAATATTAAGATAGATATGTAAGATTATTATATTAAAAGCAAATAATTGTTTAGTTTTATCTTTATCATTGTCATTGTGAGAGACACTTTATACGGTCTCCCGTTAAAAAATCGCACAAGCAAAGAATTAAACAATGCTTGCTGTAGATGGGAGAGGCCACGCCAAGAAAAGCATAGAAAAGTAAAGAATAAATACGTAGAGAGTTATATGTCCTCACAAATTAATTCAATTGCAAGCAAACAAGCAAACAGACACACACATACCCGCACGACCTCGCTCGAAACAAACATATTAATTAGGCATGGCTGCTTCCGACACGAGAAGCTGCATGCTGGTCGCCGAAGCCGCCACCCAGATCGTGTTGCAGAAACTAGATATCTTGCTCTCTCGCCCGGTGTGCATCGAGTGCTTATCGATGCGAGCCAGTATGGAGGACGCCAAGGCGAAGCTGGCGACGATCCAAGACTTCATTTCCACTCAATATAGACCGTCCAGAACCACGGAGTGGTCGGGGCGCCTCCTCCAAGCCATGAACTACGCTGAGGAATTCATAGACAAGTTCCAGCTCAGAAAGGCCTGCAAGAGGCACGAGGCCCTCCACATGGCCGCATGGCCGCTTGCTGCGCTCATCGCCGAGTGCAAGCTGCGGAGGGACTTGTCCATACTGGTGAATAAGATGGAGGGGCTGTGTGATGAGAAGTTCTTGAAGGAGGCGGCTGAGCACAAGAGGAAAAATGGACCTGCCAGTTCCTCCTCCCATCCTCGTGCTCCATGGCAAGGCACAAAATTGGCGAGTCTGACTAGTTTCTGGGATCGGTACGTGCCTATTGTTTCCTTATATCTCCGGGACGAGAAAAAGAAGCTAATGAAGTGGATGAGAAAGCAGCAGGAGGGGATCCAAGGGACTTCAATTTTCGGCAGGTCAGGCACCGGCAAGACGATCCTCGCAAGATGGGCCCACAGCCAAGCGAAGTACATGGACTATGAGCGGCGTGCTT
Source organism: Eucalyptus leucophloia subsp. euroa (assembly GCA_017140325.1). Taxonomy (NCBI): domain Eukaryota; kingdom Viridiplantae; phylum Streptophyta; class Magnoliopsida; order Myrtales; family Myrtaceae; genus Eucalyptus; species Eucalyptus leucophloia. The sequence continues at coordinate 22,714,092 of CM029473.1, read as the reverse complement.
ATGTCCACATCTCGGCCGGCATGGACAAGCGGCAGTTCCTGTTCGAGATACTGAAGCAAGTCGAGAAGCAAGCGAGGGAAATGAAGGACATGGATATCAAGGAGATAAAGGCAATGCTGAGTCGGAAATTGGCTGAGACGAAGAGATTTCTCATAGTGTTGGATGAAGTGCAGCAGTCCAACGAGCCACTCTTGCGAGAGTTAGCGATGATCCTTCCGTTCTCTTCGCAGGGCCACCTAATTTGTACCACTCAGGACGATAAGATAGCCCAGTACATGAATACACCCGGGACAGAGCCGATCGAGTTAAAAGATATGGACTTTAAAGGAAGCCAGCGCATGCTAGCTTGGGAGTTGCATGGAGTACTAGACGGTGGGAAACTCTCAGATCAGGAGAAAAAGATCCTAGAAATTTGTCCTGCCGTGCCGCTCTGCATATCCTTAATCGGTGGGTTTCTGTCGAATGCTGCAGAGCACGAACGAGCAACGTTGGCGAAAGAGCGTTCTATGATGACATTGTCAGATATACTACAATTGAGTTGCCATAAATTGCCGGTCCATCTAAAACCTTGCTTCATCTACATGGCTTTGTTCCCCGTAACATTCCCCATTCCGACAAGAAGGCTATTGAGGCTGTGGTTGGCTGATGGCTTATTGAATTCGCATTGTTACGACATAGAAGGGGAAAGGACAAGGAAACCCGAGGATGTGGGAGCGATGTTCATTCTGGAGCTCGCGCATAGGAATGTGATCGATGTGCTGAGCCGGAGGAAGGATGGATCCCCCAAAGCTTGCCAGATGGTCGTTCCTCTGCATGAGATGATCTGCCCGATCGCAATGAGCATGGGGTTCCTCCACATACACGCTGCTCGCAAGTCGGAAGGCGGGAGCGACCATGACCCAATCAGCCAGCAACAGCAGCCGCCAGCCCAACCGCGAGAAAGAACCAAGGTTCGGTGGCTTGTGGAGCACGCAAACACAGTCACCGTCGGCAGCCGCAGCTACCCCAATTTGAACCTCCGCCACGTAAGCTCGTTTCTGTCGTTCCACCAGAGGAGAGGCGTGCTGACCAAAGACGTCGGCACGTTTCTTAGGAAGATGACGTCCGAGACTGACTATAGCTTGCTAAGGGTGCTTGATTTGGAGGGTGTATATAAGCCATCCTTGCAAGGCGTGCTCCCCAAGCTGGTGCTCCTGAGGTACCTAGGGTTGAGATCCACGGTGTTGGACTCGATCCCACGTGAGGTTGCGGATCTGCACTACCTCGAGACTCTGGACATAAAGCACACTAACATCACTTCGCTGCCAAGTTCCTTATGGAAGGCGAGGAACTTGAGGCACCTGCATCTAAATTGGTTTTATGTCGACTTGACGAACATCCTCAGGGCTTGTCGCAACAATGTCAATGCCTTGACTAAACTCCAAACCTTAAGCGGGCTGGTTATCGGTGAAGTGAAGGAGGACTCGATGACGGACCACATGAACTGCTTGACCACGCTCAAGCTTTTCTTGCAACACTCGGGTGACGGCACCTCAGGAGCTGCAGGGAAAACAATAGCCGATTGGATTAGCCTGATGCTCATCAATCTCCAGTCCTTGACCTTTGGGGTGATACAAGAAGCCAAGCCTGCCGAAGGAGCCGAGGACGCGAAAGGAGCCAAGCCTGCGGAAGAAGGAGCCGAAGTCCCAAAAGTAGCCGAGCCGGCAGAAGGAGCCGAGCCCACGAAAGCGCAGATAGGCCCATTACCGGAACTGTCGTTGGCTGAACGACATCGGGACCTGTTGGAGCTCTACTTGCTGGGCCAACTCAACAAACCCATCTGGACCCAGCTCTTGCCTGGCTCGCTCAGGGTATTGACTCTGTCGGGTTCGAAGGTGGAAGACGACATGATGCCCCTGTTGGGTGATCTCCTGAAGAACCTGAGGACGCTCAGGCTGTTCGCCAATTCCTTCCTAGACACTCAAATGAGGTTCGCCAATGGTGGGTTTCCGAGCCTCCAGTTCTTGAAGATTTGGAAGCTGCCTCGCCTTCAGGAGGTGACCATTGAAAAAGGAGCAATGCTCCGACTCAAAGAACTTGAGTTTAGGCACCTCGATGCGATGAAAAATGTTAAAGGGATCGACATGTGTCAGGAATTGAAGACTATATGTGTGGTAGTCAAAAAGGGTGCTCATGGTTTTGTCGACCATCTCAAGGGCAAAATAGGAAAGGAACAGAACCTGCGCAAAATAGAAGAAGCCGAGACGACGCCCGAATCTACGGACAATGACGAGGACAACAGGTATGTGACCATATTAAATCTCAAACATGATGAAAATGTTTCTATATATTGGTAATTTCAATCATTATTTATTAGTTATTAACAAGAATGATAAAAATCAGGGACGAGCATGTTGAAGATTATACTGGGGATGACAATTACAGGTTTGGGACAATATTAAATCTCAAACACGTTCTTTACGCATAATGATGAAATTATTTTTATAGGCTTCGTAATTTCTAATAAACATTAAATCTCAAACATGTTCATTAAGTATGGTGATGGAATTATTTTTATTGGCTTGATAATTTCAATAATTACTTATTGGCTATTAAAAAAATGACAAAAATCAGGGACGATATTCCTGTTGAAAGGGACATCAAGATTCAAGAGGCGCGAACCTACGATGACGACAACAGGTTTGGAACATATTCTTTACGCATGGTGATGAAAATGTTTTTATAGACTTGATAATTTCTCATTGCTGATTACGATTATGATTTTTATCGGATAAGGATCACGTTGGCTCATTTTTCCATACGAAGTCGATACGTATTAAGAAATTATGAAGGCAACAGTGAATCCTACTAAATAACACAAAATCACATGAGCAGTATCATTAAACTTTTGTGGAATCTAATATTGGATTCAAAAGTAACCTTTGGAACCAACCTTACTCTCCATAGCCTCCGCATGTCGAGTGAACCTTTCACCCAGCTCACACACAAGATGCTCAGAAAGAGATTACGAGATTTTTTCACACTAATTAAGACCTCTTCTTTACTTACCATTTCACAGTTAAAAACATGAAGCTTCTCATAGAGGAACAAAATTTGTGAAGCTAGTGTTTTGACTGTAGAATTGGTATTGAGTGTAAATTGAGTTCAGTGGAAGGTTGATAAGGCTTCTGTAAATTGTAAGCGTAAAGTTTAAAGTTGGTGTGATTTTGCGACGTTCCTTTATTTATTTATTTATTTATTTATAATAATAGTGTTAGTGTACAATAGAGAATCATTTTCTAGGGTGATATGATCTGCAAATCCTACTGGGTTTTCTTACTCTGAAACTATGAATTAGAAAACCTCAGGACTGCTTTTATTTTGGCTGCATGAGTCTTCATAAAATTGCATTAATTACAGCATCAGGAAGTTATGGGGTTGGCTCAGAGGATGGCTGTGAGGGCGATCTGAATGTAGATGAAGAAGCTGACGGAGGGACTTTAATAGAGGACTCTGGCAGCATGTGGATTGAGGATTTACTGGAACATGAACTGTGCAAAGCAAAAGAGAAGGAGGATGATAATGAACTGTCAGATGGTTGGAGCTCAATGAGCTTGATATTGATAAGGAGATGCTCTTACTCTTGATTTTTCTGCTAAATGTCCGGTTGGCGTTAACTACATTCATCCTGAATTAAATGATACTAGTGTAGTTGGACCATTTAGGGATTTCCAGTTGATGCATGATTATTTGTATGTTGTACAATCTCATCTTCCATAAACATGGAGGAAAAACTCTATCATGTGTTAATTATAGACTGAAAATTAACATTATCGAGTTTCAGGGGCTATATGCACAAGCAAGCACCATTTCCTTATAACATATTTGCTCTGGAGATTATCTTTTTTTTTGGTGAAATACTTGCTCTGGAGATTATCTCTAGTACCATCTTTGAGCTTTTTGCCATGTGATGAATTTATGGTTTACAAACTCATTTTATCTTGCGCTAAGATTTACTCGCTCTTAGCTCGTCTGGAAACATGCTCGAGAGTGGAGACATCATTTTTCAGTACCAAATTCAAGTATCTAAACGTACTATGTCTCAACAATAACCCAGTCGAAGAGAAATGACATGTGCATTTGCGCCCGAGTAACTTAGAGCAGGCTTTTAGAGGAGGGAAAGCTTAAGGGTTTTACCTTCAGTGATGGCTGTCTGGCAGATAAAATTCTGCAGGCTTGTCCTCGGCTTGAAATCTTTAATTCACCTTCAGTACATAATTTTGGAGAGTGGGCGTTGGGATTTTGTGCAGAAGTCTGGCTAATATTCTTTGTCTGACTCGCATCAAGTTACTTTACTACACTTCATCTTTTACATGTTCTTCATTACTATCATTGATGCCTTTGTTGTGATTGTTTTTATATCATTTTTTGTGTTGTGATTCATTTTCATTGTTGGGTGGTTAGGTTTCATTCTAGGATCATAATAAACCCAAAAACATTGCATGGACACTTAGCAGACAAGAACTTTATAACTCATAATTGATAAAAGATTGCATGGACACTTTAGCTGACAAATTATCAAGTTTAGGTACTGAAATGACACTAGTTGAATAACTGTTGTAATCTAGTTCTCGACCCTAGAATTTTTGTTGTGTAGGAAGTAAAGTATGTTCTTATACCTCACTTGATTTTTAGCCAATCTCAACAGGCTGGTAGCAATTCTTCCTTTAGCATTCTCTTGGAGTTTATCAAATTAAAACCTTAATCCCAACGCCGCATGAGGTAAGGATTTGAGAAAATCCACATCGAATGAAGACCGTTGGGCCCCAATTCAATATTACCTCTATACCCATTTTTTTCGCAATGCCCATGTCGGGAGAGTTGCGAAAAAATTCAATACTTTGAAGCAGTGCTCAAGGTCTAACCATCTTCCAGAGCTTGATTACATCGGGCAAATTTTATCTCTTGTTGATGCTGTGGACATAGATGCTCAGCAACAGCCATGATAATTCGGTACTTATCTCTTGCTGCTCTGTTTTTCTTGACCTTTTTCTGGGCTGTGCTTTGGTTATTTATGGGAAGATCAGCTCGCAGCTAGTAAAGTTTTTGTTTTGCAAGGTTTAAAGGGTTTGAGATGTTCTTGGGATGGATATAGGTTCTTCACCAGTTAATTGTCTATCTTGTTGGGTAGAACAATGAGCTCAAATGCCTGTTGGATTTGTTGTAACTTACCCTTTCATTCGCTTTCAATTAGTACATTCAGATTTTTTTTCATTTTCCTTGGGTTTGCCTCATTTGAAGTTGCTACCTTCTTATTCAAGTTTGAATGAGCTTCAGATGAGTTGAAGCCTGTATGTTTACTTCCTTTAGATCTGGTTAAATTCTGAAGAATGCAATATGTTGTGCACAAGAGAGAGAATGGACCAACCCTTTTGTGTTTGCGAAAAGCAAGGGAAATTTTTTTGATGGGAATGCAGTAACTGGAAGTTTGGTTCTGTTGTTTCAACTATCGATAGCCTTCCCAATGCGAGATCAATCCAATGAGATCTCGATCTGGTCATTTTGGTTGTGGTCCCTTTGTGTGGGCTTTCAAATGATTGTCCTTTCCATTGAAGAACTTTGTATTTGGGTTTGTGTCGGTGCACGATGGTAGCCACGGCCACTCGGCATTGGATCGATCTTTCCAGCAGTGACACCGCAAACTCCCGGTCCGAAACGTAATAATATTTAGTTGGATAACATACACGAGGGGTCTCTGCATCTCTATCTTCGTTTCAGCTTGGAAAGTGGAATGTCTCAGTCAAATCTGCTAATAGTGCGGGTGATGAAATTATTTGATTGCATAAGTCAGGCAAGTCAGACGATTTGATTTTCAAAAAAGAAGAAGAGGAAGGCTACGAAAGCGACATCTTACATAGGAAACTAAATCATACCAACACCCGACATAGAAATATCGATTTTTACATTTTAGCTCGGATAATTATGGTAGCATGGTCCGTTAGAATTCTGAAGGTAAATAAACACAAACCGATTACGATTATCATGATTATCACCACTCATATACTCAAGTAATTTTTATCTTAGAGTTAATATCACAAAAAATCTTGAATTGGTTCATCTACGATAAATTTACCCCAAACTAATTTAGAAGCCCCAAATTGGTACGTTTGTGATAAATTTAAACTTGTTAGTTTTTAATATCACAAAAAACCTATATAGCGAACGGAGAGTAAAATTCCAAACTCCACGTGTCATTGATGGTAAAATGCAATGAAAATTAATAGAGGGTAAATTTATTGAAGGTGTAGCGCTTTTGGGTTTTTGGTGGTTAAAAAATTAGTATGAGGTAAATTCGTTACATATGTCTTATTTTGGGATGGTGGTGTTAACCCAAAATAAAAGGAAGGCAGCTCAAGAATTAGGAGATGATCATGATTCCAGTTCTTGCGTGCTACCTTGGATTGCATGAGGATTAAAGACGAAAATTAGCTTCTGAAACAGGGGTTAACTTTCAACGGGCCGGCTTCGGCCCAAAGCCCGGGAAAGTTTTAGGCTCGAACGGTCGAGCAGGAACTCAAGATCGGGCCCTAAAAGTAGCAACTCGGGCCTCCACAAAAGCCCAAAGGCCTAAAAGCCCTAAGAAAAGGAACGCAAAAACGACGTCATCCTCAGGAAACCCTAGCTCCCCTCGGGAACCCTACTATATAAACCAGCCTGCAACCTTCTTCGTCTTCTCCATTCCACAGCCTCTCGCGCACCCCCCTCCACCAAAGCTCCGAAATCCCGACGACGGCGAGATGGGTCGTGTGATCCGGGCGCAGCGTAAGGGTGCGGGCTCCGTCTTCAAGTCCCACACCCATCACCGGAAGGGGCCGGCCAGGTTCCGGAGCCTCGACTTCGGGGAGCGCAACGGGTACCTGAAGGGCGTGGTCACCGAGATCGTGCACGACCCGGGTCGCGGCGCCCCGCTCGCCCGCGTCGCCTTCCGCCACCCCTTCCGCTACAAGAAGCAGAAGGAGCTCTTCGTCGCCGCCGAGGGCATGTACACTGGCCAGTTCGTCTACTGCGGCAAGAAGGCCACCCTCGTCGTCGGCAACGTCCTGCCCCTCCGCTCCATCCCCGAGGGTGCCGTCGTGTGCAACGTCGAGCACCACGTCGGGGACCGCGGGGTCTTCGCCAGGGCCTCCGGGGACTACGCGATCGTGATCAGCCACAACCCTGATAACGACACCTCCAGGTATTTCCTTGTTGGTTGCAATTAGCTTTGCCCGCTGTCGGTCTGCTCATTTTGATGTTGTGGTGTGCATATTTGTCTGAGTTTACTTGCTGGGTTCTGGCCATTTTGGTGGATTTCGAGTTTCCGCCATGATTTCGGCGTTTTCGGCTTGGTTTGCCCTTGCTTAGTTCTTCACTGTCTGCTCTGGTGCAGCGTGTCGTGGTGCCGTCTATGGTGTTTATCACAGAGGTCCGACAGCCCCATATGGGATAGGGATTAGATTTCCGAATTGCTTAATTTGTTGTAGTAGTTATCTAAAGGGGCTCTTGATATCAGGTCGCTTGAATGCTTTGATATGACTTTCTTGATGCCTATCTGATGCTGTTTCTATCTTGTATTTGTGACTGAAACTTCTGTTCTTCATCATATCTGCTGGTTGGTCCGGTTATGCAGCTATTGTGGCTCATTTTGTTTACACGTCTTTCACGACCCACAATTATGTGAAGATAAGTTAATTGATCTGGTTATCTGAAATGTGAAGTTGGGTTGACATGATTTGTGCACATGAAATCCGGTGTGCTCTTGCTCTGCTGAGTACATTGGCTACAGAACTAACGAAACTACAATGTTCTTGCTGGTTCATGTTTTGTTATACTGCAACATATCCACTAGTTCGCCAAACTGAGTTTGCTACAATTTTGAGCTGTGTGAAAGTGAACTGATGTCGTATGTTACTTCAGAATCAAGCTTCCATCCGGCTCGAAGAAAATTGTGCCAAGTGGCTGCCGAGCAATGATTGGGCAGGTTGCTGGTGGAGGAAGAACTGAGAAGCCCCTTCTTAAGGCTGGCAATGCTTACCACAAGTTCAGAGTGAAGAGGAACTGCTGGCCCAAGGTGCGTGGTGTGGCCATGAACCCAGTTGAGCATCCTCACGGAGGAGGTAATCACCAACACATTGGTCACGCGAGCACAGTCAGGCGTGACGCACCACCTGGCCAGAAGGTTGGTCTCATCGCCGCTCGGAGGACTGGTCGGCTCAGAGGACAAGCCGCCGCAACTGCTTCCAAGGCTGATAAGGCTTGAAGAGATATTCCTGTTTTTCTTCATTTGGTATTCCGTTGGACTCGGTTTTGGGTATTCTACAATTATAATTCTGGGAATTTGCGGATGCATTTTGTAGTTGAAGTTTTGCTCTGGTTTGATGTATCAGATAGTCTTTTATATGCTAAATTGCCATGAGATGTGGTGTCGCATTGCCTCTCATTAATTATTTTTACCTTCTCTCTATGAATATCAAATCAATTAATTATACTTGATACTTTTTAACGAAATCATGGATATTCCATTCGTGATTAATAACTTATATTAAATCCACGTCAAAATATCCATGACTTATATTATTCTCTTAATGGGTCGATTTGGATATGACAATAATCGATTAATTGCAGTAATTGCTCACGTCCTCCAGTAGACAACCATCCACCCGAGCTTGGGGATAGGGGTTGTAGGCTTTGATTTTTCTCTCCTGATCTAATTTGGGAGTCGTTTTTCGCTTGGTTTAATGCCTTCTTTCGTCCGTTGTTATTATTTTTCTTTGCTTGTTGTGGTGAATATATTTGCTTGAAGACCGATTTAGATCCAGTGGAGTTTTTTTTTTCCCAATTTAAATATAGATTTGGAAATTCCTTGGAGGTGTTCAATTTGTGGAAGGGAAGATCTCAATGTGTGCCTACATTGACGGTTTCGGTGGTTGGCTGTTGATTTTTTTTTGATATTATGACAGATTTGATCTTTTATTTTTTGAGTTTTGTTTTGTTTTATAGTTTTTTGTGATTTGTTTTGCTTGGAAACTTTTTATATTTCTATCATGTTTGATTTTGTCAAAGAATTTTAGTTCACTTAGGAGAGAGAAAACATAAAAAAAAAAATAATTCGTCGGTATTTTCCATTAGCCAAACCTATGGAGTTAACTAGAGGAATTAATTGCACAAACTTGACAAATTTCAAGACTTGATTACATATTTTGAAAGTTTTAGGACTTAAATATAGGGTGTACTTATCTTCATAAGAAATCATTAGAAAAATTATTCGTCAGCATTTTCTATTAGTCAAACCCATGGAGTTAACTAGAGAAATTAATTGCACAAACTTGATAAATTTCAAGACTTGATTACATATTTTGGAAATTTTAGGATTCAAACACAGGGTGTACTTATCTTTATAAGAAAGCATTAAAAAAATTATTTGTCAGCATTTTTCATTAATCAAACCAATGGAATCAATGGGAGGAATTAATTACCCAAACTCGACAAATTTAAGGACTTTATTACACATTTTGGAAGTTTTAGGACTCAAACGCAAGGTGTACTTATCTCTATAAGGTAATATATATGTAGAATTGCCAAACTGAATTCATTTAGGTTCTGATTTGTGTTGGGCTAAATTTCACAAGAGTGTATACCATTACCTTGAACTTTCTTGCTTTTATCTTTGTCCTTTACATATTGCATAATATATAACGTATAGTATGTGGGGTGAGTGGCTTCGTTTGCTTGTGTTATGAAGTAATACGGAGATTAATATATACGTGGGGTTGCACGACCTTGACAGTGGTCGCTTGTCATCGCGTAACCTCTGCAACGGGCTGTCGTCTCTCTTTCAGGCTTCGCCCAAGGTGCCATCTACATCAATATGTGCTTCCACTTTCATTCTTTGCTTTTTTAGTTTAAAACAAGAGTCCATTACAAATTTTTAGCAAATAGTGTTTTGCATTTCGTGAAACCCTTTTAACTTAAGGTTCTTTGTATCTATGTAAAGGTATTTTACAAAACTCAACCAAATGCACCGTAATGCATTTTTGCAGTACGTGAAGCTTTGTTGTTCGATCTAAGAATAGAGGAAGAAATAAATACGAACTTCCCAAAGGTGAAGAAAATTTCTCTTACTTATCCTTTTTATTAGGAAAACAAATAGATCTATGTGATTTGAGATGAAACTTAAGGGAACATTTTCCTAATGTTTTTGCTTTTGAGTCTAACAAAAGAAAGAAAAAAAAAAATCGTGTCAAAGTTAGAATATTTTCTGTGTTTTTTTTTTTTTTTTTTGGCTCCCTCTAATTTTTAAAACTTTAGAGCAACAATTCTATGAATGATCAATTTAATACCAAAACTTTATGATTGATCACTTTAGTGTTAAAACTTTTTAAAGCAGCCATTTAAGTGACTTCAACAAGCCATGCTAGATTTTCGGCAAACTAAGTCATTATATTCACTTAGATGATCATTTTTCCAAAGTGATCGTACTTAAAATAATTGTTTGAAAAGTTTTAACACTAAAGTGACTCCTTATAAAAAATTATGGCATTGATGATGTCCTTTCTATTATAGAAAACTCCATATTGTTTTGAAATTGACAAAACCTTTCTTAAAAGTCTAGTCGAAGGGTTGCGGACTCAACTGTCAAAATTTGAAGATCGTGAAGATCTCAAGACTCAAATGTCAAAGTTTGAAAACTGTTAGACTTTAAGCTCAAAAGTCTGATCTCATTAACAGATTCCAGACCGATGAAAGAAGACTTATCCGGATGCGAGTTTATCTTCAAAGATTTAGTTCGTACAGTTTATGGAAGTTATCACGGCAGGAGATAGCACATTGTGATCATTTATTGGAATCAATTTGGATAATAAGATCTTTTGAAGGGCGAAGTATATTTGGAAGGTCTTTGCCAAAAAAAAAAAAAGTATACTTGGAAGGTTCTACTTATGGAAACCAAAATCCTGATTGTATGAGCGAGTAGGATTGGTGGGCTATCATCACATTCCTTAAATGACTTGAGATCTCATTGATTGATCCTGTCCAACGGGTAGATTGGAGAAACCCATTTAGAAAGTGCTAACGGTTATGAAGGCATGGAAGAGTATATAAGGAAGACTCTCAAGTTGTTCTAGTATGTGCGTAAAAGAAAAATTCCAAAGTCTAAAACTCTTAGTTCTTTGCTTTTTCAATTGTTGAACTCATATTGTACTCAAAAGAGAGCGAACATTCGTGAGACTTTGAAAGAGTGTAGCAGAGTATCTACACCGTGAAGTTGAGGACGTGAGACTGTAAAAACTCTTTTGATTCATAGTGAAATTCAGCCAGTGGGTTGTCAGTGCGGGAGAGTGGACGGAGGCTTGATCTAAGCTGAACCACTATAAACCTTGTGTTTCTATTCTCTTTCCCTGAACTCCTTACTTTAATTCATAGTTTTATATAACTGCTCGTAGTCGTTTGCATCTTCAGTTTATTACTTTCTAAAGACGATTTGATTTACTAAGTCTTGCGAAAATTTCTATTAACACCTATTCACACCCCTCTAGGTGTTGTTACTAACCATTTCAATTGGTATCAGAGTTTGTGTACTTATTTTTTTGAAGTGTTTTTACTACTGAGTTAAAGATCTATGGCTAGTATTTTGGCTCTAAGTTTAGTTGAAGGCTAAAACAACACAAGACCTCTCTACTTTGATGGGAAGGAATATAATCTTTGGAAAAACAAGATGAAGGCATCTCTGAGATCGAAAGATCCACTAGGATGTGATGTGGTAGAAAAATGGATCATTCCTAAAGCTACATCAACCTCGGGGAAGGAAGTTGTAGATGCTAAAGAACTGATACAAGCAGAAATAACCAAGAGATAAGCTCTTGATACTAAAGTCATCTACTCTTTATATTGTGCTTTATTTCCTATTGAGTATAACACAATTTTATCTTGTGAAACAACCAAAGAAATGTGGAATAGGTTGCACGTCACCTATGAAGGAACTGATCGAGTTAAAGAAACAAAAATCAATATTCTACTTGGACAGTATAAAGCCTTCAAGATGAAGTTAGGAGAATTTATTACTGACATGTTTAGTCGTTTTACAGAAATTGTAAATGGTTTAGCATATCAAGGACATCCAATCTCAGGATCAATGAAAGTCAACAAATTGCTGCGTGGACTATCCAAAGATTGGAATCATGTGAAAGACCTCTCTAAAAGAAACCCAGAGGATCATGCCTCTTTCTATATATGAATTTTTTGGCACACTTCAATCATATCAAAGCATTTTTTATTAATCAAACCAATGGAGTTAATGGGAGGAATTAATTACCCAAACTTTGCAGTTTTTATTAATCAAACCAATTTGAGTCCATTACAAGTTTTTAGCAAATAGTGTTTTGCATTTCATGAAACCCTTTTAACTTAAGGTTCTTTGTGTCTATGTAAAGGTATTTTACAAAACTCAACCAAACGCATCGTAATGCATTTTTGCAGTACGTGAAGCTTTGTTGTTCGATCTAAGAATAGAGGAAGAAATAAATATGAACTTCCCAAAGGTGAAGAAAATTTCACTTACTTATCCTTTTTATTAGGAAAACAAATCGATCTATGTGATTTTCGATGAAACTTAAGGGAATGTTTGCCTAATGATTTTGCTTTTGAGTCTAACAAAAGAAAGAAAAAAAAGAAGAAAAATCGTGTCAAAGTTAGAATATTTTCTTTGTGATTTTTGTTTTTGACTCCCTCTAATTTTTAAAACTTTAGAGCAACAATTTTATGAATGATTACTTTAGTGCCAAAACTTTTTGACTGATTACTTTAGTGCAACCATTTAACTGACTTCAACAAGCCATGTTAGATTTTCGGCAGACTAAGTCATCATATTCACTTGGATGATCATATTTCAAAACTTGTTGCACTTAAAATAATTATTTGAAAATTTTTGATACTAAATTGACTCCTTATAAAAAAATATGGCATTGATGACGTCCTTTCAGCCCTAGGAAAGATAAAAAACTATTTTGAGGTTATGAATTTTTGGACTTTGAGGCTTTCATAGGTTGTTAGTCGCATGATCCTAGCCTTGATGCACAATGTTAAGGGTTTAATTAAGTTAAAGGTGGTGCACTGGCTATGTGTCCTTCGCGTGATAAGATGTGGACGAAAATTTTCAGCTCGTACACCACATGACTTGGAGAAAAATGTTCAAAGGATGTCCCACACCACATGCTAATAGGTCAGACATGGACGATAAGTCGTGATCATGATGGCCATAAAGCGCATCAATTGACGGCGATGTGGTGTGAGCCATGCACTCTTGTGCATTGTTTTATCGTAGCGATGACTTCATTCCATAATTTAATATGGAGAATAGTATCCAAGGACAATAATATGCTGTTGGGGATCGAAGCAATCAATTCAATGCATCGGAATCGCTGCAATTTAATATGGAGAATAGTATCCAAGGACAATAATATGCTGTCTAGGGATAGAAGCAATCAATTCAATGCATTGGAATCGCTGAGAATAGTATCCAAACTTTAACTCTAGGCATAAATTTCAATCTTCTCAATTAAAGCACGTAGTAATCATGCCAGTACGAATATCAAAATCTAATTTTGTTGCTTTACTTTATCTTCGGACAAATGTAAAGAATTACTTGATAATTATGCATCTAAAAGTGATGTTGCGAGTTGTGTGTTGTGAGTGTTTCGAAAGGCGTACTACTTTTTCATTCCTGAAATGTTATGTAGGGTGAACAAGTGCTTTTATATTTGATTCCAATATCAAGTTATTGGTTATAAAAAGTAGCTGTTTTGAGGATGCTGCATGATATAGCTAGTACGAGTACCTAGAGGGGGGGTGAATAGGTATATAAAAATTCTCTTGAAGATTGCACAATACTTAGACAGATGGATAATTAAAAATCAATCGTGAGACTGAGTAAGGGAAAGAGAGAATTGAACACGCGGTTTATAGTGGTTCGGCTTGATTCAAGCCTACGTCCACTCTTCTGCACTGATAGCCAATTGGCTGGATTCCACTATGATCAAAGAGATGTTACGGTGTTGATCTTCCTTGATTTCTAGGTGTAGACGATCTACCACACTCGCTCAAGGTGTCACCAAGTATAAACACTCTCTGTGTATACAATTTCGCTCGAACAAAAGATATCGACTAACAATCAAGGTTCTTCAAACTCGGAATTTTTCTATCGATCACACACTCTTAAAACAGCTAGAACGTCTTCCTTTTATACTCCTTTATGCCATCATAGCCGTTGGCACTTACCAAAGGAATTCCTCCAATCTACCCGTTGGACGGAATCAATCAAGAAGATCATCCGAGCTATTTAAGGAATCGATGATAGCCCATCAATCCTGTTCGCCCATACAATCGGGATCTTGGTTTCCAAGAATAGAACATTCCAAGAATATTTAAATCGACTATCGGATCTTCAATCGATCTTAGATAAGAATTAAAGAATCCGAAATGATTGTCCAACCAAAGAATCTTCTCCAGAAGATAAGATCTAATCCTCAACCATATACCTCGGCTTTGGATTTCCTTCGTCACTGGATTAGAAATACTGTCAATGAGAATAGACTTAAGTCTCGAGTCTTGATTCTTAAGTCTTGAGTCTTGAGTCTTGAGTCTTGAGCAAAGTCTTCAGACTTTAAACTGTCGGTCTCCAAACATCCAGACTTAGGCGATAGAAACGTTTTGTCGCTTCAAAATATTCGGAAAGATTTCTCCAACAATCTCCCCCTTTTTGATGGTGACAAAACTTTCTTGTAGATTTGAACAACTTTGACTTGCAAAAACATTTCTCAAGCAATATGGCTAACTCAAAAAGATTAATAAAGCAACCAGACTCTGCATCCATAGAACATTGGTTAGTCTTTCATGAGTAATACCATTTAACAACACTTGATAAGAATGCAACCAGTCAAGCATCAAAATCCACAATCAATTCAGTCAAATTTAAATTCACACCCAAGTTCAAGTTCTCAAGTCATACTAAAAAATAAACATAACCACAAAAGTTTTAAAAGGTTGAAAGTTGTTGGTTCAAATTGATTCTCCCCTTTTTGTCATCTTTAAAAAGGGTGAGAAAGGAGTCATGTCGCAGGGAATGCGCACGATCCGGAAATCCCCAATGGACTGGATTACTCCTTCGAGCTTCTTCGGTCTTCCCTCGGTTGAGCTACCTCTTCTCCCTTAGCATTGGCTTGAAGTTGCGGGCGAGGTCTTTGAATTTATCCTCCGAGAGAGACCGAAGATGCTTGTCCAGCATGCTTCAAGGCTTGGATTTCACAATCCCGAACATATATCCGGTTACGCATTTCCGAAGAATATTCATGATGCTACGAAAATCTGCGGAATCGTCCGTTTGCGTACCGGCATGAGCTTTCTCGATGAAGTAAATGCGACGATGGTGTATAGTCCGGCAGATTTGGAATCGATGTATCACCTTCTTCGGGCAATTGAGAAGCCTGAAATTCTTCCGGGTCTGCTGGAGATTGCCTTGGAACACTAACATGAGGTGAGGTCCTTTCTTGCTCGCCAACTCCCCTGTCTCTAGGACATCGAGCGGGGAAGAGTCATGCTCTTGATTTCCCTTCTCTCCAGATTCAGCGAGACTTTTCTTTCTCTCCTTCTCTTTCTTCTTCAGCTTCTTTCTCCTTCTCTCTCTGCTCTTCTTCTTCTCTCGTTCTTCCTCAAGTTACGTCGGTTGAGGCACGAACGTGCGGTTCTTGTCGGTGCTTGGATAGTAGGATCTTCATCCTCTTCATCTTCATCTTCATCCTCCAGGATGAGAGTTCTTTTCTTCTTTTTCGATGGGGCACCAATGGCCTCCTTTCCTTTCCTTTTTGAAGCGGTAGATTGGACTGGATATTTCACTCTGAATTTCTCCATTGCCTTGGACAGTTCTTGCAGACGCATCTTTGTTAACATCTTCAAACCTACCACCATTTTATCACACGGTCGAACACAAAATGTTTGTGGCGGTTCAATGTTCATATGTCTAAAGATCTTGGTCACCAGACCAGGATAAGGCAATTGTCCTTTGTCTTTCGACGTTGCTCTGTACATATGGAAGATAATAGTGTGCGGGAGAGAGAACTTCCATCTTGAGTTGATCGCGTACATCAACTTTGCTTCAGAAAGAGACACATAAGTCTTTGATGTAGACTTCGGTCTAAGACAGTTGATCACAATCTTATGAAGCACAATGTTGATGGCATTCATCCTGGAATAGGTAATTTTTTTCTCTACGTCCCTATTTTTGACAAGTTCCCAGAGTAGTACGAGCGGTGAGACTTTGATTGGCGGATAACGTTCTCGTTCAACTCCAACTATGTCCGCCAACATATTCACATCTACCACATAGACTTGATCTCGTACACTTGAATGAAATCTATTCGCATCCAAAAAACTAAGATTTGAATAGAAATAAGCGGTCGATTGAGCATACCCGTCCGTAGAGTCGAGCAAAAAGTCTCAAGTTGAAGCAAATTCAACTTCTCTCTTAAGTTTACGTTGATGGTGTCCAGAAAGTCAAAATCGACACTTCTAGGGTTGATTACTCCTCTTTTCAACAGCCTGAAATACACCTTTTCCTGATCCTTGGACTTAAACAAATCCATCCGATTTCCTTTCACTTTTGCTGCCACACCCATTTTAGGTTGAAATTCAAGGAACATTCTGTCATCATCGTTCCCTCAATCGGATTTTGTCCGGCATACGAGGTCACTTGGAATGTTCGCAAGTGCCTCTTCGCTCTTCCTTTCGGAGCAATTCCCAATTCTTCCATTTTCCGCAGAAAAAGATACTCATTTCCATAATTTTTGTCCTTAAGGAATTCATCTATATATTTTAATGGAGTACCGATGCTTTTCAACGCACGATAAAGCTTATAGATAAAGGAGGGTCTTTGGACTCTTACGGGTCGGCATCCTCGATTATCTCTTCTTCCCGGATGTTGACTCGCATCTTGTGAGGCATGAGGTGTTGAATGACGTGGAGGAGAGCGAATCGGACTTTGTCGTTGACTTGATAAGTCTTCTTCCTCGAGTAAGATCGAAGTGAGTCGGTCCCTTCTCCATTCTTTGTGGTCCCCTGCTTGCGATTTTTAATGATTTCCTTGAAGAAGACATCCTTCTTTGACGATTGGAAGATTCCTTCACTTGCTTTCCCAAGAAAAATGACCACTTTCTCGAAGATGAACAGGAAATAGAAACAGGATCGGGAGGAGAGTTCCTTTTAGGGTTTTGAAAATTTGGGCGAAGAAAAACCGTATATATATAACTCTGTTTTGAAAAGGGAAGTTCAACCGGTACAAAGAAAGTGTACGAACACTTCTTTTCAAAATCAATAACTACTAAAATTAACCCTTAAAAGACAAATTTTCGAATTTCACACAAATTATTGAATAACCGAACAAAAGATCGTACCTTTTCGAGATTAGATAACTAAACGAGAATTCGTACCTTTTAGATAAATTAGCAACTTACGAGTCTATAGCCATGCACGTCGAGTCCGAGGTTTAACGTCGAGAGATTAGAGTCTTGGATTTGGTGAGTCTCTATACTTTAACTTCTTCAAGCTTCAAAATGTTGAGTCTTGAACGGATAGAGTCAAATTGATTTTTCTCCAAAGGCTTTGTGAATATATCCGCTAGTTGACTCTTTGAATCAACAAATTGAATCGAGATTTCTCCATTTTGAATGTGATCTCTAATGAAGTGATGTCGAATCTCAATATGCTTTGCTCTTGAATGAAGGATTGGATTTTTGGTGAGATTGATCGCCTTTGGTGTTGTCACATCTGATTTATGTGCATGAGTCTCCAATGCCAAAGTCTTGTAGCTGTTGTTTTATCCATAGAATTTGCGAACAGCAGCTTCCAAGAGCTACATACTCTGCTTATGTCGTTGAGAGAGCTACCGTGCTTTGCTTCCTTGAAAACCAAGACACTGTCCTATTTCCAAGCAGTTGACAAGTTCCAGAAGTGCTCTTTCTATCGACTCTCGCAATCAAACCAGATCTCGCATCGAGTATCCTAGAAGATTAAAGTCTCCTTTCTTGGGATACCGAGACCGATGCTTGAAGATGAGGCAACGTATTTGATAACACGTTTTGCAGCACTGAGATGGGATTCTCTAGGATCTGATTGAAACCTAGCACGAGATGCAAACACTAAACAAAATATCGGGTCTAGAAGCGATAAGATAAAGAAGTGAACCGATCATGCTCCTGTACAGCTTTTGATCTACTTTCTTCCCTTCTTCATCCCTGTCTATCTTCTGAGAACATGACATTGGTATGTCGGTCTTGATAAATAAAAGTTCATTCCTTCATTTGTTTCACTTGGAGTCCAAGAAAGAATGTTAATTCTCCCATCATACTCATTTCAAATTCATCCTGCATAGACTTAGAAAATTTCTTGCATAGATTTTCGTTAGGTGATCCAAAAATAATATCGTCCACATATATTTGAACAAGTAAAAAGCTTTTGTTTTCCTTTTTGATAAACAAAGTAGTATCTACTTTACCTTTGACAAAACCATTACGTAATAAAAACTTACTTAGTCACAGCGTACCAAGCTCGAGGTGCTTGCTTTAAGCCATACAAGGCCTTTTTCAATCAAGAAGGCGAGTCGGCTTCTTTGGGTCTTCAAACCCAGGTGGTTGTTCCACATAAACTTCCTCATGGATAAATCCATTTAGGAATGCACTTTTGACGTCCATCCGGAATAACCTGAAATTTTTATAACAAGCAAACGCAAGTAATAGACGAATAGCTTCTAACCTTGCTGCTTTGGTGCGTAAGTCTCGTCATAATCTATTCCTTCTTCTTGCGTATATCCTTTGGCCACGAGTCTTGCTTTATTTCGTACGACTTTTCCTTCTTCATTCATCTTGTTCTGAATACCCATTTGGCTCCAATAACGGTTTTACCTTTTGGTTTAGATGTCAATTCCCGAGACATCATTGATGTTGAACTCGTATTCGAGTTCTTCTTGCATAGCTTCGATCCAACTTTCATCGAGATAGAGCTTCTTCTATGCTTTTTGGTTCAATTTCAGAAATGAGAGCCATAGCACTAGATTCTTCATGCCTTTTGATCTGTGCGGATTCCTTCATTAAGTTCACCAATAATGAGATCTTTGGGATGACTAGATTTGTGCTTTCGATTACTAGTTGATTTGCCCGGTTGATGATCTCTTTCTTTATTTGATTCATCATGAGCATCTTGATGATGGATTTCCCGTCGAGATGCTTCTTGAGATGTAGACGTTTGAAGGTCTAGAGCGGGTTCGATCTCTTCGTCGAGTCTAGCTTGGATTCATCTTGCTCGAGTCTTGGAATTTGACATTCATTGATTCTTCCACAGACTGGCTTTTCTTGTTATAGACTCGTAGGCTTTGCTTGATGTAGAATATCCAAGGAAGATGCCTTCATCGATCTTTCTTCAAACTTACCAACTTGATCATTTGCATTTTTCAAGATAAAGCATTTGCAACCAAACACATGAAAGTATGAAACAATAGGCTTCTTACCTTTGAATAATTCATAGGGGGTTTCTCTAGAATAGGTCTTAGAAAGACTCTATTTATAATATAGCAAGCAATTGAAACAGACTTCAGCCCAAAATCGTGAAGAAATTTTACTTTCAATTAAAAGTGTTCTAGCCATTTCTTGAAGAGATCTATTCTTTCTTTCCACAACTCCATTTTGCTCGGAGTATACGGAGAGGAAAACATGTGATTAAAACCAGATTTATCACGGAATTTCGTAAAGTCTTGATTTTCAAATTCACTTCCATGATCTGTTCTTATACTAGAAATAGCACATCCTTTTTCATTTTGAACCTTTTTGGCAAACTTCTCAAAGTACGAAAAAGTTTCGACTTACTTGCAAGAAAGTATACCCGGTAAAGCGAGAATAATCGTCTACAATTACTAGACAATATTTCTTACCTCCAATGCTCGGGTTCTTGTTGGTCCGAAGAGATCCATATGAAGCAACTGTAGTACATGATTAGTAGACACATGATTCATTGGCTTAAATGAATTTCTTACCTGCTTTCCCGAAATGCATGGAGTGCATAAATCGGATTTTTGGTATGGCAATTTAGGTAGACCTCGAACAAGCTTCTTTGATGAGATTTTGGCTATTTGCTTCATGTTGACATGGCCAATTTTTCTGTGCCATAGGACTGCTTCATCTTGAATTGAAATCAGACATTGATCTTCATTTGGCTTTACATCAAGGAGATAGATATTTCCATGCCTTCGTCCCATGAAAGACGAGTTAAGTCTTTGCTAATTCCAGAACATATGCCTTCTTGAAAGGAGATCTTGTAACCAGATATCACACGGTTGGCTAATGCTTTGAGTAGATTGTAGTTGAGTCCATCCACTAGAGAGACATTGTTTATTGTGAGATTTCCAATTTTCACAGTTCCAAATCCCACAATGCTTCCTTTGCTGTTTCCTCCGAATGAAACTTTTCCTCCATTTACTTGAATAAGCTTTATGAAGCAATTTGAGTCTCTGTCATGTGTCTTGAGCATCCGCTGTCAAGATACCACTTTACCTTCTTTTTGACGAGAGACTGCATTCAAAAGAGAGTCTCAAGCTTTCTTTGGTACCCAAATTTTCTTGGGTCCTTTGGCGTTAGTAGAATGAGCATTATTAGGCCATACTTTCTTAATAGGCTTCCAAACCATAGGACACTCTTTTTCAAAATGATCTGATTGTTACATTTTGAACACCTTAAAGCATTTCGACCTACGAGACTTTACAAAAACTCTTTTGAAATGATTTTTGTAAGCCTCTTTCGACGGTCTTTTCTTAATTCTTTCTTTTACTTTCGGAAAATCAATCAAGGGGATAGTTTCTGCTGTCATACCTAGACCAGACTTATTGAAGTAAGGTCTTTGGATTGAAAGAACTTTTCAAGTTTTTCGGACCCTATTGAAAATTTCTTTGAAATATTTGATAAGTCAGTTTTTAAGAAAGCATTTTCTTTTGAAGGTTTATCTTCATTCTCTTTAAGAGTAGAAACATTTGACTCTAAACTTTTCACTTTTTCTTCTAAAATATTTTCCTTTTGTTTTAAAACTGAGTTTTCCTTTTTAAGTTCGGAAATCTTTTTGAGAGAAGTCTTGAGACTAAAACATAGTTCGTCAATATATTTAGAGACTTTGACAGGAATTTTATAATCACTTACCTCAAATTCACTGTCTCGAGTCGATCCAGTCGAGTCGATTGCGCCATTAGACACGGATTGGCATATTCCTCATCACTTTCTTCACACTCTGTATCGCTCCAGGTTTCGGCTTTAAGAGCTTTTCGAAACTTCTCAGATTTTCCTCTTTTCTTCTTCAGAAGAGGACAGTTGGGTCTGATGTGCCCCTTTTTCTTACACTCGAAGCAAACTACATCTTTGTTTGGTTCCTCATTATCAACAAACTTGGTTTGCTGTTTCTGAAAACTTTGTTTCTTTGAGTTGAACCTTCTTCCTTTTACTCGTTAAGCTTTACGAACCTTCGATCATAAGAGCAAGCTCCTCATCGTCCAGATCTTCTTCAGAATCTATATCATCAGAATCATCGTTAGATTTTAATGCAATGGATTTCTTACCTCTTGGATCTTCGTCTTCATTTATTCGTTCCACTTCGTAAGACTGAAGAGTTCCAGTCAGCTCATCTACAGATAATGGCATGATTCTTTGCGTCTCTCTTATTGAAGTCTTTATATGATTCCAATCCTTGGAGAGTCCACGTAGTAGCTTGTTCACCTTCATAGGATCAGAAATTTTCTGTCCTTGATTCTCAAGACCATTGACAATATCGTAAAACGGCTAAACATATCGAGTTATAGATTCTCCTGGTTTCATTTTGAAGGATTCATATTGACCAAGAAGAATGTTAATTCGGTCTCCTTCACTCGGTCTGTCCCTTCATAAGTGATATGTAATCTGTCCCCGGACTTCTTTTGCTGTAACACAAGAAGATATTCTGTTATATTCAGTTGGTGACAAAGCACAATATAAAGAATAAATTGCTTTAGCATCGAGTGCTTGTCTCTTGTTTATCTCTTCTTGAGACATTCCGCTGGCTTCAACGGTTTCTTTCCCTCTTTCGATATGCGATGCGGTAGTAGGAGTGATTCCTTTTTCCACCACATCCCATTCCAGAGGATCCTTTGACCGTAAAAAAGCTTTCATTTTGTTTTTCCAGATGTTGTAATCCTTTCCATCAAAGTAGGGTGGTCTAGTATTGCTTTGCCCTTCCACCAGCCCTGGTGCTAGCATACTCTCCATGGATCTTTTTCTACGAAGTAAAACACTTCAAATAAAGTAAGAACACGAGCTCTGATACCAATTGATATAGCTAGTACGAGTACCTAGAGGGGGGGTGAATAGGTATATAAAAATTCTCTTGAAGATTGCACAATACTTAGACAGATGGATAATTAAAAATCAATCGTGAGACTGAGTAAGGGAAAGAGAGAATTGAACACGCGGTTTATAGTGGTTCGGCTTGATTCAAGCCTACGTCCACTCTTTTGCACTGACAGCCAATTGGCTGGATTCCACTATGATCAAAGAGATGTTACGGTGTTGATCTTCCTTGATTTCTAGGTGTAGACGATCTACCACACTCGCTCAAGGTGTCACCAAGTATAAACACTCTCTGTGTATACAATTTTGCTCGAACAGTATTGACTAACAATCAAGGTTCTTCAGACTCTGGAATTTTTCTATCGATCACACACTCTTAAAACAGCTAGAACGTCTTCCTTTTATACTCCTTTATGCCATCATAGCCGTTGGCACTTACCAAAGGAATTCCTCCAATCTACCCGTTGGACGGAATCAATCAAGAAGATCATCCGAGCTATTTAAGGAATCGATGATAGCCCATCAATCTGTTCGCCCATATAATCGGGATCTTGGTTTCCAAGAATAGAACATTCCAAGAATATTTCGTCGACTATCGGATCTTCAATCGATCTTAGATAAGAATTAAAGAATCCAAATGATTATCCAACCAAAGAATCTTCTCCGAGAAGATAGGATCTAATCCTCAACCATATACCTCGGCTTTGGATTTCCTTCGTCACTTTGGATTAGAAATACGTCGGTGAGAATAGACTTAAGTCTCGAGTCTTGATTCTTAAGTCTTGAGTCTTGAGCAAAGTCTTCAGACTTTAAACTATCGGTCTCCAAACATCCAGACTTAGACTGATAGAAACGTTTTGTCAGCTTCAAAATATTCTGGAAAGATTTCTCCAACACTGCAGAGGTAAATGCAAGGCTAATGCTGTTTTGCCTTACTTTATCCTCTCCCTCTATAATCTTAAGATTGACCGAGGGTGCCCGATCATTGCGCCTTTTGGTGGCGACATTAAAGTTCAACCATGGGATTTTCGTTGTTCCTCGAAAACACTCAAGAACTGTGGAAGGAGTGGGAGCTGCGGTTGTTCGTCCTCCTCAGCTTGTTCCTCCAATTGATACTTGTGACTCAGGGCTTTCGGAGGAAATCTAGCTACAAGTGCTGGATCCAAGTCGTGGTCTGGACGGCATACCCATTGGCTGACCTCATCGCAACCCTCACGCTTGGCGTCCTCTTAGACCGCCTGGCCACCATTAAGGAAACGAAGTGGGCGATTGATCTGAAGAGCCAAACCGCTGCTTACTGGGTGCCATTCCTTCTCCTCCACTTGGGTGGGCCTGACACGATCACCGCGTATGCCCTGAAGGACATCGAGCTGTGGTTGAGGCAGTTGGCGCGGCTTTGCGTCCATGTCGGACTAGCTTGTTACGCCTACTTTGTGACCTTCTTTGGGTCTACACTCTCGATATTAGCAGCTGGCATGATCCTGGTGGGGTTCATCAAATATGTAGAGAGGACATTGTGTTTGTATTGGCCAACCGAAGGTCAACTTCGAGATTCGATGCTTTCACGTCCTGAGTACGCTCTAAAGTGTTGGAGAAATCTTTCTGGAGTATTTTGAAGCTGACAAAACGTTTTCATCAGTCTAGTCTAAAGATTTGCAGACTCTACTAATTAAAGTCTGAAGACCTCCGAACTGCCAGATTCAAGACTCAAAGTCTATTCTCATTGACAGTTTCTAATCCGTCGAAGAAGGGCTATCCGAACCGGGGTGTTTCATTAAGGATTTGACCTTATCGACTGGAGAAGATCTCTTGGCTGGATATGACATAACGGATTCCTTTATTCGAATCAAGATTGATTAAGAATCCGATGATTGGCGAAATATACTTGGAAGGTTCTATTTATGAAAACCTAGATCCTAATTGTATGGGCGAGCATGATTGATGGGCTATCGACGTGTTCCTTAAATAGCTCGAATGATCTTCCTAATTGATTCCGTCCAATGGGTAGATTGGAAGAATTCCTTTGGTAAGTGCCAACGGGTATGATGGCATAAAGGAGTATATAAGGAAGACGTTCTAGTTGTTCGAGTGTGTGCACGATAGAAGAATTCCAAAGTTTGAAGCTCTTTGTTCTTAGTCAATTCATTTGAGCGAAATCTTGTACGCAAAAGAGAGTCTATATCTTTGAGAAACCTTGAGGAAGTGTGGTAGAGTATCTACACTGTGGAATCAAGGGAGAGCCTTACTGTAACAACTCTTTTGTTCATAGTGAAATCTAGCCGATGGGTGTTAGTGCGGAAGAGTGGATGTAGGCTTGGAATAAGCCGAACCACGATAAACCTTGTGTTCAATTTTCTCTTCCATACTCTTTACTTTACTTTGATTATAATTCGTTTTGTTAACTAAAGGAGAACTTCCTTTCTATTATATGCTTAGTATTGCTCTTTTATCTTGAGAAATTATTTTTACACCTATTCACCCCTCTCTAGGTGCTTATACTAGCTATCTCAATTGGTATCAGAGCCTGTGTACTCACTTTGTTTGAAGTGTTTTATTTCAAAGTTAAAGATCCATGGCTAGTATGTTAGCTCCAGGGCCGGTAGAAGGGCAAAGCAATACCAGACCGCTTTACTTTGATGGAAATGATTACAACATATGGAAAAACAAGATGAATGCGTTCCTAAGATCAAAGGATCCTCTGGAATGGGACGTTGTAGAAAAAGGAATCATTCCTAAAGCTGCACCTGTCTCAGAGAGAGGAAAAGAAGCTGTTGAGTCTAGTGAAATGACTCAGGAAGAGATAATTAAGAGACAAGCTCTTGATGCAAAAGCAATTTATTCTTTATATTGTGTTTTATTACCTACTAAATATAACTGAATATCTTCTTGTGTTATAGCGAAAGAAGTCTGGGATAGATTACATATTACCTATGAAGGAACTGATCGAGTGAAAGAAACCAGAATCAACATTCTCCTCGGTTAATACGAAGCCTTCAAAATGAAATCAGGAGAATCTATAACTGACATGTTTAGTCATTTTACGAAATCGTGAATGGTCTTGAAAATCAAGGTAAACCAATTTATGATCCCATGAAGGTAAACAAGCTCTTTGCGTGGACTCTCCAAGGATTGGAATCACATAAAGACCTCAATAAGAGAGACACAAAGAGTCATGCCACTATCTCGTTGATGAGTTGGTTGGGACTCTTCGGTCTTATGAAGTGGAACGAATCAATGAAAATGAAGATCCTAAAGGTAAGAAATCCATTGCATTAAAATCCAATGATGATTCTGATGTTACAGATTTTGAAGACGATATGGATGATGAGGAGCTTGCTCTCATGATAAGAAGATTCAAAAAGCTAAATAGAAAAGGAAGAAGATTCAATCCAAAGAAATAGAGTTTTCAAAAGTAACAGACTAAGTCTGTTGAGGATGATGAATTAAACAAAGATGTAGTCTGCTTTGAATGTAAGAAAAATGGACACATCAGACCCAACTGTCCTCTTTTAAGGAAGAAGAAAGGAAAAACTGAAAAGTATCGAAAGGCTCTTAAAGCAGAAACCTGGAGTGATATAGAGTGTGAAGAAAGTGATGATTATGTCAATACATGTTTGATGGCACAATCGGATTTAGATTCAAATTCCGAGACAGACTTAGATTCAGACAGTGAATTTGAGGTGAGTAACTTCAAAATCCCTATTAAAGTTTCTAAATACATTGATGAGTTGTGTTTTAGTCTTAAGACTTCTCTTAAAAGGACTTTCGAACTCAAAAGAGAAAATTTTGCACTAAAATAACAAGAAAATGTTTTGAAAGAAAATGTCAAAGTTTTAGATAAAAATGTTTCTACCTTGAAAGAAAATGAAGGCAATGTTTCAAAAGAAAATGTATTCTTGAAAAATGATATCTCAATATTTCTAAAAGATTTTCTATAGGATCTGAGAAACTGGAAAAAATTCTTTTCTGTCAAAGACCTTATTTCAATAAATTTGGTTTGGGAATGACTGCGGAAACCATTTATTTAATTGATTTTTCTAAAGTGAAGGAAATAATTAAGCAAAGACCCACAAGAGATGCTTACAAAAATCAATTTAAAAAGATCTTTGTAAAACCATTAGGTTGCAATGCTCTCAGATGTTCAAAGTGCAATAGTGCAGATCATTTTGAAAAAGAATGTCCTATGGTTTGGAAACCTATTAAGAAAGTATGGGGAAAAACGACATATCATACTAACACCAATGGACCCAAGAAAATATGGGTACCAAAGAAAGTTTGAGTCTCTTTTTTAAATGTAGGTCACTATCAAGAAAAATGTAAAATGGTATCTGGATAGTAGATGCTCAAGACATATGACAGGAGATTCAAATTGCTTCATAAAGCTCGTTCAAGTAAATGGTGGAAAAGTCTAATTTGGAAGAAACAACAAAGGAAGAATTGTGGGATTTGGAATTGGAAAGATTGAAACCTCACAATAAGCAATGTTTCCTTAGTGGAAGAACTCAACTACAATCTGCTCGTATCAGTTAGCTGTATGATATCGGTTTCAAAATCAACTTTCAAGAGGGAATATGTTCAGGAACCAGTAAAGATTCTACTTAGTCATTCATGGGTCGAAGACATGGAAATATCTACCTCTTGGATGTGAAACCAGATGAATCGCAATGTCTAATCTCAATTCAAGATAAAGCGAACTTATGGTACAGAAAGCTTAGGCACATCAATATGAAGCATATAGCCAAAATTTCAGTAAAGAAGCTTGTTCGTGGTTTACCCAATCTATCATACTAAAAGTCTGATCTATGTACACCATGCATATTGGTAAGAAATTCCTTTAAACCAATAAATCAAGTTTCCACTAATCGTGTACTACAGCTTCTGCATATGGATCTCTTTGGACCAACCAGAACTCAGAGCATTGGAGGTAAGAAATATTGCCTAGTAATTATGGAGGTTAATTTGAAAATCAAGATTTTACAAAATTTTGTGATGAATCTGGTTTTCAGTATGTGTTTTCCTCTCCATATACTCCAGAGCAAAACGGAGTTGTGGAAAGAAAAAATAGGTCGCTTCAAGAAATGGCTAGAACTCTTTTAATTGAAAATAACATCTTTTCACGATTTTGGGCTGAAGCAGTTTCTACAGCCTGTTATATTATTAATAGAGTTTTTCTAAGTCCTATTATAGAAAAACCCCCTATGAGTTGTTCAAAGAAAAGAAGCCTATTGTTTCATACTTTTATGTGTTTGGATGTAAATGCTTTATATTGAAAAATGCAAATGATCGAGTTGGCAAGTTTGAAGAAAAATCAGACGAAGGCATCTTCATTGGATATTCTACCTCAAGTAAAGCCTACAGAGTCTACAACAAGAAGACTCAATCTGTGGAGGAATCAATGAATGTCAAATTCCAAGATTTTATGCAAAATGAATTTATTCAGACTCATCTTGAAGAATTTGAATCTACTCCAAACTCTATAAAGTCTAGATCTCAAGAAGCAGCTCAGACTTTGAAAGATCAACAACAAATGATTATTGAAGATTCACATGAAGGAATTAATCATCAACCTGACAAATCAACCAGTAACTAGAAGCATAAGTCCAGTCATCCTAAAGATCTCATTATTGGCGACATTAATGAAGGAATTCGCACAAGATCCAAAAGGCGCGAAGAGTCTAGTGCTGTGGCTCTTATTTCTGAAATAGAACCCAAAAGTATAGAAGAAGCTTTATCTGATGAAAGCTGGATTGAAGCTATGCAAGAAGAACTCAGGTAATTCAATATTAATTATGTCTGGGAATTAACTCCTAAACCGAAAGGTAAATATATTATTGGAGCTAAATGGGTTTTTAGGAACAAGATGGACGAGAAAGGAAAGGTCGTAAGAAACATAGCAAAACTCGTAGCCAAGGGATATACGCAAGAAGAAGGGATAGACTATGGCGAGACTTACGCACCAGTAGCAAGATTAGAAGCAATTCGATTATTACTTCAAGTTATTCCAAATGGACGTCAAAAGTGCTTTCCTGAATGGATTTATCCATGAGGAAGTCTATGTGGAACAACCACCTGGGTTTGAAGACCCAAGGAAACCAGACTCAGTATTCAGACTAAAAAATGCATTATATGGTTTAAAGCAAGTGTCTCGAGCTTGGTACGACAGGCTGGGTAAGTTTTTAATTCAAAACGATTTTGTAAAATGTAAAGTAGACACTACTCTGTTTATCAAAAGAGAAAATAAAAGTTTTCTACTTGTTCAAATATATGTTGATGATATTATTTTTAGATCCTCTAATGAAAGTTTGTGCAAGAAATTCTCTAAGTCTATGCAGGATGAATTTGAAATGAGCATGATGGGTGAACTAATCTTCTTTCTTGGACTTCAAGTGAAACAATTGAAGGAAGGGACTTTTATTCATCAAGAAAAATATGCTAATGATCTTGTCAAAAAGTTTGGACTAGAAAATTGCAAAAAGACTGATATACCAATGTCAAGTTTTTTGAAGATAGACAAAGATGAAGGAGGAAATAAAGTTGACAAGAAGCTATACAGGAGTATCATTGGTTCACTTCTTTATCTTATTATTTCTAGACCTGACATTTTGTTTAGTGTTTGCATTTGTGCTAGATTTCAAGCAGACCCTAAAGAATCTCATCTAAGTGCTGCAAAGCGTATTATCAAATACATTGCATCAACTTCGAGCGTTGGTCTTTGGTATCCTAAAAAGGGAGACTTTACTCTTCTTGGATACTCAGACGCAGATCTAGCTAGTTGCAGAGTTGATAGAAAGTGCACCTCGGGTACCAGTCAACTACTTGGAAGCAGAACAGTGTCTTGGTTTTCAAGAAAGCAAAATACAGTAACTCTTTCTACAGCAGAAGCAGAGTATGTAGCTCTTGGAAGTTGTTGTTCACAAATTCTGTGGATAAAACAATAGTTAAGAGACTTTGGAATTGAAGATTCATGTACGGAGATTAACTGTGACAACACCAGCGCAATTAATCTCACCAAGAATCCAATTCTTCACTCAAGAGCAAAGCATATAGAGATTCGATATCACTTTATTAGAGATCATATTCAAAATGGAGAAATTCGATTCAGTTTGTTGACTCAAAGAACCAATTGGCGGATATATTTACAAAATCTTTGGAGAAAAATCAATTTGAAATCATCCGTTCCAGCCTAAACATCTTGAAGTTTGAAGAAGTTAAAGTCTAGAGACTCTCAGACTTAGACAAACAAGATTTCTGACTGTAAGTTATTTTATTCTCTCTCATATTAAATCTCGAAAGGTATGATCATCTATCTATAATTAATTTTTGCTACTTTCAATTTCCATGATAAGTGCAATATTTCTTTTTCAAAAAGGAGTTAATTTTTTAAAAATGGCATTTATCTATTTTTGAAAAAAGCAGTTATTTTTAAAGGGCATCTTTTTACTTTCCATTACGACGTTTTGTATGCCTCTCTTCAACTGACCTATATACTGTTCGTTCCTCTTCATTTTACTCCAAAAACCTTAAAAAGCATCGATCTTCCACTCCTGTCTTCTTCTCTTGTTTAATCTTCGAAAAGTTGTCATCTTTCTTGGGAAAGTCAAGTTTGGAATCTTTCAAAGATTGTGAAAGATGTTGTCTTAAAGGAAGTCTTCGAGGATCGCAAATAGGGGACCGCAGAAAATGCGTGAGGGGCCTACACACTTTGATCTCACCGAGGAAGAAGAGTCTCCTAGTCAGCATCAGAGCCCACAAAATTCTCAGCAGCATCCATCTTCTCCATCTAGACAACAGGAGGTTGCTTGACAAGAAGAGGAAGAAATAATCGAAGATGCAGAACCTGTAAGAGTCTTTAAGCCCTCTTTTACCTACAAGCTTTATCTTGCTTTGAAAAAGGGGTGGAACTTCTTTGAACTATATTGACGAATTTCTGAAAGACAAAGGGTACAAAAATGAAACCTTCTTTTTACGCACAATGGAATGGTTGGGAATTGCCTTTGCTGGATCGGCAGAAGAAGCAATGGCAAATATTCCAATCGATCCTCGTGTTGGAGGGCTGAATTAGATAGATGGGTATGATGATGACAAGTTGTACAGTCAGTTTCAATCGAGAATGGGTGTTGCGGCAAAAATTCGGGGAAAAAGGACAGACTTGTTTCGATCAAAGGAACAAAAGCATATATACTCTAAGTTGTTGAAGCGTGGGGGTGATAAACCCTAGAAGTGTGGATTTTGATTTCCTTGATGCTGTGAATGTTAATTTGAGGGAAAAATTCGGTCTTCTTCAACTTGAACAGTTCTGTTCTGACTCTACAGAAGCCTATGCTGAACTCACTGCATATTTCTATTCGAATCTTAGTTTCTTGGATGCGAATAGATTCTCTTTTAGTGTCCGAGATCAGGAATATGTGGTGGATGTAGATATGTTAGCTGATGTCATTGGGGTTGAGAGAGGGAGATATCAACCTATCAATGTCTCTATTGCTCGTGATACATTGGAACTTATTAAGGATAGAAGAACGGAGGAAAAGATTTCCTACTCAAGGATGAGTGCATTTAATGTTCTGCTTCACAAGATTGTGATTAATTGCCTTAGACCAAAATCTACTTCAAAGACTGATGTTTCAAACTCAAAGGCAAAGCTGATGTATGCCATCAATGCTGGGAAAAAGTTTTCTCTTCCTCACACTATTATGTTCCACATGTATAGAGCAGTGGTGAAGGACAATGGTCAACTTCTTTATCCAGCTCTTGTGACAAAATTATTCAGACATTTGAATGTTCAGCCTCCAAGAAATCTTCGTGTTCGATCTTGTGATCAAATGGTGGTGGGACTGAAAATGGTGTCCAAAATGCGTCTGAAGGAACTCAACAAGGCGTTGGAGAAATTCAAGGAGAAAACCCCTGCCAAAACTCATTAAATCTCTTCGGTAGCAAAAAGAAAAGGGAAGGAGCCCATGGTTGCTCCATTCAAGAAAAGAAGAGCTCTCATCATTGAGGATGAATATGAGGAAGACATCACCATTTCTGCTATGGCATTAAAGAATTTGAGTCGTTCTGTTCCAAAATCAACAGAACAACAAGAGAAAGACTCAGAACAGAGGACTGGAGAAATAAAAGATTTGGAAGCAGAAGAGAAAGAAACAGAGGAGAGAGAAGTTGAAGAAAGAGATGTAGAGGAGGAAAGATTTGAAGAAGAAGAAGAAGAGGAAAGATGAAATCAAGAGGAAGGGGAGCATGAGGAACTCTCTTCTCCACCTGAAGGCATGGAAACATGGGGAGACCATGAGAAAAGAGGAATGTCCTCATATCCTGCTACTAGTGAAGGAGTCAGTCGCTCTCCAGCACATCTAGAGGACATTTATGCCTCTCAATTTCTTGAGGAGGGACATGATGTTTCATCGCCCAATTTGCGTGACTATGCTGATTTGCCATCATCTGCCTTTACTCTATCTGATCGTGCAGAAGCCAGTACGCAGACTGATAATTCAGCAGAATTTCGCAGAACTCTTGATGTTCTCTTGGAAATGTAGGGTCAGATATATGCTCTGGGATGCGAAGTTCAAAATTTGCAGACTGCAGGTCAAGCTTCTTCAGTTTCTTTGAATGATCAGATCCAAGCTCTTACTCTTCAGATTCAAGCAAATGCTAAGGGTGAAGAGGTGGCTTAACTGAAAGAAGAGTTGAAAAAGCTGGAAGGCATTATCGAGTCATTGGGAGATTTCTAGCTTGTTCATGTTCCTAAGCATTCCTGAATCCATTCTCTTTCCATGTCAACCTTTTTTTTATGATGACAAAAAGGGGGAGAGATGCAAGATTTGAAACTTTGAAATTGAATTTTTGATTTATTTTTGATGTTTGACTTGACTTTTGTGTCTGGATGTGGACTGAATTTGGGATTTGGGTTTGATTGCTTATATTAAGTACTATTGATATCTTATGAATGGCTTTACTCACATGAAAGAATAACCTATTTTCTGTGGTTGCAGATTCTAGTGTTATCATTAAGCCATTTATTTTTATGAGATATCCATATTTGCTTGAGTAATGTTTTGCAGGTCAAAGTTATCCAAATCTGCAAGAAAGTTTTGTCACCATAAAAAAGGGGGAGATTGTTGGAGAAATCTTCCTGGAGTATTTTGAAGCTGACAAAACATTTCCATCGATCTAATCGAAGATTTTCAGACTCTACTATTTAAAGTCTGAAGACCTCCGGACTGCCAGACTCAAGACTCAAAGTCTATTCTCATTGACAGTTTCTAATCCGTCGAAGAAGGGCTATCCAGAACTGGGTGTTTCATTAAGGATTTGACTTTATTGACTGGAGAAGATCTCTTGGCTGGATGTGACATAATGGATTCCTTTATTCAAATTAAGATTGATTAAGAATCCGATGATTGGCGAAGTATACCTGGAAGGTTCTACTTATGGAAATCTAGATCCTGATTGTATGGGCGAGCATGATTGCTGGGCTATCGACATGTTCCTTAAATAGCTCGAAGGATCTTCCTAATTGATTCCGTCCAATGGGTAGATTGGAGGAATTCCTTTGGTAAGTGCCAACGGGTATGATGGCATAAAGGAGTATATAAGGAAGACGTTCCAGTTATTTGAGTGTGTGCACGATAGAAGAATTCCAAAGTCTGAAACTCTTTGTTCTTAGTCAATTCATTTGTTGAGCGAAATCTTGTACGCAAAAGAGATTTTATATCTTTGAGAAATCTTGAGGAAGTATGGTAGAGTATCTACACTGTAGAATCAAGGGAGAGCCTTACTGTAACAATTCTTTTGTTCATAGTGAAATCCAGTCGGTGGGCTGTCAATGCGGAAGAGTGGATGTAGGCTTGGAATAAGCCGAACCATTATAAACCTTGTGTTCAATTTTCTTTTCCCTACTCTCTGCTTTACTTTGATCATAATTCGTTTTGTTAACTAAAGGAGAACTTCCTTTCTATTGTATGCTTAGTAATGCTCTCTTATCTCGAGAAATTATTTTTACACCTATTCACCCCCCCTCTAGGTGCTTATACTAGCTATCTCATGAAGAAAGAGGAGGTTTAGGCTCCGGAGGACCTCTCAGTGAAAAGCGATCAAGCCATCGACAAAGAAAAGGATAGTACTCTGGTCGAAGCGTATAAGTTGTTCAAGATCTTCAAGCCTTGTTCAAGATCTTCAAGCCTCTCTTTGTGGGCCTCATCCTCAGCTCTGACGACCCAGAGGCCAGTAAGCGCACGTTCATGAAGAGTGCCATGGACTCGGCAACAGCTTTTGGGATAGTAGAGATCAAGCTTGGGTTCATGTACGATATGCTCTTTACCAAGGCACCGTTGCTGACCTGTGCTTGGGGCATCATTCGTTGGGTCATTAATCTCTTGGTGCCGTGTGCCGCGTTGGTATTCTTCTCTTTACAGGATAGGAAGGATTACCCGAAAGTCGATATCCATATCACCTTCTTGCTGATACGTGCGGCTATACTTTTAGAGATTTACTCGGTCCTTCTTGCAATTTCATCCGATTGGGTCGACCACTTGCGTCTTCAGAGACTTGGCGGATCCACAATATCATCTGCCGTGGCTTTTCTACGGATCTGCCAGACCCCTAGATGGTTGAATTCCGTGGCCCAGTTCAGCCTCTTGAAATTATCTATCGGGAAAAGAAACAGGATCTTCACCAAGTATCTGAGGCTCACAAAGTTAGATGAGAAGGTGGAGAAGAACTTCTACATCGATTACCAAGAGTTCAATAGCATCATCAAAGAATGGATCTTCTATCACATGAGGGATATGGTCCATTATCTGGAACCGGACGCTGGAGTGAAGAGCGGGTCCATGAGTCTTAAGCTGGAGGCTCTGCGGAGGTCAGAAAATGATCACCTGTACTCGCATATGAAGGATACAGAGTTCAAACGGAGCATCCTCATCTGGCACATCGGCACTGAGCTCTGCTACTACAAGGACCGCCACGACAGGCAGAGAGAAAGCCCGGAACACATCAAGGACTACAAGATGAGTAGGTTGGTCTCTCGGTACATGCTTTATCTTTTAGTATATCATCCTTTCATGTTGCAACCAGAGATAGACGGGCCTCGATATACAGACACT
Organism: Eucalyptus leucophloia subsp. euroa; assembly: GCA_017140325.1. Classification (NCBI taxonomy): domain Eukaryota; kingdom Viridiplantae; phylum Streptophyta; class Magnoliopsida; order Myrtales; family Myrtaceae; genus Eucalyptus; species Eucalyptus leucophloia. The sequence continues at coordinate 22,679,579 of CM029473.1, read as the reverse complement.
TTGGTTGATGCTCGGAAGTTCTTCAAGGACAACCTAACGGTGTTGCCAAAGAAAGAAACAAGCATCAGCTCATCATTTGTCAAGACGTGGGCGCAGAATTTATTCAAGAAAGAGAAATATGGCCACACCGTAGTTGAAAGCTGCAGAAATATACACAAGTTAGTAGAGTCGCGCGATCTATGCGAAGTCGGCCATCTTCTGCTCCAAGTGGGAACTCAGCTGCTCGACGCGAAAATACGCAGGGCCAAAAGCAAGTTGGTGCTGTCAGATGCATGCCGTCTCGCATCCCAGTTGAATGAAATTGAGTCAGAAGACTTCGGTAGGAAATGGTACGTGATTAGCAAGGTCTGGGTGAAGTTTCTGATATACGCGGCTTGCAAAAGCAAAGGCTACGAACACCGTAAGAGCCTGAACGAAGGAGGAGAGCTTATCAGCCATGTTTGGCTTCCAATGGCACATTTTGGTGTAGCGGAGCTGGTGCAAACTTCCAAAGGACAATGTGAGAGGGCTAGTACAAACACCTAAAGGGGGTGAATATGTGTAAATAAAAATTATGCAAGACTTAGTAGAAGTAAATTGCTTATAGAAGATAACATACTATAAACGTATTTCAGCTTTACGAATAAAAGTAAGGAGTTCAGGAGTTCAGGAAAAGAGAATAGAAACATAAAGTTTATAGTGGTTCGACTTAGATCAAGCTTACGTTCACTCTTCTGCACTGACAACCCACTGTCTGGATTCCATTACGAATCAAAAGAGATTTTACAGCTTATGATCTTGACTTTCTTAGTGAAGAGTCTCTACTGGTTTTTCACAAAGTCTCACTAAGACTTTCTCTCTTTTGTTTACAACTTTGAGCTCGATGAATGAAAAAGCAAGAACTAGAAGGCTTCAGACTTTCAAATTTTTCTCTTCATGCACTCATCGAACAACTGGAGAGTCATTCTTACATACTCCTTCATGCCTTCTCGACCGTTGGGACTTTCCAAAGGAATTCTTCCAATCAACCCATTGGACATAATAGTTAAGGTGATCTCAAGTTGTTAAATGATTTGTGATGAAAGCCCGTCAATCATGTTTACTCATACAATCAGGATCTGGGTTTCCATAAGTAGGAGCTTCCAAGTTTGCTCGCCTCTCAAAAGATCTTCAACTTAGAATTGTTTCCAATAAAGATAATTAAACAAGTAGGTACTTGTATCCAGCCATAAGGTCATCCATAAACTATACGAGTTGAATCCTTGAAGATAATCTTGCATCTGGATAAGTCTTCATTCTTCGGTCTGGAAATTGTCAGTGAGGACAGACTTCGAAACTAAAGTCTGGCGGTCTTCAGACTTTGACGATAGAATATGGAAATCTTCAGACTTAGACTTGGAAATGTTTTGTCAACTTCAAAACAGTAAATGAGTTTTCTCCAATAATCTCCTCCTTTTTTATGGTGACAAAACTTTCTTGTAGACTTGAAAAACTTTTGACTTGCAATACATGATACCTTATAAAAATAAGTTGCTTTGAACTTGGATAGTATTTATTCTGCAACCACAGAAAATATGTTAATCTTAAACATAACTATCCAGTCATAAACAGTATTACAAACTTAGTTGCTGCAAACGTAAAAAGGATTCAGAGTCGACAGTAATCACAGCAATCAAAAGTCCAAAGTCAGTCTAAAATCCAAAGTCCAAGCAAAAAGTCATCAAAAGAAAAGATAGAAAGATAGATAGAATAAATCTGCACAAATTCTCCCCCTTTTCGTCAACAGCAAAAAGTGGAGAATCACTTAAAAAGGTTGATAAAATCATGGCTATTGGGGGATACGAACGATATGAAAATCCCCCATAGACTTGACAGTCTCCTCTAGCTTCGTTAGAGTCGCCTTCAGCTGCTCCAAATCTTCACCCTTTGCAGTTTCTTGCATTTGAAGCTTCAGGGCTATCAACTATTCTTGTAGAGAGTCTGAAGTGGATTGTAAAGCTGTTTGAGATTCTTGATCTCACATTCCATTCCATATTCTTTGAGCCTTCAAATCCAAAAGGATTTCCAATAGTCTCTAAAAGTATGTTGTCGATTCTGTTCTAGCACTAGGTCCAACTCGAATCAATTCCAAGAGTATTGAGATGTGAGGGAACATCAGCAGTTCAACCACCAGGATTAGGAGTGGATTCTTCAACATCCGCTTCAGGATATTCCTCTAGATCTGCTGGAGATCTACTAACATCACTAGTAAAAGCATGTGAAGAGGTACCTCTCTTGTTAGTAGCTCCCCCTGTCTCTATTCCTTCGGGTGGAGAAAAGAATTCCTCTTCTTATTCTTGCTCTGCTTCAGCGCCTAAGTGATGTTTTTCTTGTTCTTCTCCTACAGTTCCACTTCGAGTCTTTTCCGAATCCTCTAACAAGGATATAGCATATGTTGGCTTAAAAGAGTCATCTTGACCGTCTTCTTCTTGAGTTTCCCTGTTTTCTTTTTCTTTCCTTACTTCTTCTCTTTCTTCATCTCTCTTCTTTATCTCTTCTCTTTCTCTATTCTCTCTGTCCTCTTGCTACTTAAAACTAATAAAGCTCCGTAGATTTCTTAAGGTAAAGGCAGAGAGAGTAATGTCGTCCTCATCTTCTTCTTCGTCCTGCAAGATAAGTTTTCTCCTCTTCTTAATGGGTGCGCTCATGGGCTCCTTTCCTTTTCTTTTCTTCACTGCAGAGTCTTGCTTTGTTTTGGCGGGGGACTACTCCTTCAGGCTTTCCAATGCCTTATTCAGCTCATTCAGTCTCATTTTTGACACAATCTTCAGTCTTATCTGAAAGGACTGGTGCAAACACCTAGAGGGGGTGAATATGTGTAGATAAAAATTTTCGCAAGACTTAACAGAAGTAATTTTGCCTTTAGAAGATGATAGACTAAGGACGTAATCGGCTTTAAATAATTATATGAATCTACGAATAAAAGTAAGGAGTTGAAGGAAAGAGAATTAGAATACAAGGTTTATAGTGGTTTGGCTTAGATCAAGCTTACGTCTACTTTCCTGCGCTGACAGCCTACTAGCTAGATTCTACTATGAATCAAAAGAGATTTTACAACTTGTGATCTTCAACTTTCACAGTGAAGAGTCTCTACTAGTCTCTCACAAAGTCTCACTAAGAGTTTCTTTCTTATATACAACTTTGAGCTCGACAAGTGAAAGAGCAAATAACTAGAAAGCTTCAGACTTTAAAATTTTTCTTTCACGTACTTCTTTTCAAACAACTGGAGAGTCCGCTTTAAATACTCATTCATGCCTTCATAACCATTGGCACTTACCACAGGAATTCTTCCAATCTATCCGTTGGACAGAATCAATTAAGGATATCTCGAGTCATTAGATGATTGTGATGAAAGCCCGTCAATCCTGTTCGCCCATACAATCAAGATCTTTGGTTTCCATAAGTAGAACCTTCCAAGTTTGTTCGCCTTTCAAAAGATCTTCATATCGAAGTAAGTTCCAATAAGAATAATCATTCAGATAGATGCTATATCCAGCCATAAGGTCTTCCAAAAACCATACGAATTGAATCATTGAAGATAATCTCGCATCTAGATAAGTCTTCATTCTTTGGTTTGGAAAACTATCAGTGTGGGCAAATTAAAGTCTGGCAATCTTCAGATTTTGACATATAAGTCTGCAAGTCTTTAGACTATAACATTTAAGTTTGCAAGTCTTCAAACTAGACTTTTGAAAATGTTTTATCAACTTCAAAACAGTAAATGAGTTTTCTCTAACATTATCACCATATGAACAATGGTTCGAACACATAGAGTAGTAGAAAACTGAATGTTGAAATGTTTGAATAATCGAGTGACAAGCACAGAGTAAGGTAGTTGCCATTTGTCCTTCGCAACTGTCTTATACATGTGCATTAGGATAGTGTAAGGTAGTGAGAACTTAAACCCAATGTTGATTGCATACATCAGCTTTGCTTTAGAGCGAGAGACATTAGTCTTTGAAGTGGATTTGGGTTTGATACAGTTGATCATATTCTTGAGTAACAAGATATTAGAGGCAGTCATTTTGGAATAAGAAATCCCACCTTCTGCAAATCTGTCCCGAACAAGAGCCAATGTTGCGTGACCAACAGACACACTGATTGATTGAAAACTCCCTCTTTCCACGTTAATCACATCCGCCAAAATGTCCACATCCACCACAAACTCTGTCCCTTACTGTAAAAGAAAATTTATTCGGATCTAAGAAAGATAGATTCGAATAGAAATAGGTAGTCAATTCAGGATAAGCGACTGCAGTCTCTGAGCAAAATCTTTTGAGTTGAAGGAGAGTAAACTTCTCCCTCATGTTCACTTTCAAGGAATCTAGAAAATCAAAGTCTACAGTTTGAGGGTTCATCACTCCTCTCTTCAAAAATTTCGAATAGGTCTTTCTATGATCCTTAGAACGGAATAAACTCGTTCCCTCTCCATGAACATTTGCAGCAATACCCATCCTAGGTTGAAAATGTGTATACATCCTCTCATCATCATCCTTTCCTTCTGGTTGATTAAAACTATCAAACCGCAGATCACTTGGAAAGTTGGCAAAAGTCCTTGTTGCCAAACCTTTAGGCACAATGCCTAACCTTTCCATAGTATTTAAGAACAAAGTTTCATTCTTATCACCGTTCGCTTGTAAAAATTCATCGGTCAAAGTCATCGCAATACCACCCTCCTTTAACTTAGAGTAGATTTTAAAAAGAAATTGGGGTTTCTGCGTTCTTACTATTTCAACATCTTTAATAATCTCTTCTTCTACTTGTTGCTGTAGAGGATTTTGAGTTGCTTGCTGTGAAGAGTGACGCTGTTGAGAATGTTGTTGTTGTTGCTGTTGTTGAGAATCTTCTTCCTTGGTTAAGTCAAAGTGCGTAGGACCCTCTTGCATATGCTATGGTCCCCTATTGGCAATTCTAGAAGACTTCCTTTAGAAAGACATTGTCTTTGTCTAGGGGGATTTCTTGAACTCGCTCGTTGAAAAAAGGTGAAAGCTTTGTAGATCAAACTTGAGAGAAAATGTTAGAAAGTAGAATTCCTGTATTCTAGGGTTTGTGTGAGCGTAAATGGGATATATGAATCGTCACTAAGGAAAAAATAAAACTACCTTTTTCGAAAATGAAAAACCGCCAAAATTTCAAAAATTCAAAAAAAAAAAAGAAGATAATTTTTAAAAACACAATAGGCAAGTAGCGATTCAAAAATCAACGTACATTTTTGGAATTTTATCCTAAAATAAAATCACATTCATTTAGAATACATTAACTTACAGATGTAAGTTTCTGGACAATCTAAGTCTGAACACCTTTAGACTTTACCCGGTAGAAGATATAATGTTCAGTTTGGCGCGAATATACTCAAATAAGCTTTTCTCTAGTGGCTTTGTAAATATGTCTAACTGATTCTTTGAGTCATTGAACTGAATCATAACTTCTCCATTCTGAATATGATCTTTAATGAAATGATGTCAAGTCTTTATATGTTTTGCTCTTGAATGAAGAATTGGATTATTTGTGAGATTAATGGCACTGGTGTTGTCACATTTGATCTCGCTTCACGATTCTTCAATACCAAAATCTTTTAGCTGTTGCATTATCCACAAGATTTGAGAGCAATAACTCCCAAGAGCCACACATTCTGCTTCAGCTGTTGAAAGAGCTACAATACTTTGTTTCCTTGAAAACCAATATACCAACTTGCTGCCTAGCAGATGACAAGTGCCAGAAGTACTTTTTTTTTTTTTTTTATCAACTTTACATCTTGTTAAATCTACGTCTGAATATCCAAGGAGTGTAAAGTCTCATTCTTTGGAATACTATAGACCTAGCTTTGGTGTTGTTGCAACGTATTTAGTGATGCGTTTTACAACACTTAAGTGAGATTCTTTGGGATTTGATTGGAATCTAGCACATATACAAATATTAAACAAAATGTCAGGTCTAGATGCAGTAAGGTAAATAAGTGAATTGATAATATTCCTGTATAGCTTCTGGTCCACATTCTTTCCTTATTCATCTTTGTCCAGCTTTGAAGAATTTGACATTAATGTTTTTGTCTTTTTGCAATTCTCTATTCCAAACTTCTTGATGAGATCTTTTGCATACTGCTTTTGATGAATAAAAATATATTTCTTTGATTGTTTAACTTGTAATCCCATAAAGAAGGTTAACTCACCCATCATACTTATCTTAAATTCATCCTGCATACATCTATAGAATTTCTTGCATATATTTTCATTTGGTGATCCAAAAATAATATCATCAACATAAATTTGAACAAATAGAAAATCTTTACCTTATCTTTTTATGAACAAAGTAGTATCTACCTTTGCTTTAACAAAATCATTTTGAGTTAGGAATTTACTTAACCTTTCATACTAGGCTCGAGGTGCTTGCTTCAGTCCATAAATGGCATTTTTCAATTTGTAGACTGAGTCGGCTTTCTTGGATCTTCAAATCCAGGTGGTTGTTCCATATAGATTTCTTCTTGGATGACTCCATTTAGGAATACACTTTTTACATGCATTTGAGATTTTTATAGCAAGCAAAAACAAGTAATAATATAATTGCTTCTAACCTCGCTATTGGTGCATAGATCTCATTATAGTCTATCCATTCTTCTTGCGTATATCATCTAACCACGAGTCTTGCTTTGTTACTGAAGACCCATTTAGTTTCGATAATGGACTTACCTTTAGGTTTAGTAATTAGTTCCAAAACATCGTTGATGCTGAATTGTTTGAGCTCTTCTTGCATAGCTTCAATCTGACTTTCATTAGCCAAGGCTTCTTCTATACTTTTGGATTTAATCTCAGAAACGAGTGCCAAGGCACTAGACTCTTCTCGTCTTTTGGATATGGTATGAATTCCTTTATCAATGTTGTCAATGGTGAGATCTGGTGAGATCTTTGGGATGACTTGAGTTATGCTTCCAGTTTCTAGTTGCTTTGTTAGTCTGCTGATCCTCTACTTCAGTTAAATTTTCTGGTTCTTCTTGTTGTTGATTTTTAGAAGTTTGAACTACTTCGGGGGAAGTAGACTTTAAAAGTTTGGAGTAGGTTCAGATTCTTCAAGTTGATTTTGATCAAGTTGATTCTGCATAGAGTCTTATAACTTGACGTTCATATATTCTTCCACAGACTGAGTCTTCTTGTTGAATATTTTGTAGGCTTTGCTTGATGTTTAGTAGTCAAGAAAAATTCCTTTGTCTGATTTTACTTCAAACTTACCAGTTCGATCATTTGTATTTTTGAAAACAAAACACTTACAACTAAACATATGAAAATAAGAAATATTTGGCTTCTTCCCTTTAAATACTTCATAAAGAGTTTTCTCTAGAATATGCCTGAATAATACTCCGTTAATGATGTAGCAAGCTGTAGAAACTACTTCAGCCCAAAATCGAAAGGAAATATTACTTTCAATTAAGAGGGTTCTTACCATCTCCTGCAAGGATCTATTCTTTGTTTCCACAACCCCATTTTGTTCTGGAGTGTATGGAGAAGAACATGCTGGAAACTAGATTCATCATAGAATTTCTCAAAGTCTTGATTTTCAAATTCACCTCTATGGTCTGTTCGTATGCTTGAAATAACATATCCTTTTTCATTCTAAACCTTCCTAGCAAATTTTGAAAAGTGAGAGAAGACTTTAGACTTATTTGTAAGGAAGTATATCCAAGTAAAAGGAGAGTAATCATCCATGATTACTAGGTAGTATTTTTTTCCACCAATACTTTAAGTTCTGGTTTGTCCAAAGAGGTCCATATGTAGAAGCTGCAAAACTCGATTAGTAGAAACTTGATTTATGGGTTTAAAAGAACTTCTAACATGTTTTCTCAAAACACATGTCGTCCATAATTCGGACTTTTGATAAGTCAGATTGGGTAATCCACTAACAAGCTTCTTCGAGGAAATCTTGACAATCTGTTTCATGTTAACATGACCAAACTGTCGATGCTAAATGTTTGCTTCATCTTGAATAGATATTAGATACTGAGAACTTTATGGTTTTATATCCAGAAGATAAATATTCCCATGTCTTCGTCTAGTAAAAGATTGAGAGAAATCTTTACTAGTTCCTGAACAAATGCATTCTTGAAAATTAATTTTGAATCTAGTGTCGCACGGTTGACTTATGCTAAGTAGATTGTAATTCAAACCTTTCACCAAGGAAACATTGTTGATTGTGAGACTTCCAATATTCACAGTTCCACATCCAACAATTCTTCCTTTTCTATTTCCACCAAATGAAACTTTTCCACCATTTATTTGAATAATTTTTATGAAATAACTTGAACCTCCTGTCATGTGTCTTGAACAACCACTATCCAAATACTATTTGATCTTCTTCTTGATAGTGATATGCAATTATAAAAAGAACTCAAGCTTTCTTTGGTACCCACATTTTCTTGAGTCCAAGGGAGTTAGTATTAAAAACAGTTTTTGCCTAATCCCTTTTAACAGATCTCCAAATCTTGGGACATTTTTTCTTGAAATGTTCCGAGTTGTTGCACTTTGAACATCTGAGAGAACTTCGGCCAACGGGTTTTACAAAAACTTTTTAAAAACGATTTTTGTAGAATATTTTTGTAGGTCTTTGTTTGATTCTTTCATTTACTTTAGGAAAATCAATTAAAGGAATAGTTTTTGGTGTCATCTCAAACCAGATTTATTAAAATAAGGTCTTTGTACAGAAAGAATCTTTTCCAACTTCTCAGATCATTTTGAAAATCTTTTTGTGATATTTGAAATGTCTTCTTTCAAAAAAGCATTTTCTTTCGAAAAAGAATATGTATTTTCTTTCAAATCATCAAAACTTTTATTCAGATTTTCAAACTTTTCTTTCCAAGAGGTTTCTTGTTACTTCAGTTTAGAATTCTCATTCTTCAACTTGGAAATCCTTTTAAGATAAGCTTTGAGACTAAGACAAAGTTCAGCTATATATTTAGAGACTTTAACAGGAATTATTAAATTACTAACCTCAACTTCTTTTTGTTTGAGCCCGAATCGTAGTCTGTTTCAGAGTCTGAGTTTGATTCTGAATTGGCCATTAGATATATATTGGCGTATTCTTGATCACTTTTCTCGCATTCAGTATCACTCCATGTCTCTGCTTTGAGAGCCTTTTTGAATTTTTTTGTTTTTCCTTTCTTTTTCTTTAATAGAGGGCAGTTGGGTTTGATATGCCATTTTTTCTTGTATTTGAAGCAAATCACTTCTTTGTTGGTTTCATTGTCCTTAATTGATTTCTTCTGAAATTTTTGAGTGTTCTGCTTCTTCTAGTTAAACTTTCTTCCCTTCCTGTTCAACCTTCTGAACTTCATAATCATAAGTGCTAATTCTTCATTGTCCATGTCATCTTCTGAATCTGTAATATCAGAATCATCATTAGATTTTAAAGTAATTGACTTCTTACTTTTGAGATTTTCTTCTTCGTTGATTTGCTTCACTTCATATGATTGAAGTGTGCCAACTAGTTCGTCTACTGAAAGAGGCATGATCCTCTAGATTTCTTTTATTGAAGTCTTTATGTGATTCCAATCTTTAGATAGTTCACGTAGCAATTTATTGACATTCATTGGTTCTAAGATTGGCTGTCCTTGATATGCTAGATCGTTTACAATATATGTGAAACGACTGAACATGTCGATGATGGAATCTCTTGACTTCATCTTGAAGGCTTCCTATTGTTTAGTAGGATATTGATTTTTGTTTCTTTGACTCGATCAGTTCCTTCATAGGAAACATGCAACCTGTCCCAGACTTCTTTTGCTGTTTCACAAGATGAAATTCTGTTATACTCAGTAGGAGATAAAACACAGTATAAGAAGTAGATGGCTTTAGAATCAATAGCTTGTCTCTTAGTTATTTCTGCTTGTGTCATTTCGCCAATATATGCAACTTCCTTTTCTCTTTCTAAGGTTGATGTAACTTTGGGAATAATCTATTTTTCTGCCACATCCCATTCAAGGGGATTTTTCGATTTTAGGGAATGCCTTCATCTTGTTTTTGCACACATTGTACTCCTTCCCATCAAAGTAAGGAGATCTGGTGTTGCTTTGGCTTTCAACCAATCCTGGAGCCAAAATACTAGCAATAGATCTTTACTTTAAGAAGTAAAAACACTTCAATAAATAAGCATACATGCTCTGATATCAATTGAGATAGCTAGTACAAACATCTAGATGGGGTGAATAGGTGTAAATAGAAATTCTGCAAGACGTAGTAGAAGTAAATTGCTTATAGAAGATAACATACTATAAACGTATTTCAGCTTTGAACAATTAAATAAACCTACGAATAAAAGTAAGGAGTTCAGGAGTTCAGGGAAAGAGAATAGAAACACAAAATTTATAGTGGTTTGGTTTAGATCAAGCTTACATCCATTCCCTTACGCTAACAGCCCACTGACTGGATTCTACTATCAATCAAAAGAGATTTTACAACTTGTGATCTTGACTTTCTCAGTGAAGAGTCTCTATTGGTTTCTCACAAAGTTTCACTAAGAGTTTCTCTCTTTTGTTTACAACTTTGAGCTCGATGAATGAAAAAGCAAGAACTAGAAGGCTTCAGACTTTCAAATTTTTCTCTTCATGCACTCATCGAACAACTAGAGAGTCATCCTTAAATATTCCTTCATGCTTTCTCGACCGTTGGCACTTTCCAAATGAATTCTTTCAATCAACTCATTGGACATAATAGTTAAGGTGATCTCGAGTTGTTAAATGATTTGTAATCAAAGCCCATCAATCCTGTTCGCCCATACAATCAGGATCTTGGTTTCCATAAGTAGGACCTTCCAAGTTTGCTCGCCTCTCAAAAGATCTTCAAATCAGAATTGTTTCCAATAAAGATAATTAAACAAGTGGGTACTGTATCCAGCCATAAGGTCATCCATAAACTATACGAATCGAATCCATGAAGATAATTTTGCATCTGGATAAGTCTTCATTCTTCGGTCTAGAAACTGTTGGTGAGGGCAAACTTTGAAACTAAAGTTTGACGGTCTTCAAACTTTGATGATAAAATCTGGAAATCTTCAGACTTAGACTTGGAAATGTTTTGTCAACTTCAAAACAGTAAATGAGTTTTCTTTAACACAATGCACTACCAAACTGATCTTGAACTAGAACTTTCAGGTGGGATGCGTCTTTTGCTTAACCTACTGTTACTTGAGTAAGACAAATAAAGCTCATCATCATCATCTTGATGAGATGGTGAGGTTGAGTTGTTTCAATACTCGGTGTATTTGAGGATTCAGGAAATAATGAAACTGTGAATCAGCTGTTTTCCTTCACCAGAGGCATTATCGTTGGCACGGAGAGTTCGAGTCCCTCGAAAGTCGTTCAGTAACTTCCGGCATATATCCTCAAAAAGTGTGAAGTAACTTTTTCATGTTGATTTACTTAGCAACCCAAAACATAACAAATTTTCTTCCCGGTTTGTACGCTTTTGACATTGAGAGGGCGAGTATGTATCTATATGCGAGACCGAGACTTATAATTTTTTTTTAGAGCGATTTGTAAGTTTCAATAAAAAAGAGAGTAACTTTTAACCTACCATAAATTACTAGCTAGCTTGTTTACGTGGTTAATAACATTTTACTCAGTAAAATCCAGTTTGGGGCCGGTTTTTGCCTATTTATCACTTTAAGTCATGATTTTCTCTTAAAAATTTTAAAACAAAAAAATTATCTTAAGATCCGAAAAATAATGAAAAACTCGCTGTTTATTCTCAGCAATTTTTACTAAATCTGAAAGAGCTCGCTTGTGGAGTAAGTGATCCTTTACCTCTGTTAGTAATTAGAAGTATAGGCATTCCCCAAACGTCCAGGCGTAATGCACCGACGCGTCAATACAACTGAGTATACATAATTTTCAGCAGCAATATAAATATCTCGGTAATGGACATAGACTCGCAGACATAACCTTTGGGAAAACAGTGGTATCACAACAAAATTGCAGGCGACTGTTCTTCAAAATAAGATCAAATGATAGGATAAACCAACAACTAAATCCAGATTTATTAACTTTTCAGTCACTCAAAAGCATCTCTGTTTGATCCAATGTTTATGCATAAAAATATGTTATCGGTTACAAATATGCTGTAGTAGAAATTCCTGGCAGAGGCAGAGCACCACTTATATGAACTCTAGCTATCATGAATTCATATAATTTCATGAAGGAGTACCTCCAGCACCACCAAGGAATCATAGTGGTTTGTTTGTTATGCGGAAAAAAAATGATTCGAAAAATATTTTCATAAAAATAATTATCGTATTGCTGACAAAAATAATTGAAAAATATTTTTATCATCTATGAATATGTTTTGACATAATTTTTTTTTCGAATAAGTAAAGTATTATTCATCTTCTAATTATTTTAAGCGATACAAACAATTATTTTTAATTTTTTTTTCAAATTATTCATCTTCCGCAAAACAAATGGAGTCAAGTGTGATATTTAATATTCCTAAGCAGAAAATTACCAAAATACCTATAAAATTTTCTAGGCCGACGGGGACATTAATGATAAAAATTCCACAAATCGTAAATTACCTAAAAAGAGCCCAATTACAATAAAATTGGAAAATTGTCCTTAAATGCATTACTTCAGTCCATAAACTCGAACAAAGATTCAAATGCCATAAATAACCCTTGAGAAGCATAAATAAAAACAATGGATAAGGTTCATCTAAGAAAAATAATGTAAATTTCTAGTAATTGCAATTTATATAGACAAAAAAGTTCATATTTTTTTTTGAAACTTCCACATTTATACCATTACTCCCCGAAATGTCACGATATACAAAATTCAATGGATAATATTTTTCCATCATCTATAATGAATAGATAACATTTTCAAGCCCATAAAAGTGTTTGAAATTTCAAATACTGTTATTTTTGAATCATTGTTTGAAATTTCCAAAAATAGAAAAAATTATGAAAATTTCTTGAAAATACCCAGGACGTAGAAACTTCCATGCCCATAAAAGCCGTCAAACCAAAAATTCGATGGTTATCAGGATAAGCTGTACAAGCCATTTGAAGTTAGCACATCTGTGAAGGACACACTATTCAAATTTTACGGATTCAACGGGCTAACTTTGGACCTCATAACTCCTTCGCCGGAATTCCACTTTGGACAGATCAGGTGTGTACAACAACATAAATGGTAATGAATAAGAACAATCAATGGAGTAGTTGGCAAAAGGTTGGGATTTGGGACTAACCATTGCCTTGCTTGATTGCATTTAACAAAACTCATGCAATAAAAAAAAAAAACTAAATTAGTGGATATATTGCAATATGAAAGATTGATGTTTGCAGCAACTTGTGAAAGACAAAGCAAAAAGATGAACCTGCAGATGATGGAAGAAGAGCAGTGGAGTGTCAGAAGGTGGAGGGTTACAATTTTCGGTTTTGGATAATGTTTTTTGTAGGTGAAAAGTTTAGGTAAAGCGCATTAAATATAATGCATACAGAAATTCAAGACGCGCCGAGAAAAAAGGAGGCCCAGACGGCTTCACCTTTCTTGGAACCAGACGTGTATGAAATATTACTTGTGTATTCCTAAGCGGCGTGGGATTCAGGCCTTTTGCAGAGGCCTTAATTTTTTAAAATAAGAATTAACTAGAAATAAATCCTATAGAATTAGCGAGACCGACTCACAGGCTTAAGGGATAAAGGTGAAATGCATATAGAAGCCCAAGGCACGCTAAAAAGGGAGGTCTAGACGGCTTCACATTCTGCAGAATTAGGCATACATGCACCCTCATTTGTACACATCCAACCGATAAAGGGATTCCGATATTCATGATTGGAGTGTGCGATGAAAATTAATGAGAAAGGGATATGAAACCGAGCGTATACTTAGATATTTTTTTCTTTTGCTTCAGAACTTTAATTTACTTGAGGACAAGTTTGGAATAAAGCTCAGTAAAAGTAAGGCAAAACCTGGCTTCCTTTGATGTATAGAAGATATTATCATTCACATATAACTTATTATTAGCATCAAGCCAAGAAACGGAACGTTTTATCTAGAGGCTTCAAAATATTTAATCGATCTTTTTAGCATATTTATGGAAAAAGGAGGCATGGCTTTTATTTCTGACTTCTTATTGTTTGACATTTGAAATTTTACTGATGTAGAAACCTACACATAGGGACATCGAGGACATTTGCAATTGCAATCATGCCATTTTTCATAATTTTTTTGGAAATCAAGTGATGAATACTTTTATTTTGACAGAAATTTTTGCTCGAATAACAGAAAATTCAGGGGATGGTTCAAGTACGCAGTTGCTATTTTCTAAATAAAGTTGACCTAAATTTTGAAGTTTTAGCAGGTAGGGATAAGGATGACATTAGTGCCAAAATTTTTTTAAGGTGCATACTTTGGTGCCAAAATTTTCTAAACAATCATTTATGTGACACTGTTTTTTTTTTTTTTTTGGTGGTAAAATATGTGCCACTGTTTTTATAAAGCAATAGATGAAAAAAATGGATGCAGCTCACTGAGGTCACTTAAATGGACACTTTTAAAAAAAAAAATTGACACTAAAATGATCATTTATAAAATTTTGGCACTAAAGTAATCATTAAGATATTTGATTAGATTGGTTTCCAAAAGTAGCTTAATTTTGATCCTTGCAGTTGGTCAAAGAGAAATGCATTTGGTTCAGCTCAAGGGACTTTAGATCTCTAAAATCCCTTAGGAAAAGGTAGGGCATCTAATAAATTTTTTTGGAGAACATCGTGTGAAAGCCAACATTGGCAAATCTGAAAGTTTAACGTAGGTGGGGATCACCTTTAGCAGGATCACTTTTACCATTTTCAGAATGTTATTATGGTGTCTAATAACTTTCTTTCCTTCCAATCTTGCCCTCACTTATAATCGTGTATGTCACTTCTGCCCTCCAGAAACATTGTTTATCGTCTTTCTTAGACACTCTCTTTGCTCGCTAGTTGCGCCGGTCACAAAGGAAGAGGCTCACTTGGGGTAGTGCGGTGTGACCTTAGCGAGGGGCCGTCGTCTCTCCTTCAGGCTTCGCTTGAGGTGCCATCTTCGTCGATTTGTGCCTCCAATTTCATTCTCTCTCTCTCTCTCTCTCTCTCTCTCTCTCTCAAACTAAAGTCCTTTACAAGTTTTTGACTAATATTTTTTGCGTTCTGTGAAACCCCTTCAATCTAAGGTTTTTTGCGTCTATGCAAAGGTATTTCGTAAAGCTGAACCAAACGCCTCGTAATCCATATCCGCAATGCTTGAAGCTTTGTTGTTCAATCTAAGAATAGAGCAAGGTCAGAGAAGAAATAAATACGAACTTACCAGAGGGAAGAAAATTTTATTTACTATCCTTTTTGTTAAGAAAACAAATAGATCTATGGTATTTTAAATGAAACTATTTTAAAAGAATGTTTGCTCAATGATTTTGCCCTTAAGTCTAACAAAACAAAGAAAAATACTCAAAAGCAAAATAGTGTCAAAGTTAGAATGTTTCCTTTGTGATTTTTGCTTTTGGCTCGCTCTAATTTTTAAAATTTTACAGCAACAATGTTATAAATGATCAATTTAATGCCAAAACTTATACCTTTAGTGCCAAAACCTTTTAAAACAACCATTTAAGTGACTTCAATGAGCCACGTCAAATTTTCTGCAAGCTAAGTCATCGTATTCACTTAGATGATCATTTTTCAAAAATTGTGGCACTTAAAATGATTGTTCGAAAAGTTTTAACACTAAGGTGTTATAAAAATTGTGGTATTGATGACGTCATTTTCGCTCTAGGGAAAAATAAAACTTATTTTGAGGTTATGAATATTTGGACTTCGAGGATTTCGTAGGTTCTTAGTCGCAAGTTTCTAGCCTTTATGTGCAATGTTAAGGGTTTAATTAAGGTGACCTAAAGGTGGTACACCGGCTGGGTTCTTCGCATGACAGTTCATGAAGGACGAAAAATGTTCAGCTCATAAGAAAAATGTTTAGTGAGTGCCGCAGACCACATGCCAATAGGTCAGACATGGACGAAAGTCGCGATCATCATGGTCATAAAGCACATCAGCTGATAGGGATGTGATGTGAGACGTGCGCTCTTATGCATTCTTTTATCTTAGCAACCACTTCATTCCAAGGTTTCATACGGAAATTAGTATTCAACGACAATAAGATGCTGGTTGAGAATTGAAGCAATCCAATGCATCAGAATCGCTTCAACTTGGAGTAAGCATTTATCACTATTTTTTTGGCAATTTTGCGTCTCTACTTGTTATAGCAACCTACATGGGTTATTTTTATATTCCACATGGATCACATTGGGCTGGTGGGGCATGCAAGAGAAATTGCTAAGATCACAATGATTATAATAACGTTAACAGGATTCGAAATCTTGAGAAGTGATTGAGAAACCAGAATTTAATTCTAGGCCTATATTTCGATCTTCTCAATTAAAGCATATTATAATCATGTCAGTACAAATGTCGGAATCTTATTTTGTCACTTTACTTCATCCTTAGGCAAATGCAGAAAATTACTTGGCAATTATGCATCCAAAAGTATTGTCGCGAATAATGTGTTGTGGGTGTTTTCAGAAGTATATTGCTTTTTTTAGCATGGGATTTTCGCTGCTCCCCCAAAACACTCGAGAACTGTGGAAGGAGTGGGAGCTGCGGTTGCTCTTCTCCTCAGGTTGTTCATTCAATTGACCCTTGTGGATCGGCTTTCGGAGGAAATCCATCTACAAGTACTGGATCCGCGTCGTGGTCTGGACGAAGTACCTATCGGCCGACTCCATTGCAACCCTCACCCTCGGCGTCGTCTCGAGCCGCCTAGCCACTATCAAGGAAACGAAGGGGGCGATCTATCCAAAGTATATGAGTTCTTCACTGTCTGCTCTGGTGCAGCGTGTCGTGGTGCCGTCTGTGGTGTTTATCACGGAGGTTCGACATTCCCCGTATGGGGGAGGGTTTGGATGCCCGAATTGCTTAATTTGTTGTTGTAGTTATCTGAAGGGGCTCTTGATATCAGACCGCTTGAGTGCTTTGATATGACTTTCTTGATGCCGATCTGATGTTGTTTCTATTTCGTATTTGTGATTGAAACTTCTGTTCTTCATCATATCTGCTTTTTGGTTATGCGACTATTGTGGCTCATTTTATTTACATGTCTTTCACGACCCACAATTATGCGAAGATAAGTTAATTGATCTGGTTCTATGAAATGTGAAGTTGGGTTGACATGATTTGTGCACACGAATTCCAGTGTGCTCTTGCTCCGCTGAGTACATTGGCAACAGAACTAACGAAACTACAATGTTCTTGCTGGTTCATATTTTGCTATACTGCAACATACCCACTAGTGTGCCAAGTTGAGTGCGCTACAATTTTGAGCTGTGTGAAAGTGAACTGATGTCTTATGTTACTTCAGAATCAAGCTTCCATCTGGGTTGAAGAAAATTGTGCCAAGTGGCTGCCAAGCAATGATCGCGCAGGTTGCTGGTGGAGGAAGAGCTGAGAAGCCCCTTCTCAAGGCTGGCAACGCTTACCACAAGTTCAGAGTGAAGAGGAACTGCTGGCCCAAGGTGCGTGGTGTGGCCATGGACCCTGTTGAGCATCCTCACGGAGGAGGTAACCATTGAAGAAGTTCATGAACAGAGAGAGAGAAATGGGAGAAAACGAGAGAGAGAGAGAATTTGATGAATGTATTTCTTCTATTATTCAACTCCTTGAATCTTTACAATATGAGAGATTTCCTTCTTATATCTACTCTAGTTCTCTCAATGAATCTGTTTTACAATTGAACTGTTGAAGAAGTAGTTAACTACCTAACTGCAAAGATTTAACCGAATACCGGTCACAAGAAGAAAAACAGAGTAAATGGAAAAACAGAGTGCATGAGCAGAGTAACGACTTAGCAGACTTCGTAGCCTCTCTCCATGCAATATCTCAATCTGTATTATCATTCTTCTTCTTTCCTTTCTTTATTTTTAACAGTAGATCTTCTTCTTTCTGTACACTTCTCGGCATCATTCATACAATCAGCTTCTTCCTCATTTATGCTATTGGCTTCTGTTCTTGATATTTGCTGTTGAATAAGTTGTTGTCTTTTGTTCTTAACATCCCCTCGCAAATTGGGCAGGGGTGAACAACGAATGCCCAATTTGAGGCGAAGAGAGGAGTGCGTTAGTTTAGATAGTGGCTTGGTAAAAATATCAGCAATTTGGTTGTGGCTGGGAACATATCTAACACACAAGGATCTAGAAGCAACTTTTTCTCGAACAAAGTGGAAATCAACCTCAATATGTTTTGTTCGAGCATGAAGTATAGGATTTGCTATGAGAGATATTGCAGATTGATTGTCATAGAATAATATGGTTGGTGAGTGAAGAGGAACTCCAATATCTCTGAGAACAAAAGTAATCCAAGTAAGATCAGCTGTTGCTGAGGCAAGGGCTCTATATTCAGCTTCAGTGGAGGAACGAGAAACAGTTGATTGTTTCTTAGCTGTCCATGAGATGAGATTAGAGCTGAGATAAGTACAGAAGCCTGTGGTAGAGCGTCTAGTTTGAATACAGCTAGCCCAATCTGCATCTGAGAAGCCATATAAGTTGAGAGAGCTGTGAGAGTGAAGTGAAATACCAAGGTGAATTGTTCCTTTTACATATCGAAGAACTCGTTTCAGTTGAAGAAAGTCCCCAATAGTAGGTTGCTGTAGTTTCTGACATAGGATATTTGTTGCAAAGGCAAGATCAGGCCGAGTGATAGTGAGATATTGTAAGCCACCTACGAGACTTCTGTAGTTCATGGGATTTGGAAGAAAAATAGCATCTCTCTCAAGTGTGACTGGTTTAAGGGAAAGAGGTGTAGCAATAGGTTTGCAATCAGTCATATTTGCACGAAACAGTAAGTCAAGAGCATACTTGGTTTGACATAAGAACAACTCAGTGGACGTTCGTGTGGCTTCAATTCCAAGGAAATAATGAAGATGGCCAAGGTCTTTCATATGGAATTGAACACTGAGTGATTGAATAAGAGTGTAGCAATTGTTCTGAGCTACTAGTTAGAATTATATCGTCAACATATAGAAGTAAAAGTATTGTCTCTTGTCCTCGATGAAGGATGAATAGAGAGGGGTCAGTTGAGCTACGAGAAAAACCAACTTCAAGCAAGAAATTGCTGAATTTATCATACCAGGCACGCGGTGCTTGACGATCCATAAAGTGATTTTTGAAGCGGACATACATATTGAGAGTCTTGTGGATGAACAAAACCGGGGGTTGCTCCATGTACACGTTTCATTTAAGGTGCCATGCAAGAAGGCATTCTTGACATCAAGTTGATGTATAGACCGGTGTTTTACCATTGCTACGAGAGGATGAGTCTAACAGTTGCATGTTTTATCACAGGGCTAAAGGTTTCTGTGAAGTCGATTCCTTCTTCCTGATGAAATCCCTTGGCTACTAGACGAGCCTTCAATCGATCTAGACTGCCGGTAG
Organism: Eucalyptus leucophloia subsp. euroa; assembly: GCA_017140325.1. Lineage (NCBI taxonomy): Eukaryota > Viridiplantae > Streptophyta > Magnoliopsida > Myrtales > Myrtaceae > Eucalyptus > Eucalyptus leucophloia. Next base: position 22,660,077 of record CM029473.1, on the reverse strand, counting down.
AAGTAAGTTTAGTCTTGAACACCCATTTGCAGCCAATAACATACATGTTATTAGTACGGGGAACCAATAACCAAGTTTGATTATGATGTAAGGCATTCATTTCTTCTTGCATTGCTTGATACCATCCTGGATCTGCTAGAGCAAATTTTATTGATTTTGGTTCTGGAGGAACTTGGTATTGAGCAAGACATGCATATCGAGGATTAACTTTGACTATACCAGATTTAGATCTGGTTTGCATGTGATGAGTAGGTTGTGTACCTTGCATAGGATGGATAGACTGTGTTTGGATGTTAGGAGCATTTTGGTCGATAGCTGGTTTCTGTTGCTATCATTGTTGTGGTTCCAGCTATGTTTACTTGTGGAGAAATACATTGAGTAGTAGATGGGACTTGATCCATAGGTAATATAGTTGTAGAGATAGGGTCTGTATGTTCTGTAAGAACTTGCTCAGCTGGAGGATTCTAAACATACCTTGTTTGATGAGATGATGAAGTGTTGATAGGCTCTGTACTTGGAGATTGTAAGAATCTCTCTTCTTCTGTCCATAGTTTATATAGTTGTGTGTAAGTTGAAGAGTGTGTTGCTAGCTTCTTAGAGAAAGGAAAGAATGTCTCATCAAAGATTACATGTCGACTGATGTACACAGGACTAGTGGTAGGAACAAGGCATCGATATCCTTTATGATGAGTACTGTATCTAAGGAAAACACAGGTAAGGGATCGTGGATCCATCTTGTGTTGTGCATAGGATCGAAGGCAGGGATAGCAGGCACACCCGAATACTCTGAGATGATCATATCTTGGCTTATGCTGATATAGCTTGGTAAAGGGAGATTGCATCTTTAACTTTGGAGTAGGAAGTATATTGACAATATAATTTGCTGTCATAAATGCATCAACCCAAAATTTTAATGGGAGTTTTGCATGATATAGCATAGCCAGACCAAGCTCAACTATATGTCGATGTTTTCTTTCAGGTATTCCATTCTGTTCGGGTGTATATGGACAAGAAATATGCTGTTGGATGCCACAACTCTGTAGGTGAGCTTTGAACTTGTGACTGACAAACTCTCCTCCACCATCACATTGAAACCTCTTGATTTTACAGTTATGTTGATTTTCTACTAATCTTTGAAACATAAGAAAGATATCATAGAAATCTGATTTTAGCTTCAATGGATACATCCAGCTGAACCGAGAGAAGCTGTCAACAAAGATCACATAATATTTGAAATTCTGACAAGAGTTGACTGGAGAAGGTCCCCAGATATCGCAATGGATTTGCTCTAGAGGTTTAGTAGCTATAGAACTTGACAAAGGGAAAGGTAGAGCAGTACTCTTAGCAAGCTGACAACTTCTACATATAAATTGTGGTTCTGTATGACACTGGATTAACTTTTGATTCTTCAAATGCTTCAGGACATTCTGATTTGTATGAGCTAGCCGTTGATGCCACACGTTTTCTCCTGTAATCCTTTGTCTTTGAGTGAAGAATACCTCTGCAGCACAAGGATCAACTCTGTAAAGTCATTTCTCCTTCTTTCCTAACATCTTGGTTATGTTGGTGATGCTGTCCTTTATGTACACCCCAGTTTTGTCAAAGACAAAAGAACATGGATAATCATCGGTTAGTCTAGAGATTGAAAGAAGGTTTTTCTTAATTGCTGGAACAGTTAACACATCTTTTAGATGTAAGATAGTAGTAGCAGTAGTTAGCATTGTATTCCCAATATATTTCACAGGTAAACATGAACTGTTGCCAATCATAACTGTATCAGTACCAGCATTCTTAGAAAAGTTTTGAAGAATACCAGCATTCGCAGTAATGTGAGCAGTTGCTCCAGTATTAGGATACCACTCATTTCCATTCGTTTCCTCAATATGGAGTGCTGATAAAGCTATTGGTATCTCTTCAGCTTGGTAAGAATTATCAAATCGATACCAACAGTGCAATGCATCATGACCTGGTCTTCTACAGATCTGACACTCCTGTCGAGTGTTTGCTGTTGTTTTCTCCATCTGCACATCTTTATGGAGAGTTAAATTTGAGGATGGATAGGTCTTGGTCTCTGTATACCTCTGAGCTGAACCATTATATGGTCTGAATCCCTGACCAGAACTCAAAGTAGAGGGGGTATTAACTTGGTTAAGCTGTTGACTCCCATGTTCATAGCTCGAGTTATTAGTTCTGTAATTCATATTTCTTCGAGGATATCCAAAATTTATATCTGTTATTGAATGGCCTTCCTCTTCCAAAACTTCTTCCTCCACGACTATATCCCCTTGAACTTCCAAGACTGTTATTTTGCTGTACAAAATTTCTATTAAACTCCTCTTTATGTATAGCTTCAGTCTTCCTTTGACCATAATAAGCTAGATTTGGACTGAACTGGCTTGAGGAATAGTTTTGTAGCCTTGTTTCAAATCTTTCTAAATGAGAGATCACTTCATCATATTCTGGTTAAGGCTTTAAACAATAGATTGTTGTTTTAAAGCTCTCATACTCGGACCCCAAACCTTCCAAAATACCAAACAGTTTTGTTATTTCATCCACTGGTTTACCTATTGCATTTAATTGATCACATATTGTTTTGTACTCTCTGAGGTATGTTGATAAAGCTCTATCACGTTTCTGACAAGCCTGCAATTTTCCTCTTAATTCAAACTCCTTTGCCACAGATTTTTGGGTGAACCGATTAAGCAAGGCCTGCCAAAGTTCATAGGCTGTGTTTAAGCCAATTATTAAGCTAAGTATGTCTTCGGAAACAGCACCACTAATCCAAGAGGAAACAAGTTGATCTGTCTTAATCCAATCATTATAGTCAGGATTAGGGATCTCAACTGTTTGATCACCTTCTTCGACCTGTAGAATTTTAGTAGGCGGTGGAGTTTCTTCATCAACGAACCCAAACAAATCTTGGCTTCTTAGAAACCTATGAAACTGAGCTTGCCATAGGAGGAAGTTATCCTCAGCTAATTTGATGGTAACAAAGTTTGAGATATTGACATGAATGGGGAATGAATATCTCAAGCTTCTTGCTGCCATTCTACTTTTCCAGATCTTTGAACACCACTTGTTTCAAATACAAACTCTACTGGTTTTTGCAATATGATGCAACAAATCGATTTCTGATGATAGAGATTTGGATGAAGTTGAAGAATATCAACTCATGAATCAATGATACTTTGATTGAAGAATATCAACTCACAAATCAATGAGGCTTCGATTCTTGACTTCAATCTGCTATAGATTCAGCCATTTTTATGCAGCATTGAGGTGATTTCTTTAGGATGTTCGGCTCTGATACCATGAAGAAGTTCATGAACAGAGAGAGAAATGGGAGAAAATGAGAGAGAGAGAATTTGATGAATGTATTTCTTCTATTATTCAACTCCTTGAATCTTTACAATATGAGATATTTCCTTCTTATATCTACTCTAGTTCTCTCAATGAATCTGTTTTACAATTGAACTGTTGAAGAAGTAGTTAACTACCTAACTGCAAAGAACTAACCGAATACCGGTCACAAGAAGAAAAACAGAGTAAATGGAAAAATAGAGTGCATGAGCAGAGTGACGACTTAGCAGACTTCACAGGCTCTCTTCATGCAATATCTCAATTTGTATTATCAAATTTCTTCTTTCCTTTCTTTATTTTTAACAGTAGATCTTCTTCTTTTTGTACACTTCTCGGCATCATTCATACAATCAGCTTCTTCCTCATTGATGCTCTTGGCTTCTGTTCTTGATATTTGCTGTTGAATAAGCTGTTGTCTTTTGTTCTTAACAACCACCAACACATTGGTCATGCGAGCACAGTCAGGCGTGACGCGCCAACCGGCCAGAAGGTTGGTCTCATCGCCACTCGGAGGACTGGTCGGCTCGGAGGACAAGCCGCCGCAATTGCTGCCAAGGCTGATAAGGCTTGAAGAGATATTCCTGTTTTTCTTCATTTGGTATTCCGTTGGACTCGGTTTTGGGTATTGTACAATTATAATTCTGGGAATTTGCGGATGCATTTTGTAGTTGAAGTTTTGCTCTGGTTTAATGTATCAGATAGTCTTTTATAAGCTAAATTGCCATGAGATGTGGTGTCGCATTGCCTCTCATTAATTATTTTTCCATTCTCTCTATGAATATCAAATAAATTAATCGTACTTAATTCTTTTTAACGAATTCATGGATATTCCATTCGTGATTAATAACATATAAAATCCACATCAAAATATCAATGGCTTATATTATTCTCTTAATGGGTCGATTTGGATATGGCAATAATCGATTGTTTGCGGTTATTGCTCATGTCCTCTAATAAATAACCATCCATCCAAGCTTGGGGATAGGGGTTCTAGGCTTTGATTTTTCTCTCCTGATCTAATTTGGGAGTCCTTTTTCGCTTGGCTTGATGTCTTCTTTCGTTCATTGTTGTTGCTTTTTTTTGCTTATTGTGGTGAATATATTTGCTTGAAGAATTTCTCTCTCAGTTTAGATCGTGCGGAGTTTTTTTCTCCTGATTTAAATATAGATTTGGGAGTTTCTTGGAGGCATTCAATTTTTGGTCGTTCACCATGTTGTTGTCTTTGTATGGTATGACGATGAAAGCCATAGTATCTAGAAAGGAAGATCTCAATATGTGCCTATCATTGACGGTTTCAATGGTCAGCTACTGATTATTTATTGGTCTTATGATAGATTTGATCTTTTGTTTTTTGAGTTTTGTTTTGTTTTATAGTTTTTGGTGATTTGTTTTGCTTGAAAACTTTATATATTCCTATCGTGTTTGATTTTGTCAAAGAATTTTGGTTCACTTAGGATAGAGAAAAAAATTAAAAAATAATATTTTTCATTAGTCAAATCAATGGAGTTAATGGAAGGAATTAATTACACAAATTTGACAAATTTTATGAATTAATTACATCTTTTGGAAGTTTTAGTACTCAAACATAAGGTGTACTTCTCTCTATAAGAAAACATTCAAAGAATTATGTCAGCATTATTCATTAGCTAAATCGATAGAGTTAATGGGGGGAATTAATTGCGTAAACTCAACAAATTTTAAGATTTGATTATACTTTTTGGAAGTTTTATGACTGTGTACTTATCTCTATAAGTTAAATATCTATTGAATTGCCAAAGTGAATTCATATAGGTTCTAATTTGTGTTGGGCTAAATTTCACAAGACTCTATACCACTACCTTGAAATTTCTTCCTTTTATCTTTGTCTTTTACATATTACATAATATATAACGTATAGTATGTGGAGTGAGAGCCTTAGTTTGCTTGTGTTATGACGTGATACAGAGATTAATGTATACCTGGGGTAGCACAACCTTGATAGCCGTCGCTTGTGATCATGGCCTTGACAATGGGCTGTCGTCTCTTTTTCCGGCATCGCTTGAGGTGCCATCTTCGTCAACGTTCTTTGGTTTTTAATTTTAAAAATAGAGTCCATTACAAGTTTTTGGCAAATAATGTTTTGCATTCTGTGAAACCCTTTTAACCTAAGCTTCTTTGTGTCTATGCAAAGGTATTTTGCAAAACTGAACCAAACACACTGTAATGCATTTTGGCAATGCTTGAAGCTTTGTTGTTCGATCTAAGAATAGATACTTCCCGGAGGTGAAGAAAATTTTACTTATCCTTTTTGTTAGGAAAACAAATAGATCTATGTGATTCTAGATGAAACTTAAGAGAATGTTTGCCTAATGATTTTGCTTTTGAGCCTAACAAAAGAAAGAAAAATCGTGTCAGAGTTATAATATATTCTGTGATTTTTTTTTTTTTGGGTTGCTCTAATTTTTAAAACTTTAAAGCAACAATTCTATGAATAATCAATTCAATGCCACAACTTTCTGAATGGTCACTTTATTGTCAAATTTTTTTAAAGCAACCATTGAAGTGACTTCAACAAGCCATGCTAGATTTTCGGTAAATTAAGTCACCGTTTTCACTTAGATGATCATTTTTCAAAAATTGTTGCACTTAAAACAATTGTTTGAAAAGTTTTAACATTGAAGCGATGCATTATAAAAATTAATGGCATTGATGATGTCCTTTCCGCCCTAGGGAAAAATAAAAACTTATTTTGAGGTATGAATTTTGGACTCTCAAGTTTTCGGGATAAGTACACTAATGGTGCCATAAGTTGTGTACGGTGCTCACTTTGGTGCCAAAAGTTTCCGTTGGATCACTTAAGTGCCAAAAATTTTGAAAAATAATCACTTTGGTGCCATCGCCGATTTGGTTGGCCGGAAATCCGACGTGGCAGTTTTTTATTAATTTTTTACGTCGACGTGGATCGCCGGAGAATACAATCAGCATACAAAGAACAAAACGATGCCGTTTACCGTTTTTCCCCAAATAAGAAACCCTAAATCCCCAATTTCGATTAGAACCGGAAGTTGAAAACCCTAAATCCCCAATTCGATCATTTTGAGTACATACTTCGATTTTCTCCCAAAGTTATCAGCTCGCTCTTGCAAATGGAGGACAAAAGCTTCAGCAGCGGCTCACATTCCTATAAGAAAAGTGAATTAGATGGTGAGTATTACTGTTATTATGGGTTACCGAGTCCGAGAAGAACATCTTGGACTCAGTTGAATCCCAGGAGAAGATTCCATGGGTGCGGCAGATATAGAGAAGGCTCGAAGTGCCAATATTTCAAATGGATTGATAGAAAATTCTTTGATCGAGCGACAGAAGTGATATTAGAGTTACTTGAAGGCCGAAATCAACCTCCACCTATGTTAATGGACGAGTTGGAGGATGTCGACTCAATGCCAGCTCAAATGAAGGGTTTAACATCTTTGGTGGACCATTTGAAGAGGGAGGTTTCAAGGCTGAAAATCGAAAGAAACTTTTATCGAGCATTGATTGTGTTCTTATTCTCTTGGGTAGTTTATTCAAATGTAAAGCGAGTAATGAAGAAGTTTGTATGTCTACCATAGTCGAAGATGTGGAATATGCACTTATATTGGATTGTTTATAAGTAAAATGTGTTTTTTGGTTTGCTGCAATTTTTGTATGGAGCAAAATGTTTTGTTGTTGTAATCTATGGGTAGAAATGCAAGGTTGGACTTGGAATGCATTAGTTGTGAGCACTTAAAAGTTTTGTTGTTTAGTTGTGTATTGTCAATGTTTGTTTTGGTTAGTTTTTGCTTCAAATATAATGGTTTGCTGCATTTTTTATTTGGTAATATGCTTTGCTGCATTGAAAGCTTTTAGTAATGGTTTGCTGCATTTTTCTGTTTGGTAATGGTTTGCTGCATTGAAAGTTTTTAGTAATGGTTTGCTGCATTTTTCTGTTTGGTAATGGTTTGCTGCATTTTTTTATTTGATGATGGTTTGCTACATTGTTTTATTTTATGATGGTTTGCTGCATTTTTTATTTGGTAATAGTTCGCTGGTTTGCTGGTTTGCTGGTTTGCTAGTTTGCTGGTTTGTTGGTTTGCTGCAACTGCAAACCATGGCCGAAATTAAAGGATGGTGGCAAATTCACGATTGACCATTTCAGTGTCATAAGTTGTAAATAGTGATCACTTGAGTACCGAGTTTTTATGAAAGTGATCATTTAAGTGCCAAGTTTTTATGAAAGTGATCATTTAAGTGTCAGTCGCGATTACAAAGTGATCACTTATGTTGCACAAGTTTTTTAAAAAAGAACATGTTAGTGCCAAACGTCACATTCCAAATGCACCTTGTTCTTGCACCTTGTTCTTGCACCAGTTGAGTTGCTGGTGCATCTTCTTACACCAGCCCATATGCAACAAGATGTACTAGCACCCAAGGTGTTCTTGTAGCAACACATATAATCAGCAACAGTGCAACACAGTAACAGTGCAGCAATGCTGACAGCAATAAATTCATTATAATCCACAACTTTAACCAACAATGCTGACAGCAACAGTGCAGCAACAGCAACACTGCAGTAACAGCAAAAATAAAATATACAGCAGCAGTAGCATAACTGACTTGCTAGCATTCTAGCCGAAACCAACACAAGGGAAAATGAATAGTCATTCAAGTACTTGCCATTAACATTGATTGATTGTTTACAAAAGAAAAGAAAAGCATATCTAACTTCACTCCCCAAGCATCGAGAGTTCAACACTCTCTTAAAAAAAAAACAATGGCATTACAGGCAACAACTACCATCAATCCAGCACACTCCTAAAAAAAGAAGAAAACAAGAAAAAGACCATGTCCAGCATCACATAGAAAAAATCATGTCCAGCATCACATAAAAAGAGACCATGTCCAACACCCTCCCTCCCATCAGTCAATATTGACAAAACCTTGATCTCCTTTTCCTCTTGGAGCTTTGAATTGATTCATAATCCGAGCACTCTTTCGAACTGGTTGTGCAGGTTCTTTAGTTGGGCTTTCTATCACCTCCTTTTCCTTGTCCTTGTTTTTGACGGCGGCTATTTTTGTTCTACCACGTGTCATGTGTTGGTCCATATCATCACTACTGCTCCCAATCGTTGGTTGAGATGGAACTGGTGCTGGGTTCTTTTTGGATGGCTGTTTCGCAGCTGTACCCGATGTCTTCTTCTTCTTTGGAGCACTCTTTTTTGGCTGCGCCCTTGATTCTTGAGTTGGCCCACCTTGACAGAGAAGTACCTCCGAAGTTCTCCCAGGCTACAAAAACATAGTGATATTGTCAATCAAATGAATTGAAATACAACAAATTAAATGCATGAGGCCTATAAATCTTACATTCAAAATGGTCATTCCAAAGACGTTCATCCGTGTAAATCCCATAACCATATTGCCTTAATCTTTTCCCAAGAGCCCCTCTTGTTCGTTGTGGTGCATCATTTTCAGCAGCAATAATCCTTGTAGCAACCTCTGCAACTTGTGCAGTTGCTCGTCTTCTGACCTGAGAAACACATAACAAATGTAAATTTTAACTTATAAAAGAATAAACACAGCGATATACAACTTACAGGATATTTTTTTCTTGTTTGCTCAACAATGGACTCAGTTATTGTTGTTGCTGTCCTGCCCATTCCAGTCCCTATCCCTGCACTTGAGCCTACAACAGGGCCTTTTTTTGGCCCTTTAGTAGGCCTTACAACAATGTACTATATTAGGATTATGACCAATAGTACTATCGAATAAGAACTGTAAAGTTACTAAGACCAAGAGGATACTTACCTTACAACATGGCTTTCTGTTTGCCCTTCAGTAGGAATTACAGCAGGGCCTTCTGTCCTCCCTTCAATAGGCCCAACAAGAGTTTCTTTAGTAGGTCCTGTCCCTGGCACTGAATCAGCCATTACATCTTGCTGTTGATGCTGCTTTTTCAGCTCACAACCTTTCTTATTGTGCCATTCCTTGCTGCAATAGGAGCATTTCATCTTTGATCCAGTCCTACTCATCCTTTGACTTGATGCCTCTTCCTGCTGCATTCTTCGTCCCTTTTTTGGCCTTCCTATTTGCTTCTTCAGCGGTAAAGGTAGAGGACTTTCATGATTTGTTGGCTCCCAAAATTTGCTGCTTCGGATAGGCTGCATCATGAATTGGTATGAAGCAAGGTATGAACTTTTTTTGTACCAATCATGTAGGTAATCATCTGGGTTTTCTTGCTTCATCTGAATAGCACAAATGGCATGGACACGGGAATTCCATTCGGTTGCCAGGCTCGGCATGAACACTTTCTTCTATCCAGGTTGACAACATACTTATCCTGATTTTGAATAATCTCATATCCATTATCTCCATTCCAAACTAGATGGCAGAACCTACTAGCAGCAATATTTGCATCCAATCTCTTCACAATCCTAGGCCCACAGTCTCTACTCCATTTTGTAGCCTCATCTCTTTGCCTATGCAGTCTAGTCATAACCATAACTCGAATATCATCAAGCATGCTGATGATTGGTTTGCACCTTGCCTCTAAAATTCTACCATTGAAAGCTTCACTAAGGTTGTTATCAATGATATGTCATTTGAACTCTTCACTGAAGAAGGCTTGACACCAGTGCTTAGCTTCTGTATGGAAGAGTGCATCAAAACCGTCCTTTGTCAACTGCAACAATCCTTGTTTGGCTAATTTGAAATTAGCCATATTCGTACTCTTTGCTATATGCCAGAACTGCTTCTGCAGCCTATCTCCTTTGAAGTTCCTTGACTAGTTTGCATATATGTGCCTTGCACACATTCTATGCTCAGCATGTGGCATCAATTCAGCCAATGCAGGAATAAGTTCCTACAAAAATTCAAATCAATAAATACAAGTCAAGAAAAATATGCAAGTGAAAAATTTTAAAAGGGAGTATATTATAATTGACAATGAAATTACCTTCCGTTGGTCGCTCATGAATGCCCATCCTCTCCCATCGGTTATCTCAAGGTCAGCCATTAAATTTTTTAGGAACCAGGACCAAATATCCTTGTTCTCTATCTTTACCACTGCCCAAGCTATCGGGAACATTTGATTATTGGCATCTCTCCCCACAGCAGCCAATAACTCCCCCTTGCATAAACCCTTTAGAAAGCATCCATCCAATCCTATAACTCTCCTACAACCAGCCAAGAAGTCCCGTTTGCATGCATCAAAACAGACATAAAATCTATCAAATCTAGGCCCAAGATCATGGAGTGGCCTCTGCACAACCTCTACATATACCCTACTAGATGGGTTTTGAAACATACATTCACCACCATAATCCCATACCTACGCATATTCTTCCTTATACCCACCCATCAATATCTTCATCACCCTCATCTTCGCTCTCTTACATTGATTCCTCGACATATTAACCCCCACTTGCTCCTTCACTAACTCGTTGAAATTGAGGACTCTTGATCTCGGGCATTGCTTTGATAGTATTGAAAAAAATGCTTTGATAACCACACACTTGTTACCCTTTTATTGTTAAAGATAATTAGACAAGTATGCTCCTCCTGAAAGGACCTAATCTGGAATGACCCATTCTTACTAAGCGCAGCATAGAGTTTCCACGAACAATTAGCTTGTGAGCACTTAGCTCTCACAAACTCCTTCGTGTTTCTAATGAATTTAACGCTCCTCTGTTCACCAATTGAGTTCTTTACAACAGCTTCCTTGAATTGTTTGGCATCATTAAATCTCATGCCCACCGACAAAACAGGTTTATCAACAGTCGGATCATAACAACGGTACTTACTTTTTCTTCGAGGAGCAGGTTCTTCATCATCATTGTCAAGCTCATTTTCCGAACTAGCAACTTCATTGCGACAGCTTTCTTCATCTTCACTTCTATTTACTGACTCGGGCCTTCTTGCTGAACCTGCAAGTTTTTTTCTCAGAAATTCCCTTTGCTTTTGTCTTGACTGTGCGAGTTCATCATCATCTTCGTCACTTGGGAAATTTACTACAAAACAAATATTCATCTTCCGATTCACTAGATAAAGCAATTTCCCATTCTAATCCAATGAAGTCTTCATCCAAGATTTCAGGACATCTCCCTCTTTGTTCATCTCTATCAATATGACTTATCTCCCTATCGTTTTGCCCTCCATCTAACCTAAACTCATCCCCAACTTGATTACTCGCTTGAACAGGATCCCTCACTTCTCCTCCTTCAATGGTGGTCTGCTCATCCCCATCCTCATCCTCATCCTCATCCTCACTATAATACTCAACATATACCTTAGCTTCTTCACCGTGAAGATAATGGTAAATGATATCCTTAATACCATTATCGTCATTAAAAAATCTCAACCCATCCTTCAATTCTTTCCCAGGAACACAAGAATGTAGTTTTTGCACTTTGCATCGTAAAAATATACCAAATCCCTCATAAAATCAATATATGATGGCTTCCAAACATTGACATAAATAGTACCTTCATTTCCACTACTATATTCCCAATCTTCAGTGCCAATAACAAACTCTCCACCATAGCAAATAATGACGCCTACCTGATTTGCGTCCATGTCGATGCTGCACCCAATGGAAAAAAAGAAAAAGAGTTATTGTCGTTTTGTTGGAAACACATGACAGAATCGGCAACTTTACATGCAGGTTCTTGTCGTTTTGTTGTCAAGGAACAAATGCGACTAGAATCTCCCCAATTCGGTGCATTTACAGAAACAAAAGAAACGGAATTAAATAAACAAAGTGAGATCCCCACCACCCATTTTTCAATTTCATCACATTCACATTCGGTCCCCCAACAAAAGCAGTCCAATTAATTAAATAAACAAATTCGGTCCCACCACTGTTTCCATTCGAGTCAAGCCCCTCAGCACCCTGTTTTTCTATTCGGTCCCCACAACAGAAAGCGAACGAACGATGGAAGAATCAATTTTTCTATTCCATCCCCATAAAAGTGACATCCCCACCACTTTTCCCACTACTTTCCCCCTGAGCCGAGCCCTCAATTTGCCCTCCGTGCCCTAACTTGCCATTCGGAACCCTAAATTTTTCGCAAAATTGATCCACGTAGAGAACATGACAAACCTGAACGATCGTGAACGATGGTGCAACTACAGCGATGGCCGAGCGACGGCGGGCGAGCGACGGCGGGCGAGCGAACGGCGGTGGGTGAACGACGGTGGGTGAGCAAGCTACGGCCAGCGTCGAGAAGAACCGCATACGAACCCTATTTTACTCCCTCTGCAACGACGTCGTTTTTTGCTATGGAGCAAGGCGGTGTCGTTTCTTATGTGAATCCACGATGGATGGCAAGAAACGACGTCATTTCTTACGAAGAAAGGACAACGGCGTCGTTTTATGCTATCCACCGTGGACAATCTTAAGCCACGTCGATTTTTTTTTTTTTAAATATAAAGGCCACGTATTTATTTTGGCCGGAATTTCTCGCCGGTGGCACAAAAGTGATCATTTTTCCTCCGATTTGGCACTTAAGTGATCCGACGGAAACTTTTGGCACCAAAGTGAGCGCCGTACACAACTTATGGCACCATTAGTGTACTTATCCCCAAGTTTTCGTAGGTTCTTAGTCGCATGTTTCTAGCCTTGATGCGCAATGTTAAGGGTTTAATTAAGTTAATCTAAAGGTGGTGCACCAGCTTTGTGTCCTTCGCGTGACAGGATGTGGACGGAAATGTTCGGCTCTTACACCACGTAACCTGGAGAAATATGTTCAACGGGTGTCGTACCCCACATGTCAAGACATGGACGATAAGTCGCGATCATGATGGTCATAAAGCACATTAGTTGACGGTGATGTGGTGTAACACTTGCGCTTTTGTGCATTGTTTTATCGTAGCGACGACTTCGTTCTAGGATTTATTATGGAGATTAGTATCCAAGGACAATAATATGCTGTTTGGGACTTGAAGCAATCAACTGTACGCATCGGAATTGATTTAACTTGGAGTAAGCATTTATCGTCCTGTTTTTAGCCTTCTTGCGTGTCTCTAATGGGTGAATTTTAAATTCCACAAGGATTATGTTGGGCTGGTGGGGGCATGGCAGACAAAGTGTTAAGATCACAATGAATATAATTAGGTTCTCATAATTCGAAATCTTGATAAGTGATTAAGGAACCAAACTTTTAACTCTAGGATTATATTCCAATCTTCTCAATTAAAGCATATAGTAATCGTGCCAGTATGAATGCTCGAATTTAATTTTGTCGCTTTACTTCATCCTCAGGCAAATGCACAAAATTGCTTGATAATTATGCATCTAAAAGTGACCTTGCGAGTCGTGCATCTTGGGTGTTTCAAAAGGTGTACTGCTTTTTCATTCCTGAAATGTTATGTAGGGTAAACAAGTGCTTTTGTATTTGATTCCAATATCAAATTATTGGTTATAAAGAGTAGCCGTTTTGAGGATGCTGCAGAGGTAAATGCAAGGCTAATGCTGTTGTGCCTTACTTTTGACCTTTCCTCTATAATCCTATGATCGACCTAGGATGCCTGAACGTTGCGCCTTTTGGTGCCGACATCAAGTTCAACCATTAGATTTTCGCCACTCCCTGAAAACACTCGAGAACTGTGGAACGATTGGGGGCTGCGGTTGTTCGTCCTCCTCAGCATGTTCCTCAAATTGACCCTTGTGTCAGGCTTTCGGAGGAAATCCATCTACAAGTACTAGAACCGAGTCGTGGTCTGGACGACGTACCTATTGGACGAGTCCATTGCAACCCTCACGCTCGACGTCCTATCAAATCGCCTGGCCAACATCAAGGATACGAGGGGGACGATCGATCCGAAGAGCCAGATCACTGCTTTTTGGTCGCCATTCCTTCTCCTCCACCTGGGTGGGCCTGACACCATCACCGCGTATGCCCTGGGGGACAATAAGCTATGGTTGAGGCAGTTGGCGCGGCTTTGCATCCAAGTAGGACTAACTTGTTACATCTACTTCATGGTCTTGTCAAGGTCTGCACTGTCGATTTTAGCAACTGGCGTGATCCTGGTGGGGTTCATCAAATATGCAGAGAGGACACCGTGCTTGCACCTGGCAAGCGAAGGCCGACTTCGAGATTTGATGCTTTCGCTTCCCGATTTCGGTCCCATATACCCCAGGATAATGGAGCGATACACTCTGAAGAAAGCGGAGGGTTACCGAGTCAGCATTGATGAGGTCACGGAGGTTCAGGCTCTGGAGGAACTCTCAGTGAATAGCTGTCAAGCCATCGGCAAAGAAAAGGACAGGACTCTGGTCAAAGCCTATGAGTTGTTCAAGATCTTCAAGCTTCTCTTCGTGGGCCTTATCCTCAACTCTGGCGACCTGGAGGCCAGTAAGCGCATGTTCATGAAGAGTGCCATGGACTCGACAGCGGCTTTTGGGATCGTAGAGGTTGAGCTCGGGTTCATGTATGATCTGCTCTACACCAAGGCACTGTTGCTGAACCTTGCTTGGGGCATCATTCGTTGGGTCATTAATATCTCGGTGCTGTGTGCCGTGTCGGTATTCTATTCCTTACAGGATAGGAAGGATTACCCCAATGTCGACGTCCATATCACCTTCTTGCTGATAAGTGCGGCCATCCTTTTAGAGATTTACTCAGGTCTTCTCGCAATTTCATCCGACTGGGTTGATCACTGGCGTCTTCAGAGAGCTGGTGGATCCATAATATCAACTGCCGTGGCTTTTCTCCAGATCTCCCGGAACCCAAGATGGTCGAATTCCGTGGTCCCTTCAGCCCCTTGAAATTATCTATCAGGAAAAGAAACAGGATCTTCAGTAAGTATCCATGGCTCGCCAAGTAGATGAGAAGTTGGAGAAGAATTCCTACATCGATTACAAAGCGTTCAAGAGTAACATCAAAGACTGGACCTTCGATCACATGAGGGGGTACAGTCGATTATCTGGAACGGAAGAGCAGATTGAAGAGCGGGTTGACCTGTCTTGATCTGGAGGCAAGTGGAGCTACTCTGCCACTACAAGGACCTCGACCAGAGTCAGGGAATAGGACCAGAGCACGTCAAGGACTACAAGATGAGTAAGTTGGTCTCTCGGTACATGCTTTATCTTTTAGTACTCCATCCTTCCATGTTGCCAACAGGGATAGGGTTGCTCCGATATGAAGATACTTCGGTTGATGCTCATAAGTTCTCGGAGGAATAGCTAGTGGTGTCGTCAAAGAAAGAAACCAGCATCACCTCATCAGTTGTCAAGACACGGGCGCAGACATTATTCAAGAAAGAGAAACATGGCCACACTGGAGTGAAAAGCTGTAACAAGGCGCGCAAGTCAACAGAATTGCGTGATCTATGGGAAGCCTGCCATCTTCTGCTCCAAGTGGGAACTCAGCTGCCCGCCATAAAAATACGCGGTGGCAAAAGCAGGTCGGTGCTGTTTGATGCGTGCCATCTCGCATCCCAGTTGAGTGCAATTGAGTTGAAAGACTTTGGTAGGAAATGGTACTTGATCGGCAAGGTCTGGGCGAAGTCTTTGATACATGTGGCTTACCAAAGCAAAGGCTACAAACACTTCAAGAACCTAGACAGAGGAGGAGAGCTTATCAGCCATATCTAGCTTCTAATGGCTCATCTTGGCGTGATGGAGCTGGTGCAAACTTCTGAAGCAGGGGTAAGTACATTAGAAGTACCAAAAGTTGTGTACAACTCTCACTTTGGTGTCAAAAGTTTCCGTTGGATCACTTAAATTCCAAATTGGAGGAAAAACGATCACTTCGGTGCTCTTGGCGAGAGATTCCAGCCAAAATGATTATGTGACTTTTATATTTAAAAAAAAAAAATTGATGTAGCAAATATTGAAGAAGACTATCCACTTGGAATGACATAAAACGATGCCGTTTTCCTTTCTCCATAAGAAATGACATCATTTTATGCCATTCCATGTGGACTCACTTACAAAACGACGCTACATTGTTTTATGACCAAAACGGCATCGTTGAAGAGGGAGTAAAATAGGGTTTGTACAGGCGGCATATGAACTACGGTTCTCGCTTGACACCGGCCGTAGCTCGCTCACCCACCGTTGTTCACTCGGCCATTGCTGTAGTTGCGACGTCGTTCACTGACTGTGTCCCCAATTCTCGCTCACTTAGGTTTCTCTACGTGGGTCAATTGAGTGAAAAATCTAGAGTTCCGACGGACAAGTTAGGGCATGAGGGGCAAATTGATGGCTCCGCTTAGGGGGAAAGTGGCAGGGAAAATGGTGGGGATCTCACTTTTGTGGGGACTGAATATAAAAATTTAGGGTTCCGTTGTTCGCTTTCTTTTGTGGGGATTGAATAGGAAAATAGGGCGCGAAGCGGAAAATGGGGGTTCGATTCGGAGGGAAACATTGGTGGGACCTTACTTTGTTTAATTAGTTGGACTACTTCTGTGGGGGATTGAATGTGAATGAATTGAAAAATGGGTGGTGGGGACCTCAATTTGTTTATTCAATTTGGCTTCCTTTGTTTCTGGATTGAATTGAATATATTGGTCGCCTTTATTTCTTTTGACAAAACGACAATGATTTGTATGTGAAGTTGTTGATTTTGTCATGTGGTCTAAAAAACTAATGACTTTTTTTCTTCCTTAGGTGCAGCATTGGCATGGACGAGAATCAGGTAGGCGTCATTGTTTGCTATGGTGGAGAGTTTGTTATTGGCGCCGAGGACTAGAAATATACTGGTGGAAATGAAGGTACTATCTATGTTAATATTCAGAAGTCATCATATATTGATTTTATGAGGGATTTGGTGTATTTTTTATGATACAAAGTGCAAAAACTACATTATTATGTTCCTGGAAAGGAATTCAAGGATGGCTTGAGATTTTTTAATGATGATAATGGTATTAAAGATATCATTTACCATTATCTTCACGGCGACGAAGCTAGGGTATATGTTGAGTATTATAGTGATGATGAGGATGGCGAGGATGATGATGAGGATGAGGATGGGGATGAGTAGACCATCACCAGAAGAGGAGAAGTGAGGGATCCCACTCAAGCTAGTAATCAGGTCGGGGATGAGTTTAGGTTAGATGAAGGGCAAAATGAGAAGGAGATAAGTCATATTAATAGAGATGAATAAACAAGGAGATGTCCCGAAATCTCTGTTGAAGATGTGGGCGATGAAGACTTCATTGGATTAGAATGGGAAGTTGCTCTATCTAGTGAATCAGAATATGAATATTTGGCTTCAGTAAGTTTCCCAAGTCACGAAAATGATGATGAACTCGCACAATTAAGACAAAAGCAAAGGGAATTTCTCAGAAATTTTTTTGCAGCTTCAAGAAAGATGCCCAAGCCAGTGAATAGGGATGGAGCTCTAGCTAAAGGTAATAAAAATAAAGATGAAGAAAGTTGTGACGATAAAATTGCTGGTTCGAAGAATGAGCTTGGCAATGATGATGAAGAACCTATTCGTGGAAGAAAAAGTAAGTACCCTTACTATGATCCGACTGTTGATAAACTTGTTTTTTCTGTGGACATGAGATTTGACGATGCCAAACAATTAAAAGAAATTGTTGTCTATAACTCTATTGCTGAATAGAGGAGCGTTGAATTCATTAAAATACGAATGAATTTGTGAGAGCTAAGTGCTCACAACCCAATTGTTCATGGATTGTGCGTTGAGTAGGAAGGGGTCATTCCAGATTAGGTCATTTCATGAGGAGCAACTTGTCTAATTATATTTAACAATAAAATGGTAACAAGTGTGTGGTTATCGAATCATTTTTTTTTTTAATACTATCAAAGCAATGCCCGAGATCAAGAGTACTTAGTTTCAGCTGTTAGTGAAGAAGCAATTAGGGGTTAATGTGTCGAGAAATCAATGCAAGAGAGCTAAGCTGAGAGTGATGAAAATATTTATGGGTCGGTATAAGGAAGAATATGAGTAGGTATGAGATTATGCTGGCGAATGCATGCTTCAAAATCCATCTAGCAGGGTATATGTAGAGGTTATAGAGAGATCATTCCCTGATTTTGGGCTTGGTTTTGATAGATTTTATGTCTATTTTGATGCATGCAAACTGGGTTTCTTGACTGGTTATAGAAGAGTTATAGGATTGGATGGATGCTTTCTAAATGATTTATGCAAGGGGGAGTTGTTGGCTGCTATGGGGAGAGATATCAACAATCAAATGTTTCCAATAGCTTAGGCAGTGGTGAAGATAGAGAACAATGATACTTGGTCCTGATTTCTCAAAAATTTAATGGCTAACCTTGAGATAATCGATGGGGGAGGATGTGCATTCATGAGCGATTAAAATAAGGTAATACCATTGCCAATTAATTCATCCCTTTTTAATATTAATTACTTGCATATTTTTCCTAATTTGTATTTATTGATTTAAATTTTTGTAGGGACTTATTCCCACATTGACTGAGTTGATGCCACATGCTGAGCATAGAATGTGTGCGATACACATATACACAAACTAGTCAAATGAGATAAGTTGTAGAAGTAGTTCTAACAGATAACAAAGAGTACCAACATGACTGATTTCAAATTAGCCAAATAAGGATTGTTGCAGTTGACAAATGAAGGATTTGATATACTCTTCCAGACATAAACTAAGCACTGGTGTCGGGCCTTCTTCAATGAAGAGTTCAAATGCGATTTCATTGACAATAATCTTAGTGAAGCTTTCAATGGCAGAATTTTAGAGGTTATGTGTAAACCAATCATCAGCATGCTTGATGATATTCAAGTTATGGTCATGACTAGACTGCATAGGCAAAGAGATGAGGCTACGAAGTGGACTAGAGACTGTGGTTCTAGGATTGTGAAGGGATTGGATGCAAACGTTGTTACTAGTAGGTTTTGCCATCCAATTTGGAATAGAGATAATGTATATGAGATCATTCAAAATCATGATAAGTATGTTGTCAACCTAGATAGAAGAAAATAGTCATGCCGAGCCTGGTAACTAAATGTAATTCCCTATGCCCATGCCATTTGTGCTATTCAGATGAAGTAAGAAAACCTAGATGATTACCTAGATGATTGGTACAAAAAAAGCTCATACCTTACTCTTACGAATTCATGATGCAGCCTATCAGAAGTAGCAAATTCTGGGAGCCAACAAATCGTGAAAGCCCTCTACCTTTGCCACTGAAGAAGTAAATAGGAAAGCCGAAAAGGAGACGAAGAATTCAACAAGAAGATGCATCAAGTTAGAGGATGATTAGGACTAGGGTAAAGATAAAATGCTCCTATTGCCACAATGAATGATACAATAAGAAATGTTGTGAGCTAAAAAAGTAACATCAATAGCAAGATATAATGGTTGATTTAGTGCCAAGAACGAACTTACTGAAGAATGAAAATCTTGTCCCTAAGTTCTTCATCCCTTTTTTGGCCTTTTTGACCGTCTTTACTTGTCGTTATAACAACCTAAATGGGTGATTTTGATATTCCACATGGATCATGTTGGGCTGATGGGCCGTGCTAGACAAAGAGTTAAGATCATGATGATTAAAATGAAGTTCACAAAATTCGAAATCTTGAGAATTGATTGAGAAACCAAACTTTAACTTTAGGCCTATATTTCAATCTTCTAAATTAAAGCACATTATAATCAAGTCAGTATGGACGCCGGAATTAATTTTGTTGCTTTACTTCATCCTTGGGAAAATGCAAAGAATTGCTTGACAATTATGCATCCAAAAAAGGTGTCTTAAGTAGTGTGTCGTGGGTGTTTCAAAAGCGTACTACTTTTTCATTCTTGTAATGTTATGCGGGGTTTCTAAGTGCTTTTGCATTTGATTCCAATATCAAGTTATTGCTTATAGAGAGTAGCCATTTTGAGGATGTTGTAGAGGTAAATTTTACTTAGTATCTTTTTTGTTAGATATAGGAAAACAAATAGGTCTATGTAATTTTAGATGAAACTATTTAAAGAGAATGTTTGCTCAATGAGTTTGCTTTTGAGTCTAACAAAACAAAGAAAGATAGTGTCAAAGTCAGAATATTTTCTTTGTGATTTTTGCTTTTGGCCCACTCTAATTTTTAAAACTTTCGAGCACCAATTTTTTGAATGATCAATTTAATGCCAAAACTTATTGAATGATCACTTGAGAGGTAAAATTTTTTAAGCAATCCTTTAAGTGACTTCAACAAGTCACACCAGATTTTCAACAAACTAAGTCACCACATTCACTTAAGTGACGGCCTATAAAAATTGTGGCATTGATGATGTCCATTCTGCTCTAGGGAAAAAATAAACTTATATTGAGGTTGTGAATTTTTGGACTTTGAGGTTTTCATAGGTTCTTAGTCGCATGCTTTTGGCCTTGATGTGCAATGTTAAGGGTTTAATTAAGTTAAGCTGTAGGTGGTGCACCGGCTGTGGGTCCTTCACGTGACAGTATGTTCAGCTCATACACCACGTGGGAGAATAATGTTAAGCTAGTGTCGCACACTACATGCCATTAGGTCAGACATGGACGAGAAGTTGTGATTATGGTGGTCATAAAGCACATCAGCTGACCGCGATGTGGTGTGAGACGTGTGCTCTCATGCATTTGTTTATCGTAACGACAACTTCATTCCAGGTTTTAATGCAATTAATACGCAAGGACAATAATATGCTGTCTCCGAATGGAAGCAATCAACTCATTTCATCCGAATCGCTTCAACTTGGAGAAGCATTTATCAACCTCTTTTCAGACTTGGCGTGCCATTACTTATTAAAGCAACTAGAATGGGTGATTTTGATATTCCACAAGGATCATGTTGGGCATGTGGGGTGTGCCAGATAAAGAGTAAAGACCATAGTGATTAGAATGAAGTTCACAGGATTCAAAATTTTGAAAAGTGATTGAGAAACCAAACTTTAATTTTGAGCCTATATTTTAATTTTGTTCGTTAAAACAGATTATAATCATGCCAGTACGAATAACGGAATATGATTTTGTCACTATACTTCATCCTCGGGCAAATGTATAGAATTGCTTGACAATTTTGTATCTAAAAGTGGTGTCACGAGTAGTGTGTCGTTGGTGTTTCAAAAAGCGTACTACTTTTTCATTCCTGTAATGTTATGCAGGGTAAGTAAGTGCTTTTATATTTGATTTCAATATCAAGTTATTGGTTATAAAGAGTGGCCGTTTCGAGGATGTTGTAGGGGGTAAATTCAAGGCTATTGTTGTGTCCCTTACTTTGTCCTCTCCCTTTATAATCCTAAAATCGACTGAGGGTGCCCGATTGTTGCTCCTTTTGGTGCCAACATCGAGTGCAACCATGGGATTTTTGCTGCTCCCCGAAAACACTCGAGAACTGTGGAAGGAGTGGGAGCTGCGGTTTCTCGTCCTCCTCAGCTTGTTCCTCCAATTAACTCTCGTAACTCTGGGCCTCCGGAGGAAATCCATCTACAAGTACTGGATCCAAGTCGTGGTCTGGACGACGTACCTATCGGTCGACTCCATTGCAACCCTCGCGCTCGGTGTCCTCTCGAACCGCCTGGCCAACATCAAGGAAGTGAAAGGCACGATCGATCCGAAGAGCCAGATCACTGCTTTCTGGGCGCCATTCCTTCTCCTCCACTTGGGTGGCCCTGACACGATCACCGCGTATGCCCTGGAGGACAATGAGCTATATTTGAGGCAGTTGGCGCGGCTTTGCGTCCAGGTTGGACTAGCTTGTTACATCTACTTCATGGCCTTGTCGGGGTCTACGCTGTCGATGTTAGCAGCTGGCATGATCCTGGTGGGGTTCATCAAATATATAGAAAGGGCATTGTGTTTGTACCTGTCAAGCGAAGGTCGACTTCGAGATTCAATGCTTTCGCTTCCTGATTTTGGTCCCATATACCCCAGGATAATGGAGCAGTATAGTCTGAAGAAAGAGGAGGGTTACCGAGTCAGCATGGATGAGGTCACGGAGGTTCCGGCTCCGGAGGACTTCTCAGTGAACAGCGGTCAAGCCATGGACGAAGAGCAAGCCACGGCTCTGGTCAAAGCCTATGAGTTGTTCAAGATCTTCAAGCTTCTCTTCGTGGGCCTTATCCTCAACTCTGGCGACCTGGAGGCCAGTAAGCGCATGTTCATGAACGATGCCATGAACTCGGTGACGGCTTTTGGGATTGTGGAGATCGAGCTCGGGTTCATGTACGATCTGCTCTACACCAAGGCACTGTTGCTGAACCGTGCTTGGGGCATCACTCGTTGGGTCATTAATCTCTCAGTGCCGTGTGCCGTGTTGGTATTCTTCTCCTTACAGGATAGGAAGGATTACCCCAAAGTCGACATCTATATCACCTTCTTGCTGATAAGTGCGGCTATACTTTTAGAGATTTACTCGGTTCTGCTCGCATTTTCATCTGATTGGGTCAATCACTGGCGGATTCAGAGACCCAAGCGATCCGTGATATCATCTGCCGTGGCTTTTCTCCGGATATGGCCGAACCCAAGATGGTCGAATTCTGTGGCCCAGTTCAGCCTCTTGAAATTATCTAGTAGGAAAAGAAACAGGATCTTCAGCAAGTATCCGTGGTTCGTCAAGTTTGATGAGAAGTTGGAGAAGAACTTCTACATTGATTACAAAGAGCTCAAGAGCAACATCAAAGAATGGACCTTCGGTCACATGAGAAAAACGGTCGTTTATCTGGAAGGGAAGAGCGGGTCGGCGGGTCTTAAGCTGGAGGCTAGTGAAGTACTGAAGAAGTCAAACAACGGTGACCTGATCTGGGGTGTGGACGGTATGGAGTTCGACCAAAGCATCCTCATCTGGCACATCGCCACTGAGCTCTGCTACTACAAGGACCACGACGTGAGGCAAGGAAAAGGACCGGAAGACATCACAAACTACAAGATGAGCAAGTTGGTCTCTCGGTACATGCTCTATCTTTTAGTTCTCCATCCTTACATGTTGCCAACAGGGACAGGGGTGCTCCGATACGAAGATACTTCGGTTGACGCTCAGAAGTTCTTCGAGGACAAGCTAGCGGTGTTGTCAAAGAAAGAAACCAGCATCAACTCATCGGTTGTCAAGACGTGGGCGCGTAACAAGAAAGAGAAACATGGTCACACCGGTGTTAAAAGCTGCAAAGAGGAGCACAAGTCAACGAAGTCGCGCGATCTATGTGAAGTCTGCCTTCTTCTTCTCCAAGTGGGAACTCAGCTGCCCGCCACAAAAATACGCGGTGGCAAAAGCAGGTCGGTGTTGTTCGACGCATGCCATCTCGCGTACCAGTTGAATGACATCGAGTCGAATGACTTCGGCAGTAAATGGGACTTAATCGGCAAGGTCTGGGCGAAGTTTCTGATATACGCGGCTTGCCAAAGTAAAGGCTACGAACATTCGGAGAGCCTGAGCAGAGGAGGAGAGCTTATCAACCATGTTTGGCTTCTAATGGCGCATCTCGGCGTAGCAGAGCTGGTGCAAACTTCCGAAGCACAATGCATCACCAAACTGATCTTGAACTAGAATTTCCAGGTGGAATGCGTCTTTTGCTTAACCTACTGTTACTTGAGTAAGATAAATAAAACTCATCATCATCATCATCATCATCATCATCATCATCATCTTGATGAGATGGTGAGGTTGAGTTGTTTCAATACTTGTTGTACTTGAGGATTCAAGAAATAATGAAACTGTGTATCTGCTGTTCTTCTTCACCAGAGGCGTTATCATTGGCACGGAGAATTTGAGTCCCTCAAAAGTCGTTTAGTAACTTTCGGCATATCTCCTCAAAAGTACCAAGTAACTTTTTCATGTTGATTTACCTAGCAACCTCTTACCATAATTAATTTTCTTCCCGGTTTGTACACTTTTGACTTTGAGAAAGCAAGTATGTATCTATATGCGAGATGGAGACTTGTAATTTTTTTCTTCTTAGAGTGACCTGTAAGTTTCAACTTTTTTTTTTTTTTTTAAAGAGTAACTTTTAACCTACCATAAATTACTAGCTACCTTGTCTACGTGGTTAGTAACATTTTACTTAGTATAATCCAGTTTGGGGCCGGTTTTTGCGTATTTATCACTTTAAGTTATGATTTTCTCTTAAAAATTTAAAGACAAACAAATTATTTTTAGACCCGAAAGTAATGAAAAATTTGCTTTTTATTCTCAGCAATTATTACTAAATCTGAATGAGCTCGCTTGTGAAGTAAGTGATCCTTTTACCTCTATTAGTGATTAGAAGTATAGGCATTCCCCAAACGTCCAAGCATAATACACCGACGCGTCAATGCAAGTGAGTATACATAATGTTGTTAATTGGTGTTGCAGCGGAAGCGGATCGTATATTTTTGCAATTATGTTGGGAGCTATAGAAATCGATCGAAATAAAACGAGGAACAATATGTTTAGCTGCTATTAACATATCATCAACATATAATAGCAAATAAATCAAAGACCCATTCTCCAATCTCCTAAAATAAACACAACTATCAAACTGGCTTTTCGAATAATCTTGACTAGTCATGAAAGCATCAAAACGCTTATACCACTGTCTAGGAGATTGTTTCAATCCATACAAGGATTTCTTCAGTAAGCAAACATGGTCTTCCTTACCTGGAATAGCAAATCCCTCAGGCTGGTTCATGTAAATTTGTTCCTCCAATTCACCATGAAGAAATGCCGTTTTCACATCTAGCTGCTCCAACTCAAGATCCTGTGCAGTAACTAAGGCAAGTAATACACGAATAGAGGTATGCCTTACCACAGGAGAGAATACTTCATTGTAATCGATGCCCCCTCGTTGAGTATACCCCCTCGCAACAAGTCTCGCCTTGAACTTGGCTGCCTCTGTACCGGGAATGCCTTCTTTCCTTTTGTAGACCCATTTGCATCCGACAATTTTATGACTTTTGGGTACTTTGACCAACTCCCATGTCTGATTTCGATAGAGTGATTCTATTTCTTCACTCATAGCCTCTAGCCATTATGATGACTCAGCACTAGCCATCACCTCAGAAAAGGATGAAGGCTCATCCGTCTCCACCTCATCACCTACAGTTAATGCATAGGCAATATCAATATAACCATAACATACCGGTGGTTTAATTTGCCTTCTTTGTCTGCCCGTGGCTATGTTGTGTTGTGGCTCTGCTGGTTGTTCAGTATCACCGTCTTCAGGAATTGTGGCCTCATCCGCAATCTCTTCCTCAATTACCTCTGAGGTCTTTGGAGACTCCGCCTGAATCTCCACCTCACTTCTGACACCATGATCCGTTTGCTTTGCTGGTTAAGTCTCAAGATTCCTCTTTTGAAGCATTGCAGTCTCGTCGAAGATCACATCTCTGCTGATTATAAAACCGGGTGATCTGGGATCAGTGCACCACAGCCGGTAGCCTTTCACCCCTTGTGCATAACCCAGAAATATGTACTTCTTCGCCCTTGGCTCAAGCTTACCATCTCTCGCATGAGCATACGCAGGACATCCGAATATTTGTAATCCGGAGTAATCAACAAGTTTCCCCGACCATACTTCTTCAGGAGTCTTCCACTCGATAGCAGAAGATGGAGATCGATTAACCAGGTAACACGCCATATTTATTGCTTCGACCCAAAATTCCTTGCCCAATCTTGCATGTGAAAGCATGCACCGAGATCGCTCGAGTAGAATTCTATTCTTCCGCTCTGTTACGCCATTCTGCTGTGGTGTCCCGGGAACTGTGCGGTGTCTCACAATCCCTTCCTTTTGGTAGAACTCGGTAAAGTCCTTACCATAGAACTCCATGCCATTATCAGTTCTCAGACACTTGATTTGTTTACTTGATTGCTTCTCAATCAATGCCTTAAAATTCTTGAACCGACCAAATACCTCAAATTTGTGTTTCAGGAAGTACACCCATACCTTCCTTGAGTAATCGTCGATGAACGTCGCATATATCCGCACCTCCTTTCGATGGAACTGGAGACGGTCCCCAAACATCTGAATGAATATATTCTACTGGTTGCTTGGTTGAATGTAGAGCTGTACCGAATTTAACACGACGCTGCTTCCCGAAGATGCAGTGCTCACATAGGTCCAACTTTCCTGTCTTCTGACCTTTTAGCAACCCCTTCTCACTTAGCATTGTCATACCTGCCTCAGTCATGTGTCCCAATCGCATATGCCATAACTGAGTCAAATTTGAGTCTGACTCACCTGATAAAACTGTAGCAACTCCGGTCACGGTTTCTCCCAGTAAATGATAGAGAGAATTCGCCTTCTTCCCTTTCATCACTGCTAGGGCACCTCGAGAAATCTTCAGCACTCCACCTTCAACTGTGTATTTGCACCCGAGGTCATCGAGTGTTCCCAAAGAAATAAGGCTCTTCTTGAGCTTCGGTACATGCCTTACATATGTCAACGTCCGTTCTACGCCATCATGCATTCGGATCCGAACTATTCCTATCCCTACAACCTCGCAGGCTGCATTATTCCCCAAAAGAACTCTACCACCATCTGCAGTCTGGTAGGTAGTGAACCAGTTCTTGTGAGGAGTCATATGATAGGAACATCCAGAATCTAGCACCCATTCGTCTTCTGACGAACTCGTAGATACACATAGGACAACTTCGGCATCACTGGTACTCTCCTCGGCAACATTCGCCACACTGGTTGTGGCATTTTGCCAAACGCCTTTATTTCTTAGCTTTCGACAATTTCTCCTTATGTGCCCCTCCTTGTGACATTCGAAGCACTTCACGCGACCTTTTGATTTTCTATGTCGTGATTTCGACCTGCTTTTGTTTTGGCTTCTTGTTCGAGCCTCTAATGTTGGTCTCTACCTCGAATCACCAGTCCACGCGCTACATCTTGCGCTAGACTGTCATCACGCAACTTTCTCGCCACTCATTTGAAAACAGGGCAGATTTTACTTCCTCGAGGTAATCGTAGTACGCCCTTTTGTAACACGGAGTCGCAAAAAGTGCTCCCATGACTCCGGTAGAGACGCCAACAACATCATGCCTTGTTCTTTATCATCTAAAATCTTGCCAACATTCTTCAAGTCCATCATGAGTTTATTAAACTCATCTAGGTGAGATCTAATGGACGTACCTTCAGTATATCGAAACTGGAACATTCTCTTCAGCATATATAAGCGATTGTTCAAACCCTTCTTTACATAGAGGGCTTGAAGTTTAGCCCATAACGCTGCGGCATCCTCCTCCTCGGCCACCTCTATTAGCACTTCATCCGATAAGTTCAACAGGATGATACTCATGGCCTTCTCCATTAGCTCGTCCTTTTCAGCATCTCGCATTGTTTCGAGCAACTGAGCCTTGCCCTCCAATGCCTTGGCTAATCCTTGAGTTGTTAATAGCGCCTTCATCTTGACGCTCCACAACCCGAAGTTGTTCCTCCCGTTAAATTTCTCAATTTCTACTTTTGCTCCGAGACATAATTGCAAAGCAAAGCTCGATACCAATTGTTGTTAATCGGTGTCGCAGCGGAAGCGGATCGTATATTTTTGCAATTATGTCGGGAGTTATAAAAATCGATCGAAATAAAACGAGGAACAATAAAAGAAAAGGACACCGGAAATTAACGTGGTTCGGTCCGAATGTCGGAACGTATGTCCACGGGGAGAGCCAGCAAATCAATCTACTATAAATCGGAGAATTACAAATTACAATCACACACATGCACTCAAGTGTTTCCTAGCCCTACTTTATATCCGATACCCACAGTGTTTAACAACTCAACTCACTGGACTCAACTCAGCACAAAATCTCTCTGAGCTCTCTCGGCTCTCACACTCTCTCTCGAGCTCTTTCTTCTCGCTCTCTCTCGAGCTCTTTTCTGTTTTTGCACTCGCTGTCCACTTCTGCATCGACGTCTTCTCCTTTTAGTGAGGAGGGCAGAAAAAACAGGACAAAAGAAGAAAGTAAATGGCCTCATTAAATGCAGCGCAGGCGCCCACAAGACAATCCCACAATCGGCACCGAACGTCCACCATATTTGAAGGCATGCATGTGGATCGTGCATGTGCATGGGAAAGCATTTAATGAGGTAGAGTAGAGTCAACAATCGCGTGCCTTCAATCCATGAAATGAGGTGAGCCAAAGTCTTCAAATTTCTTGTTCTCGGAGAGAGAGGCATGCGTAAAAGAGGAGTCATCTTCATGCATTTGCAGCAGGTGGTGGGTCCAATATTTAATGCAGAAGATTGTGGACTTCCTCTTTCGGCAGAAGACAGTCTCTCTTTTCTGACTTTGCTTGCATGCTTGAAGAATTTAAAACCCCATGCAGTTTTCTCTGGTTTCTTCATTCCACGCATACGCATGAAGAGACGGGATTAATGTCGGAACAAAATTCCAAGACATCACAAGGCCAGACTTATGCATATTAATCCCATGGGCTCAAACTTGAGACATAATATAACACATAATTTTCCGCAGCAACGTAAATATCTCGGTAATGGACATAGACTCGCAGACATAACCTTTGGGAAACAGTGGTGTCACAACAAAATTGGAAGCGACTGTTCTTCAGAATAAGATCAAATGACAGGATAAACCAACAACTAGATCCAGATTTATTAACTCATCAGTCACTCAAAAGCATCTTTGTTTGATCCAATGTTTATGCATAAAAATATGTTATTGGTTACAAATATGCTATATTGTAGAAATTCCTAGCAGAGGCAGAGCACCATTTATCTGAACTCTAGCTATCATGAATTCATATAATTTGATGAAGCAATATCTCCGGCACCACCAAGGAATCATAGTGGTGCGTTCGTTACGTGAAAATAAACTGATTTGTAAAATATTTTCATAAAAATAATTGTCATATCGCTTATAAAAATGAGTAATTAAAAAATATTTTTATCATCCATGAATATATTTTGACATAAATATTATCTATGTTCTAATTATTTTAAGCGATTCATTCATCTTTCACAAAATAAATAGAGTCAAATGTGATATTTAATATCCCTAAGCAGCAAATTACCAAAATACCCATAATTTTTTCATGGCCGACAGCCACATTAATGATCTAAATTCCACAAATCGTAAATTACCTAAAAAGAACCCAATTACGATAAAATTGGAAAATTGTCCTTAAATGCATTACTTCAGTCCATAAACTCGAACAAAGATTCAACTGCCATAAATAACCATTGAGAAGCATAAATAAATACAATAGACAGGGTTCATCCAAAAAAAAAAATGTATATCTCTAGTAGATACTATCTATATAGACAAAAAAGTTCATATTTTTTTTTAAATTCCACATTTATACGGTCACTCTGCAAAATGTCACAATATACAAAACTCAATGTCTAATAGTTTACCATCATCCATGATGAAAAAGATAACATTTTCAGCCACATAGTAGAGCCATATTTCAAAAACTCTTATTTTTCCATCATTGTTTGAAATTTCCCAAAAATAAAAAAAAATTATGAAAATTTCTTGAAAATATACAGAACGTAGAAACTTCCATGCCCATTTAAGCCGTCAAAACAAAAATTCAATTGGATATGAGGATAAGTTATACAAGCCGTTTGAAGTTAGCACATATGGGAAGGACACACTTTTCGGATTTTATAGATTCAACGAGCTAAATTTGGATTTCATAACTCCTTCGCTGAAATTTCATTTTGGATGGATAGGTATGTACAACAACATAAGTGGTAATGAATGTGAACAATCAATTAAGTAATTGGCAACAGGTTGGGATTTGGGACCAACCATTGCCTTGCTTGATTTCATTTAACAAAACTCATGCAATAAATAAAAACAACTGAATAAGTGGATATTTTGCAATATGAAAGATTGATGTTTCCAGCAACTTGTGAAAGACAAAGCGAAAGGATGAACCTGCAGATAATGGAAGAAGAGCAATGGAGTGTCAGAAGGCGGAGAGTTACAATTTTCGGTTTCGGATAATGTTTTTTGTAGGTGAAAAGCTTAGGTAAAGTGCATTAAGTATAATGCATACAGAAATTCAAGACACACCGAAAAGAGGAGGCCCAGACGGTTTCGCCTTTCTTGGAATCAGACGTGTATGAAATCTTACTTTACCTGTGTGGGATTCAGGCCTTATGCAGTGGCCTTAATTTTTTTTTAAAAAAATAAGAATAAACTAGAAATGGATCCTATAGAATTGGTGAGATCGACTCACTGGCTTAAGGGCTAAAGGTGAAATGCATAGAGAAGCCCAAGGCACGCTGAAAAGAGAGGTCTAGACGGCTTCACATTCCGCAGTATTAGGCATATATGCAACCTCATTTGTACACATTGAACCGATAGGGGACTCTGATTTTCATGAGTTGGTGTCTGCGATGAAAATTAGTGAGAAAGAGATATGAAACTGAGTGTATAGTTAAATATTCTTTTATTCGCTTTCGATCTTTATCTTACTTAAGGACAAGTTTGGGAATGGAACTTAGTAAAAGCGAGGCGAAACCTGGCTTCAGTTAATGTATAGAAGATATATCATTCATATATAACCTTTTATTAGCATCAGGCCAAGAAATTGAACATTTTATCGAGGGTTTTCAAAATATTTAATTGATCTTTTTAGCAAAGATGGAAAAAGCAAGCATGACCTTTATTTCTAACTTTTTATTTTTTCACATTTGAAATTTGACTGATCTAGAAACCTATACATATGGACATTAAGGTCATTTGCAATTGCAATCATGCCATTTCATAATTTTTTGAAATCAAATTATGCTTACTTTTTTTTTTTTTACTGGAATTTTCATTGGAATAGGATAAAATAAGGGGAAGGTTAAAGTATGCAATTGCTATTTTCTAAATAAAGTTGACCTTAATTTTGAAGTTTTCGTAGGTAGGGATGAGAATGATATTGGGAATATTGTCCGAAAAGTGCTAAACTTATTGCACTTTTGCTAATTCAATTATAAATTGTTTCGCTCCTTGTCAATTAAGTCAAATCAGGCAATTTTAGCTGGAAATTACTGATGTGGATGGCTAGCGCTATGTGACGTTTTTTAAGTAATATTTTTGAATTTTTTATGGTTTTTTTCTCTTTTATTTACTTTTTTTGGGGGGTTTTCAGATGTAGGGCTGGCAAGGGTTATTGGCCAACCCTCGCCAGCCATAGGTGAGGGCTGCCGGCTTTGGGTTAGGGCATTGCACCCCTCATTGGCGAAAGCGAAGGTGTGCGAGCCCTCGCCAGGAAACGGTGAAGGTCGCAATGCCCTTGCTAAATGGCAAGGCGAGGGCGTGAACCTTGCTTATCGCCTAGAGTCAATGGGGGCATCTCAGCCCTCGCCGTTTATGGGGAGGGCTCGCATGCCCTCACTTTTACTGGCAAGGGCATTGTGGCCCTTGCCTATGGCTAGCTAGTGTTGCTGGGTAGGTTGGCGAGGGCATTGCAGCCTTGTCATTTCTGGGCGAGGGCTTGCGTACCCGCACTTTTTCCGATGAGGGCATCTTGGCCCCCTACCTATGGCTGGCCAGGGTAGCTAGCCCTCGCTTGTGGTCGGGCCAACTCTATATTTGAAAACCCAAAGAAAAAGCAAAAAAAGTAAACATGAGGAAGATAAAACCATAAAAAATACAAAATATTATTAAAAAAAGTGCCACGTTAGCGTCAACTATCCACATTAGCAATTTCCGGCCAAATTGACTAGATGAATTAAATTGGTAAGAAGTGAAAATGTTTAGGACTAAATTGATAAAATTGAAAGGTCTAAGATTGAATTAGCAAAAGTGCAATAAGTTTAGGACTTCTTGGATAATTTTTCCAGATGATATCAGTATTATAATTATTGTAAGGCTCTTACTTTGGTGTCGATTTTTTAAATGATCATTTATGTGCCACATTTTTATAAAGCAATATTAAAGTGATTGATGAAAAAGTGATGTCTTAATATTTTCGCACAAGAAGTTTTAAAATTGTGTGTTGCGTAATGTATATACCAAACAACATTGCTAACTATGACATCCTCATTTTGACATCCTCGTCCTCATCCGGTTTTTCAAAATGGAATTGTTTGGACAAGCGATCGTTGGACAAGATTGTCTTGAGGATTGATAAACCACAAGGGCATCCAAAAAGGCCACTTTGGGGGCGAAAACTCGATTTTTTATTTATTTATTGATAAAGACGTACAAGTGTGGAAAAGGTGGAAACAGACCATGGGCGGAGACCCAATGGGCCCGAGCCCAAGTGGGCAGCTCAAGGCCCACACGCCTAAGGAGTGGGCGGTCGAGGGAGGTCCATGGGTCCTTTAAGCCCATCAAGCCTTCTTTTAGCAAGATCTTGGCATTAAATGCATGCAAGGATGTGAAGAGTGTATGAATAGTGCGAGATATTGGTGAAAGGACCGAAATGCCCTTCCATTGGACTAAGGACAAAAGGGCAAAGATGGAAATTGGCAAGAGAAGGGGGCGGCTCAAGCATTTAGGTGGCAAATTGGAGAAGTTTAACGACCTATCTAGCCTTCCTAGCTAGTCTAGTCAGCCTAGACACTCAAGTGTGAAATCCCCTCATTAATGCATAGATTTTCGCTTCTTGAAGAAGCCCTCCTCGAGTGAATGATGTGAGTCCAAAAGCTTGTGAGTTGATGTGCATTATTAAACAATATTTCCCTTGTCTCTCTCCTCCTTCTCATGCAAACCATGTCAAAATCAAATCAATGGCAAAGAGCAACCATGCTTCAGGCATATATAAATGGCAATTCTTGCAATCATTTGTGAACATGATGCATGCCCTAAGCTTATGCACTTCTAGCCTTTCTTTCTTGCTCATGCATGCCATGCTCATTAAGCTTTTCTCTTATGCTTGGGACTTTAACCCAAGTCTTCTCGAAGCCATTTTGGGACTTGAACCCAATTTAATTTGGGCTTTTATCCGGACTTCTAGCTTTTTGCCGGCTTTTGGGACTCAAACATAGTTAATATGCTCGGGACTCGAACCTAAGTCTCTTGCCAGCCTCTGGGACTCGAATCCAATTCTTGCTAGGAAATCGGGGACTCAATCTTAGCTCGAGCATGATCTCTTCTTGAGGTTGTATTCAAGTCTTATGCACATGCCATGAAATATACATTTTATTCTCAAACATAATGCATGTGTCATGAAGTCATGAATTTCTTCATCAGCAACATTACAAATGAGCCTAAGCCCAAAGCCTCGCTCAAGTAACAAGCATAAAGGAACCCCACACCAATCCAAGACGTGAACTCAGTACGCCTCTATACCAAATCACATCTTATGGCTATGGGCAAACCTTGACTTGTTCCGAACGAAAGCTATGAACCATGACTTCATTTTTGTCATACAAGAAACTTAAGTACACAAACAAGTCATAGAATACATCATCATCCAAGAATCAATCAACCTACCCTCGGCTTGTTCAAGAGAGGATTTCCTAGAGTCGAAGATGTCCCAAATGTTACTAAAAGAAGGGAGAAACTACACTTACTTGGGCGAACCTCACACTAAAGCATGAGTAACAAGAGATGGGTGGCTTTGCTTGGAGGCCGAAAGAGAGAAAGAGGGCATGAGGATGAGGAGGCATGCAAGAGGGGGAGGGAGGAGGAAATGGGAGTTAAGGTGGGGAAATGAAGAGGGCTTCTCTTATTTATAACCCTTAATGCCATCTTTATCGAGCCACTCGATCCAATCTTAAGTTTCCATGTCATTTGCCTAAAATTCTTGGGTGACAAGTTTACTTGCCTCATGATTGCACCTAAAAAGTAAGTTGGCATGGTTAAAAGGTTTTACTTGGCAATCTAGTCCATTGACATAATCGATGACGGCTTGCTTTTCACTTTCCATTGGTCCACCTATATCCTGCATTTAATGAACATTTAATGGGGTTTGATAATAATGGTACCATAGTTGCCAACTCGGCAATCTAGAATCTTTGATCATTAATGAGGGCCCGTGTATCGCTCTCCGATTGGTCCGCATGTGTGCTATCTTTTTCTAGAACTTCAAAGATATTTTGGGCTACCATCATGACGTTTGAATTTTCAAAGGACACATCACCCCTTCGTTAAATGACGGGGTTCCAGAATTTTATCTTATTTTGTCATTTTCTTCATCAAATGTGATCTAGAGAATTCCCCCATCTAAGTTGATTCCGGGGCCAAAGAAGGGATCATTAGGTATACCTTGAAAAATCAAATTACGTACACCCAAGATTCGGCCATCACGCCCCATGCTCACCCAAATCGTTCCTTTGGACGGTCAGTCTACCTAAAGAGTCGATTGTCTTTCGATCAGTTTAAGGCCAATCCTAAGACTAGGCCTAGTACTAAGCCAAGACACTTATGGACCTTAGAATTAGTGACGGAATAATTGGGTTTATCTCTGAGTTCATTCAGGTCGGCACCTGATCCATCTGTATGGCTCATGGTCAGTGCATTACCGATCTACGATTGAACATCACCAATTCAAGAATCTTTTATGATCACTAAGGATTAAATAGGGAATGATGTATTTTTGGTTTGAAGGAGATCACATTTGATCAAGTTAGATCTGCCATGTATTGGTGCATAGCCGGGCGGAATCACTCGCAACTAGGCACTGCGATCAGTCGGATTGACCCATGATCATCCGATGATTCAAAATCATCCCGTGACCAACCCTCATGATCAAAAGGTCATTTTATGAGCTGGTGATCCTACCCCATCGGTATGGTCAGTAGAAATTCACAGTCGACACCTCGACCATTTTGTGACTGGTTGATCGGTCGGTCGGTTGGTCCATGATCGATCCTTGATTCTTTACCGATCGAACTGATAGATCCATGGCCAATAGCCCATGATCGATCCTTTTAGGACCTTATGGCCAATCCTTACGGGGTCGGTATCAAGAGTATTACATTAAGGGCTGTTCGGCACTGAGCAACCTTCACTCGTTTCTTCTCTGATTTAGTCCCTTGCGAAGCCTAGACACCGTGCCGATGCTGAACCGACACTGAACTGCCGTCGGACCACCACCGTGCCACCGCCGGACTGCCGTTCAACTGCTGTCCATCTTCTTCGTAGCTTGTAGATGCGTGATTAGTAGTCCATAGCTGTTGTTCGGTCTTGTTGTTCCTTCCCCCGACGCATTTCAAAGCCCGGATCATTTGTGAGTGGCCTTCTAGCCCTTGATTAGGGTTATGGTTGCATTTAGGGAGTAGTTTAGGACTTGTTGGTGGTTAAATGATGATTAATTGATTTGATAAGTTATTGTTAGACTTAGATGGGTTATTGAGTCTCAAAGTGATAGGTTATCACGGTTAGGGCAATAAGTTATTAGATTACAATAAGTGAAATTGATATGTGATTCTATCATATCATAATATGATGGAATGCTATTATGTGATATAGGGATTATTTGTTAGATGCATTATAGGGTTTATGTGATATAGGGATTATTGGTTAGATATGACATATGGATTATGTGCTAGAGCATTATTTGAGTTATGTGCCATAAGGATTATGTGTTAAATGTGTTACATAGTTTGTGTGTGTATATGCGCTACATGGGTTATGTGTATGTATGTTATACAGGGTCAGTAACCTATGTTATATGTGTCACGTGTGCCGTTATGGAGTGACATTTTGATATGACTCGTTACTAGAGTATATTATGGCAGGGTAGTATGCCATATGAATAAAAGATGAGTCATTGCTAATTGTAATGGCACGTGATAGATAATTTTGGAATACTATGATGACCTTACCTCATTGTAATAAGTGATCCATATGCCACGGATTCTTTATGAATAAAATAAAGCATTTATATAATGTAATATGATGCACTTGTGTAACATAGTTGCATTTGACTAGTGATGTGGCATATCGCATGAGTATCACATGGGTTAAATGAGAAAGAAAAGAAATAAATTATGTGATGATATGCCCGCATGATCATCTAAGGCCCTGACGCATTTGACGTGGGGTGTGAACTCGTCCTAATGGGTTTTAAATGGGATGATGCCTAATTTAGTTCGGATGCCTCAAAGTTAATGGGATGCCGATCATAGATGGATTTTGGAACGAAGCTCTTTACAGGAATGACCGTCCTGGTGCATTTTAAGAGGGATGATATTGTGCTCGATGAGGCGAGACGATGCTGGTCACGCAGGATGACTATGAACCTTTGGGTCGGTCTTGGGTCCTGAGTGGCCATAATAATCTAGATATATTTGTATGGAAAGTGCATGAGATTCATATATGTTCAGGTTCGGATTATTGCATGGCATGAGTGCATGATTTGAACCATAATGCGCATTCGTATGTTTGGCTCGAGAGCATGGAATATATGTTATGGAATTGGGTAGGCGCCCAAATTAATGGCCTTGAATAATAGATTTGTTATTATGAGGATAGCAAAAGTAAAGTGAGAAGAGTGTTGTCACATTTTGCCATTGATAGATAATTGCTTGTTTAGGGCACTTCCAAGGTGAACGACTTCCCTATGTGAGGTCTAGGAAGTTCACTCATTGAGTCTATCTCATATTTGTTTGTTGAAATGTTTATAGGCCCTAAGAGTGGTTGAGCTGTTTCGTTAGACATGTCTTGACCTATTCGTTGAGGACAGTTAGGAGGTGATGGAGTATTTTGTATCGGGAGGGGTCGGCACACATTACACACGTTATGTCATGACCATTTGCGTCAACGAAGGTCTACCTAACCTCGTGCCACTCCGATTTGTGGCCTGGTACTTTTGGGTGGGTAATGAGAGCCATGGTCCCATCCGTGGCTTCGACGGTCCACCGGGTTTCAGAGGTTCTGGGGGAGGCATCAACTGGAATGCCAAGACGGGGACATTCTTGATGGAAAGATGTCCGACCCTGAGCTCGACCTCGAGCTGATCACCGTGCCTGAGCCATGGATCCTAGAGGTCATTGAGGCTTAGATAGTTTGCTAGTACTTTTTGGACCACTCTAGAGGCGTAAGCGTACCCCGGGCCCTTTTGTAGAAGGTTGTGGCAACGCAGTCAAGCATGTCAGATGTAATGAAGCTGGTTGTTTAGCTTTTGAACTTGTTGTGTATGCAACATTGACTTATGACGCATATATATACCCTACTGAATGATGGTTGGAGATTTGTTTACGTTTCCGCTTGTGCGTTTTATTGTTACTACGAATTGGGTCGGTGACGCTTCCTGGGACGTCGCAATCGAACGACCATCTGAATGGAGGTGAGGGGAACCGCGCGCTCAAAATGGGTTGGGGCATGACATTATCCTTTTTTTGTTAGGAAAAATCTGTGTGATTTTAGATGAAACTATTTTAAGAGAATGTTTGCTCAATGATTTTGCTTTTGAGTCTAATGAAACAAAGAAAAATAGTGTCAAAGTTGGAATATTTTCTTCATGACCTTTGCTTTTGGCTCACTCTAATTTTTAAAACTCTTGAGCAACAATTTTATGGATGACCAATTTAATGCCAAACCATTTTGAATGATCAATTTAGTGCCAAAACTATCTAAAGCAATCATTTAAGTGACTTCAACAAGCCATGCTAGATTTCGACAAACTAAGTCACTGTATTCACTTAGATGATCATTTTTCAAAAGTTGTGGCACTTAAAATGATTGTTTGAAAAGTTTAAACACTAAAGCGACGCCCTATAAAAATTGTGGC
This sequence comes from Eucalyptus leucophloia subsp. euroa, assembly GCA_017140325.1. Classification (NCBI taxonomy): domain Eukaryota; kingdom Viridiplantae; phylum Streptophyta; class Magnoliopsida; order Myrtales; family Myrtaceae; genus Eucalyptus; species Eucalyptus leucophloia. Next base: position 22,622,197 of record CM029473.1, on the reverse strand, counting down.
ATTGATGACCTCCTTTTCGCTCTAGGCAAAAATAAAACTTGTTTTGAGGTTAAGAAATTTTTGACTTGAGGTTTTCATACGTTTCTAGCCTTGATGTGCAATGTTAAGGGTTTAATGAAGTTAAGGTCCTTCACGCGACAGTATGTGGAGGATGAAAAAGTTCAGCTCATAAGAAAAATGTTCAGCGAGTGTCGCACACCACACGCCAATTGGTCAGACATGGACGACAAGTCGCAATTGTTGGAGAAATCTTTCCAGAATATTTTGAAGCTGACAAAACATTTCTATCAGTCTAGTCTGGATATTTGAAGACCGACAGTTTAAAGTCTGAAGACTTTGTATTCACCAGACTCAAGACTCAAGACTCAAGACTTAAGACACAAGACTATTCTCACTGACAGTCTTTCTAATCCAGCAACGAAGGAAATCCAAAGCCGAAGTATATGGTTGAGGATTCGATCCTACCCTTTGGAAAAGATTCTTTGGTTGGATAATCATTTCGGATTCTTTTATTGTTATCTAGATCAATTGAAGATCCGACGGTCGACGAAACATTCTTGGAATGTTCTATTCTTGGAAACCAAGATCCTGATTGTATGGGCGAACAGGATTGATGGGCTATCATCGATTCCTTAAATAGCTCTGATGATCTTCTTGATTGATTCCGTCCAACGGGTAGATTGGAGGAATTCCTTTGGTAAGTGCCAACGGCTATGATGGCATAAAGGAGTATAAAATGAAGACATTCTAGTTGTTTTAAGGGTGTGATCGATAGAAAAATTCCAGAGTCTGAAGAACCTTGATTGTTAGTCGATACAGTTTGAGCGAAATTGTATACACAGAGAGTGTTTATACTTGGTGACACCTTGAGCGAGTGTGGTAGATCATCTACACCTAGAAATCAAGGAAGATCAACACTGTAACATCTTTTTGTTCATAGTGGAATCCAGCCAATTGGCTGTCAGTGCAAAAGAGTGGACGTAGGCTTGAATCAAGCCGAACCACTATAAACCGCGTGTTCAATTCTCTCTTTCCCTTACTCAGTCTTACGATTGGTTTTTAATTATTGCAAATCTTTCAACTGTCTAAATATTGTGCAGCCTTCAAGAAAATTTTTATATACCTATTCACCCCCCCTCTAGGTACTCGTTCTAGCTATATCAGCAATCACGATGGTCATAAAGCATATTAGCTAACGGCAACGTGGTGTGAGATGAGTGCTCTCATGCATTATTTTTGTTCTATCGACGACTTCATTCTAAGGTTTAACACGGAGATTAGTACCTAGGGACAATAATATGTTGTTTGGAAATGCAAAGAATTTGAGAACTTTGACAATTTAACTCTAGCATCCAAAAAAGCACATTATAATCAAGTAGTGTGCCATGGATGTTCCAAAAGCGCACTGCTTTTTCATTCTTGTAATGTTATGTGGGGTTTCTAAGTGCTTTCGCATTTGATTCCAATATCAAGTTATTGCTTATAAAGAGTAGCCGTTTTGAGGATGTTGCAGAGGTAAATTTTACTTAGTATCTTTTTTGTTAGGTATAGGAAAACAAATAGGTCTATGTAATTTTAGATGAAACTATTTAAAGATAATGTTTGCTCAATGAGTTTGTTTTTGAGTCTAACAAAACAAAGAAAGATAGTGTCAAACTCAGAATATTTTCTTTGTGATTTTTGCTTTTGGCCCACTCTAATTTTTAAAACTTTAGAGCACCAATTTTTTGAATGATCAATTTAATGCCAAAACTTATTGAATGATCACTTCAGAGCTAAATTTTTTTAAGCAATCCTTCAAGTGACTTCAACAAGTCACACCAGATTTTCAACAAAGTCACCACATTCACTTAAGTGACGGCCTATAAAAATTGTGGCATCGATGATGTCCATTCTGCTCTAGAGAAAAATAAAACTTATATTGAGGTTACGAATTTTTGGACTTTGAGGTTTTCATAGGTTCTTAATCGCATGCTTTTGGCCTTGATGTGCAATGTTAAGGGTTTAATTAAGTTAAGCTATAGGTGGTGCTCCGGCTGTGTGTCCTTCACGTGACAATATGTGGAGGACGAAAACGTTCAGCTCATACACCACGTGGGAGAAAAATGTTAAGCGAGTATCGCACACCAAATGACAGTAGGACAGACATGGACGAGATTATGGTGGTCATAAAGCACATCAGCTGACCGCGATGTGGTGTGAGACGTGTGCTCTCATGCATTGTTTTGTCGTAACAACGACTTCATTCCAGGTTTTAATGCAATTAATACCCAAGGACAATAATATGCTGTCTCCGAATGGAAGCAATCAACTTATTGCATCGGAATCCCTTCAACTTAGAGGAAGCATTTATCAATCTCTTTTCAGCCTTTGTGTGTCTTTACTTTTTAAAGCAACTAGAACGGTTTTTTTTTTTTTTTTTATATATTCCACAAGGATCATGTTGGGCTGGTGGGGTGTGCCAGATAAAGAGTAAAGACCATAGTGATTAGAATGAAGCTCACAGGATTCAAAATCTTGAAAAGTGATTGAGAAACTAAACTTTAACTTTAAGTCTATATTTTAATTTTCTCCATTAAAACAGATTATAATCATGCCAGTATGAATAACGGAATATGTTTTTGTCGCTATACTTCATCCTCAGGCAAATGCATAGAATTGCTTGACAAGTATATATCTACAAGTAGTGTCATGAGTAGTGTGTCGTTGGTGTTTCAAAAAGCGTGTTGCTTTTTCATTCCTATAACGTTATGCAGGGTAAGTAAGTGCTTTTGTATTTGATTCCAATATCAAGTTATTGGTTATAAAGAGTGGCCGTTTCGTGGATGTTGTAGAGGTAAATTCAAGGCTAATGTTGTTTGCCTTGCTTTGTCCTCTCCCTTTATAATCCTAAGATCGACTGAGGTTGCCCGATCGTTGCGCCTTTTGGTGCCAACATCGAGTGCAACCATGGGATTTTTGCTGCTGCCCGAAAACACTCGAGAACTATGGAAGGAGTGGGAGCTGCGGTTTCTCGTCCTCCTCAGCTTGTTCCTCCAATTGACTCTCGTGACTCTGGGTCTCCGGAGGAAATCCATCTACAAGTGCTGGATCCAAATCGTGGTGTGGACGACGTACCTATTGGCTGACTCCATCGCAACCCTCGCGCTCGGTGTCCTCTCGAACCGCCTGGCCAACATCAAGGAAGTGAAAGGCATGATCGATCCGAAGAGCCAGATCGCTGCTTTCTGGGCGCCGTTCCTTCTCCTCCACTTGGGTGGGCCTGACACGATCACCGCGTATGCCTTGGAGGACAATGAGCTATGGTTGAGGCAGTTGGCACGGCTTTGCGTCCAGGTAGGACTAGCTTGTTACATCTACTTCATGGCCTTGTTGGGGTTACGCTGTCGATATTAGCAGCTGGCATGATCCTGGTGGGGTTCATCAAATATATAGAAAGGACATTGTGTTTGTACCTGGCAAGTGAAGGTCGACTTCGAGATTCAATGCTTTCGCTTCCTGATTTTGGTCCCATATACCCCAGGATAATGGAGCAGTATAGTCTGAAGAAAGAGGAGGGTTACCGAGTCCGCATGGACGAGGTCACGGAGGTTCCGGCTCCGGAGGACCTCTCGGTGAACAGCGGTCAAGCCAGGGACGAAGAGAAAGCCACGGCTCTGGTCAAAGCCTATGAGTTGTTCGAGATCTTCAAGCTTCTCTTCGTGGGCCTTATCCTCAACTCTGGCAACCTGAAGGCGAGTAAGCGCATGTTCACGAACGATGACATGAACTCGGTGACAGCTTTTGGGATCGTGGAGATCGAGCTTGGGTTCATGTACGATCTGCTCTACACCAAGGCACTGTTGCTTAACCGTGCTTGGGGCATCACTCGTTGGGTCATTAATCTCTCAGTGCCGTGTGTCGAGTTGGTATTCTTCTCCTTACAGGATAGGAAGGATTACCCCAAAGTCGACATCTATATCACCTCCTTGCTGATAAGTGCGGTCATGCTCTTAGAGATTTACTCGGTTCTGCTCGCATTTTCATCTGATTGGGTCGACCACTGGCGGATTCAGAGACCTGAGGGATCCGCGATATCATCTGCCGTGGCTTTTCTCCGGATCTGGCCGAACCCAAGATGGTCGAATTCTGTGGCCCAGTTCAGCCTCTTGAAATTATCTAGTAAGAAAAGAAACGGGATCTTCAGCAAGTATCCGTGGTTCGTCAGGTTAGATGAGAAGTTGGAGAAGAACTTCTACATCGATTACAAAGAGTTCAAGAGCAACATCAAAGAATGGACCTTCGGTCACATGAGAAAAACGGTCGGTTATCTGGAAGGGAAGAGCGGGTTGGCGGGTCTTAAGCTGGAGGCTAGTGAAGTACTGAAGAAGTCAAACAACGATCACCTGAACTGGAGTGTGGACGGTATGGAGTTTGACCAGAGCATCCTCATCTGGCACATCGCCACCGAGCTCTGCCACTACAAGGACCACGACGTGAGGCAAGGAAAAGGACCGGAAGACATCACAAACTACAAGATGAGTATGTTGGTCTCTCGGTACATGCTCTATCTTTTAGTTCTCCATCCTTCCATGTTGCCAACAGGGACAGAGGTGCTCCGATACGAAGATACTTCGGTCGACGCTCGGAAGTTCTTCGAGGACAAGCTAGCGGTGTTGTCAAAGAAAGAAACCAGCATCAACTCAAAGGTTGTCAAGACGTGGGCGCATAATTTATTCGAGAAAGAGAAACATGGCCACACCAGCGTTAAAAGCTGCAACAAGGCGCACAAGTCAACAGGGTCGCGCGACGTATGCGAACTCTGCCATCTTCTGCTCCAAGTGGGAACTCAGCTGCCCGCTGTGAAAATACGCGGTGGCAAAAGCAGGTCGGTGCTGTTTGACGCGTGCCATCTCGCATCCCAGTTGAATAAAATGGAGTCGGAAGACTTCGGTAGGAAATGGAAGTTGATCGGCAAGGTCTGGGCGAAGTTTCTGATATACGCGGCTTGCCAAAGTAAAGGCTACGAACACTCCGAGAGCCTGAGCAGAGGAGGAGAGCTTATCAGCCATGTTTGGCTTCTAATGGCGCATCTCGGCGTAGCAGAGCTGGTGCAAACTTCCGAAGCACAATGCATCACCAAACTGATCTTGAACTAGAACTTTCAGGTGCAATGCGTCTTTTGCTTAACCTACTGTTACTTGAGTAAGATAAATAAAGCTCATCATCATCATCATCTTGATGAGATGGTGAGCTTGAGCTGTTTCAATACTTGTTGTACTCGAGGATTCAAGAAATAATGAAACTGTGTATCTGCTGTTCTTCTTCACCAGAGGCGTTATCATTGGCACGGAGAATTTGAGTCCCTCAAACGTCGCTTGGTAACTTTCGGCATATCTCCTCAAAAGTGCCGACTAACTTTTTCATGTTGATTTACCTAGCAACCTCTTACCATAATTAATTTTCTTCCCGGTTTGTACACTTTTGACTTTGAGAAAGCAAGTATGTATCTATATGCGAGACGGAGACTTGTAACTCTTTTTTAGAGTGACTTGTAAGTTTCAATTTAAAAAAGAAAAAGAAAAAAAAAAAGAGTAACTTTAACCTACCATAAATTACTAGCTAACTTATCTACGTGGTTAGTAACATTTACTTAGTAAAATCCAGTTTGGGGCCAGTTTTTGCGTATTTATCACTTTAAGTTATGATTTTCTTTTAAAAATTGAAAGACAAAAATTATTTTTAGATCCGAAAATAATGAAAAACTTGCTTGTTATTCTCAGCAATTTTTACTAAATCTTAATGAGTTCGCTTGTGAAGTAAGTGATCCTTTACCTCTGTTAGTGATTAGAAGTATAGGCATTCCCCAAACGTCCAAGAATAATACACCGAAGCGTCAATGCAAGTGAGTATACATAATTTTCAGCAGCAACATAAATATCTCGGTAATAGACATAGACTCGCGGACATAACTTGGGAAACAGTGGTATCACAACAAAATTACAAGCGACTGTTCTTCAGAATAAGATCAAATGACAGGATAAACCAACATCTAGATCCAGATTTATTAACTCATCAGTCACTCAAAGCATCTCTGTTTGATCCAATGTCTATGCATAAAAATATGTTATTGGTTACAACTATGCTATATTGTAGAAATTCCTAGCAGAGGCAGAGCACCACTTATCTGAACTCTACCTATCAGGAATTCATATAATTTCATGAAGCATTATCTCCGGCACCACCAAGGAATAATAGTGGTGCGTTTGTTACGCGAAAATAAAATGATTTTCAAAACATTTTCATAAAAATAATGTCGTATCGCTTATAAAAATGAGTAAATGAAAAATATTTTTATCATCCATGAATATGTTTCGACGTAAATTGTTTTCGAATAATGAAAATATTATTCATGTTCTAAATATTTCAAGTGATACAAACGATTATTTTTAAATATTTTTGAAATCATTTATCTTCCACCAAACAAATGGAGTCAAATCTGATATTTAATATTCGTAAGCAGCAAATTACCAAAATACCCATAAAATTTTCATGGCCGCCACATTAATGATCTAAATTCCACGAATCGTAAATTACCTAAAAAGAGCCTAATTACGATAAAATTGGAAAATTGTCTTTAAATGCATTACTTCAGTCCATAAACTTGAACAAATATTCAACTGCCCTAAATAACTCTGGAGAAGCATAAATGAATACAATAGAGTCAAATCTGATATTTAATATTCCTAAGCAGCAAATTACCAAAATACCCATAAAATTTTCATGGCCGACGGCCACATTATTGATCTAAATTCTACAAATCGTAAATTACCTAAAAAGAGCCCAATTACGATAAAATTGGAAAATTTTCCTTAAATGCATTACTTCAGTCCATAAACTCGAACAAAGATGCAACTGCCGTAAATAACTTTGGAGAAGCATAAATGAATACAATAGATAGGGTTCATCCAAAAAAGTTCATATATATATATATATATATATATATATAAATATATTTTTTTGAAAATTCTGCATTTATACGGTCATTCTGTGAAATGTCACAATATACAAAACTCAATGTATAATATTTTTCCATCATCCATGATGAAAAAGATAACATTTTCAGCCACAGAGTAGAGCCATATTTCAAATACTCTTATTTTTCCATCACTGTTTGAGGTCTCCCAAAAATAGAAAAAATTATGAAAATTTATTGCAAATACCCTAGAAACTTCCATGCCCATACAAGCCGTCAAGACAAAAATTCAATTGGATATCGGGATAAGCTATACAAGCCTTTTGATGTTAACACATATGGAAAGGACTCACTTTTGAGATTTTACAGATTCAATGGGCTAAATTTGGACCTCATAACTCCTTCGCCGAAATTTCATTTTGGACAGATGGTATGTACAACAACGTAAGTGGTAATGAATGTGAACAATCAATTAAGTAGTGGCAAAAGGTTCGTATTTGGGACCAACCATTGCCTTGCTTGATTGCATTTAACAAAAGTCATGCAATAAATTAAAACAACTAAATAAATGGATATTTTGCAATACGAAAGATTGATGTTTGCAGCAACTTGTGGAGTTGTGAAAGACAAAGCAAAAAGATGTGCCTGCGGATGATGGAAGAATAACAGTGGAGTGTCAGAAGGTGGAGAGTTACAATCTTCGGTTTTGGATAATGTTTTTTGTAGGCGAAAAGCTTAAGTAAAGTGCATTAAGTGTAATGCATACAGAAATTCAAGACACGCCAAAAAGCGGAGGCCCAGACGGCTTCACCTTTGTTGGAACCAGACGTGTATGAAATCTTACTTTACCTGTGCATACGTAGCCCTTGTGCAGAGGCCTTTTTTTTTTTAAAAAAAATAATAATTATAAGAATAAACTAGAAATAAATCCTATAGAATTGGCGAGGCTGATTCACAGGCTTAAGGGTTAAAGATGAAATGCATATAGAAGCCAAAAGCACGCTAAAAAGGGCGGTCTAGCCAGCCTCTCGTTCTGCAGAATTAGGCATATATGCACCTTCATTTGCACACATCCAACCAATAAGGGACTCCGATTTTCATGAGTTGGTGTGTGCGATGAAAATTAGTGAGAAACGGACATGAAACCAAGTGTACACTTAAAGATTCTTTTCTTTCACTTTATAGCTTTATATTACTTGAGGACAAGTTTGGAATGAAGCTTACTAAAAGTTAGGCAAAACCTGGCTTCCTTTAATGTATACAAGATATATCATTCATATATAACTTTTTATTAGCATCAAGCCAAGAAATTGAACATTTTATCAAGAGGTTTCGAAACATCTAATCGATCTTTTTCACAGATATGGAAAAAGCAGGCATGGCTTTTAATTCTGACTTTTTATTATTTGGCATTTGAAATTTGACTGATCTAGAAACCTATACATAGCGACATTGAGGACATTTGCAATTGCAATCATGCCATTTTTCATAATTTTAGGGAAATCAAATTATGCATACTTTTATTTTGGCAGAAATTTTTGCTCGTGTAACGGAAAATTCAGGGAAGGTTCAAGTATGTACTTGCTATTTTCTAAATAAAGTTGACCTACAATTTGAAGTTTTGGCAGGTAGGCATAAGGATGACATTAGTGCCATAATTATTGTAAGGCACAAGTTGACCTACAATTTGAAGTTTTGGCAGGTAGGGATAAGGATGACGTTAGTGCCATAATTATTGTAAGGCACATACTTTGGTGTCAAAATTTTTTAAACAATCATTTATGTGCCACAATATGTATAAAGCAATATTTAAGTGATTGATGAAAAAACTGATGTGGGTCATTGAGGTCGCTTAAATGTACACTTTAAAAAAGATTTGACTCTAAAATGATCATTTATAAAATTTTAGCACTAAAGTAATCATTCCTAAAGCTTTCACACAAGAAGTTTTAAAATTGCCTGTGATGTGTAATTTATATACCAAACAACGTTGCTAAACACATCGATCTTTCACAAATTAGGATATTTGGTTAGATTGGTTTCCAAATGTTCCTCAATATCGATCCTTGCAATTTGTCAAAGAGAAGTGTGTTTAATTCAACTCAAGGGACTTTGGGCCTCTAAAATCCCTTAGGAAAAGTTAGGGCATCTAATAATCTTCTTTGAAGAGCATTGTGTGAAAGCCAGCATTGGCAAAGTTGAAAGTTCAAGACAGGTTGGGATCACTTTTAGCATTTTCGAAATGTTATTGTGGTGTCTAATGACTTTTTTCCTTCCAATCTTGCCCTCACTTGTAATTGTGTATCTCACTTTTGCCCCCTAGAAACACTGTTTATCGTCCTTCTCATACAATCTCTCTTTGCTCGCTAGATGCGTCGGTCGCAAAAGTAGAGGCTCACCTATGGTAGCGCGGCGTGACGTCGGCGATAGGCCATCCTCTCTCTTCCAGGCTTCGCCTGGGGTGCCATCTTCATCGATTTGTGCTTCCACTTTCATCCTTTGTTTTTTTGTTTTTTTGGAAACTAAAGTCCTTTACAAGTTTTTGGCGGATAGTGTTTTGTGTTTTTTGAACCCCTTTGATCTCAAGTTTTTTGCATCTATGCAAGGGCATTTCACCGTAATCCATTTCCGTAATGCTTGAAGCTTTGTTGTTCAATCTAAGAGCAAGGTTAGTGAAGAAATAAATACGAACTTACGAGAGGTGAAGAAAATTTTATTTACTATCCTTTTTGTCAGGAAAACAAATGGATCTATGTGATTTAAGATGAAACTATTTTAAGAGAATATTTGCTCTGTGATTTTGCTCTTGAGTCTAACAAAACAAAGAAAAATGCTCATAAGCAAAATAGTGTCAAAATTAGATTTTTTTTTTTTTTTTTGTGATTTTTGCTTTTGGCTCGCTCTAATTTTAAAAATTTTAGACCAACAATTTTATAAAGGATAAATTTAATGCCAAAACTTATCACTTTAGTGCCAAAACATTTTAGAGCAAACATCTAAGTGACTTCAACGAGTCACGCCAAATTTTTGGCAAACTAAGATCTAAGTGACTTCAACGAGTCACGCCAAATTTTTGGCAAACTAAGATCTAAGTGACTTCAACGAGTCACGCCAAATTTTTGGCAAACTAAGTCATTGTATTCACTTAGGTGATCATTTTCCAATAATTGTGGCACTCAAAATGATTGTTTGAGAAGTTTTAACACTAAAGTGGTGCTTTATAAAAATTGTGGTATTGATGACGTCATTTTCGCTCTAGGGAAAAGTAAAACTTATTTTGAGGTTATGAAAATTTGGACTTTGAGGGTTTCATAGGTTCTTGGTCGCATGTTTCTAGCCTTTTTATCTGCAATGTTAAGAGTTTAATTAAGGTGACCTAAAGGTGGTGCATCGGCTGGGTCCTTCGCGTGACAGTACGTGGAGGACGAAAAAAGTTCAGCTCATAAGAAAAATATTTAGTGAGTGTCGCAGACCACACGCAATAGGTCAAACATGGACGACAAGTCGTGATCATGATAGTCATAAATCACATCAGCAGATGGGGATGTGGTATGAGACGTGCGCTCTCATGTATTGTTTTATCATAGCAACGACTTCCAGGATTTAATACAGAGATTAGTATCAAGGACAATAATATGCCGGTCGGGAATCGAAGCAATCAACTCAAAAGCATCGTAATCGTTTCAACTTGGGGTGAGCATTTAGCACTCCCTTTTTGGTCTTTTTGTGTCTTTGCTTGTTGTTATAGCAACCCAAATGGGTTATTTTTATATTCCACATGGATCATGTTGGGCTGTGGGAGCATGCCAGACAAAGTGTTAAGATCACAATGATTTTAATGAAGTTCATAGGATTTGAAATTTTGAGAAGTGATTGAGAAACTAGACTTTAACTCTAGGCCTATATTTCAATCTTCTCAATTTAATCAGATTATAAACATGCTAGTATAAATATTGGAATATGATTTTATTGCTTTACTTCATCCTCGGGCAAATTTAGAGAATTGCTTTATAATTATGCATCCAAAAGTGATGTCGCGAGTAGTCTGTCGAGGGTGTTTCAAAAGCATATTGCTTTTTTCATTCCTGTAATGTTATGCAGGGTAAGCAAGTGCCTTTGAATTTGATTTCAAAATCAAGTTATTGGTTATAAAGAGTGGCCATTTTAAGTACATTGCAGAGGGTAAATTCAAGGCTAATGTTGTTTTGCCTTGCTTTGTCCTCTCCCTTTATAATCCTTAGATCGACTGAGGGTGTCCGATCGTTGCGCCTTTTGGTGCCAACATCGAGTTCAACCATGGGATTTTCATTGTGTTGGAGAAAACTTCTTTATTGTTTTGAAGCTAACAAAACCTTTCCAAAAAGTCTAGTCTGAAGAATTTCAGACTTTTTTTATTAAAGTCTGAAGACTGCCAGATCTTAATCTCAAAGTCTGCCCTCACTGACTATTTCCAGACCGAAGAATGAAAACTTATCCAGATGCGAGATTATCTTCAAGTATACGTTTCGTATGGTTTTTTAGAAGATCTTATGGCTAGATATAGCATCTACTTAATTGATTATTCTTATTGGAATCTACTCTGATATGAAGATCTTTTGAAAGGCAAAGCAAACTTGGAAGATTCTACTTATGGAAACCAATATTCTGATTGTATGGGCGAACATGATTTTCAGGCTTTCATCACAACTCTCTAACGACTCGAGATCACCTTGATTGATTATGTCCAATGGGTATATTGTAAGAACTCATTTAGAAAATGCCAACTGTCGTGAAGGCATGAATGAGTATATAAGGTAGACTCGTTAGTTGTTCAAGTGTGTGCGTGAAAAAAAAAATTTCAAAGTCTGAAGCCTTCTAGTTCTTTGCTATTTCATTAATTGAGCTCAAAGTTGTATATAAAAGAGAGAAACACATAGTGAGACTTTGTGAGAGACCAATAGAGACTCTTCACTGAGAAAGTTAAAGATCACAAGTTGTAAAATCTCTTTTGATTCATAGTGAAATTCAGCCAGTGGGTTGTCAGCGCGGGAGAGTGGATGAAGCTTGGTCTAAGCTGAATCACTATAAACCATGTGTTCAAATTCTCTTTCCTTGAACTTCTCACTTTTATTGGTAGATTTATATTGTTGTTTAAAGCTTATTACGTCCTCAGTCTATTATCTTCTAAAGGCAAACTACTTCTACTAAGTCTTGCGAAAATTTTTATTTACACCTATTCACCCCTTCTAGGTATTTGCACTAGCCCCTTTTACATTGCCCTGCCCAAAACTCAAGAACTGTGGAAGGAGTGGGGGCTGCGGTTGTTCGTCCTCCTTAGCTTGTTCCTCCAATTGATCCTCGTGACTCTGGGCTTTCGGAGGAAATCCATCTACAGGTATTGGATCCGCGTCGTGGTCTGGACGACGTACCTATTGGCCGACTCCATCGCAACCCTCATGCTCGGCATCCTGTCGAATCGCCTGGCCAACATCAAGGAAGTGAAAGGCACGATCGATCCGAAGAGCCAGATCACTGCTTTCTGGGCGCCGTTTCTTCTCCTCCACTTGTGCGGGCCTGACACGATCACCGCGTATGCCCTGGAGGGCAATGAGCTATGATTGAGGCAATTAGCGCGGCTTTGCGTCCAGGTAGCACTAGCTTGTTACATCTACTTTATGGCCTTGTCAGGGTCTACGCTATCGATATTAGCAGCTGGCGTGATCCTGGTGGGGTTCATCTAACATGCAGAGAGGACGTGCTTTCGCTTCCCGATTTCGGTTCCATATACCCCAGGATGATGTAGCAGTACACTCTGAAGACAGAGGAGGGTTACCGAGTCGACTTTGACGAGGTCATGGAGGTACCGGCTCCGGAGGACCTCTCAGTGAACAGTGGTCAAGCTATCGACAAAGAAAAGGACGGGACTCTGATTGAAGCCTATGAGTTGTTCAAGATTTTCAAGCTTCTCTTCGTGGGCCTTGTCCTCAACTCTGGAGACCTGGAGGCCAGTAAGCGCATGTTCGTGAATAATCCTGCTATGGACTCGACGAAGGCTTTTGGGATCGTAGAGATCGAACTGGGGTTCATGTACGATCTGCTCTACACCAAGGCACTATTGCTGAACCGTGCTTGGGGCATCTTTCGTTGGATCATGAATCTCTTGGTGCTGTGTGCCATGGTGGTGTTCTTCTCCTTACAGGATAGGAAGGATTACCCCAAAGTCGACATCTATATCACCTTCTTGCTGATAAGTGCGGCTATACTTTTAGAGATTTACTCAGGTCTTCTCACAATTTCATCCGATTGGGTCGACCACTGGCGTCTTCGGAGACCTGGTGGATCCACAATATCATCTGCCATGTCTTTTCTCCGGATCTTCCCGGATCCAAGATGGTTGAATTCTGTGGCCCAGTTTAGCCTCTTGAAATTATCTATCAGGAAGAGAAACGGGATATTCAGCAAGTATCCCTGGCTCGCCGAGTCAGATGAGAAGTTGGAGAAGAACTTCTACATCGATTACAGAGAGTTCAAGAGCAACATCAAAGAATGGACCTTCCGTCACATGAGGGAAACGGTCGCTTATCTGGAAGGGAGGAGCAGATTGGAGAGCCAGTTGACGAGTCTTGAGCTGGAGGCTAGCGAAGTATTGAAGAGGTCGAACGACGGTCACCTGAACTGGAGTGTGAACGATATGGAGTTCGACCAGAGAATCCTTACCTGGCACATCGCTACTGAGCTCTGCCACTACAAGGACCTCAACAAGAGGCAGGGAAAAAGCCCGTCACGAACTTCAAGATGAATAAGTTGGCCTCTCGGTACATGCTCTATCTTTTAGTACTTCATCCTTCCACATTGCCAACAGGGACAAGGGTGCTCCGATATGAAGATACTTCCATCGATGCTCAGAAATTCTTCGAGGACAAGTTAGCGGTGATGTAAAAAAAAGAAACCGGCTTCAACTCATCGGTTCTCAAAACGTGGGCGCAGAATTTATTCAAGAAAGAGAAACATGGCCACCCCGTTGTTAAAAGCTGCAAAGAGGAGCACAAGTCAACGGAGTCGCGCGATCTACGTGAAGTCTGCCATGTTCTGCTCCAAGTGGGAACTCAGCTGCCCGCCACAAAAAAACGCGGTGGCAAAGCTTTGACGCATGCCATCTCGCGTACCAGTTGAATGACATCGAGTCGAAAGACTTCAGCAGGAAATGGGACTTGATTGGCAAGGTTTGGGCGAAGCTTCTGATTAACACGGCTTACAAAAGCCGCAGCTATGAACACTCCGAGAGCCCGAGCAGAGGAGGAGGGCTTATCAGCCATGTCTGGCTTCTAATGGCGCATCTCGGCGTGGTAGAGACGGTGCAAACTTCCGAAGCACAATGTTACCAAACTGATCGTGAGCTAGAACTTCGGGTGGAATGCGTCTTTTGCTTAACCTACTGTTACTTGAGTAAGATAAATAAGTTAAAGCTCATCATCTTGATGAGATGATGAGCTTAACTTGCTCTTCTTCACCAGAGGCATTGTTGGAAAAATTTGACTTCGAATTGGATAGAATAATAAAGTCAAACTTTGAGGCATGATATCAGTTTCTTTAAGAAATTATTTGCCCCATATAGTTGCTAGTGGTCACTAGCAAATTTCCTCCAGAATATAACAAAATCTCGATTGAATTCTAATATTTGTTCAATAGGGTGGTCTTTGATAAAAATGGTTCAATTCTAGTATTTCTCCGGGAAAAAACCACAAAAAACCACGAACTTTGGTCAAATGGGTGGATCGGGTCGGGTTTAGGTCGGGTAAAAAATGGTCCGACCCATATTAACCCGTTTTAACTCTTTTTTCATGCAATGTAATTTGATGACTCATACCATACCCGACCCATACCGAAACACATTAATATTTAACTCAATTTAAGTTAATTCTCTCCCACCCATTTAATTCACTTTAAGCTCTTCACATATATGTTACTTGAATAAAAACTTCACATCAAATTTAAAAAGTAAATTTAACAATTTGAAATTTGTAAAAAAATAAAAAAATTGAAAAATATTTAACTAAATCTAAGAAAGCTTTTTTTTTTTTATGATTTTTTAAAAAAGGTATTGCTAAAACACTTTAATGTAATACAAGTTTAATGGAAAAATTTTATAAGTTTTATAAAAAAATATTTTTTAAAAAAATCAAAATTTTAATTATTTTTATTTTTTAAAATTCAAAATTTTAATTTATTTTAGTTTATTTTTTAAAAATATTATTTTTAATTATTTTTAATTTTTAATTTTCTTTTTCTTGGATTGGCTGCCAACCACGAAGATGACCAATGACCGGCCATCGATGAGCTCGAGGTTGCCCGACATTGCGAGCTCGAGCCTCGCGGTTGTTGGTAAGGCCTTTGCCTCGCCGGATCAACAAGATCAAGCTCACTAGTATCAAACAAGCTCATGTCTTGCTGGACATTAGCAAGTCCCCGCCTCGCCCGGATCGGCAAGATCAAGCTTGCTTAACACCGGCCGGGCCTTAGCTTCACTAGATCGGTGAGATTGAGCTCACCCGATGTTGACGAGCTCGAGCCTCACTAGTCGTTGGTGACCTTGAGCTTGTGAGAAGTCGGCGAGCTTAAGCCTCACCTGGCCAATTGCCGGTCATTGTCATGCTGGCCATTGGCTAAGGCATGAGGAAGAAGAAATGAAAAAAAAAAAGAAAGAAAGAAAGAAAGAAAGAAAGAAAAAAGAAACATAAAAATAATTCTAATTTTGATTTTTATAAAAAAAATTATAAAGTTAAAGGGGTAAAGAGAGAGTGTGAGGCTTGGGTTGAAAATGGATTTTTAAGTCCAACCTATTTAAGACTTATTTAACTAGTCTCTTCAAAATATAAATGACCCATATATGACTCACTTCAAAATGTAAGTGACTCATATATAATTTATTTATGATTTAAATGGGTCATGTATGGGTTTATGACCCATTTTGACTCTTCTACTCCGGGGTCTCTAAAGAGAAACAATTGAAAAAAAATGACTGTATTTTCATTTGAAAGAAAACAAAAAATGAAAGAAGAAAATTATGATTGAATAAATGCGTTCGACATTTAATAGCAAAAAACAAGAAGTTACATTTAAATAAACACAACATTCCAAGAATTAAGAAGTTATGTTTGAACATGTACAACCTTAACTATAAGAAGAAATAATAAAATTCGAAATTAAATAAATAATAAATAATAAATAATTGCGACTCCTTTGTGAATAGTCACATTGTTTCGATAGAATGCTATGGTTAATTTTTTTTTATCTAAATATATTTGAATTTTTCAACAAATAAAAAATAACGATCCTTGATTAGTGCCAAATCTCATCCATGTACGCACACATATTCTTTCGATATGGGACAAGACAGCTCTTAATTTGTTTTAAAACAAACTACCAATGATCTCTCACTTTGTTTGTAAGATAAAATTACAAAAATAAAACGTAAAAAATATACAACCAAAATTTCCATGAGATTAATATATACATACATATATGTATATATGTAAATGTTTCTTTCAAGTTAAACTTTTATTTAGTGCAAGTATCTCAAAACTCTATCAAAATGACAAGGGCTCGACTTTAAAGTTATACTTTTAAATAACAGAATCGAACATACTACACATATACTAACCTCTTGTTTCAACAATAAGTTCTATATTACTTAGCATTAATATGGCCTCGTGTTTGATCCCATTTCATAAGCTCTCTAAAAAATAGTCTTAACTTTTGTCCGAAGTGGCACTACTTCTTAGCTCATATAGGTGAAGTATCTACCATGTATTTTTATTACTATAACACATTACAAGTTTGTACTATATTTTAAATCATACGAAATTTAACAGATGATACTGACTTCTCATCATATCAAGACTAATGTAAGTATCAAACAAATCACTTTTAGCAATTTGTTTTTACCCATTAAATCTTGTAACTAATGATGTTCTAGAAAAAAAAGTTGGATTATTTTCATTGGTGATTTTAAATGAAGGGTTTAGTCCCATTTCTTGTGAGGTCATATTTACCATGTCTCTTGGTAAAGCCTTGATCAAGGTATTGGTTAGATTATTGCTTGACCTCACGTAAACAATTATTATGGTACTTCCTTTAATCAATTGTCTCACATATTCATGTCTTAGACTAATGTATCTAAACTTACCATTGTAGGTGCTTTTATAAGCTTTTGTCAAAGTGGCCTAACTATCATAATGGATAGAAATATGAGGCATAAGATTAGGCCATAATTTGATATCCAACAACAAATTTTTACTCCATTTAGCCTCTTTCCCAATTGCCACTAAAGTAATGAATTCGAATTCCATCATTGAGTGAATTATACATGTCCGTTTATTGGCCATCCAAGATACAACACCTCTACCTAGTGTGAAAATCCATCCAAAAGTGAAATGTTTATTGCCCACACTTGTAATCCAATAAGTATCGACATATCCTTCTAATATAGCCGAATAATTATTTTAGAATAATCATAAATTTTTAGTTCTCTTAAGATAACAAAAAAATTATGATAATAACCTTCCAATGTTTTATATTTGGATTACAAATATATGTACTCAACTTATACACGGAATAAGCAATATTGGTTTAGTACAATGTATTGCATACATTGAAGACCCTATAGCATTCGTATATTCAAGTCATGCCACTGCTCTACTAATATTATAATTTAATTTGATGCTAGAATTACATGAAGTACTTATTTCTTAGAAACCAAAATGTTGAAATTTATTGTAATCAATGTGGCTCAAAGAATAACCTCTATTATTTTCTTTGAAAGCAAGATGTTGAAATTTATCATAATCAATGTGGCTCAAAGAATAACCTCTATTAGAGTCCCTTTGTTGGTTTCTTTTTATTTATTTTACTTGTGGCGGGCAAAGGTCGTGGCCCTCTCCTAGCGTTGCTTAGATCTAGGCGCAGCCACCATGGCCACGAACCCAGAGCTTGAGCTCTAGTGACCAAATCTCGAGACGGCCACAAGGTAAAAAAGAAAAGAAAAATGAAAGAGGGATGTGGCTGAAAAGAAAACCCTAAATCCCATGGATCCCAGATCCATTTTGTTCCAGTAAGATTAAGCTAGCCTATCTAGTTTCGTTTGTTAACTGTGGTACATGTCTCGTTTAAATATTCATCAATTGGAATCCTATTTCCATTAACCTTACTTCGATTTTTTTTTTATATATAGATAAAAAAATAAAACACAATAATAAAAATAATAAATGTAGTTATAAATAGATAGTGCCCTTATACAAAACAAATAAAACTTTTTAAATTTATCGCTTTCATTCTGCCTTTGGATGAATTTTTTATAACGAAAAAGGAATTCAAACAAAATAAAAAAAATTTATTCGCATTTTTTTATTTCTTTTTATTTCTTCGGATTCAAAATTCGAATATTTTTGGCATGCTAGCTTTGCATTGGGATTTTCACCCACCCTCGCTCATCCAAGGCGGCCAGGTAAAAAGTGCGGTGACTACTATACCAATTTACCCGGTGGTAGTTGAGGCATGCTCCTACTTCAAAACCCTAATCACCCACCTCTTGTCCTCCAGCCAACTTTGACCCTAAAGTTGAGTCCCTCTTCAACCTCACCAAGTAGACCAATCCCAACTCCCTTTCCCTTAAGCTAGCCCACCTCCCTCACAATTGCTCCCACCTCAAGCTTTGCGTAATGTCCGCCATCTTCCTCCACAAGCTCCTCACCCACGATGACTCCTAAATCTATCCCCACCTTGCCCTATAGACCCAATCCTCCTTCAAGTTCACTCCTCCCTCGGTGAGAAGTCCTCACCTCAATTCACCACGAGGAGGCCAATCAGCCTAGCCATGGAGACACTTTCCGAGATCTTTAGGATGATAACGTTCTTTGCTGGTGGCCAACCACTAGCAAAAAGAAGAAGAAAGGAAAAAGAAAAAAAAAAGAAACAAAATCAAAAATTAAAAAACATATTAAAGTATTATCAAAATTTGTCAACATTAGTACTAATTGCTTAACATTAGATAGCCAACATCCTTGTCAGTGAATTCTAACCGAAATTGACTGGATGGACTCAATCGACAAATTTAAAATATTTATTATTGAATTGGCAAACGTGTAATAGATTTAAAACTTTTTAAATAATAACAAATGGAAGTTAAATAAATTTTCTACATGTTTTGAAATTTGCCATAATAATCCATAATAATTCATCAAGTGGAATATTGTCCTTAACAATATTATTATCTAGACACAGACTCAAACTTTATGCTTGTGCATGAAAACTCTACTGTTGGTTCGTAGGTCCTAGTGTTTAGGACCAAGTCTTTGGCAGTTGGGCTCAATCCTTGGCACCAACGCCTAGGTCCATCAAGGCCGAGCCCAAACCTTAGTGCTTATGCTTGTGCTTGTGCTCGATTGCCTAGCACTCAAGTTGGGATCCATAAAGGATGTGCTCGGTCCTTGATACTCGAGCTTTGATCTACAAAGGCAATTTGTGAGTCTTCAACGGTCAGGCTTGGGTCTTTGATTAATGAAATGTTCATTTTTATAAAAATATTTTTTAAATATTGAATTTTTAATTATTTTTAAAATTCAAAATTATTTTTTTATTTTCTTTCCTTTTTTATTTTCTTTTTTTTTTTTTTTATTATTATCCAGGGAACCTCGTGCCTGAGACAGCGTAGAATCCACCACCCGCTCATGTAAATCGCTTGACGATGCCGTGGATCGAATCTTCCCGGACCTCTTGTGAAAAGTTCCCTTGCCCAACCACCTACGCTACCACCACGGGTGGTTTATTTTCTTTTTCCTTCTTCCTCAGCCAATAGCCGACCACGATGACAACCGTCCAACATATCACAAGCGAGAGATAGCTAATAAGGTTGAGTCTTGCTAGATCGAGTAATGTTCAAGCCTTGCCTGAGATCGATGAGCTCAGCCTCACTTGAGCCCAGTCTTGTCCCTTGCCTGATTGATCGCTAGTCAAGGAATAAGGAAAAAAGAAAATTTTTTTAAAAAAATAAAAAAATAAAAAAATAAAAATTCAAATTTTTGGTAATTTTTCTTTGAAAAATCTAATTTCCCTACTAAACGGCGAAAAATATTTTCTAATTCATTTATAGATTTAATTGAACTCAAAAATATTATCATTTTTATGGAAAATGAATTCTTGAAAAATGTTTTCTAGAAACAAGCGTCTAAATCCAAATTATCCGAAAAGCTCACACTGGGATTATCCAAAAAATTTCCTGTTTAAGTTTGGAAATGTGGTTTGGACCAAAAAAAAAAAAAGTTTGGAAATGGGGTAAAAAAAAAGCGTGAAAATGGCTTAAAATATAATAATAGAGAAAAAAAGTAATATTTGGAAAAACGAGCAGACCAGATCCATAACCCGATCCAAATCATTCCTCCTCCTCCTCCTCCCCCCTCGCGGACGCTCCTGCTCCCGCTGCACGACGCCGGTGCCATGGAAGAGCTCTCGCGACGGCGGCCGCTCTCCGAGACCCGCTCCATTCGTCTCTCGAGAGGCGTCCCAGTCTCTCTACCCAACCTCTCGACCCTTGTCGTCGTCCTCCTCGCTTCGCTCTTCGGCAACGCCCAGTGCATCAGGTTCGCGAATCGGATCCCCGACCCGGCCGCTGGCTCTCCGAACCAGCCGCTGAGGACCGCCGTCTTCGCCCTCGGGAGCTTCTGGAGGTCCGAGGCCGTCTTCGGCTGCCTCGATGGCGTCGTCCGGACCGCCGTCGGTTACGCCGGCGGTACCAAGCCCAACCCCGAGTACCGGAGCTTGCGCGATCACGCCGAATGCGTTCAGGTAGTTTTCTTCGTAAATCTTGATTTGGTTTTATGTTATGGACCTATTACGAGAAGATTCCGTGTAATTGCGATTGAATAGGAGACGGAAAACGTTGGGATTGTACAGATCGGAAGCTGATGGTGCTATCGACCGAGTGTGTGGTTTCAATGATCGGAGATGCTTAGCTGTCATTTGCCAACTAGTGTGGATGCCATGGGATAGGAATTAGATTTCTGAATTGCTTACTTTGTCGTAGTAGTTATCTGAAGGGGCTTTTGGTATCAGGCCACTCGAATGCTTTGATATGACTTTCTTGATGCTGATTTGATGTTGTTTCTATCTTGTATTTGTGACTGAAACTTCTGGTCTTCATCATATCTGCTGGTTGGTCTAGTTATGCGACTATCGTGGCTCATTTTGTTTACATGTCTTTCACGACCACAATTATGCGAAGATAAGTTAATTGATCTGGTTATCTGAAATGTAAAGTTGGGTTGACATGATTTGTGCACACGAATTCCTGTGTGCTCTTGCTCCGGTGGGTACATTGGCAACAGAACTAACGAAACTACAATGTACTTGCTGGTTCATATTTTGATATACTGCAACATATCCACCAGTGCGCCAAACTGAGTTCGCTACAATTTTGAGCTGTGTGAAAGTGAACTGATGTCTTATGTTACTTCAGAGTCAAGCTTCCATCCGGATCGAAGAAAATTGTGCCAAGTGGCTGCCGAGCAATGATTGGGCAGGTTGCTGGTGGAGGAAGAACTGAGATGCCCCTCCTTAAGGCTGGCAATGCTTAGCACAAGTTCAGAGTGGAGGAACTGCTGGCCGAAGGTAGGGGTGTGCAACTGGACTGAGTATATCCGGTTCTTGGATCGGCTCACCCGGAAAATAGGGTTGGGAACCGGTTCCCAAAATTTAGAACCGGTTTAAACCGATCCGGGAACAGGTTCCGAGTAATTACCCACTGGGAATAGGTTCCTAGACCGGTTTTAGAACTGGTTCTCGGACCGATTATGTAAGTCGATGTCCAAAACCCTTTTTTTTTTCTCCCGATTTCTATTCTTACTCCCGCAATCACACGATATTTTTCCTCTTGGCTCTTTCAAACACGCACAGCACTCCTTCTTTATCATTCCTCTTCCTCACTTGCTTCCCTCCCACCAACTCCCTCTCGCACCGTCCGATGGACGGACGGTGAGGTATCACATGGATTGACTTGCCTAATTTGTCTTTTGTAGGAGTAGTTATGCTTGCATGAATGATTAACTTCATATAGTAGTTGTAGGAATAAAACTAATATTAAATCCATGTTTGTTGCTAATTATTTGCCTTATAATTTTATTTATTATAATTAGCCTTGTGGATCTTTAATTTTTCGTTTAGTCAAAAAGTTCATTAATTTATTTATT
Organism: Eucalyptus leucophloia subsp. euroa; assembly: GCA_017140325.1. NCBI lineage: Eukaryota > Viridiplantae > Streptophyta > Magnoliopsida > Myrtales > Myrtaceae > Eucalyptus > Eucalyptus leucophloia. Next base: position 22,600,024 of record CM029473.1, on the reverse strand, counting down.
ATAAGTGCTTAATATTTCAATACAAATTATGAGGATTACGTTATTTTCTTATATATTAATATAAAATTTGAAGTCGTATAGGATATCGGGAGATTGCAAAACAAGTTCCAATGGAAACAGGATTGACCCTTGGAACCCGATCAGAAAAACAAGGTGCAAAACAGGTTCCAATGGAAACAGGATTGACCCTTGGAACCGGATCAGAAAAACAAGGTGGGTTAGATACAGAGTCCAATACAAACATAGTCGGGTATAGGGTCCAAAAAAGAGGAACCGGTCATAACAGGGTCCGGTACAGGGTCTAGGTTTAGACTTTACCCACGTTGGACCCGATCACCCCTAGCCGAAGGTGCGTGGTGTGGCCATGAACCCAGTTGAGCATCCTCACGGAGGAGGTAACCACCAACACATTGGTCACGTGAGCACAGTCAGGCGTGATGCGCCACCCGGCCAGAAGGTTGGTCTCATCACCGCTCGCAGGACTGGTCGGCTCAGTGGACAAGCCGCCGCAACTGCTGCCAAGGCTGATAAGAGTGCTTGAAGAGATATTCCTGTTTTTCTTCATTTGGTATTCCGTTGGACTCGGTTTTGGGTATTCTACAATTATAATTCTGGGAATTTGCGGATGCATTTTGTAGTTGAAGTTTTGGTCTGGTTTAATGTATCAGATAGTCTTTTATATGCTAAATTGCCATGAGATGTGGTGTCGCATTGCCTCTCATTAATTATTTTTCCCTTCTCTATATGAATATCAAATAAATTAATTGTACTTAATTCTTTTTAACGAAATCATGGATATTCCATTCGTGATTAATAACCTATATAAAATCCACATCAAAATATCAATGGCTTATATTATTCTCTTAATGGGTCGATTTGGATATGGTAATAATCGATTGTTTGCAGTTATTGCTCATGTCCTCTAATAGATAACCGTCCATCCGAGCTTGGAGATAGGGGTTGTAGGCTTTAATTTTTCTCTTCTGATCTAATTTGGGAGTCGTTTTTCGCTTGGCTTGATGTCTTCTTTCGTTCATCGTTGTTGCTTTTCTTTGCTTATTGTTGGGAGTCGTTTTTCGCTTGGCTTGATGTCTTCTTTCGTTCATTGTTGTTACTTTTCTTTGCTTATTGTGGTGAATATATTTGCTTGAAGAAGTTCTCCTCTCTCTATTTAGATCGTGCGGAGTTTTTTTCTCCCGATTTAAATATAGAATTGAGAGTTTCTTGGAAGTGTTTAATTTGTGGTCGTTCACCATGTTGTTGTCTCTGTATGGTATGACGATGAAAGCCATAATTTCTAGAAAGGAAGATCCCAATATGTGCCTATCATTGACGGTTTCAATTGTCGGCTACTGATTATTTATTGATATAATGATAGATCTGATCTTTTGTTTTTTGAATTTTGTTTTGTTTTATAGTTTTTTGTGATTTGTTTTGCTTGAAAACTTTCTATATTCCCATCATGTTTGATTTTGTCAAAGAATTTTGGTTCACTCAGGAGAGAGAAAACATTAAAAATTAATTCGACAATATTTTTCATTAGCCAAATGATGGAGTTAATGGAAGGAATTAATTGCACAAATTTGATAAATTTTAGGACTTAATTACATCTTTTGGAAGTTTTAGTACTCAAATATAGGGTGTACTTCTCTCTATAAGAAAACATTAAAAAAATTATGTCAACATTATTCAATAGCTAAACTGATAGAATTAATGGAGGGAATTAATTGTGTAAACTCGACAAATTTTAAGATTTGATTATGCTTTTTGGAAGCTTTATGACTCAAACACATGGTGTACTTATCTCTACAAGTTAAATATCTATAGAATTGCCAAAGTGAATTCATATAGGTTCTAATTTGTGTTGGGCTAAATTTCACAAGACTGTATACCACTACCTTGAAATTTCTTCCTTTTATCTTTGTCCTTTACATATTGCATAATATATAACGTATAGTATGTGGAGTGAGAGGCTTAGTTTGCTTATGTTATGACGTGATACGGAGATTAATGTATAGCTGGGGTAGCACAACCTTGATAGCGGTCGCTTGTCATCACGTGACCTCGACAACGGGCTGTTGTCTCTTTTTCCGGCATCGCCTGAGGTGCCATCTTCGTCAACATTCTTTGTTTTTTTTTTTTTTTTTTTTTAACTAGAGTCCATTACAAGTTTTTGGCAAATGATGTTTTGCATTTAGTGAAACCTTTTTAACCTAAGGTTCTTTGTGTCTATGCAAAGGTATTTTGCAAAACTGAACCAAACACACTGTAATACATTTTGGCAATGCTTGAAGCTTTGTTGTTCGATCTAAGAATAGAGAGAAATAATTACAAACTTTCAAGATGTGAAGAAAATTTTACTTACTTATCCTATTTGTTAGGAAAACAAATAGATCTATGTGGCTTTAGATGAAACTTAAGAGAATGTTTGCCCAATGATTTTGCTTTTGAGCCTAACAAAAGAAAGAAAAATCGTGTCAGAGTTATAATATTTTCTGTGATTTTTATTTTTGGCTTGCTCTAATTTTTAAAACTTTAGAGCAACAATTCTATGAATCATCAATTTAATGCCAAAACTTTTTGAATGATCACTTTAATGTCAAATTTTTCTAAAGCAACCTTTTAAGTGACTTCAACAAGCCATGCTAGATTTTCAGCAAACTAAGTCACCGTATTCACTTGGATGATCATTTTTCAAAAGTTGCTGCACTTAAAACAATTGTTGGAAAAGTTTTAACATTAAAGTGATGCCTCATAAAAATTTATGGCATTGATGATGTCCTTTCCGCCCTAGGGAAATATAAAAACTTATTTTGAGGTATAAATTTTTGGACTCTCAAGTTTTCGTAGGTTCTTAGTCGCATGTTTCTAGCCTTGATGCGCAATTTTAAGGGTTTAATTAAGTTAAGCTAAAGGTGGTGCACCAGCTGTGTCCTTCGCGTGACAGGATGTGGATGAACATGTTCAGCTCGTACGCCACATGACATGGAGAAAAATGTTCAACGGGTGTCATACAGCACATGTCAAGAGATGGACGATAAGTCGTGATCATGATGGTCATAAAGCGCATCAGTTGACGGTGATACGGTGTGACACCTGCGCTTTTGTGCATTGTTTTATCGTAGTGACGACTTCATTCTAGGATTTAATATGGAGATTAGTATCCAAGGACAATAATATGCTATATGGGAATTGAAGCAATCAACTGAATGCATCGGAATTGATTTAACTTGGAGTAAGCATTTATCATCCTGTTTTTGGCCTTCTTGTGTGTCTCTACTTGTTATAGTAACCCAAATGGGTGAATTTTTTATTCCATGAGAATTGTATATTCCACAAAGATTATGTTGGGCTGGTGGAGGCATGGCAGACGAAGTGTTAAAATCACAATGAATATAATTAAGTTCACATAATTCAAAATCTTGACAAGTGTTTAAGGAATCGAACTTTTTTTTTTTTTTTTTGAAAAAGAAGGAATCGAACTTTTAACTCTAAGATTATATTTCATTCTTCTCAATTAAATCATATAGTAATCATGCTAGTATGAATGCCAGAATTTAATTTTGTCACTTTACTTCATCCTCGGGAAAATGTAGAGAATTGTTTGACAATTATGCATCCAAAAGTGGCGTGCGAGTCATGCGTTGTGGGTGTTTCAAAAGGCATACTGCTTTTTCATTCCCGAAATGTTATGTAGGGTAAACAAGTGCTTTTGTATTTGATTCCAATATCAAGTTATTGGTTATAAAGAGCCGCTGTTTTGAGGAAGCCGCAGAGGTAAATGCAAGGTTAATGCTGTTTTGCCTTACTTTTTTCCTTTCTCTTTATAATCCTAAGATCGACGTACGGTGCCCGAACGTTGCGCCTTTTGGTGCCGACCACAAGTTCAACCATGGGATTTTCGCTGCTCCCCGAAAGCTCTCGAGAACTGTGGAAGGATTGAGGGCTGCCGTTGTTCGTCCTCCTCAGCTTGTTCCTTCAATTGACCCTGGTGACTCACGGCTTTCGGAGGAAATCCATCTACAAGTACTAGAACCGAGTCGTGGTCTGGACGACGTACCTATTGGCCGAGTCCATTGCAATCCTCACGCTCGACGTCCTCTCAAATCGCCTGGCCAACATCAAGGACACGAAGGGGACGATCGATCCGAAGAGCCAGATCACTGCTTTTTGGTCGCTGTTCCTTCTCCTCCACTTGGGTGGGCCTGACACCATCACCGCGTATGCCCTGGGGGACAATAAGCTATGGTTGAGGCAGTTGGCGCGGCTTTGCATCCAGGTAGGACTAGCTTGTTACATCTACTTCATGGTTTTGTCAAGGTCTGCATTGTCGATATTAGCAACTGGCGTGATCCTGGTGGGGTTCTTCAAATATGCAGAGAGGACACTGTGCTTGCACCTGGCAAGCGAAGGTCGACTTCGAGATTCGATGCTTTCGCTTCCCGATTTCGGTCCCATATACCCCAGGATAATGGAGCGGTACACTCTGAAGAAAGAGGAGGGTTACCGAGTCGGCATTGACGAGGTCATAGAGGTTCAGGCTCTGGAGGAACTCTCAGTGAATAGCTGTCAAGCCATCGACAAAGAAAAGGACCGGACTCTGGTCGAAAACTATGAGTGGTTCAAGATCTTCAAGCTTCTCTTCGTGGGCCTTATCCTCAACTCTGGCTACCTGGAGGCCAGTAAGCCCATGTTCATGAATAGTGCCATGGACTCGACAACGGCTTTTGGGATCGTAGAGGTTGAGCTCGGGTTCATGTATGATCTGCTCTACACCGAGGCACTATTGCTGAACCTTGCTTGGGGCATCATTCGTTGGGTCATCAATATCTCGATGCTGTGTGCCGTGTCGGTATTCTATTCCTTACAGGATATGAAGGATTACCCTAAGTTGACGTCCATATCACCTTCTTGCTGATAAGTGTTGTAATTATGGTTAATGGATCAACGAATGCCAATAAATTAAAATACGTCTTTTCTATTCACATATCTCTTTTGGATTCATGAATTTCCTAAACTTTTATGTTCACGTATCTATTAAATTCATGAATTTCCTAAATTCATGTATCTTTTAGTTCATGTATTTATTGAGTTCACGAATTTCTTGAATTCATGTATCTCTGGATTCATAAATCTCTTGAATTCATGTATTTCTTAATTCATGAATTTCGTGGATACATGCGTCTATTTAATTCATGTATATCTTCTATACATGAACTAAAAATCTCTATAAATAAATGGGAGCATAGAGCTTCATTATAGTTTTGGTTTTGGTTTTGGTTTTTCCGACTCAATTTCAAAATGGCTTTGATATACTTTTCTACTCCTCTGATTTTTTTGAGTGTGTTGGTTCAATTGAACGGTTCGCCTGAGTCTTGTTTGCATAGTGCTAATCCAAATAGGTTCAAAGTGTTGTATCTTGGGAGGCATAGTTCGTGAATTTGCGGAGCACCATTGGCAGGAACTAATCGCCTTAAAGAGATTCGGATATTTGTACCTCACCTCCAATTTTATGTTATTTTTCCAGTGATATCTTATTTTATTCTTCTCCAAGATTTGCAAGTTTACATAAAAAGAAGGATATTATATAGTTGTTATCGTCTTATTTACATTAATGTTCTGATTACAACAAACAGTGTATTTTTTCTGAATTAATTTCCAACAATAAGTGCGGCCATCCTTTTAGAGATTTACTCGGATCCTCTCGCAATTTCATTCGACTGGGTTGACCACTAGCGTCTTCAGAGAGCTGGCAGATCCATAATATCAACTACTGTGGCTTTTCTCCAGATCTCCCGGAACCCAAGATGGTTGAATTCCGTGGTCCGTTCAACCTCTTGAAATTATCTATCAGGAAAAGAAACAGGATCTTCAGCAAGTATCCATGGCTCGCCAAGTTAGATTAGAAGTTGGAGAAGAACTCCTACATCGATTACAAAGAGTTCAAGAGTAACATCTAAGACTAGACCTTCGATCACATGAGGGGGTACAGTCGATTATCTGGAACAGAACAGCAGATTGAAGAGAGGGTTGACCAGTCTTGATCTGGAGGCAAGTGAAGAGCTGATGAGGTCAAACAACAATCACACTATCTAGAGTGGGAAAGATGGAGTTCAACCATAGCATTCTCATCTGGCACATCGCCACTGAGCTCTGCCACTACAAGGACCACAACCGGAGTCAGGGAATAGGACTAGAGCACGTCAAGGACTACAAGATGAGTAAGTTGGTCTCTCGGTACATGCTTTATCTTTTAGTACTCCATCCTTCCATGTTGCCAACAGGGATAGGGTTGCTCCGATATGAAGATACTTTGGTTGATGCTCATAAGTTCTCGGAGGAATAGCTAGTGGTGTCATCAAAGAAAGAAACTAGCATCAGCTCATCAGTTGTCAAGACACGGGCGTAGAATTTATTCAAGAAAGAGAAGCATGGCCACACTAGAGTGAAAAGCTGCAACAAGGCGCGCAAGTCAACAGAATCGTGTGATCTATGGGAAGCTTGCCATCTTCTGCTCCAAGTGGGAACTCAGCTGCCCGCCATAAAAATACGCGGTGGCAAAAGCAAGGTGCTGTTTGATGCGTGCCTTCTCACATCCCAGTTGAATGAAATTGAGTCGAAAGACTTTGGTAGGAAATGGTACTTGATTGGCAAGGTTTGGGCGAAGTCTTTGATACATGCAGCTTACCAAAGCAAAGGCTACAAACACTTCAAGAACCGGGACAGAGGAGGAGAGCTTATTAGCCATATTTGGCTTCTAATGGTTCATCTCGGCATGATGGAGCTGGTGCAAACTTCTGAAGTAGGGGCAAGTACACTAGAAGTGACAAAAGTTGTGTACGGCTCTCACTTTGGTGCAAAAAGTTTCCATCGGATCACTTAAGTTCTAAATTAGAGGAAAAACAATCACTTCGGTACCATCAGCGAGAGATTCCAGCTAGAATGATTATGTGACTTTTATATTTAAAATAAAAAATTGACGTGGCAAAAATTGAAGAGACTGTCCATGTGAAATGACATAAAATGACGCTATTTTCCTTTCTCCGTAAGAAACGACATCGTTTTATGCCATTCCACATGGACTCACTTACAAAACGACGCCACATTGCTATGGCCAAAATGGCATCGTTGAAGAGGGAGTAAAATAGGGTTCGTACAGGCAGCATACGAACTACGATTCTCGCTCGACGCTGGCCATAACTCACTCACCCACTGTCGTTCGCTCGCCCATTGTCGCTCGGCCACCACTGTAGTTGCGCCGTCGTTCACTGTCGTTCGCTGGCTGTGTCCCCAACTCTCGCTCACTTAGGTTTCTCTATGTGGGTCAACTGAGTGAAAAATTTAGGGTTCGACGGGCAAGTTAGAGCGCAAAGGGCAAATTGAGGGCTCAGCTCAAGAGGAAAGTGGCAAGAAAAGTGGTGGGGATCTCACTTTGTGAGGACTGAATATAAAAATTTAGGGTTCTGTTATTTGCTTTCTTTTGTGGGAACCGAATAGAAAAATAGGGCGCGGAGGGGAAAATGGGGGCTCGACTCGGAGGGAAACAATGGTGGAACCTTACTATGTTTAATTAGTTGGACTACTTCTGTGGGGGATTGAATGTGATTGAATTGAAAAATGGGTGGTGGGCACCTCACTTTGTTTATTCAATTCGGCTTCCTTTGTTTCTGTAAAGGAACCGAATTGAATATATTGGTTGCCTTTATTTCTTTCGACAAAATGACAATGATTTGCATGTGAAGTTGTTGATTTTGTCATGTGGTACCAAAAACTAATGACTTTTTTTCTTCCTTGGGTGCAACATCGACATGGACGAGATTCAGGTAGGCGTCATTGTTTGCTATGGTGGAGAGTTTGTTATTGGTGCCAATGACTGAGAATATACTGGTGGAAATGAAGGTACTATCCATGTCAATATTCGGAAGCAATAATATATTGATTTTGTGAAGGATTTGGTGTATTTTTTACGATACAAAATGCAAAAATTATATTATTATGTTCTTGGAAAGGAATTGAAGGATGGTTTGAGATTTTTTAATGACGATAATGATATTAATGATATCATTTACCATTATCTTCACGGCGATAAAGTTAGGGTATATGTTGAGTATTATAGTGATGATGAGGATGGCGAGGATGATGATGAGGATGAGGATGGGGATGAGTAGACCACCATCGGAAAAGGAGAAGTGAGGGATCCTACTCAAGCAAGTAATCAGGTTGGGAATGAGTTTAGGTTAGATGAAGGGCAAAAATGAGAGAAAGAGAGAGAAGTCATATTAATAGAGATGAATAAACAGGGAGATGTCCTGAAATCTCTGTTGAAGATGTGGGCGATGAAGACTTCATTGGATTAGAATGGGAAGTTGCTCTATCCATTGAATCGAAAAATGAATATTTGGCTTCAATAAGTTTCCCAAGTGACGAAGATGATGATGAACTTGCACAATTAAGCAAAAGCAAAAGGAATTTCTTAGAAATTTTTTTGCAGCTTTAAGAAAGAGGCTTGAGCCGGTGAATAGGGATGGAGCTCGGCCGAAGGTAATAGAAATGAAGATGAAGAAAGCTGCGGCGATGAAATTGCTGGTTCGGAGAATGAGCTTGGCAATGATGATGAAGAACCTACTTGTGGAAGAAAAAAAGTAAGTACCCTTACTATGATCCAACTGTTGATAAATTTGTTTTGTCAATGGACATGAGATTTGACAATGCTAAGCAATTAAAGGAAGTTGTTGTCTAGAACTATAGTACTAAATAGAGGAGCATTGAATTTATTATAAATACAAAGGAATTTGTGAGAGCTAAGTGCTCACAACCCAATTGGTCATGGAAGCTCTATAGCACTCTGAGTAAGAAGGGGTCATTTCAGATTAGGTTCTTCCAAGATGAGCATACTTGTCCAATTATATTTAACAATAAAAGGGTAACAAGTGTGTGGTTATCGAAGCATTTTTTTTTTTTTTTAATACTATCAAAGCAATGTCTGAGATCAAGAGTCCTCAGTTTTAGCTGTTAGTGAAGAAGCAATTAGAGGTTAATGTGTCAAAGAATCAATGCAAGAGAGCTAAGCTAAAGATGATGAAAATATTGATGGGTCGGTATAATGAAGAATATACATAGGTATGGAATTATGCTAGCGAATGCATGCTTCAAAACCCATCTAGTAGGGTATATGTAGAGGTTATGGAGATGTCACTCCCTGATCTTGGGCCTAGTTTTGATAGATTTTATGTCTGTTTCGATGCATGCAAACAAGGCTTCTTGACTGGTTATAGAAGAGTTATAGGATTGGATGAATGCTTTTTAATGGTTTATGTAAGGGGGAGTTGTTGGCTACTGTGGGGAAGGATGCCAACAATCAAATGTTTTCGATAGCTTGGGCAATGGTAAAGATAGAGGATACTTGGTCCTGGTTCCTCAAAATTTAATGGCCGACCTTGAGATAACCAATGGGGGAGGGTGGACATTCATGAGCGACCAGCATAGGGTAATACCATTGTCAATTAATTCATTCCCTTTTAATATTAATTACTTGCATATTTTTCCTAACTTGTATTTATTGATTTGAATTTTTGTATGAACTTATTTCTACATTAACTGAGTTGATGCTACATGCTGAGCATAAAATGTGCGCAATGCACATATACGCAAATTGGTCAAAGGAGATAAGTTGCAGAATTAGTTCCGACAAATAGCGAAGAATACCAACATGACTAATTTCATATTAGCCAAATAAGGATTATTACAGTTGACAAATGAAGGTTTTGATACACTCTTCTAGACAGAAGCTAAGCACTGGTGTCAGGCTTTCTTTAGCGAAGAGTTCAAATGCGATACCATTAACAACAATCTCAGTGAATCTTTCAATGGCAGAATTTTAGAGGCTAGGTGTAAACCAATCATCAGCATACTTGGTGATATTCAAGTTATTATCATGACTAGACTGCATAGGCAAAGAGATGAGGCTACGAAGTAGACTAGAGACTGTGGTTCTAGGATTGTGAAGGGATTGGATGCAAATGTTGCTACTAGTATGTTCTACGATCCAGTTTGGAATGGAGATAATTGATATAAGATCATTCAAAATCATGATAAGTATGGTGTCAATCTAGATAGAAGAAAGTGGTCATGCCGAGCTTGGCAACTAAATGGAATTTCTTATGCCCCATGCCATTTGTGCTATTTAGATGAAGCAAGAAAACCCAGATGATTACCTAGATGATTGGTACAAAAAAAAAAAAACTTATATCTTACTCTTACCAATTCATGATGCAGCATATCAAAAGTAGTAAATTTTGGGAGCCAACAAATCATGAAGGCCCTCTACCTTTTTGACTGTCTTTACTTGTCGTTATAGCAACCTAAATGGGTGATTTTAATATTCCACATGGATCATGTTGGGCTGATGGGGCGTGGCAGACAAAGAGTTAAGATTATGGTGATTAGAATGAAGTTCACAGAATTTGAAATCTTGAGAACTGATTGAGAAACCAAACTTTAACTTTAGGCCTATATTTCAATCTTCTAAATTAAAGCACATTATAATAAACTCAGTATGGACGCCGGAATCTAATTTTGTTGCTTTACTTCATCCTTGGGCAAATGCAAAGAATTGCTTGACAATTATGCATCCAAAAAAGGTGTCTCGAGTAGTGTGTCGTGGGTGTTTCAAAAGTGTACTGCTTTTTCATTCCTGTAATGTTATGCAGGGTTTCTAAGTGCTTTTGCTTTTTGATTCCAATATCAACTTATTGCTTATAGAGAGTAGCCATTTTGAGGATGTTGCAAAGGTAAATTTTACTTGGTATATTTTTCGTTAGGTATAGGAAAACAAATAGGTCTATGTAATTTTAGATGAAACTATTTAAAGAGAATGTTTGCTCAATGAGTTTGCTTTTGAGTCTAAAACAAAGAAAGATAGTGTCAAAGTCAGAATATTTTCTTTGTGATTTTTGCTTTTGGCCCACTCTAATTTTTAAAACTTTAGAGCACCAATTTTTTGAATGATCAATTTAATGTCAAAACTTATTGAATGATCACTTCAGAGCTAAAAATTTTTAAGCAATCCTTTAAGTGACTTCAACAAACTAAGTCACCACATTCACTTAAGTGATGGCCTATAAAAATTGTGGCATTGATGGTGTCCATTCTGCTCTAGAGAAAAATAAAACTTATATTGAGGTTATGAATTTTCGGACTTTGAGGTTTTCATAGGTTCTTAGTCGCATGCTTTTGGCCTTGATGTGCAATGTTAAGGCTTTAATTAAGTTAAGCTATAGGTGGTGCACCGGCTGTGGGTCCTTCACGTGACAGTATGTGGAGGACGAAAACGTTCAGCTCATACACCACGTGGGAGAAAAATGTTAAGCGAGTGTCGCACACCACATGCCAATAGGTCAGACATGGACGAGAAGTTGCGATTATGGTGGCATGAAGCACATCAGCTGACGGCGATGTGGGGTGAGACGTGTGCTCTCATGCATTGTTTTATCGTAACGACGACTTCATTCCAGGTTTTAATGCAATCAATACGCAAGGGCAATAATATGCTGTCTTCAAATGGAAGCAATCAACTCATGGCATCGGAATCGCTTCGACTTGGAGAAGCATTTATCAACCTCTTTTCAGCCTTTGCGTGTCTTTACTTATTAAAGCAACTAGAATGGTGATTTTGATATTCCACAAGGATCATGTTGGGCTGGTGGGGTGTGCCAGATAACAAGTAAAGACCATAGTGATTAGAATGAAGTTTACAGAATTCAAAATCTTGAGAAGTGATTGAGAAACCAAATTTTAACTTTGAGTCTATATTTTAAATTTCATCATTAAAACAGTAGTGGAATATGATTTTGTCACTATACTTCATCCTCAGGCAAATGCATAGAATTGCTTGACAATTTTGTATCTAAAAGTGGTGTCACGAGTAGTGTGTTGTTGGTGTTTCAAAAAGCATACTGCTTTTTCATTCCTGTAATGTTATTGAGGGTAAGTGCGTGCTTTTGTATTTGATTCCATTATCAAGTTATTGGTTATAAAGAGTGGCCGTTTCGAGGATGTTGTAGGGGTAAATTCAAGGCTATTGTTGTGTCCCTTACTTTGTCCTCTCCCTTTATAATCCTAAAATCGATTGAGGGTGCCCGATTGTTGCGCCTTTTGGTGCCAACATCGAGCGCAACCATGGGATTTTTGCTGCTCCCCGAAAACACTCGAGAACTGTGGAAGGAGTGGGAGCTGCGGTTTCTCGTCCTCCTCAGCTTGTTCCTCCAATTAACTCTCGTAACTCTGGGCCTCCGGAGGAAATCCATCTACAAGTACTGGATCCAAGTCGTGGTCTGGACGACGTACCTATCGGCCGACTCCATTGCAACCCTCGCGCTCGGTGTCCTCTCGAACCGCCTGGCCAACATCAAGGAAGTGAAAGGCACGATCGATCCGAAGAGCCAGATCACTGCTTTCTGGGCGCCATTCCTTCTCCTCCACTTAGGTGGCCCTGACACGATCACCGCGTATGCCCTGGAGGACAATGAGCTATGGTTGAGGCAGTTGGCGCGGCTTTGCGTCCAGGTAGGACTAGCTTGTTACATCTACTTCATGGCCTTGTCGGGGTCTACGCTGTCGATATTAGCAGCTGGCTTGATCCTGGTGGGGTTCATCAAATATGTAGAAAGGGCATTGTGTTTGTACCTGGCAAGCGAAGGTCGACTTCGAGATTCAATGCTTTCGCTTCCTGATTTTGGTCCCATATACCCCAGGATAATGGAGCAGTATAGTCTGAAGAAAGAGGAGGGTTACCGAGTCAGCATGGATGAGGTCACGGAGGTTCCGGCTCCGGAGGACTTCTCAGTGAACAGCGGTCAAGCCATGGACGAAGAGAAAGCCACGGCTCTGGTCAAAGCCTATGAGTTGTTCAAGATCTTCAAGCTTCTCTTCGTGGGCCTTATCCTCAACTCTGGCGACCTGGAGGCCAGTAAGCGCATGTTCACGAACGATGCCATGAACTCGGTGACGGCTTTTGGGATTGTGGAGATCGAGCTCGGGTTCATGTACGATCTGTTCTACACCAAGGCACTGTTGCTGAACCGTGCTTGGGGCATCACTCGTTGGGTCATTAATCTCTCAGTGCCGTGTGCCGTGTTGGTATTCTTCTCCTTACAGGATAGGAAGGATTACCCCAAAGTCGACATCTATATCACCTTCTTGCTGATAAGTGCGGCTATACTTTTAGAGATTTACTCGGTTCTGCTCGCATTTTCATCTGATTGGGTCAATCACTGGCGGATTCAGAGACCCAAGCGATCCGTGATATCATCTGCCGTGGCTTTTCTCCGGATATGGCCGAACCCAAGATGGTCGAATTCTGTGGCCCAGTTCAGCCTCTTGAAATTATCTAGTAGGAAAAGAAACAGGATCTTCAGCAAGTATCCGTGGTTCGTCAAATTAGATGAGAAGTTGGAGAAGAACTTCTACATTGATTACAAAGAGTTCAAGAGCAACATCAAAGAATGGACCTTCGGTCACATGAGAAAAACGGTCGTTTATATGGAAGGGAAGAGCGGGTTGGCGGGTCTTAAGCTGGAGGCTAGTGAAGTACTGAAGAAGTCAAACAACGATCACCTGAACTGGAGTGTGGCCGGTATGGAGTTCGACCAGAGCATCCTCATCTGGCACATCGCCACTGAGCTCTGCCACTACAAGGACTACGACGTGATGCAAGGAAAAGGACCAGAAGACATCACAAACTACAAGATGAGCAAGTTGGTCTCTCGGTACATGCTCTATCTTTTAGTTCTCCATCCTTCCATGTTGCCAACAGGGACAGGGGTGCTCCGATACGAAGATACTTCGGTCGACGCTCGGAAGTTCTTCGAGGACAAGCTAGCGGTGTTGTCAAAGAAAGAAACCAGCATCAACTCAAAGGTTGTCAAGACGTGGGCGCATAATTTATTCGAGAAAGAGAAACATCGCCACACCGGCGTTAAAAGCTGCAACAAGGCGCACAAGTCAACAGTGTCGCGCGACGTATGCGAACTCTGCCATCTTCTGCTCCAAGTGGGAACTCAGCTGCCCGCTGTGAAAATACGCGGTGGCAAAAGCAGGTCGGTGCTGTTTGACGCGTGCCATCTCGCATCCCAGTTGAATAAAATCGAGTCGGAAGACCTCGGTAGGAAATGGAAGTTGATCGGCAAGGTCTGGGCGAAGTTCCTGATATACGCGGCTTGCCAGAGTAAAGGCTACGAACACTCCGAGAGCCTGAGCAGAGGAGGAGAGCTTATCAGCCATGTTTGGCTTCTAATGGCGCATCTCGGCGTAGCAGAGCTGGTGCAAACTTCCGAAGCACAATGCATCACCAAACTGATCTTGAACTAGAACTTTCAGGTGGAATGCGTCTTTTGCTTAACCTACTGTTACTTGAGTAAGATAAATAAGTTAAAGCTCATCATCATCGTCTTGAAGAGATGGTGAGGTTAAGTTGTTTCAATACTTGTTGTACTTGAGGATTCAAGAAATAATGAAACTGTGTATCAGCTGTTCTTCTTCACCAGAGGCGTTATCATTGGCACGGAGAATTTCAGTCCCTCAAAAGTCGTTTAGTAACTTTCGGCATATCTCCTCAAAAGTGCCAAGTAACTTTTTCTTGTTGATTCACCTAGCAACCTCTTACCATAATTAATTTTCTTCCCGGTTTGTACCCTTTTGACTTTGAGAAAGCAAGTATGTATCTATATGCGAGATGGAGACTTGTCATTTTTTTTTTTCTTAGAGTGACCTGTAAGTTTCAATTTTTTTTTTTTTTAAAGAGTAACTTTTAACCTACCATAAATTACTAGCTAACTTGTCTTCGTGGTTAGTAACATTTTACTTAGTATAATCCAGTTTGGGGCCGGTGTTTGCGTATTTATCACTTTAAGTTATGATTTTCTCTTAAAAATTTAAAGACAAAAAAATTATTTTTAGACCCGAAAGTAATGAAAAACTTGCTGTTTATTCTCAGCAATTATTACTAAATCGGAATGAGCTCGCTTGTGAAATAAGTGATCCTTTTACCTCTATTAGTGATTAGAAGTATAGGCATTCCCCAAACGTCCAAGCGTAATACACCGACGCGTCAATGCAAGTGAGTATACATAATTTTCCGCAGCAACGTAAATATCTCGGTAATGGACATAGACTCGCAGACATAACCTTTGGGAAACAGTGGTATCACAACAAAATTGGAAGCGACTGTTCTTCAGAATAAGATCAAATGACAGGATAAACCAACAACTAGATCCAGATTTATTAACTCATCAGTCACTCAAAATCATCTTTGTTTGATCCAATGTTTATGCATAAAAATATGTTATTGGTTACAAATATGCTACAATGTAGAAATTCCTAGCAGAGGCAGAGCACCATTTATCTGAACTCTAGCTATCATAAATTCATATAATTTGATGAAGCAATATCTCCGGCACCACCAAGGAATCATAGTGGTGCGTTTGTTACGTGAAAATAAAATGATTTGCAAAATATTTTCATAAAAATAATTGTTGTATTGCTTACAAAAATGAGTAATTGAAAAATATTTTTATCATCCATGAATATATTTTGACATAAATAGTATTTATGTTCTAATTATTTGAAGCAATACAAATGATTACTTTTAAATATTTTTCAAATAATTCATCTTTCACAAAACAAACAGAGTCAAATGTGATATTTAATATTCCTAAGCAGCAAATTACCAAAATACCCATAAATTTTTCATGGCCTACGGCCACATTAATGATCTAAATTCCACAAGTCGTAAATTACCTAAAAAGAGCCCAATTACGATAAAATTGAAAAATTGTCCTTAAATGCATTACTTTAGTCCATAAACTCGAACAAAGATTCAACAGTCGTAAATAACTGTTGAGAAGCATAAATAAATACAATAGATAGGGTCCACAAAAAAAATGTAAATTTCTAGTAGATGCTATCTATATAGACAAAAAAGTTCATAATTTTTTGAAAATTCCGCATTTATATGGTCATTCTGCAAAATGTCACAATATACAAAACTCAATGTATAATATTTTTCTATCATCCATGATGAAAAAGATAACATTTTCAGTCACAGAGTAGAGCCATATTTCGAAAACTCTTATTTTTCCATCATTGTTTGAAATTTCCCAAAAATAGATTTTTTTAAATATTTCTTGAAAATACCCAGAATGTAGAAACTTCCATGCCCATACAAGCGGTCAAAACAAAAATTCAATTGGATATCAGGATAATCTATACAAGCCGTTTGAAGTTAGCACATATAGGAAGGACACACTTTTCAGATTTTACAGATTCAATGGGCTAAATTTGGACCTCATAACTCCTTCAACGAAATTTCATTTTGGATAGATTAGGTATGTACAACAACATAAGGGGCAATGAATGTGAACAATCAATTAAGTACTTGGCAAAAGGTTGGGATTTGGGACCAACCATTGCCTTGCTTGTTTGCATTTAACAAAAGTCATGCAATTAAAAAACAACTAAATAAGTGGATATGTTGCAATATGAAAGATTGATGTTTGCAGCAACTTGTGAAAGACAAAGCAAAAAGATGTACCTGCGGATGATGGAAGAATAGCAGTGGAGTGTCAGAAGGTGGAGAGTTTTGGATAATGTTTTCTGTAGGCATTAAGTGTAATGCATACGGAAATTCAAGACACGCCGAAAAGCGGAGGCCCAGACGGCTTCACCCTTATTGGAACTAGACGTGTATGAAATCTTACTTTACCTGTGCATATTTAAGCGGTGTAGGATTCAGCCCCTGTGCAGAGGCCTTTTTTTCTTTTCTCTTTTTAAATAATTATAAGTATAAGCTAGAAACAAATCCTATAGAATTGGCGAGGCCGATTCACAGGCTTAAGGGTTAAAATTGAAATGCGTATAGAAGCCCAAGGCACGCTTAAAAAGAAAGTCAAGCTGACCTCGAGATCCGCAGAATTAGGCATATATGCACCCTCATTTGCACACATCCAACCGATAAGGGACTCCGATTTTCATGAGTTAGTGGTCTTCGATGAAAATTAGTGAGAAACGGACATGAAACCAAGTGTACACCTAAAGATTCTTTTCTTTCACTTTATAACTTTATATTACTTTAGGACAAGTTTGGAATAAAGCTTACCAAAAGTGAGGCAAAACCTGGCTTCCTTTAATGTATGGAAGATATCATTCATATATAACTTTTTATTAGCATCAAGCCAAGAACTGGAACATTCTATCGAGAGACTTCAAAATATCTTATCAATCTTTTTAGCAGATATGGAAAAAGCAGGCATGGCTTTTAATTCTGACTTTTTATTATTTGGCATTTGAAATTTGACTGATCTAGAAACCTATACATGGGGACATTGAGGACATTTGCAATTGCAATCATGCCATTTTTCAAAACTTTTTGGAAATCAAATTATGCATACTTTTATTTTGACAGAAAATTTCGCTCGTGCAGTGGAAAATTCAGGGGACGGTTCAAGTATGTACTTGCTATTTTCTAAATAAAGTTGACCTGAAATTTGACGTTTTTGCAAGCAGGGATAAGGATGGCATTAGTGCCATAATTATTGTAAGGTGCACACTTTGGTGTCAAAATTTTTAAACGATCATTTATGTGCCACAATTTGTATAAAGCAACATTTAAGTAATTGATAAAAAAAAAAAAAACTGATGTAGCTCACTAAGGTCACTTAAATGGACACTTTTAAAAAGATTTCACACTAAAATGATCATTTATAAAATTTTGGCATTAAAGTAATCATTCCTAATGTTTTCACACAAGAAGTTTTAAAATTTTGTGTGATGTGTAATTTATATACCAAAAATGTTGCTAAACATATCGATCTTTCACAAATTAGGATATTTGGTTAGATTGGTTTCCAAACGTTTCTAAAGAGAAGTGTATTTGGTTCAACTCGAGAGACTTTGGGCCTCTAAAATCCCATAGAAAAAGTTAGGGCATCTAATAATTTTTTTTGGAGAGCATTATGTGAAAACCAGCATTGGCAAAGCTGCAAGTTCAAGGCAGGTTGGGATCACTTTAAGCATTTTTGAAATGTTATTGTGGTGTCTAATGACTTTTTTTCCTTCCAGTCTTGCCCTCAGTTATAATTGTGTGTCTCACTTTTGCCCTCGAGAAACATTGTTTATCATCTTTCTTATACACTCTCTCTTTGCTTGCTAGTTGTGTCGGTCGCAAAGGTAGAGGCTCACTTATGGTAGTGCGGCGTGACCTCAGCGACAGGCCATCCTCTCTCTTCCAGGCTTCGCCTAGGGTGCCATCTTCATCGATTTGTGCTTCCACTTTCATTATGTTTTTTTGGAAACTAAAGTCCTTTACAAGTTTTTAGTGTGTTATGTCGTGTCGTGTCACATGTCGCATGTTAGTGTCGGTGCTACTTAGGTTGCACCCAGATCTGAGCAACACTTAGGAGAGTGGCCTTTGCCTGCCACAAGTAGAAAAAATAAAAAGAAATAGACGAATCAGAAATTACTATTCTTTGTCTAGCGCATATGTATACATACTTGCTTTCCCAAAATCAAAAGGGCACAAACCAAAGCGAAAATTAATTACGTTGAGGAGTTGCTTAGTAAATCAACAAGAAAAAGGTTAGTTAGAAACTTTTAGGAGTAGCTAACAATTGATATGCCGAAAGTTACAAAACGACTTTGAGGGACTCTAATTCTCATCCCCAATGGTAATGTCTGTTGGTAGTTTGTTTCCCACATCAAAAGGATGTGAGTGTCTAAGTAGCACTAACACTGACATGCGACACGCGATACAACATGACACGACACGTCAACACGTTGTTTCTCAAAAGTAGAAAATTCCGACACATTGGGACACGTTATATATTAAATGTATATTTTTATATATACTATTATCATTTCAATAAATTAATTTGTTTCACAAATAAATAAATAATAATAAAGCCTAGAATAAATTTACACTGAAAACATTAATCTACCATTTAGTAATATCATTCATCGTTTCAATTTGATAAATTCAACTTCATTCCAATAATTTATAAAATTTGGAGGAAAAAAACAAGCTATTCATATTCTAGACTTGCGTGTCAAACATATTAGAAGAAAAGAGAAAAAAAAATTGAGGTATGAATTGTGTATCACGAGATCACATAAAGCGCGAGTTAAAAGAAAAGAGAAAATTAAGTTTTTTTTTTATTTCCCCATTTATTATTTTTATTATCGTTTTTAATTTTTCACATATATACATTTTGATCCCTCATTTATTAAATTTTCTTTTTTTAAAATTGACCTTGCGTGTTGGAATTATATGTTGAAAACTCGAATGTGAGAATTTCAACTTGAGTGTCGGAAAGTGTCGAAAAAGTTGACCAGGTGTCGAATTTTCCAACACATATTGACTGAGTGTTCGAGAGTGTCAGATACGTGTCGGAGTGTTTGACATGACACGAAGGCCTCCAGAGAATGTCGGTGCTTCCTAGGGTGCAACCACCATGGCCATGAACCCAGAGCTCGAGCTCTAGTGACCAAATCTCGAGGTGGCCACAAGGTAAAAAGATAAAAGAAAAATGAAAGAGGGATGTGGCTGAAAAGAAAACCCTAAATCCCATGGATCCCAAATCCATTTTGTTCCAGCAAGCATAGAACTAGGGGTATAAAGCTAGCCTATGGTTTTGTGTAGTGCCATAAGGCGTGCTAGTTTTGTAGTGGGATTTTCACCCACTCTCACTCACCCTAGATGTAGGTGACTACTATACCATCTTACCCGGTGGTAGTCAAGGCATGCTCCTACTTCGAAACCCTAATCACTCACCTCTTGTCCTCCAGCTAGCTCTAATCCTAAAGTCAAGTCCCTCTTCAACCTTGCCAAGTAGACCAATCCCAACTCCCTTTCCCTTAAGCTCGCCCACCTCCCTCACAATCGCCCCCACCTCAAACTTTGCGTGATGTCCGCCATCCTCCTCCATAAGCTCCTCACCTGTGACAGACTCCTAAATCTACCCCCACCTCACCCTGCAAACCTAGTCCTCCTTCAAGTTTGCCCTCCTCACCTCAATTCACGACGAGGAGGCCAGTTAGCCTGGCCATGGCCGGCCATCACTGGTGGCCAGCCACTAGCAAAAAGAAGAAGAAAGGAAAAAGAGAAAAATAAGAGTAATAATAAAAAATCAAAAACATATTAAAATATTATTAAAATTTGTCCACATTAATACTAATTACTTAACATTAGATAGTCGATATCCTCATCACTGAATTCCAACCAGAATTGATCAAATTGACTCAATTGACAAATTTAAAAGATTTATTATTGAATTGACAAAAGTATAATAAATTTAAATCTTTTTAAATAATTTCCCATAGAAGTTCTCAAATAATTTTTCTACATGTTTTAAAATTTGCCATAATAATCCATAATAATTCATCAAGTGGAATATTGTCCTTAACAATATTATTATCTAGCCACAGGCTCAAACTCTATGCTTGTGCATGAAAACTCTACTGTTGGTTTGCAGGTCCTGGTGTTTAGGACTAAGTCTTCGGCAATTGGGCTCAATCCTTGGCACCAATGCCTGGGTCCATCAAGGTCGAGCCCAAACCCTAGTGCCTATTAGGGGTGTCAATGGGTTGGGTTGGGTTGGGTTTTGTTGTTACCTGACCCGACCCGAAACACAATGATCACACACTGTGACCCGACCCGAAACACATAAGACCATCTAATGTGTTTCGGGTCGGGTCGGGTCGGGTCGGGTTGATGGGTTTCCTCTTTCTTTTTTTTTTCTTTTCTTTTCTGGGGTTCGTCAAATCCTTTTCAAAGCTCGAGAATTTGAGGCTGCAGTTCTTCGTCACGAAGCTTCTCAATCTTAATTAATCGATTTAAAACAGCTTTCTTCTGGGTGCTTGGAACCAATGCTTCTGTCAAGGACTGCTGCTTTGTTAAATTCAACCTGCATAGACACATTGAAGCCTTTAGCTTCTGATGATACAGAGATGGAGAAGACATCAAATGCAGCAACTCTTTTACCTCGTATTTTTTTACATTAGAAAACCTGTCTTTGTGAAAAAATGTAGCACAACCATCTATTGTATTGATATTCCCACCGTAAACCTGCAGACAATGGACATATAAATAAATAAAATGACGTGAAACCTAAGACAACATAAAAGGAGAAGTCCATAAATAACCTTGATCGTTTTTTTTTTCTTGTATAAAGCTTCATAACCATGTTTGTCTAATTCAAGGGCGAAAAACTCCTTGAAATGATCACTTTGAACCTAGAAAAGAAAACATATATGTTTTCAATGTACCAAACATGCCAAAAAGGGAGGACAAAACTAATAGTCGATCTCCATCGACGCATGAGGAGGAGGCCTAGTTAACATTCTGTTCTTCCAAACAAAGTAAATCTGATCAACATACATCCTCTTACTATAAATTCATTTCCCATTACTCTATCTACAAAGTAAAGAATCTGCCACAATGGCTAATATATTTAAACAAAAACAATAATTTAGCAACTTCATCTAGAAAGAAACTAGATTATCTACAAAGACCTTTTTGCTTCAATTACATAAACAACAAAATTAAGATGTCCGCGACCTGGAACTTCCATTGAGAATAGGAATGCTTATCTCAATGTATACCAGATAATTATGATGGATCTCCAGCTATCAGTCTGACAAGACATCAAGAAGCAACATGAAAGAAAGCACTCGTGTACCAATAAATTGGTTGATGGTTTTGTGAGAGTCTATGATAAGTTCTTTGTCTGCTCTTCTTCTTTTCTGTTGTCTATTGTTTTGTTTAAAGTACAATTCAGCTATGCTTTGATCTGTCAGGATTGGGTGGTGTTTCGCCAAGGAGTAGAATGTGGCTTTCAAGGGAGAGTCAATAAACAGCGAGGTATGTCATATAAAGAAAATATAGTCCTCTGTTTCTACTTCCCCTTGCATTGCAAAAATGAACTTTCTTTTGTGCTTGTAGATCCCAGTCTGTTTGCGATAAAAAAAATATGTGCTATCTGCTTCCATTATGGATATCACTCATGTCATGTGGGATATGAACCTAAATTAATTTGTCAAGTTGTCGTGTCTTATTTGTTGTTACATGTGAAATTGCTTCTTTTCAGAGACACGAAAATCAGAAGCGGTGTACTTAAACTTATGCGCAAGATCTAACTTCAATTCACAGCCTTCCACTCTCAAGTATACTCCTGACAGCTCACATCACCTAATTAGCACAAAAAGACGGCACATTTTGCAGCACTTTTTCTCTCTCGCGAGCATCTTCGCAGTTCCTTCATTCTAGCCTAATCCTGGAAAGAGAGAAAAGATGCTCTCTCAGAAGTCAAGCTGCCGAATCTCTTCTTTTCTTGGCAAACACCAATTACACAAATCCGATGGCAACTCTCTGATTCTTGTTCAGCTTCCTAAATCCAACTCCACCAGACGACTCACCCCATTTCCCGAAATCATCCAAAGCTAAAGAAGACGACGCAAAGAGACCCATCAATCATTTTAGCTATAAATTTCGGCAGAACAAGAATTGCCGCACTCACTCGACATGAAAACCAGACAACTCACAGGAAACAAAACAAAAACAAAAACCCAGGAAATCAAGAAGCAGTGGATCAAACCTATATAGAGCGTAATCGAGGACTACAGGGGAGAAGCGAACCTTGAAATTCCACTGGAAGCTGTATCTGAGCTCGGGGTCGAGAGCCAACTCGTCCTCCTCGGCGTCGCCGGCAACGATCGACAGATTCGGCGGCGGCTAGGGTTCCGGCGTTGAGACAAGGGGTGGCGATGGCGACGGACGGCAATGATCGACTAATTTGGCGGTGGCTAGGGTTCCGGCGGTCGTGAGCGTAGGCACAGTCATGTCGTCGGAGAAGAAGGTGGAGCCGAGAAAGATGAGAACATGTTTGTGTTTACTGTTTATGTTTGGATTTGGAGTTATCGTGTTTCGGGTCGAACAATGTTCCGACCCTACCCGACCCTAAACATATCTTCATTGCTTGTTTTATGTTGTGTCTCAAACAGTATCAAGACCCGAAACAAGTATACTACTTGTTTCGTGTTCGGGTTGTGTTTGGGTCGGATCGGGCTTTTTTGACACCCCTAGTGCCTATGCTTGTTCTTGTGCCCGATTCCTTAACACCCGAGTTGAGGTCCAGAAAAGACATGCTTAAGTCCTCGATACTCGAGCTTTGATCCACAAAGGCAATGCGTCAATCTTTAGCGCTAAGGCTTGGGTCTTTGATTAATAAAATGTTCGTTTTTATAAAATTATTTTTAAAAATTAGATTTATAATTAATTTTAAAATTCAAAATTTTAATTTAATTTAATTTTCTTCTTTTTTCTTTTGTGTTTCTTTTTCCTTTTTCCTTAGCTAATAGCCACCCACGACGACAGTCGCCGACATATCATAGGCAAGAGATAGCTAGTGAGGTCGAGTCTTGCTAGATTGAGTTAATGCTCGAGCCTTACTTGACATTGATGAGCTCAGCCTCACTAATATTAATCATAATAAGAAAAGAAACAGAATATTTGGAAAAAGGAGCTGATCCATAACCCGATCCCATCGCTCCTCTTCCTCCTCCCTTGCGGACTCTCCGCTCCCGCTGCACGACGGCGATGCCATGGAAGAGCTCTCGCGATCGCGGCCGCTCTCCGGGACCCGCTTGACTCGCCTCTCGAGAAGCGTCCCTCTCTCTCCGCCCAATCTCTTGACCCTCGCCATCGTCCTCGCTTCGTTCTTCGGCGGCGCCCAGTGCATCAGGCTTGCCAATCGGATCCCCGACCCGGCCGCCGGCTCCCCGGACCAGCCATCGAGAACCGCCCTCTTCGCCCTCGGGAGCTTCTCGAGGTCCGAGGCCGTCTTCGGCTGCCTCGACGGCGTCGTGCGGACCGCCGTCGGTTACGCCGGCGGCTCCAAGCCCAATCCCGAGTACCGGAGCTTGCGCGATCACGCCGAATGCGTTCAGGTAGTTTTCTTCGCGAGTCTTTGATTCGGTTTTGTGTTGTGGAGCTACTACGAGGAGGTTCCGTGCGTGTAATTGCGATTGAATAGGAGACGGAAGAACGTTGGGATTGTACAGATCGGAAGCTGATGGTGCTATCGACTTGAGTGTGTAGTTTCAATGATCGGAGATGCTTAGCTATCATTTGTCAACTAGTGTGGATGCCTTTGTTGTTGTTTCTTTCAGTTTCAGAATCCTGCCCTTCACATTGTTGTTTCCTTCAACCTCCATTAGAATTTCTTCCTAATAATCGAGGACACTATTCGCTACAGTCATCGGCATTAACCATCAGATGCCACTGCCAGGTGGTACTTTCAGCATTATCTTGATGAAACGTCAGAGTTTTGAGTCTGTGAAAGGGTGAAAGATTGCATGGTGGTTGCTTGTAATCAATTGAATAGGTTCTGCACGTTTATGAAATAAGGGTGTTCCTGTCAGTCTCTTAGTGTCAGGTTGATAAAGAAATTGACATAAGATGTGGAGAGAGGTGATATTGAATGTTTGATCCTGTAAGTTTGCATTTTCATCATTTGTGATTTGCTAATGAGGTGAAAGGTGCTGGATTATTCTTGTGCTTTCCTCTGAGGATCAGTCTGATTTATGCATGTCAATCATTTTGGATTGATGCATCTTGGCCACTAATGTTTCTTTAAAGGAGGTGAGGAGGCTTGTCAAAGTTACTTGTGCGAATGCCAAGCTTGTCAGCAGTCTCTTAAATGATGAGAATTTTGTTGGGGACACGGGGCATATGAGAGGTTAGGATTTGAGCAAGCAGAAGCAGATTTTGGATGTGAACCCTGTTAGCATGAAGGGGTAAAGCAGGATTCAAACTGAGATTCTATCAAAAGAAAGCATTGTCTTTTCTTTTTCCTTTTGGGGAGTGGGAAGGAGGAGGAGGTTGGTGAGAAAGTTTCATCTATAAATCCTCTCTTTTGAGCAAGAGAATGTTTAGACTTCAGCATGTCCATGGTTTTTGGTTCTTGTAAACATCACTATTAAGTATTCCTAATCGGAACTTAATCTTTTAATTACAAGAAAATTGCTAGTTGGTATCGATATTTACTTGTGCTTTGTTTGTTCTTGTGAATGCTGCTCCACAGGTGGAATATGATCCTAGATTGATCAGTTACAGGCAACTTTGGATGTCTTTTGGTCTAGTCATGATTCAAGGCAAGTTCTTGGGCAAGGTCCAGATGTTGGTAACCAGTACAGGTGACGGCAATTATTTGCGTTGAAAGTTTTCCTGTTTATCAGAATTAGGATATGTGGTCTGTTGCTTTGTGTCTACCTAATATTTACTAATGAAATTATGTTGTCAGGTCAATTATCTTCACAAATGGAACTGAAGAGTCCAGGCTAGCAGCCCTTAGCAAAGAAAGAGAGCAAAGCAAGTCCAAGAGCAGTGTTGTCACTACTCAGATTCAACATCTTGAAACATTTTATCATGCAGAGCCTGAACATCAGGTTAAGAAATTGGGAACTGCACATTATTACTTGAAAGTGTACCTATCAGATAATTGATTTCACCAGTCATCATTAACTCATTAGGTCAGAATATTAATTGGCCGATTATCAAGTGGGTATGTCTGAATAGGTATTTCTGAACTTGCACCTGTCTACATCTCTCATTACATTGTGTCCACCTTAACCATCCCATCTTTCTTGTTGGAGTAAAATTGGTAGGTAAGTTCTGAACATATTAATATTGCCCTCACTTTTTGTTGACTCAACTGACAACGAGTGAGGTTGAAGAACTTTCCATATTTAGAGCAGTCCCTCATTCATTGCTGGCTGCTTATGATGTTCTCCCTCAGCCAAATGCTATATAAATACCTGCAATCCAAATATGTTACCAGTAATTTATTCTATGCATGGATCCAAAATTCCTCCAGAGGACTGGAATTAACTAGGGGATTTGGTGCTTCCAACTATTTTGATTTGTCTTGATTTGCCATGATAATGATCTGTGAAACATTCTAGGTGTTTTTGATGTGTAAGGAAGTGCTTTGCTGCTAGTTCTGTTGGAAGAGAAAAAGGTCCACCTGTGTATTAATTTGCTTAGGTCTGAATTGTCAAACCAGATCTGTTGTGATCAAG
Organism: Eucalyptus leucophloia subsp. euroa; assembly: GCA_017140325.1. Taxonomy (NCBI): domain Eukaryota; kingdom Viridiplantae; phylum Streptophyta; class Magnoliopsida; order Myrtales; family Myrtaceae; genus Eucalyptus; species Eucalyptus leucophloia. Next base: position 22,573,897 of record CM029473.1, on the reverse strand, counting down.
TTGGAAAGGTTGTTTCCTTGGCTCCTCTGCAGCATGTTATGGCTCTTCTAGTTGTTTAATTTGGTTTTGCCTTGCAATTAGAATGCATATTGCAGACATCTCTGAAATCTTCAGCTCATTGCCTGAGAAATGCATCCACTCCATATGAATTTTCAATTGTACCATCTGGCACTTTTGTTGGTCACAAGGAACTGGAAATAGTCTCTTCTCACCAGAATTTCTGACAAGAATTCCCATACCATGAAATATGCAGAAATTCGAGCTCAAGCAGAAACCACTCCTCCTCCAGCTGATGGGAAACCTGCCTGAAGAGGAACTTCAGAAATCAAGTTTGGCTGCAAAATTGAACAGTTTTGCAGCTGAGCTTTGCCCACCTCACATTCAGAAGCAGATCGATGCGAAGATTGGTGATATCATCAGAAAAAGTTGGCCTCTCTTGAGAAATGTTTAGTTCCTAGATTAAACAATATATCAATTGTTTCAGATGACAACAAATTCATCAGTCCATTCCGTGCTAGGAGCTGTAAATCCAACTTTTTGAGAGGAAACAAGATAAATATTGATAGACATGCAACTGTAATTGTCCTGTAGATGTTACGATCTTTTGATAGCTGCAATATGTTTATCAAATCCCATGTAAGTTTTCTTGTGGCACTTCTGGCAAGAAGATCGTCCTGCTGATCATGTTCACCATTACTAGGCCTTGCTTCTCTCTCTCTCTCTCTCTCTCTCTCTGTGCGCCAAATAATGAAAACTGCCGAGGCTAATTGTGGAATCGAAGTGAATGCGCCTGATGCTGAAGGCGATGCCGGCACTCATTTTTTGTAGTTGGGACGGTTGGACCTGCTGAAGTGTATACTCTGTAGACAACTAGACATACTGTGTATATTCAACCTTAAGAGATTTTGTTAGCTTTGAGAGAGTGGTAGAGTGCTTCGACTGGTTTAGGAACTGGATATCATCGCCGGCTGGCTAAATGAAACTAAAATCAGGATTTGGCGTCGATCGATCATTGTATCTGACTACGAGTCATCGGTGAGCATGAGGCAAAATTGTGCACTCCCCCTCACGCGTAAGCGGGATTTTTCTATGAGCTTACTGCTAATCATTCTCAAAATTTAGCTATTAAATGGACGTGTGATTTAATATTTATGATTTGATGTTCAATTATTTTAAAAGTTCAGAGTAGCATTCTTAACAAGATAATAAATATATTAAGACTTTTGTTTGTTTTCAAAAATAATTAAGTTGGTAAATATTTTCCTAAAAATGATACTTTTGAAATAATTAGTCAATAAAAAATATCATTGATAATAATTTATATTTAAACATTTTCATTGAAAATAAAAAAATTTTTATTCATTTTTTGTAAGTCTAGAAAACAAGTAATTATTTAAAAAAATAATTTCTAAATTAGTCATTCATCGTGGAATAAAGAGAGCCTAAAATTTGAAATTGGATTAATCATACTTTTTTGGGTCGAAAGATTAGTTGATTGAAAAAGCTAATGAAGGATAATTAATTTCAATGACGTGTTCATTTCTAATATATAGGAAAAAATGTTGAAAAATTCATCATATAAAAAGGCCAACCCCACTGCCTCGACTCTCTCCATCTCCACCGAGCTCACCACCGCACTCGAACTTCAACGCAGCGAGGGGAGCAGAACGAGGTCGCCGTCGTCTCCAGCCTCCGCCAAAATAGAGTCCGCCGATCGCAAGAGGAAGAGACCGTCGTCCTCAACGACCTCGTCGGCCGATCCATCCGCCGCCAAGTCCGGCAGCCTCAGGGACAAGCACAGGGCGAAGGCCAAGATGTCGTCGTCGGCGGCGGGGGCGGCGGGGGGAGCTCGGTCCGCGCGTCGCACATCCTCATCAAGCACGAGGGCTCCCGGAGGAAGGCCTGGTGGAAGGATCCGGAGGGCAGGGTCATCCGCAGCACCACCCGCGAGAGCGCCGTCTCGCAGCTCAAGGCCCTCAGGGAGGACATCGTCGCCGGCAAGGCCAAGTTCGAGGACCTCGCCTCGCGCTTCTCCGACTGCAGCTCCGCCAAGCGCGGCGGCGATCTCGGTTGGTTCCATCTGACCTCGCGCTCGTTATTCTTTCCCACTCTCAGCTCCTATTGTGATTGCCTTTTGTAAAGCTTTATCGTTGCTGTTTCGTCTAATTGTTCGCATCTGCTCTTTCGATGGAGCCGCCTGCTATACTGCTTCTGTCTTAGAAATCTACGGGACTTTAGCCGTATTCGTGAAGCTGGAATATAGATGAATCTAACTCTATTCATGTGCCTGAAACATTTTGTTTTTGATTTGATTTGGAAGAAAGATTATGTTGCTGGAATTTGATAAATGAACGTATATGAAACATTCGGTTGTTAGTGTAATCTGTCGTGCAATTTTAACCTTGTGAAGATGAAGTTTGGAGCTTTAGTCTTTCTACCTTTGATGTCAGGATGTGCATCGATAGGGTTTAATGACGTCCTATCACTATCTAGCCCTTTTGTTTTGTCAAATGCATGTTTTGTGGAGTTATCCGTTGTCACTAGGAGTTAAATTACCGGAGAATAGTCTATGCCATCCCATGGAAAAAGATATCATGATTTGAGTGAGCGTGACAGATCCGAATTTATGATTGCAGTTTTGCCTAGATAACAAATGCCACTAATTCTTCCTGACTATTGTTATTGCAGCTCGCAGGCACAGCGTGTTAACTCTCCAATTTCAATAATCGCAGAAGAATGCATTGTCTCTTTGAAATTGAAACAATATGAACTAAATAAAATACTTTAATCTGCTTCTATGAGCTATTTTTTCTGATTCGTGCTATATCAGACAGTTTTCAGAATACTTTTCTCATGTTATTACATGTCTGGAATGTTCTTTAATTGTCAAGGAACTTAGATAGAAGTTCCTTAGCTGAATGAGGTATCTTTCCATCATTTTTTCAATTGCTATCTGCCAATAGACCCTCATAGACAAGATTGTGTTTAGTGTCTGTTTGAAAGAAGAAAGATTATGGTGATATCAAGTGCTGCCTAGGTCCCCTGTGATATGAGAGAAAATCTTCCAGTGAAGGGAATGTGAAAAATTGAGCAGCCCCTGGAGGGAGGTTATTACTTTGTTGGAGTTTGGCTGTTTAAGGGCTTTGATTTTGCATGGAAGGAAAATAAAGGTGGTAAAGAATTTGTATAGAGAAGGAAAGAGCTTATTCAAATACTGCCTTTTCAATCTTTTTTGGCTATCTTGAAGGAATATTAATTTTGAGCTGTTGAACATATTTTGAACTCCAGGATAGATGGGGTTCATATGCTGTTCTATCTTTATGAGACTTCTTCATGATTTATTCCAAGCTCAAAGCTTTTGAATGAAAGTTTAATTTGCTTGATACACCCTGGGATAAATGGGGTTCATATGCTGACTTTGCTTTACAAGACAACTTCATGATTTATTGCCAGCTAGAAGATGTATTTCCATTATATATACCCTGCAGTGGATCATTTTCTTAGATGATTTGGCACCCTTGGCTCCCTTGTTGAAGTTGTCTTCACTGAAGTAACAATGCTGTTTCTCCAATCAGGTCTAATTTGCATCTTAGAAGGACAATAAAAGTTCCTGATGAAGGCTGCAAAAAAAATATTAAATCTGAGCCACAAACATCCATCATTAATCCCCAACCTATTTGTTATGTCATGAGAATTCTGTAACTTCAAGCTTCATCTTCCTTGTTCTCTATAACTACACCTTAAATGGTGAATTTGAGAAATTCTTAGTTACTATTTTAGCCTTCTCAATGATTCTTCCATTTGATCAGCTTTTCTGGTGAAGAAGTCCAAGTTATGCTGTGCACAATATATGGAGCAATTGGAATTGTTTTGGTTGGCATGAAATTAATTGTTGGAGACAATGTAAAGAAAACATGAATGTGCCCTTGTACTTGGAATAGTTTTTGGCCTGGCCTTGATCTATATTTTTAGTGTTGGGGACAGCATAATAAAGGATGAATATGTTCTTGTACCTAAATCAAAGTGATGCAAACAATAATCCTAAAAAACGAAGAAAAGCAAGATTAATGTGGTCCTGTTGCACCTGTCTTAATGGAGGACAAGAAAACACCAGTTTTAACTGGGAGAGGAGGCTGCAGTACAAATACAAATTGTTTCACCAATTTAAACCAAACATCCACTTATGAAAAATCATTAAAAACCACCCTCACACAATTCTTGTCTCCAAGCTATTGCCAGTGATCAAAGAGCTAATTAGCACGTTTATTTCAATAAGGAAGTTAATTGACTTTTATATCAGGATATCGGGTGTTTTCTCAATGAAGAGAATATCAATAACTATAACAATGAACAAACTTGAACTAAGTATTGTCCAATCAAGCCTTCCCTCACTCCCCAACCCTCATAACAAGAGAAAGGACATGGTTTGAATGGCTTGAAATTTATTTTTGTATTCTATAGTTTTGTTCTTAGGGGTTTATATGTAGCATTGGGGTGATGGTGGGACTTAAAAATGGGCTTTTAGTTGTGCCTGTGGAGGAAATCCTCATATTGACAGAGAAAAGACTTGGTTTGTTCTGTGCTCTTCTATTAATGGAAGTAACTTATTGGAGAATCTCATCTCCCTCTAAAATTACCAAGCAGTGTTGAGTAACAGTGTCCCTCTCCTTTTGTTATCCTAAGGAGCTAATGTACAGGATGTTTGAAATGGCTGCACTTCCTTGTTCTGTTTAGGAGTGGCAAGAAATTACTGAGATCCCATTCCTACTTCAAATGAAGAGGGATGGATACATAAGTTGGGAGCTGCATTAAATTGACAACTCCTTGGTACTTTATCAAGAGCTTGATCCATGTGGTTTAGAAAGGGTGATATGTGTATGAGTTTATACTAAATTTTAATCTTAAGAAATTGGAGTTGACAATGTGCCTAGTAATTTCGAGAAACGTAGAGACGTTGTTTCCCTGCTTTTCTTTCTTTCGATTTTACTTTCTTTTCAATGTGCATTCTCATTTGTGTGTGAAAATGCCTTGGCAACACATTTTTCTGGTAAAATATTCTGCAGCTTCATGTTAAGTGAGTTAGGTTTACATTTTCTGGCTTTGCACTGTCAGATATCTACCTCTACCAATAAAGAAAGGAGAAAAGGAAGAGAGAATGAAAGGGATGAAAAAGGACTGTCTCATGCAGTTCAGTGTGTAGCATGATGTAGAATCGGTATATAATCTCACAAACTCTTGATACTGCTGCAGGTCCTTTTGGGCGAGGCCAGATGCAGAAACCTTTCGAGGAAGCGACTTATGCTCTCAAGGTTGGCGAGATTAGTGACATCGTCGATACCGACAGTGGGGTCCACATCATAATGAGGACCGGCTAAACATAGTTGGAGTGCAGAGAAGATCAAGAATACGATCAATGCTTTGCTTGGGATTCTGGTTATATGGTGTTTGACTATTCGGACTATGTTGCCATGATTTACCCGTTTCGTGCCTCCTCTATGTCATTGCAATTGCATAAATTGTTTCGAGGAAACATTCACCTGTCAAAAACCTTTGGATGCTTGTTGGGATATTTCTCGCAAAGCTTCTCGAGCGGACTTGGTTTTTGCACTGTTCCTTGATTCTAACAGATTTCGTTGGCGCATGTTGGTCCCACGAGATGAAAAGAGAGACCATGACGATTGATAAATGAACCATAGCGAGACATAACGAATGCTGTGTTGTTGGAAGAAGGGAAAAAAATGTGGAAAATTCTATCGATAATGTTCCGTTTTTTTTAGCTGACGGCACGTTTAGACATAGGAGGTACGTTAGGTGCACGTTGTTTGCTTGCTTGCTTTGTTTATATTTAGCCCTGACACATCTGCAGTACAGAACTCGACTAAAAAGAAAAGTTTGAAGAATAAATTATGCCAATCAAATCATTTAACGACTAAATCTGAGATTACTCCTTTAACAAATAAGTTAGCCTATGTTTTTGATTAACTTACTAGAAACCAACCGTGGAGTGACCTGTCCTGCGGCCATACGGCATTTAAGGTTTTCACGCCAAGTTGATCAATCCTTCCATGGTCGACTGTCATTTGTAAATGTAGAAACGCTTTGCCATTTCAACTGCGATGATCGCACCGGAAATACTTATAAATGAGTATTCAAATGAGGTCCTAAAGATCTTTTCCCGTCTTCCAAGCGAGATAAATGCGAGATTCATAAATGGATGCGGAGAAAGACCTCCTAACAGTGCCATCTATTTCAGCTGAAGTATCAGGCTTGAATCAGGAACTGCAATTGCATCAGCACATTTACGTCACGCCTCGCAATGTCGTGCGTTTTGGGCTCGGTTAGGAAAGTGATACGACTGTCTCAGCTGAAAAAACCCAACGAATCCCACGTCTTCCATTTGCAGATTTTTCTGCCCAATCAGTCAAACTTGTACCAAGTTGGTATCGTCAAACCAGAGCTTCTTACCGGGTCATGTGCCATAACCGGAGGAGCACTGCAGATTGCAGATAATGAACAATGGCGGCACAAAATGATTTAAATTTGCCTGCTTTTCCGACTTCCTCTAGAATTTGGCATAATAACCAATGCTCATACATCTTGATACTCAACAAACCCAACAGGAGTCGAAACCGTGCAGAATTCGGCCGATCCTTCATTTCACATGCTATAACAATTTTCTGAAGAAAATTCAGTCTTTCGTTAGATCTTCTTAACCATCTAAACAAAATGAAGGAGTGTGTAACCTGTACCAACCCATGTTTTACAAAACCTTCATTAGCTTCTTTGTGGAAGCGGTCAAAATGATGACCAAGATTACCACAAGCAGGCAGAGCAATCAGCAGGTTGATCGCCCTTTTAGCTCAGAAGTTCCTCAGCGTCCTCTGGCTCAGCCAAATCAATGATCCACACAAGCAAAAAGACATTTAGTTAGCTGAGCACAAAAGGAAATTCAGGGTCAGTCAAAGAAAACCTGTGGCTATGATATATGACCGGTAGGGAAAAAATGATCTGAGAAAACCAAAAGCAACTGAAGAGGAATCTATTCAGAAGATGTCTTACAAACACGCCAAAAAAGTTTACATATTGCAGATGTCAGTAGTCATGTCGAATGCTGCATTTCCTTAAGAAAGATAAAAAATGGGGGACTAACACTCAAAAAGTGATGATTATTCCATCTATCAGGCAAAGAGAACAAGAAGTCAGATACAATTAATGTGAAGAATATTTATTAAGCAAGAGTCTGCTGTACTACAGGATATCAAGGACCTTGATACAGAAGAATTGTTCTGGAATTACTGTTCAATCATTAAAAATAGAGTATTTGATTGACTATCAAGGAGGAGAGCACACGCACAAAGATTCTGGGTTTGACTTTCAACGTGCAATGAACCATGGCGTTGGCAATGAGTGATATCATCGCTCAATCAGCTGGAGCACAATGCCGTGTAACATTGCAATATGCAAGATAAGCAGGACAAAATGATTCTTGCTAACCAGCCATCAAAAGAGGCAACAAACCGCCTCAGTAAATCTACTCCATAGACTCCATGCCTTGGGACAGATCAAGGGGATCATGATTATGGGCGAGTGAACTAGGAAGTTCTTCATCTGATAAGACCAGAAGTTTAGGGTTGATGGAGCATGCGGAAGACCGACGCTTGCACTGTGAAAACCAAATGATTCAACAAAATCCCAAACGACAAGTGTAATGTGAAAAGGGGGTAAAAAGATAGCAAATTTCTTGACCTTCTTGATGCTATGATTTTCCGGCAGCGCTCTGCAGTCCTAAGAAAGGATCTTCATTTCAGATTAAGCCAGATTCGAAGAAGAAGGTAGTTTCGATGGTTGACGGATTATGCACTGATGCTCCATATAAGGCCATCATCAAACAAGTAAACTTAACTTCAATCCAATCAATGCTGCACAAAGTACAACCTTGCTACTACATTCCTGCGATGACTCATTTCCAATGATGAAGCAATGCATGATTCTGTATTCCAATGGCACCAAAACATGTACTTCCTCTCCGATCACGACGCGAAAGCATATCTGCGCGCGTCACAGATATCCTTACAAGCTTTTGGACTCGTGTCGACTTCATCCACCGTCCCGACTCTGCAGTCCGAGTCCATGATTAAACCTACATATCAAGAGGTCGCCATGACGGGAAAGCAGAACAATTGCGCCATCACGCAAGATTGTGCATGGCCGTACCGTCGATCCCGACCTCGCGAGGCGCTTCAGCTGTTCATCCGAACGCTCCGCTTCCTCTTCAACCGCCAACCTCATTCCCCAGCCGAAACAGACATCGTCTCGCTCCTCGTAGATCGCCGAGGGAGACAGAGAGAGGTAACAGTTTCCAGCGGTCGCGACAGGGCAAGGAGGAGACAGTGGAGTGGTCCAAAGCGCAGCAGAGGCCGACGGTCTGAGAGATGTCGGTGGGATCGGAGAGAGCTGGAGGTCGAGGGAATGCGAAAGCGATCGCGACTCGATCCCGCCGGGGGGCTTCCGAGCAGGCCCGTCACGCCGCCAACACCGGCTGGCCCTCCGCCGCCGCTGGCGGTGCCGCCGTCCAAGTCAGCAATATCGACGGCCTTGTTAAAGATGATTAACGATCAAACGATCATGAATTAGTGTGTAAACTGAATTAGAGTCGCAGCCTTCATCGGACGGTTCACAACGCACCGCACTCGCCGTCCCGCGGTAAATCTGGTCCTCGTGGGGCCTTCATCGGACGGTCCACAATGCACCGCACCTGCCGTCGCACTGTAGATCCGGTCCTGGAGGAGCACCGGATCCCCATCCCCGGAGTTTTCGCGGACTTCTCCATTTTAATTGACCATACTGACCTTCCATCCCCACGTGGCGCGACCTCATTCGTCAGTAAAAAAAAAAAAAAAGCCGCGTAAACGTGGAAAGTTCTACCTTGACTGAACCGTCCCCACTGCGTTCCTCTTCCGCCCCTTAAAAAGTCTCCCAAAAACACCCCATCAGATCATCCCACGTCCTCCCGATCTGCCCCTTTCTCTCTCAGGCATTTTCACGAACACCTCGCGAGCAGACCCGTTTCGCCATCCTTACCAACAATGGCGACCCACGACGACGCGCCAAAATCCGGATCTGGAGCCAACGGCGAAGCCCCGCCGCCGCCGCAGCACCGCAAGGTGGCCCTGATCACCGGCATTACCGGCCAGGACGGGTCGTACCTCACCGAGTTCCTGCTCGACAAGGGGTACGAGGTCCACGGCCTGATCCGCCGCTCCTCCAATTTCAACACCCAGCGGATCAACCACATCTACATCGACCCCCACAACGCCCACAAGGCCCGGATGAAGCTCCACTACGCCGATCTCACCGACGCCTCCTCTGTCCGCCGCTGGATCGACACGATCGCCCCCGACGAGGTCTACAATCTCGCCGCCCAGTCCCACGTGGCGGTCTCCTTCGAGATCCCCGATTACACCGCCGACGTCGTCGCCACCGGCGCCCTCCGCCTCCTCGAGGCCGTGCGCTCCCACGTCTCCGCCACCGGTCGCAGCCACATCCGTTACTACCAGGCCGGGTCCTCGGAGATGTTCGGATCGACCCCGCCGCCGCAGTCGGAGACCACCCCGTTCCACCCGCGGTCCCCCTACGCCGCGTCCAAGTGCGCCGCGCACTGGTACACCGTGAACTACCGCGAGGCCTACGGGCTGTTCGCGTGCAACGGGATCCTGTTCAACCACGAGTCCCCGCGGCGGGGCGAGAACTTCGTGACCCGGAAGATCACTCGGGCCGTGGGGCGGATCAAGATCGGGCTGCAGAGCAAGCTGTTCCTGGGAAATCTGCAGGCCTCCCGGGACTGGGGGTTCGCCGGGGACTACGTGGAGGCTATGTGGATGATGTTGCAGCAAGAAAAGCCGGATGACTACGTGGTCGCGACGGAGGAGTCACACACGGTGGAGGAGTTCTTGGAAGTAGCTTTTGGGTATGTTGGGCTGAATTGGAGGGACCATGTGGTGATCGATAAGAGGTACTTCAGACCGGCGGAGGTCGACAACCTGAAGGGAGATGCGAGTAAGGCCAAGAAGGTGCTGGGTTGGAAGCCCAAGGTTGGGTTTGAGAAGTTGGTGAAGATGATGGTCGATGAGGACATTGAATTGGCCAAGAGAGAGAAGGTTCTTGTTGATGCTGGGTACATGGATGCTCAGCAACAGCCTTGAGAATTTGGTACTTCTTATCTCTGGTTGCTCTGTTTTTCTTATCATTTTTCTGTGCTCTTTTTTGGTTATTTATTTAAAGATCAGCTCGAAGCAAGTAAAGTTTTTATTTTTTAAGGTTTAAAGGGTTTGAGATGTTCTTGGGATGGCTATAGGTTCTTTACCAGTTAATTGTCTATCTTGTTGGGTAGAACAATGAGCTCAAATGCCTCTTGGATTTGTTGTAACTTACCCTATTCATTCGCTTTCAATTAGTACATTTAGATTTGTTCATTTTCCTTGGTTTACCTTATTTGAAGTTGCTACCTGCTCAAGTTTGGATGAGCTTCAGATGGGTTGAAGCCTGTGTGTTTACTTTCTTTAGATCTGGTTAAATTCTGGAGACTGCAGCATGTTGTGCACAAGAAAGAGAATGGACCAACCCTTTTGTGTTTGCGAATCTGATAGGAAAGCAAGGGAAAATTTCTAAAGGGAAGGCAGTAACTGGAAGTTTGGTTCTGTCATTTCATCCATTGATAGGTTTCACAATGCTTGATACAATCCAATGAGATCTCGATCTGGTCGTTTTTGGTGTGGTCCCTTTGTGTGGGCTTTCAAACTTGGATGATTGTCCTTTTCATCGAAGAACTGTGTTTGTGTCGGTGCAAGCATGTCTCCTTCATGAAGTTGAAGATCGAAGAGGATATCGATCTATTATAAGATCCAAAAGAACTTGTATTGGTTAATGCTGCATTGGGAAAGAATGGGGACTCTTGCAAAACTAACTGGCAAACTTTCAAATATCCTCTTGTTGAAGTTACACTTTCATAAAAGGATTTTATCATTAGAGAGAAAAATTAAACAATGATATGACGGATTTTCTATAGATCTGCAAATTATATATTGGAGTAGGGTTTGCTGTCTTGTGTGGCATGGTATGTTGAATTGGGATTATAGCCATTTACCTGAGATGATGAGAAAGTCCCTCGAAGATTAATCGGTTGATAAAATGATATTAGAGCATCGTCTTGCTCTTTGTTGTCTAGTTTTATATAAGCTATGTTAGGCTTATCATAATGGATCATATACTCATTTCTTAACCTATATTTGATGAGCCGAGTCATTATATGGGTAGTTATGTTTAGTAAATAGATCATAAATGAATTTAAAATGGCAAAATCCAAAAAAAATATGGATGTTAAATAGGTTTACAGTTTATCCAAACATAACCCACCTTTGTGAATTCTTCTTCACCCTCTACAAGAAAATTTTCAAGCTTTTCTAAATTCAAAGAAGTTTTAGTGGGTTCGCAAGATGAGCCCGACTTCACCTTTATTAAAAATATCAAGACGGCTTCTTTTTTTCCAATTGTTTTTATTTTTATTAATATTGTAAGTATCGTTAGTTATTTATTGGAGTATATTTTTTCTTGGTTGCATTTCGCATTGTTATTTTTATATAATATTCTAATTTTAGTTCTTGTCATTGCAATTCCTGGTCATCATAAATCATCTTATTCAATATCTTACATTTCATTTAATTAAAGTTTCGATTGCTCCATGTTATTTGTTGCTGAAATTTTATAAATTTACTACTAAGTACTATAAAATTTGAAAATTCTATACAATATTAAAAGCCAATTCTTTAGCATCTTTAGTCGAAATAGCTACATAACAAATACACACAAGAGCTTTAAGTGAACTAATTAGGTGGATATGAATTTTCATAAGTTGGATTAATTAGGAAGTAATTTTATAACAGGTATGAATTGAGTGCAAGTTGGGTCATATATGGTCACTAAATTTTTATTGTATGTAAATTAGTCAAAATTGGTTAAATTGATCAGTTTGGGTCAGATCATTTTTGACCTGACACAATCTACCCATTTAACGGCCTTAAGTTATGTATTATCATCAATGTTAATTGATTTCATTATGTTTTGATAACTAGATAGCCATCCGAAATCTATAGTGATGTGTAGGTGGATTGTCCCGAAAATATCAAACAAAAGACTATATTCTTTACTAAGTACTTTTACTATAATATTCGGCTGAACCGGCGTTTGACAACTTGCCAAATAGTAACAATTTTCGTTATTTTATTCCCGGGAGTAAATTTGGAACATAAATTCGTTTGATAAAATTTTTATTTTTGGAAATAAATATTTATTTTTTTGTTTTCGGAAATAAATTTAGAACATAGTCAAGAAGTAAAAAAAAAAAAAAAAGTTGATTCTTTGTTCCTGGGAACAATTTCGGAATCAAGCTAATTCATTTTTTTTTTCTTTTTTCTCTTCTTTCTTCTTGTTCTTCGCTCTTCTCTTCTTCAATCGTTGCCATTGTTGCCGCCGTCGTTCGCTGGTGACCAGTCTGGTGAGATCCGATGAGCTTTGCCGGAGGCTCACCCAACCACTAGTGAGCCTTGCTTGACCGGGTGAGGTCGAGCTCGCTTAGTCACCGACAAGGCTCGACCTCGTTGGGGCATCGCGAGGTCGATGTCGCCCGGCCAAGACGAGGCCAACCTTGCGGTGGCTCGGCAAGGTCGAGCCTTGGCGACTAGGCGAGCTTGCCTCGTCGGATTTGGGCGAGACCGCTCGCCTAACCAAGGCTCGCCAAGCCTCGTCTAGCTATCGACAAGGCTTGATTGATGAGGCATGGTCTCGGCAAGGGCTAGTGATGCTCCGCGAGGTCAACGGCCCTCATCTAGCCGGTCGCCGATCATCTCGAGGCCCGCAACTCGGCAACCCTTGAAGAAGAAGATGAGAAAGGAAAGGAAAAAAGAAAAGAAGAAAAAAAGTAATGAATTTATTAAAAAAAGTAAAATAAAATGATTTGAAGTAAAAATTTTGAAGACGGTGCCAAACGTAACTCTATTTCAAAAATTGAAATTTTGGACATGACTAAATGGTTTAAAATGTTTAGAAATTATTTTCGAGAATAAAATAAAAAAGGAATTATTTTTGATAAAAAATTGTTCTCGAGGACAAAATCAAATGCGCCCTTAGTGGAACGGCATCCTTGTTCCAATCGGGCTGTTGAAGGATACAGTGAAAACTAGATCATGGAAAAGTACAAGCATCTTCAACCCATCAGACATCTCCAAGCAAAGAATAACTGAGGAACATGGTTAGCTTGAGGGAAGAATAAAGGCTGGTTCTTATGAATCCCTTTTTCCACTGTTTTAACTTTTAACTACTTTAAAATGTGAAATTTTTGCAACTTTGTAATAATCTTAGTAAGTGGATATACTGAATGATGCGTTAGGTTACAAATTAAGATTATAATAAGCGGGTTAAGATCACTACTGCGTAACAATTCCTCATATCTCCATTATATCAGTCGTGTGAACTTGTCTAGTCTTCGAATCCAAACCTAGTGTCCCTTCTCGAATTCTCTCATCTTCGAGTGTGAACTTTAGCAAAATTGGATTGGCTTGTTAATTATTTAACCTACTAATTACACAAACACTTGTTTGAAGAAAAGCACAGAAAAAAATGAGCAAAAGATAAAGCGCAATCATAAAAAAGAACACAACCCGAACGCCCCTTACATGGTAACATTCCTACCGTGTAATATTTAATGTGATAATGACATGATATTCAAGTTCTTTATATGAGCACCATATTTGACGAGGAGTTTGATATAATAAGATAATTCTCTTTGAGCAAGGGCTCTTATATGGAGGAGTTAATGTGTGTATAAACACAGGCTTCACTTCTTCCTTTTAAAAGTATTGAAGATATAATTGATATTTGAAATACAATTGAATTCTCAAATTTGTAAACATCTAACATGTCCAGCAATTTGAAAGACAAGTCCTTATTGCCAAAATCTAGAGGAAAAGTAATTATTTTTTTATATTGAATTTAGTGTGCTACATTACAAAAGATCAGCCGATGAATGTTCTCATTTGATCTCACATCCCTCATGCTGGTAAAGTGTTAATTTGTTAAGATGAGAGGAATTTCATCACAAAAATTAAAGTTCTTGATAGGCCATTTTAACTTACCTTTTGATTATCTTCATATATGAGAGTAAAGTAAGGAATACTAATAGATCTGTAAGATTGTTGTATTATAAGCAAAGAACTTTGCTTGAGTAAAATTATCTGTCATTGTGAGAGATACTATCTTTCCTGTCTTATGGTGAAACGTCGCGCAAGCAAAGAATCACACAAAGCTTGTTGTATACAGGAGAGGCCCTAACAAGAAAAGCATAGAAAAAGGAAGAATTTATACAATTGAGAGAGAATGAAATTTCCCACAAATCAATTCAAGCCAATCTAACAAGCCAACATACACATACCCAGACGACCTTGCTTGAAACGAACATATTGGTTAGCCATGGCTACTTCCGACACGGGAAGCTCCATGATGGTCGCCGAAGCCACCGCCCAGATAGTGTCGCAGAAACTAGATATCTTGCTCTCTCACCCGGTGTGCATCGAGTGCTTATGGACGCAAGCCCGCGCGAAGGATGCCAAGGCAAAGCTGACCAGGATCCAAGAGTTCATTTCCAGTCAATACGGACTGTCCAAAACCACAGAGTGGTTGGGGCGGCTCCTCCGAGCCATGTACTACGCTGAGGAATTCATCGACAAGTTCCACCTCAGAGAGGCTCGTGAGAGGCAGGAGGCCCTCCACACGGCTGCATTGCCGCTCACGACGCTCATCTCCAAGTACAAGCTGTGGAGGGACTTGTCCATACTGGTGAATAAGATGGAGGAGTTGTGCGATGAGAAGTTCTTGAAGGAGGAGGCCGAGCGCAAGAGGGAAAGCGAACGTGCTGGGTTCTCCTCCCAAGCTTGTGTTCCATGGCAAGGCACAAAATTGGCGAGGCTGACTAGTTTCTGGGATCGGTACGTGCCAATTATTTTCTTATATCTCCAGGGCGGGAAAAAGGAGCTAATGGAGCGGATCAGAAGCCCTCCAAGGGAGATCCAAGGGACTTCGATTTTGGGCAGGTCAGGCACGGGCAAGACGAACCTCGCAAGATGGGCCCACAGCCAAGCGAAGTCCATGGACTATGAGCAGCGTGCTTTTGTCCGCATCTTGGACAGCATGGACAAGCGGGAGTTCCTGTTCGAGATACTGAAGCAAGTCGAGAAGCAAGCGAGGGAATTGAAGGACATGGTTATGGAGGAGATAAAGACGATGCTGATCCAGAAATTGGCCAAGGCAGAGAGATTCCTTATTGTGTTGGATGGAGTGAAGAAGTCCAACGAGACACTCTTGCGAGAGTTAGCGATGATCATCCCGTTCTTTTCACGGGGCCACATAATTTATACGACTCGGGACGATAAGATAGCATTGTATTTGAATACTTTCAAGAAAGGGCCAGTCAGGCTAAAAGATTTGGACGATGTGAAAAGACAGGAGTTGCTCGCTTGGCAGTTGCATAGAGAATTTGATGGTCAGAGACTCACATATGAGGAGAAAAGAATCCTAAACAGTTGTCCTCCCTGTCCACTCCATCTATCCTTACTCGGTGGGTTTCTGTCGAATGCTGGAGAGCAGGAACGAGCAGCATTGGCGAAAGACAGTTCTATGACGACATCGTTTGATATACTACCATTGAGTTGCCATAAATTGCCAGTCCATCTGAAACCATGCTTCATCTACATGACTTTGTTCCCCGTGTCATTCCCCATTCCGACAAGAAGGCTAGTGAGGCTGTGGTTGGCTGAGGGCTTATTGGATTCTCATTGTTACAACGAAGAAAGGAAACTGACAAGGCTGCCCGAGGATGTCGGAGAGACGTTCATTCTGGAGCTTGCGGATAGGAATGTGATTGATGTGGTGAGCTGGAGGGCGGATGGATCCCCCAAAGCTTGCCACATGGTCATCGCTCTGCATGAGATGATCTACCCAATCGCGATGAGCATGGGGTTCCTCCACATAAATGCCACTCAAAAGTCGAAAGACGGGAATTACCATGACCCAACCAGCCAGAAACAGCAGCTACTGGCCCAACCGCAAGAAAGAAACAAGATTCGCTGGGTTGCAGAGCACACGAACATAGTCGCAGACATTCGCGGTGGCAACTACCCTAATTTAAGCCTCTCCCACGTCCGCTCGTTTCTGTCTTTCTACCTGAGAAGAGGTTTGCTCACCAAAGACATCGGCACGTTTCTTAGGAAGATGACGTCCGAGACAGACTACAGCTTACTAAGGGTGCTTGATTTGGAGGGTGTGTATAAGCCAACCTTGCAAGGTTTGCTCCCCAAGCTGGTGCTCCTAAGGTACCTAGGATTGAGATCCACGGTGTTGGATTCGCTTCCGATAGCTGTTGCAGATCTGCACCATCTCGAGACTCTTGACATAAAGCACACCAACATCACATCACTGCCCAGTTCCTTATGGAAGGCGAGGAACTTGAGGCACCTGCATCTCAACTGGTTCTACATCGACTTCAAGAGCATCCTCAAGGCTTGTAGCAACAATGTCAATGCCTTGACTCAACTCCAAACCTTAAGCGGGCTGGTTATCGGTGAAGTGAAGGAGAACTCGATGATGGGCTACATGAACAGCTTGACCACGCTTACCAGGCTGAAGCTTTTCTTGCAACATTCAGATTCGGACGCCTCAGGCACTGCAGGAAAAACAATAGCCGATTGGATTAGCTTCAGGCTCACCAATCTCCAGTCCTTGACCTTCGGGATGATCCAAGAAGCCAAGCCCGCGGAAGAATCCGCGAAAGTAGCCCAGCCCGTGGAAGAAGCCGAGCCTGAGGAAGAAGCCACAAAAGTTGCCAAGCCCGTAAAAGAAGCCCAGCTCTCAAAACAAGCCACGAAGAAAGCCAGACGCGCAGAAGGAGCCAAGCCCACGACATCGCTGGTTGGCCCGTTACCGGAACTGTCGTTGTCTGAGAAACACGACGACCTGTTGGAGCTTTACTTGCTGGGCCAACTCAACAAACCCAACTGGACACAGCTCTTGCCAGTCTCGCTCAGGGTTTTGACTCTGTCTGGTTCGAAGGTGGAAGCGGACATGATACCCGAGTTGGGTGGTCTCCTGAAACAACTGAGGACCTTCAGGCTCTTGGCCAATTCCTTCCTGGGCACTAGTCTGAGGTTCGCCAAAGGTGGGTTTCCGAGCCTCCAGTTCTTGAAGATTTGGAAGCTGCCTAACCTTCAGGAGGTGTTTATTGAAGAAGGGGCAATGCTACATCTTAAAGAACTCGAGTTTAGGCACCTCGATATGATGAAAAATGTTAAAGGGATCAACAGGTGTAAGGAATTGGAGAATATCTGTGTGGTAGTCAAAAAGGGTTCTCACGATTTTGTTGACCATCTCAAGGACGGAATGGGACGGAGGACGTACCTATACAAAAGAGAAGACGCCAAGACGCCTGAATCTAAGGATGATGACGAGGACGGCAGGTATGGGACCAAATTAGATCTCAAACGTGATGAAAATGTTTTTATAGATTGATAATTTCAATAATTACGTATTAGTCATTAAAAAGAGCGATAAATACCAGGGAGGAAAAAGGAGACATTCTCTATCTGCACGTTGAAAAGGAAAGGCACAAATCTATGGATGACGACAATCGGTATGGGCGATATCAAAACTCAAACATGTTCTTTTTGCATGATGATGAAATTGTTTTCATAAACTTGATAATTTCAATAATTACTTATTAGTTATTAAAAAGAACGGTAAAAATCAGTGACGAAAAAGGAGAGACGCTCTATGTGCCCGTTGAAAAGGACACCAAGCAGCTATGGAACATGTTCTTTGCACATGGTGATGAAAATGTTTTATAGACTTGATAATTTCTCATTTGTGAATAACAACGATTGCAAATTTTATCGGATAAGAATTATGTTGGCTCATTTACCAAACCAAGTCAATACATATTAAGAAACTATGAAGGCTACAATGAGTCCTACAAAATAAAATAAAATCACATGGGTAGTAGCGTTTAACTTTTGTGGAACCTAATGTTGGATTCAAAAGTAACCTTTGGTGCCGACTTTACTTTTCATAGCCTACGCACATCGAGTGAGCCTTTCACCTAGTCACATACAAGATGCTGAAGAATAGATTACCGGATATTTTTACACTAGTTAATACCTCTCCTTTAATTACTGTGTCATAGTTCAAAAAATGAAGCTTCTCATATAGGAGCAAAATCTACAAAGCTAGTGTTTTGATTGTAGAATTGTTATTGAGAATGTAAATGGAGTTTAGGGGAAGGTTGATAAGACTTCTATAAATTGTATGTGCAAAGTTTATAGTTGGTATGATTTTGCGAGTGCTAGTGTACAATAAAGAATCATTTTCTAGGGTGATATGATCTTTTTGATTAGTTAATGCGAGAACTTCTCTTTTTGATTAGTTAAACTGTAAATCCTACTGGGTTTTCTAACTCAACTATGAGTTAGAATATGAGTTAGAAACCCTCAGGACTGCTTTTATTATGGCTGCACGAGTCTTCATAAAAGTGCATTAATTACAGATTCAGGAAGTTCTGGGGTTGGCTCGGAGGATTGCTGTTTAATGTGTGTCAACGGCGAATGTAGATGAAGAAGTTGAGGGAGGGATTTCATTAGAGGACGCTGGCAGCATGTGCATTGAGGATATACTGGAACATGAACTGGGTTACGCAAAAGAAAACAAGGACACTGTCAGATGGTTGGAACTCGATGAGCTTGATATTGATGATGAGATCCTCTTATCTCTAGATTTTTCTGCTAAATTTCCGGTTGGCATCAACTGCATTCATTCTGAATGAAATGATACTAGTGTAGTTGGACCCTTTGGATTTTCAGTTCATGCGTGATTATTTGTATCTTGTGCAATCTCATCTTTCATAACTATGGTAGAAAAACTCTATCACGTGTTATCTATAGACAGAAAATTAACATTACCAAGTACTTGCTCTGGAGATCATCTCTGGAGCCATCTTTGAGCTTTCTGTGATGAGAAGAAGTTATGGTTTACATACTCATTTTTTCTAGCGCTAGGATTTACTTGCTCTTAGCCTGTGTGGAAACAGGTTCGATAGTGCAAACATCATTTTTCAATAAGTTACCAAATTCAAGCATCTGAAAGCTCTATGGCTCTACATTAATCCAGTCTTAGAGAAATGGTACGTGCATTTGCGCCCAGGTAACTTAGAGCATGCTTTTAGAGGAGGGAAAGCTTAACGGTTTTACCTTCAGTGATAGCTGTCCGGCGGATAAAATTCTTCCAGCTTGTTCTGGGCTTGAAATCCTTAATCAATCTTTTACCCGTAAATTTGGAGAGTGGGAGTTGGGATTTTGGGCAGAAGTCTACGGATTGCTGTCTTGCGCTTAATAACAAGATCATATAATATTCTTTGCTTGACTCATGTCGAATTACTTTATCGCACTATGTCTCTTACTTGTTCTTCATTACTATTATTGATGCCTTTGTTGTGATTGCTTTTACATTGTTTCCTGAGTTGTGATTCATTTTTATAATTGAGGGTCTAGGTTTCAGTCTAGGATTATAGTAAACATTAAAACATTGTATGGACACTTAGTGGACAAGAACTTATGACTCATAATTGGTAAAAGATTGCATGGACACCTTAATTGACAAATAATTACTTTAGGCACTAAAAGGGCACTAGTTAGATAACTAGTGTAATCAAGGTTTTGACTCTAGATTTTTGGTTGCGTAAGAAATGAGGTATATTCTTGTACCTCACTTATTCTAGTCGATCTCAATAGACTTGTGGCGACTCTTAATTTAGAATTCTCTTGGAGTCTTGGAGTTAATCAAATTAAAATGCTAATACAACATAGACAAGGATTTGGGAGTGTTGTGCGGAAGAACACCCTAACTAAATGAGAAAAGTAAACAAGAATAATCAAGAACACAAAGATTTATGTGGTTCGGCGAAAGATCAGCCTACGTCCACGGGAGAGAGACAATTTCTTATTTGAGCGTATGTCAAGAGTATAAGGTACAATGCTGAAATAAATAGATTTTTAGATCCCCACTTTCCTAAACCTAGTAGGAAAGGAATTCCACCATAAAGATATTATCAAATTTGAAACCCAAATTTAGGAAATATATTAGGAAACAAATAGCCTGCAATTTTCAAGCCTTCCTAGATTTCCCGATTGAATTTTGTGGTATTCAAGACAACATCAGCAAATCTCCACCTTTGGCTTGAATAAACCACAAGCCTCCACTTGAACCAAGAAAACGAATATATCGCTCCCTCCACCGTACCTTCGCAAAGGTACGCCCGCACCTGGATTGGTGCGGCCTCCACCAACTTGATGAGTGAGAGAAATCAAGTCCCTATAGGACTTGAACTTCTCTATAGTAACCGTCTTCGTGAGCATATCTGCGGGATTATCTTTAGTATGGATTTTCTTCAAAGCAATGCTACCATTCTCTACAAATTCTCGAATTTTGTGGTACTGAACTTCAATGTGTTTTGTTATGGAATGGAACACTTGATTATTCGTGAGACATATTGCGCTTTGGCTATCACAATACAATGTAGCACTTTCTTGCTTTATACCCAACTCTGTGACCAAACCAATCAGCCATATTCCCTCATTTGCAGCCTCAGTTACTGCCATATACTCAGCTTTGGTTGTAGACAATGTTACAGTAGTTGAAGCATTGCCTTCCATGAAATAGCTCCACCACCAAGAGTAAAGACATATCTCGTGATGGACCTTCGCTTATCCAAATCACCAGCAAAGTTTGAATCAACATAACCTGCTAAATCGATCGATCCTCCCTTGGAACTAAACATTAAACCCATTCCGGCAGTCCTAGCCAAGTAAAGAAAGATCCACTGAATAGCTTTCCAATGCTCCTTACTCGGATTGCTCATGTATTGGCTGACAAGACTCACCGCATGAGCCGAATCCGGTCTGCTACAAACCATAGCATACATGAGGCTCCCTACTGCGCTGGCATAAGGTACTCAAGACATTTTCACAACTTCCTTATGTGAAATAGGGCATTGTTTCTTAGATAATTTGAAGTGATTTGCTAAGGGTGTACTAATCGGTTTAGCTTTACCTATGTTGAACCGCTCCAAGACCTTCTCAACATACTTCTTTTGATTTACCCAAAGCTTACTTGCATGTCTATCTCGAAATATTTCCATGCCAAGGATCCTCTTTGCAGCACCAAGATCCTTCATATCAAACTCACTATTTAACTGAGACTTTAAGGAATTAATGTCTCTCATTTTTCTTGCAGCAATTAACATATCATCAACATAGAGCATCAACAAAATAAGCGACTTATCATCCAAAACTTTGTAGTAGACACAAGAATCATGCACACTCCTCATGTAGCCAATACGAAGCATAAAAGAATCAAACCTTTTATTCCATTGCCTCGGAGATTGCTTCAAACCGTAAAGTGATCTATTGAGCAAATAAACATGATCCTCTTTCTCTTCCACCTTGAAGCCTTCGGGCTGCTTCATATAAATTTTCTCCTCCAAGTCACCATGAAGGAATGCCGTCTTCACATCTAGCTGCTCAAGCTCCAAGTCATACATGGCTACTATAGCTAGTAAAACACAAATTGATGTGTGTTTTACAACCGGGGAAAATATATCGTTGTAATCAATCCCCTCCTTTTGTGCATAGCCCTTAGCAACAAGTCGGGCCTTGTATCTCTCTTGCTCTTTCTCCGTTGCTGCTTCCTTTCTTCGAAGAACCCATTTGCAACCAATGACTTTCCGATCCTTGGGCTTCTTCATAAGTTCCCATGTCTCATTCTTTTGTAACGACTCCATCTCCTCCATCATTGCGGTCATCCACTTTTCTTTGTGATCATTTTTCAAAGCTTCATGGTAGGAGCTTGGATCACCAAAGCCTATGGTAAGAGCATAAGCAACCATATCCTCAAAACCGTACCTCTCCGATGCTTTGGGAGTGCGCCTTCCTCGACCCGTTGCAATGGTACTAGGAACTTCTACCGTTTCTTTGACTTTTGGAGCCTCATCGGATGACTCGCCATTCTCTGCAGATTCTCTAGTTTCAAGCTCCACCTTAATGATAGATTTATCACTCTCCTCTTTAGCAGCCACACGTAGCACGTAGCTTGACTTCAACATTGTAGATTCATCGAATATAACATCCATGCTCGTCAGAACATTCTTCTCACTTGGATCCCATAATTTATAGCCTTTCACTTTTTTCTCGTAACCGAGAAATATGCATTGTTTTGATTTTGGATCCAACTTCGAGCGCTTCGAGCTCTGCACATGTACAAAAGCAGGACAACCAAATATTCTTAAATTAGAATAATCGACAATTTTACCAGTCCATACCTTTTCGGGAATTTTGCATTTAATTGCAGTTGATGGAGACCGATTCACAAGATAACATGCCATGCATACAACTTCTACCCAAAACTCCTTGCTTAGTCTCACATGTAGCCTCATGCTTCAAGCTCTCTCTAATAAGGTTCGATTCATCCTTTCCGCTACGCCATTCTATTGGGGTGTATCCAGAATTGTGAAGTGACGTTTAATCCCTTCATTCTTGCAAAGCTCCATGAATGATGTCGATTTGTACTCTCCTCCATTGTCCGATCTCAAGCACTTAACCTTCTTCCCCGTTGAAGTCTCAACTTTAGCTTTCCATTCTTTGAACTTTTCAAAGACTTCACTTTTGTGTCGCATGAAGTAGACCCAAACTTTGCAAGAGAAATTGTCAATGAATGTCACGAAGTATTCCTTCCCTTCTTTTGACTTTACCGATGAAGGACCCCATACATCTATGTGCACATACTCGAGCACGCCCTTGCTTGTATGAGTTGCAGCATTGAACTGAACTCTGCATTGTTTTCCAAACACACAAAATTTGCAGAAATCTAATTTGCATGTTTTTATACCTTGGAGTGCATTCCTCTTTTGAAGCTCCATCAATCCTCTTTCTCCCATATGCCTAAGATGCATATGCCATAGATAGGTGTTATCTATCTCCGTGCTAGCATCCGTGGACACAGATGCTCCACTTTGCACTGTGGTTCCTATAAGTCGATATAGGTTCTCGTGCCTCTGTCCCTTAAGAACAACCAAAGCTCCCTTAATCACCTTCAAGACTCCACCTTGAGCCGTGTACTTGCATCCATTGGATTCAAGTGCTCCCAATGAGATCAAATTCTTCCTTAGACCCGGAACATGATGCACGTTTGCCCAGGTTCTAATCATGCCATCAAACATCTTGCTTTTCACGGTTCCAACACCCATAGTCTTGCATGAAGTATCATTCCCCATGAGAATTGAACCACCATCATATGCCTTGTACTCATCGAAGGCTTCTCGATGAGGACACATGTGAAAAGTGCATCTGGAGTCCATGATCCACGAGTCTTCAAAGATGTCATTCCCGACGATATGGACGAGACAACCCCATCATTGGTCTTAATGTTGTCAGCTATACTTGCCTCATCCGAGCTCTTCTTTTTTTTTTTTCTTGCTCTTATTTGGACAGAATCTCTTGGTATGTCCTTCTTGATTGCACCCGTAGCATCTTCATTTGAACTTTCCCTTGGATTTTGATCGACCCCTACTGCTCGATCCTCGATCCGTTGATCTTCCTCTTCCTTGATTGCTTTTCTCCTTTGCAAAGAGTCCCTCTCCCGAAGATTTTGAACTACTTGCCCTTTTTTGGGTGTCGTTTGAAATTAGGGCAGCAGTCACCTCTCCGATTTCCAAGGTTTCTTTGCCATAAAGGAGCATAATCACCAATTGGTCAAACGAATCCGGCAACGATGCCAGTAGTAGAAGCGCTATGTCTTCATCCTCAAACCTTACCTCCAAGCTTGTAAGTTCACTAATCATCTGATTGAACACTTTGAGGTGTTCCAACATAATTCCTCCTTCACTCATCTGAAGTGAATACAATCTCTTCTTCAAGAACAACTTGTTCGTAAGAGATTTTGTCATGTAAATGCTTTTGAGTTTGAGCCATACCTCCGGAGCATATTCGATTTCTGCTACATATTGAAGGGCCTCATCCAATAGGTTCAATCGGATTGTGTTGCATGCCCCCTCCTCCATGTCGGCCCAATCATCATCAGTGATGGTGTCCGGCTTGTTCAATCTTCCTAGAAGAACCTTTGATAAACCTTGTTGAACCAACAGATCCTTCATCCTTCTCCGCCATAGTGTAAAACTATTCTTCCCAGTGAATCGTTCAATATCAAATTGAACGGTTGAACCTTTTCCAGCCATCTAGTTAGAAGTCACACTACAGGAACGGAGAACCTGGATTGCTCTAATACCAATTATTCTGTGGAAGACACCCTAACTAAATGAGAAAAGTAAACAAGAATAATCAAGAACACGGAGATTCACGTGGTTCAGCGAAAGATCCGCCTACATCCACGGGAGAGAGAGAGACGATTTCTTATTTGAGCGTATGTCAAGAGTACAAGATACAATGCTGAAATAAATAGATCTTTAGATCCCCACTTTCATAAACCTAGTAGGAAAAGAATTCCACCATAAAGATATTATCAAATTTGAAACCCAAATCCAGGAAATATATTAGGAAACAAATAGCTTGCAATCTTCAAGCTTTCCTAGATTTCCCGATTGAATTTTGTGGAATTCAAGACAACATCAGCAGGGAGAACCCATATCGATTGAGGACCATTGGTCCTCAATTTGACATTACCTATATCCCCTTTTCCCCAACGCCCGTGACAGGAGAATCATGACAGGATTCAATACTTCGACGCAGTGCTCGAGGTCTGACCATCTTCCAGAGCTTGATTATATCGGGCAAATTTTCTCTCCAGAAAAGGACAACTCCTTGAGCTCTACCTCCATGTAGAGAGTGTATGTCGGATCATATATATATTTTTTTCTTGGACAAGTATGTCGGATCATATTTAAACAGAAGGAAAAAGTAGAGCCTCTGAACTAATGAGACATTGCATTCCTTCCACAGTTTGACGATCTCCTTTTGCAAGTTTTTGAATTGCGAAAACCATTCCAAATTGTGAAAACCATTCCAAAGGACTTCTTCTATATTATCTTCAATTGGATACGAGACAACATCCATAGCATGTTTCGTTGGCGCAATGATGTTTCGTATTATATGCTGAACCTATCAATCACAAGGGGCCACGCTAAGCAAAATGCATGTATGTTGACAAAACTTCCATATCTATGTTACCGAACACATAGTATGTTCTCCACATATCAAAGCACTCTATAGCCAAGTGAATGGTTCTCCAGACTTACTTGCATGTCCACATCTAAATATGACAAGACTCGCGTAGGCCAAAGCCCTAGCTGCGCAATATCATTGCACCGGCCATCATGTCTCATCTGCACAAAGAAACCCGTGGTCTGTCCATAGTATGTTTTCTCAAAATAGTAATGTTTTTGGTTTGTTCTTGTATTGCATTTGGAGGATGACGATGTTGGAAAATGATCCATTTATTGAAAAAATCTCTAGTCCAAACTTGAGAACCTAGAATTACGCGAGAAGCAAGAAACTTCCGTTCGGAGAATGTCTAAGTTGGTGACGGAAAGCTGTTGAAGAACATCCAGCATCCAGGTCGAATAAGAAAAACTTAGCTTAGTCAAACAAGTGGCTAACAAAAGGTTAAAAAAAATTCAACTGTATTTGAGCTATCTTTTGAGGCGGTTGTAATGGTGATTAAATGGAATTGCTCTATAAATAGAGCTTAAAATCATTCATGTAATACTACGTGGAGGCAATGTGGATGATGCTGTTAGCTGTATGCTCTAAAGCAACCATGTAATAGTTACATGTTAAGGATTATTTAAAGGCTAATAAGTCTTTTCATTCATCGTCCAATTTATATGAATGAAGTCCATAAGATCATTTACGATTGAACCTATTCTTAAAGTTTTAAGAATATGCGTGATAGGTTTATAGTTTTGCCGAATCTTTAAACAATTCTTGGTCGATAAATCATTGAGAGGATATTGATGATCCTGTTGAGACCGGTGTGTTCTCAAGCTTCACTTCAATATTGGATACTTGAGGAAAAGATGAGTCACAAGTCATTGGGTATTGGGATATTTGAGCTAGAACACAGGTGCTAGAACATAGGTGTTTGTCTTGGACAATTTCATTGAACGTGACATACATAGAACAATTGACGATATGGAAACTTTTAACGGGGTCAATGTCTGATTGTTCATACTTTGGTTAGATGGAAGATCCTTAGACTTGAGGCATGATGCTGACTTGTGTGTTGGATGACCATGGTTCACAAGTGCGCATATTGACACTTCGTCGAATCGTCTCTGTACTTGATGGTTATAGTTTGTTCACATACGAAGGCACATGAGTGCGCAATATGGAATTTGTCTTCTTGTTATATATAGATATACAAGATTGATGTCCTATGTGATCTAATCGCAGCATTGTATTGAAATCCTCGGCTGGGGTTGTAATCAAGAATGAATGGTTCATATCTCAAATAAATACACGTAAATTAGATTTGAGCATATGATCGAATTGGTGGCTTGACCAATAGTTCAATGGCCTTTGTTCGATCGGGACATGGTGTGTAACATCCTTGATTCCAACCCTATAGGATTAGCCATAAGGTCCTATATGGATCAACCATGGGCCATTGGCCATGGGATCGATCAGTTCAATCGGTAAGGAATCAATTATCGGTCATGGTTCGACTGCCTGACCGGCTATGAACTGGCCTAGGTGTCAGCCGTGAATGACTTACCGACCATACTGATGGGATCGAATCACCAGCCCATAAGATGACTTTTGGATCACAAGAATTGATCACAGGATGATTTTGGATTGGCGGAGGGTCACAACTGGTCATAGAGCCCGGCCGCAGGTGATTCCACCCGGTTGTGCACCAATTCACGACCAATCCGACGCAATCAAATGTGATCGCCTTCTGATAAAAAATGTATAATTTCCTATTTAATCCTTAGTGATCGGAAATGATTCTTGAATTAGTGATTTCCGATTGTGGATCGATCACGCACCGGCCATGAACCACACGAATGGATCAGGTATCGATTGGAATGAACTTCGGGATAGACCCGTCTATTCCATCATTAATTCTAAGGTCCATGGATGCCTTGGCTTAGTGCTAAGCTATGGATATGTGGCACCTCGAACCACCTAAGGTCGCCACAGGTACCTATCTCTCCACCTAATGCACATTAGTTACATCTCTTAGTAGAAGCATTGCTATTCATAGGCATTTTTTTTTTTAAAATGGTCCTAGCGCAACTTATTAGCGGAAGCATAATTGAATATCACCATCTCTCCCTCTAACCATCATGATACAATGCACACCACTAAGCACCATAGGAAAAGATAAAGTCGGGCCGCTTTTATTTACATATTTTCATGATGGATTTTCTCGGGTCGATACAATAAAAGAAAAGCCAATATTTCTAGCTACACTTGGCCACATCCAAAAAGAATATCTCGACCCCTATAACGATCACGTGACATCCTCCATCTATCAGTGTCGGCTACCCCCAAAATGAAAAGTCAGCTCTCTACCCCTCACGCGGCCATCACACCCATCCTGGCACGTCAGGCGGTGGTGGCGGCAACATCCCTCTAAACACTCCATCTCGGCGAACATGAACCGACAGAAACTCCTGAATGATTGGGCCCCTAGCCAAGCCCACATCGTATATGACTAGCACTCGCACTCACACAAACGTCAAATCGGGGATGGTAACGCAATCGATCTCCGTACACTCTACCTCCACATTAGATGGGAGGCCATAGAAGGTGCCCCACGTGATGGTAGGGAGCGACATCTTTCTAATATGAAATGTTGGTCCTCGAAGGGGTGAGTACAACCACTCAGCAGGTAAAAGATCCAGTAAACTTCTCAAGGCATCACACAGAATGATCAAGACATCATAGTATGGTTCATATCATTCATATATCCAAGCATTACTTACCTTGCAGCCCTGCACATGTCATCATATCATATATGCATATACATCCATGTACTCATCATCAAGCATTCATGCATATACCATCATGCCATAGGTGCATATACACTCATGCACTCATTATCAAGCATTCATGCATATACCTTCATGTCATAGGTGCGTATACATCCATGCACTCATCATCAAGCATTCATGCATATACCATCATGCCATAGGTGCATATACATCCATGCACTCATCATGAAGCATTCATGCATACATGTTACCATATCATGCATGATTCAATTTCAATTTCCCAATTTTTATTCTTTCAATTTGGGCTGCCACATTTCTCTTTCCCGGGACCAGTGTTTGCATCCCATATTTATCGCTAACACCCAACCTGGCATCGCGAGGAACCTCCGGCACACACCTCCGGGCATCCAACACACACTCCGGGCATCTCGTACCCCAATTGGCATCACGAGGTATCCCCCAGCTCACACCTCCGGGCTTCCAGCACCCCCACATCCCGGGCATCTCGAAACTCCCAAGGACATCCGGCACACACCCTTTGGGCATCCGGCATTTATACTCCCTGGCCAGGCATCCCGACACTCCCAGGGCATCGTCGGCTCACACCTTCGACGGCATTCTCATTTATCATAGTTCACATTCATATTTATGGCTCAATTTAAATATGGCATATGATATGATGTCAACAAGATCATTTTCAACATTTTGACTCTTATATGTAGTTCCAAATATCATCACATGTACAGCAAGATCCAATCACTTATGTCAACATAATCCATAGGGTCCATACAACTTAGAATAATCCATACATAATGACTTTTTGAGATCTACCAAAATCCAGCTTGCACAATTTCAGAAAACATATTAATTAAATACCCACACGATCTTCAAAAATTTATGAAATCTGAACATGTGTTAGTCAAGACATAAAGGCAGCAACTCCATGAAGAACACATGCCCAAAAGAACTTCACACAAAAATATATAGCTCACACATTACAGCTTGCAAAATTCGGACACATCAGATTGCGCGGTTCTTGAAATATTTCAATTTAAATACTCGAATGACCTCCAAAAATTATGAAATTTTACCAGGTGATAGTCAAGACCCTAAGGTATATTTTTCCTGCAGACATCAAGGCCAGATTCATCCTAGATAATTAACTATGGACGGTCGAATCCCCTGTTCCTAGTACCGAACATTCCAAGTTTAGCCGTCTCCGAAAAATCAAGATTTCACCTACTTATTTTCCTTCATTTCCTCTGAATTTTTGATATGTTTTGCCTTGAGAGGTCCACTACAACTTTCATTAAGGGATCCAGGTGAGATTCTCAAAGGAAATTCACTTTATAGTCCACGAAGTCGCTGGAGTTCAGTACAACATTTCCAGATCTATCGTCTTCAAAGGAAAAATCGCTTCACTAGGCTACACTTGTTCGTTTTACCTCAAATTTGAGTATGTTAGCCTTAAAAGTGTTCTCTACAACTTTCGTGGAGAGGTCAAAGTGAAATTCTCAGTAAAAAGTTACATGCAACACACAAAATCACCAAGAGGTCAACAAAACAGTTTCAGATCTAGCATTTTCGTAGAGGGAGGGTTTCACCCCTCAAAACCCATCCATTTTGTCTCAAATTTTAGTATGTTATACTTTAAGATGTTGTATACAACTTTAAGGAAGAAGTTGAAATCAAAATCCGACTCAAATCCCACATGCAAGCCTCTACAACATTCTGGGTCAGGCTGTTTACTCGAAAACAGATTGCTATTTTCAAAACAACACCCTTACAACTTCGGTTTTTCACACCCTAGGCATCTGAAATTCATCACCTTTCACTAGCACATCCTAGGCACAACATGCAAGAGTAGATTAATGGATCTAACTTGCCTCCAAACCGAGCTATGGCGAGCACGACGGCGGCAAACTACGGACGCACGGGCAGCTGCAGCGACGGACGAGCGGCTTCCTCCTTTGTGCGGCCTCTTCCTCCTCACTCTCGGTTCCCTCACTCTCTCGACAGCTCTCTCTCTCCCTCTCTCAAAACCGGTCACTCTCTCTCTCTCTCTCTCTCTCTATTTCCTTTTATTCCATCATTTGCAATCATTAGGAGCCATCCAAAGTGGCCAATGGGTGAAGCTCTCTTTTTGCCACTTGGCAAATCCCATGCATGATGGGCTTGAAGATGGGCCGGCTCCTTCCCCCCTTGTGGCCGACGGCAGCCCCCTTCATGGGCTTCATGGGTCAAGCCAATTTGGCCCACTTTAGGTCCAATACCCCTGGGCCTAAAGTTCAACTTTAATAAATTCCAATTTTACTTTTTAACAATTCATCTTAATTCCCTCTTTTATAAATTTCAAATTCTCAATTTCATAAAGCCATAAAACTTGTAACATTTAAACTATAGGGATCGAATCTATGAGGTGCATAGCCAAGAACAAATTCTTCTTATCAACTTATCTTATAATACTAATTTTATTATCTCATGAACACAAGATACATAACACTCGGTCTTAAAAGTAAGTCAATAGCTAAGGCATAACCCAAAGGCAAATTTTCATTACCTAATCATAGACTTTCACACATCAAGAGGTTGCCTTGAATTTTGGGATGCCACAATATAGCCTTAGAATAGACCTTGAACCGATTGAAGGACCAAGGACCAAATATGAAGAAATTGGTCGTGGTAGGCTCGACGTTAGGCCAAGGACAACTCGAGGGCCAATCCTGGACCTAGACGGACGTAATGGTGCTAACCGAAGGGCCAGCTAAGGTGTCGACCAATGCCGACCCCCCATTGGGCCGACCGACCCTCTAAGGAACAGTTGGGCGAGTATGGGGCGTGGCGGCCGAACCTCGGGTGTACGTGATTCAATTTTTTGAGGTGTACCTAATGATCTATTCTCCGGCCTTAGAACAAACTAGAATGATAGAATTTTCTAGACGGCCTTCCTAATGGAGAAAATGACAAAATAGGGAAAGTTCTAGAATTCCCTCATTAAATGAAAGGATGAGTTGTCCCTTGAAAAAGTCAAAAGTCATGATGGCGGCAAAATATCTTTGAATATTTTAGAAAAATGTGATGTATATGTGGACCAATTGGAAAGCGCTACGTGAACCCTCATTATGGCCGAATATTCTAGAACCCCCGAATTGGCACTATCATCATTAGGCTTCATTAAATGCCCATTGAAAGCGGGATGTTGGTGGACCAATGGGAGAGTGAAAAGCAGGCCGTCGTTGATGATGCCTAGGAACTAGATTTGCCAAGTAAGGCATTTTAGCCTTCCAACTCATGACTTAGGCCACAATTATTGGATCTATAGCCTTGTCACCCAAGGAATTCAAGTGGGACACTTGGAAACATTGGAGAGGATTGCTTGGTTCCGTAATGATGGCCCCAAGGGCTATAAATAGGAGGAGTGCACTCCATTTTCCTCACTTTGCTCCCATTTTCTCATCCTGCCATCTCCTTGAATGCCCCCTCCTCACGCTCTCTCTCTCTCTCTCTCTCTCTCTCTCTCTCTCTCTTTCGGCCTTTAAGCCAAGTTGCCCAATCTTTGTAGCTCACATCCTAGTTCGAGGTTCATCCAAGTAAGTAAGATCCCTATGTCTCCTCTAGGGCGGTAGTCTCCATTGTTGAGTTTAGTTAGGTGCTCACCCATTAAGCCATGGGTAAGATATTGGATCTTTTTGTATGGTTTTGCTTATATTTGTGCTTGAACGTGTGCTTGAGTTGCTCATGCCTAGAATAAGGCCGAGGTTCGTTCAAGTTGAGTTCATCGCAAGGCAAGGTCACCCAAGCCATAAAGCCTTGGTTTTGGCATAAATAGGATGTCGGGTCCAAGTCTCGCTTGGTATGGGAATTGCCTAAGGCCGTAAGGTCCTAAGTCGACATTGAGGCATGTCGATCTTATGCCTTGATCAGTACGGGGATTGCCCAAATCCACGAGATCTGGGTAAGGCACCAAGCATGCCGACTTCCATAGTCCAAATGGACACGGGGACCTTGTGCTTGGTGTTGGATCAAACCGCAAGCTGATGGCCATTCTCAATACATGTGCATTCACATTGGGTTGGAGCTGAGATCCGTCAAGCTTAAGATCTTCACCTAAGTGAGGTATACCCAATTCTCAAGTTCTTGGATTGGTATTGAGGCATATTGTTTCCATGTCTTGTCCGATCAGGGATCGGCGCTAAGTGATTGATTCAAGTTACGAACCAAAGATCATTTTAAAGATGTTTGCTAGTGAGCTATAAGAAACTCATGACACATATGAATGAATGAGCACGCCTTCGAGCCATGCATGTGTTGACTAAAAGAAAAGATAAGAACCGACTTGTGTGATGCACTTATGCATGTGCACTTAAAGAGGAAAAAGCGCCCGTCACCACATAGCGTTAACGGCGATGTCTTGTTCATTGAACGTGATGCCCTGGTTGAGCTAGGGAGCCCCTGAAAGTATGGGATGCCTAACTTGATGGTCAGATGCCTTTGTTAAGCTAGGAAGCCCCTGAAAGTACGGTAAGCCCCTGAAAGCGTGAGATGCCTAACTTGATGGCCAGATGCCCTAGTTGAGCTCAGAAGCCCCTGAGAGT
The DNA here is from genome assembly GCA_017140325.1 of Eucalyptus leucophloia subsp. euroa. Taxonomy (NCBI): domain Eukaryota; kingdom Viridiplantae; phylum Streptophyta; class Magnoliopsida; order Myrtales; family Myrtaceae; genus Eucalyptus; species Eucalyptus leucophloia. The sequence continues at coordinate 22,541,206 of CM029473.1, read as the reverse complement.
ATGGGATGCCCAGCTTAAGGCTGGATGCCCGGCCTGTGGCTGGAAGGCCACCCCTAAAGTATGGGAAGATTCATTTATACGGTTTATGAACTTATTGAATATGTTACTATGTGATGTTGATAAGTTTATTGGTGAAATAGCTTAATTGATCTGCCATCGACACTGTTTTGCAAGTATTGTACTTGCTAGGCTTTAACAACGATGAGATGCTTTCCTAATAGAGAACTAGGAATTTTACTTACTGAGTTTTCCCAAAATTCACCCCTCATATTTCAATCTTGTAGGCATGAAAGTCTCACGTCGTTTTGGGAGTTGTAGTCACGCTAAAGGAGATAGGATTTCCCTTAGGCTATGTGAAAACTTGTAATATAATATAAAAGAAAAAAAGGGCCCGTAGAGAAATGGGCTTGTAAAAGTACTGTTACAATATAAATTAGCATGTTATGCTTGATGTAGGTCCTAGTCTTCCAGTTGTTATTTGTCCGAGGAGTTGTTTATTCACGTTTCCACATGTGCATGATATAAGATAAAAAGAATCAGGACGGCGACGAGCCTGGGACATCAAGAAAATAACCCTTGTCACTTGTGACCCTAAAGATGGAGTTGAGGTCGTGACATGGTGAGACAGAATGATCGAATTACACAGTCGCCAAAGCTAACATGTTCATTATGTTCTAAAAACATTTCACACTGTCTAGATAATCATGATATATTGCTAGATGTCACTCATGAGTTGTAGGAACATGAGATTAAATTGGACAATCGGTTCTCTTGGTTGTGATAGTGTGTTAATACAAATCCTATTGGCAGCTCAGTGATAAACCTAGGGATGTCACACACCATAACCAATTAAAATGACGTTTGAACGAGAGAGAGAATATTGCAAATGTGTTTGCAATTGAGCTAATCAGATTGAGTCAGGCTAGAAATAAAAGTTTTGATGAAGGGGCCTTAGAGTTTACAAAGTCTAAAGTGGATTTCAAACTCTACGGCAAAATCTAAGATCTGAAGCATGTTTAGATTCAGTGACCGAATTAATAATTTGAAGTGAGTTCAGAATTAATAGCTGCAATAATCATCTGAAGTGAGTTCAGAATTAATCACATCATTAATGATAGAAAGTGAGTTCATAATCAATAGCCAAATTAATGATCTGAAACAGTTTTGGATTTAACTGCTAAATTAAAGATTTGAAATGATTTCAGATTTAATGGTCACATTAAGTTCTGAAATAGTTTCAAAACTTAATGGTCACATTAATAATTTAAAAGAGTTTTAGAATTAATGGGCAATTTAATGATCTGAAATGGTTTCAGATTTAAATGACCAATTAATGCTTTGAAATTTCAAAAGTAACGGTTAAATTAAAAATTTGTAACAGTTACAAAGGTAAAACCCGAAATAAAGACTTGTAATAGTTACAAATAAATGTTTGGAATAATGCTTTGTAATGGTTACAGAGTTAATGCCCAAATTAGTGTCTGTAACAGTATTAGAACTTACGTCCATCAGGAGTTATAGCTGGATTAATTCTAAAATGGTTTAGAGTTAATGTGCCAATTTAAATGTGATTTGCAGTGGCTATAAAAGGTAATACAGGGAGTAGATCACTAGATGATGGATGATCGACAATCGACAATCAATAATTGAGAGTGTTGATATTGATCAACAAAATCACTCACATGAAAGCAATTACTAGCACAATTGTAGTCGTGAGATTTCTCAATATCTCTCTTTTATTCAACATGAGAATTGGTGGTGTGTCTGAACCAGAGGCCCGACACTTATGGGGCTAGATCTGAAGAACGTTAGAGCCTGCAAAGAGATTAGACGTTCTACATCTAAAGAACATCAGAACTAGTATTATCAGAAGACATCTTCGTGGTTAAGAATCCAAGAACGTCAAAACTGGTGTTAATAGAAGGCGTCAGATGTTCACGGTTAGAGTTTGAACAACCTTAGAACTACTGCTGTAAGGACATCAAACGTTTGTGTTCAGAACCCGAAAAAACTTCTAAACCAAATTTTGGAGCGCGGTACAAGGTTAATATGATTAGCCCCTTTAGCTTTTCTATGCGTTTTTGTTAAAATGCACGAAAATGCTTTGGAAACACATGTATAAGCATTTTTACTTCCGCTGTGATCATATGTTTGATCTTAATTTACTTATGCATGTATGCTTGTTTATCGAAACAAACACCAACAAAGGCTGCAACAAGAAAAGCCGGATAACTAACATGGACATGACGAAGGAGTCGCACACGGTGGAGGAATTCTTGGACATGGTGTTTGAGTTTGTGGGGCTAAATTGGAGGTACCATGTGTGAATGCTAGTATGAGCATCTAGAGGGGGTGAATAGGTACGAAAACAAACTTTTGCGAAGGATAGTGTAAAACTTTACTTTTAACCTGAGTCTGTTTAACAGTTGACTTTAAAATAGAAACGAGACTCTAACAATTAAATAAAGTTACGAGTAAAGTAAAAGAGTTTAGGGAAGAGAATAAGAACACAAGGTTTATAGTGGTTCAACTTAATCCAAGCCTACGTCCACTCTCCAGCACTGACAGCCCATCAGCTGGATTTCACTATGAATCAAAAGAGTCGTTACAGAATCACATCCTTGATTCCATAGTGTAGAGACTCTGCTACAGTTCCTCAAGGTCTCACAAATGTATAAACTCTCTTTTGAGTACAAGTTTACGCTCAACAATTAAATTGACAAAGAATAAGGAGTTTCAGATTTTGGAATTTATCTATCGTGCACACAGTTGAATAACTAAAACATCTTCCTTATATACTCCTCCATGCCTTCCTTCCTAACCGTTGGCATTTTCCAAAGGAGCTCTTCCAATCTACCCGTTGGACAAAATCAATTAGGGAGATCTCGAGTTATTTAAGGAATATGATGATAGCCCACCAATCCTACTTGCCCATACAATCAGGATCTAGGTTTCCGTAAGTAAAACCTTCCAAGTATGCTTTGCCAATCAACGGATCTAAATTACCCGAATTAAAATCAAAATGAATAATAGATTTCGAGATGCTATATCTAGCCAAGAGATCTTCTTCAGTTGATAGAATTGAATCCTTAAAGAAATACTCAACTCTGGATAAGTCTTCTTCGACGGTCTAAAAGCTGTCAATGAGGGTAAATTTTGAATCTTGAGTCTGGTGGTCCGATGGTCTTCAGACTTTGACGAAAGAATCTGCAAGTCTTCAGACTAGACTGATGGAAAAGTTTTGTCAACTTCAAAATAAATACAGAAGTTTTCTCCAACACCATGTGGTGATGGATAAGAGGTAGGTCAGGGCGGTGGAGGTTGACAACTTGGAGGGAGATGCGATTAAGGCTAGAAGGTGCTGGGATGGAAGTCTAAGATTGGGTTTGAGAAGTTGGTAAAGATGATGGTCAACACGGACAATGGATTGGCTAAGGGAGAGAAGGTTCTAGTTGATGTTGGGAATATGGATGCTCAACAATAGCCCTGAGAATTTGGTGCTTCGTATCTCTTTCCACTCCGTTTTTCTTAAACCCTCTTTTCTGGGCTCTGTTTTGGTTATTTATTAGAAGATCAGCTTGAAGCAAGTGAAGTTTTCTATTTTCAAGGTTTAAAGGGTTTGAGATGCTCTAGGGATGGATATAGGTTCTTCACCACTTAATTGTCTATATTGTTGGGTAGCCAATGAGCTCAAATGTCCGTTCCATTTGTTGTAACTTACCCTATTTATTCATTTTCAATTGGTACATTTAGATTCTTTCATTTTCCTTTGTTTGCCTCATTTGAAGTTGCTACCTTCTTGCTCAAGTTCAGATAAGCTTCGGATGATTTGAAGCCTGTATGTCTACTTTTTTTAGATCTAGTTGAGTTTTGGAGACTGCAATATGTTGGGCACAAGAAAGATGAAAAAAGTACCAAAAAATTTCTAATTGTTTTGGTATCGATTCAATCATAAACCTTTCAATTCAATCAATTTAGTGTTAATTTTTTTTTTTTGTATTGATACTAATTCAGTCCATCTGGTCAATTTGAGCAAAAAATTGCTGACATAGACTTCGATGGTCCTACGTGACATGATTGATGTTGACGTGAACAAAGTTTATAAATTTTAAATATTTTCTTTTTTCTATGTTATTTTCTTCTTCTTTTTTCCTTTTCTTCACCCTTTGGCTGGTGAGGTCACCAGCTGACAATCGCTAGCCACTGGCAAGGGCCACTGTGCCCTCGCTGGCCACAAGTGAGGGCATCTGGCCCCTACTCAAATCTAGGCGAGGGCCAAAACAATTGCTTGTTGACCGCTAAGAGTTGCGAGGCCCTTGCCTAGACCAGGCAAGGGCGTCGCAACCCTTGTTGGCCATGGGTGAGGGTCTCCACACCCTCACTAGCCACTAGACAATCGTTGGCCATGGGCGAGGGCCGCAATGCCTTAGGCTAGGGCATCGCGGCCCTTGCTTGGATCTCGGGTGAGGGCTTGATGCTCTCACTTGTGGCGAGTGAAGGCGTGATGCCCTCGCTTGGGGCCAATGAGGGCACAAAGGCCCTTGTTGGCCAACAAGCGAGGGTTTCGGCCCTCGCTGGATCTGGGCATGGTGGCCCTCACTAGAGGATGGTGAAGGTGCAAAGGCCCTTGTCTAGACCAGCTTATTGCTAGCGATGGTTGCCAGCAACCTTGCCAACCAAAGGTGAAGAAAAATAAATAAATAAAAAAAGAAAAGAGAAAAAAAGAAAAAAAATTGAAATTTTTTTAAAATGATCAATTTGTTCACTTTAGCATCGGTTATATCATATGGGACCATGGCATCCACGTTGACAATTTTTGACCTAAATAAATCGAATGGACTGAATTGGTACAAATATGAATCGATTTAATACTAAATTGGTTCAATTGAAATGGTTATGACTAAATTGGTACTAATGTGTTGACATCTAGAAGTGTCCAATATTTAGTTATTATCAATATGCGATGATTATTCGAAAGCAACAAAAGTGGACTTGACAACTCATATGAACCTTCAAAATTAACAAAGAAAAAGGGAAAAAAGTGGTGAATATACTATTCTGGCATATTTGATCTTCCGTGGAGAAAGCCAGTTTAATAGATTGAAGATTGGTCGATATTACATGATGTTTGATGACTTGGGTATAAATGTTGGCACATGGCAAATGATTGCGGATTATTTTGCCCAAGTTATCAATAAGCATCTTAATTGAAGAATGTCGATGAACTTCTTAAATGAGGAGGAAGATGATCCATTCAAAGAATTGCACCAAGGCTCATGCACGTGACGACCCATTAAGGGAGATCATGGATAGTAGTTGACCGACGTGGAGAGATTGACCATTGCTTTGAAGAAAAGACTCGCCAACATCAGAACGTGGGACTGAATTCTCGGAGATGCGGAAGCACGCTTACAAACATGAAGAAATTGCCCCGAGATAGTTATGATAGAAGATCTATAAATACCAAGTTTTCATCAATTGGCAGGGGACCCTTGACAATCAAAATGTAATATTTTATTATCTTTACTTTCCTGCACTTTATTTTTTTCCTTAGTTATAGCTTTCTAATTTGTGTCATCGATTAAATTCCAACATGTATCTTTATCCCGATGCTTTGTTGTCGTTAAATTCCAGTGTGCATTTCTATTATGGGTGTCACGTTGTCGATTAAATTGCGGCCCTACATCTTTGCATGTTCTCGAGCTTCGTCGTCGATTAAATTTTGACAAAGTTTGTTCACATGTATTTATGTGGAAATGGTTATATTTTCAAGCCTAATTGTTGATTGTATTCCGGCACGGTTTGTATGGACAATTTGGTTCCGAAGTTCGAAATAAAAGTTTGCAATTATTTCTTGTCCGCTTGGATAATTTCTATTTGGAGTCGCTAGAGAACCCGTGTCCTCTCAACAAAAGCCGAAGAATGACTTTTGGAAATGATGTTTCATCATCAATTAGATTTTGGAAAAACAAATGGCATGCTTGGTGGACCATTGTGGTTGACTTGAGGAGATATGATGGTGAGAATAAAAAATCAACTGAATCATGATAACTGTGACATCCAGATTTTCGGGTTTTAATTTGACTGGATAAATAGGATCCTGTCTCATCGTTCGTCAATTTATTGACGGGTCCGAAATTTCAATAAAGAAATTATCGGAGGAAAAATTGAAGACCAAAAGAAAATTGAAAGGAAAAGGAAAAGAGAAAAGAAAATTTTAAATAAAGAAATATGCATTTCTTTTTTTTCTTTTCTCTCTCTCCTCTCTTTTCTTTTCTTTCTTTTCTCTCTTTTCTTTCTCTCTCCTCTCTCCTCTCCCTCCCCCTCGTGCGATTCCCCACCGCCCATTCTCTCTCTCTCTCTTTCTTTTCTACTCTTTGACTAGTCAATGTTTATCTCCCCTCCCTCTCTCATCTCTCTCCCTCGACATTTTCCCTTCCCCTTTCCGTTCAAGCGAACCAGAAGCGGAGGAAGACCAGAAGTTACAGCTCCGTCGCCGCCCGCTCGCCGCTTGCCGCACACCGCCGGGCCGCTGTCCGCACCACCCACGCACGCCGCGCGCTCCGCCACCGCCCCTTCACGTTTGCCATCCCCGCCGTGCGCCGTCCAACTACTGCCCATCCTCTGTCCAGCTCCGTTCGGCCACGATCCGGCCACCTCCGGCCACCGTGGGCCACCGCTCGGCCTCGCCAAGCTACCACCCACTCTCCCGACCTCTTGCCGCCCCCAACCCTCTCTCTTTCTTGCTGTTTTGCGGCCGAACCAGCAAACCCACGGAGTGGGTATCCAGCTGTTCGTGGGCCGTTTTGGGCCATTTCTTGGCCCCGAACCCGAGCCGTGCTTTGGGGACAATCGTTCCTCGCGTTGCCGCCATCGGATTGATCCGATTTGCACGCGATTTGGTGAGTAATCTCACTAATCCAGGATTAGTTGGCTAATTATGCTTTAAGGTTGGTTTAGTTTTAATTAATTATGTTTAGGTTGTTAGATTAGAATAAATTAGCAATTATTAGTCAATTGTGATGCGATTTAAATAAATTGATTGCGCAATTAACAAGTAGACGTGGTCTACTATTTATTGGAAGTATCTCGGGAATTTTCCGACCCCTAATCGGGCCTCAATTTGGCGATTCGGGCCTAAGTGGGATTTTTGACATTTAAATATTAATTTTCGGAATTAACTTAAATAATTATTTATTTTCCGAAAATTCAAGGGAGATGGTCCGGAATCGGAATATTATGTTGATGATTGTGGTGAAGTCCGTTTATTTAATCGGCCTTTATTTTGAGCTAAATTGAATTTTAATATTAATTATTTAATTTTCGAAATTAATTAATTAATTATTTATTTCCTGAAAATTCAATTGGGATGGCCCGTGACGGAAAATTATGTTGATGACCGTGGTGAAGTCCGTTTATTTAATTGGACCTTATTTTGAGCTAAACAGAATTTTTAATATTTAATAATTAATTTTCGAAATTAATTAATTAATTAATTATTTTTCGGAAATTAAGATTTCGATGGCCGACGACCGAAATCTCGTGCTGACCGTCGTGGCGTAGTTCGTTTATTTATTTGAGCTCTACGTTGTATGGAATTGAATAAATTGTGACATTTTAGGGATTTACCCTAAATTGATTTGAAATTGATTGAGATTGAATGATTGATTGGTAGATGGCCGAGTATGTTTGTTTAGCATTTATAATGCTTTGATTGAGTTGTACAGTGGATGGAGTTATGAGAGAATTGGAAATACTCTAGAATTGAACCAATCAGACACAGTGTATGGACCTACGTGGTTCGGTGATTGGGACATCATTGGCGAAAACGGCACCTTAAAGAACGCACGCAATTGTCTATTGAACAGATCATGGTAGGCATGTGTGGTTCGGTGATTTGGGATATCATCTGGCCCAAAACGGCGCCTTAAAGAACGCACACAATTGTCTATTTGAGTACATGGTCATAGGCATGCGTGGTTCGGTGACTAAGGAGGTCACTAGCGAAAACGCGCCTTTAAAGAACGCACGCAATTGTCTAGTGGATAAATCACTTTGGCGAACTTGACGCCCGAGAGTATTGACCTAGAATGGTCCATCTGACATATAATCGACTAGTTCGATTGACCAATGAATTGATCCGATTGTTGTGAAATGATTGATTGAATGGGAATGACCGTGAGTGGTCTTGTTAGCATGAAATCGACTAGGTCGATTTGATCGATGCTTCGATCGGTGATATGATTGCTTGAGTGCCTATTGTGAATTGTACGACTTGCGGTGGGATCGATGCTAAGGTACGTCTTCGACCCATGCGTGTTTAGGCAGCCTTTAGTATAATGATTTACTAATCGGGCTTAGTGGGGTAGAACTTGCTGAGACGTAGTCTCATCCCAGTTTGGGGAAAAACATTTCAGGACCCCGCTGAGGAGCTGAGGAGGAATTTGAGAAGGAGAACTCGGAGGTGAAACCCGAGTAGAAGGATTTTTGGAAGAAGAAGATAATACCGAGAGAGATTTTGAGTATGACCTGAAGGGATTGAGATTCCATCTTCTTTTGTGAACTCCAATTGATGTGAATAGTTATGAAGTTCTCTAATTGATGTCATGTACAAAAGTTTGGTTATAAATTTCAATATGAAAAATATGGCCCTGCTTTTCTATCCCATCGTTTTATTGTCTGGGGATTTTAACTTCTTTCGCATGTGCTTAAAAATAGAAAGGGTCGGCGATACATTGTCCTGGGATATCGCATTATAAAATCGACCAAGTGAGACGGATGTGTGTGTGCCTGAGGATCGAGGCGTGACAATAACGCTAGTGGTGACAACTCTTCATCACAACCTGGTAATAATAAAGTGGGAAAGTAATCGATTGCACTATCGATGGTGGAGCAAGAACTAGACAAAAATGTTGGTATCTCAAGACAACTCACAAATATGTGGGGAAGACAATTAGAGGCAAGCCTTATAATGTTGGCTATCATGAGACGGTTATCGGAGGAGCACAAGAATGAATTGATTAACTATATGGTAAAATATCTCATCGACGAGATCAAGCCACTTATTGTCAGTACCTTCCATGAAGTGATGAATCAGGAACATTGAGTCATTCAATTCAAATGCAGGCAAGTCCTAATAATCTTGCATTTTTTTTAGAGGCTATGCCCATTAGTAGAGGCATGTCGGCTAATCTCGTTCAAGTTAACTCTGGTGGTATCAATTATAGCGATGACAATAGGGCACCTGATGACTATTTGGTTTCCTAATTTAAAAGAATCAAATGATTAAAAAATCATTGAATTCTTTTAAAAGGAGGCATATGTTGACACTTAAAAGTGTTTGATATTTAGTTGTTATTGATAAGTGATAATCATTCGGAAGCAACAAAAGTGGACTCGACAACCTCATATATAACCGTCAAAATTAACTAAGAAAAAGGAAAAAGAGTGGAGAATATACTATTGAGCATATTTGATCATCTGTGGAGGAAGCCAATTTAATGGATTGAAAATTGCTTGATATTACATAAAGTTTGATGACTTGGGTATAAATGTTAGCACATATTGACAAGTGGCAAATGATCGCGGATTATTTGCCTAAGTTGTCGACGAGCATCTTAACTAAGGAGTGTCTATGGGCATCTTAAATGAGGAGTAAGATGATCCATTCAAAGAATTGCACCAAGGCTCATGCACGTGAAGAACCACTAAGGGAGATCATGGATAATGGTTGACCAACGTGGAGAGATTGACAATTGCATTGAAAAAAAGACTCACCAACGTGGGAATATGGGACTGAATTTTCGGAGATGTAGAAACACGGTTACAAACATGAAGAAATTGCTCTCAGATAGTTATGGTAGAAGGTTTATAAATACTGAGTTCTCATCAATTGGAAGGGACCCTCAACAATCAAAATGTAATCTTTTATTATCTTTACTAACATGTACTTTATTTTTCCTTAGTTATAATTTTTCCATTTGTGTTGTTGATTAAATTCATATGTGTATCTTTATCCCGATACTTCATTGTCGATTCAATTTCAGCATGCATTTCTATCATGGGTGTCGTGTTGTTGATCAAATTCTGTTGTTACGTCTTTGCACGTTCTCGAGCTTTATCGTTGATTAAATTCTGACAGTTCGTGCACATGTAGTGATGTGGAAATGGTTGTGTTTTCAAGCCTTATTGTTGATTGAATTCCGACACAATTTGTATATATAATTTGGTTCAAAATTCAAAATAAATGTTTGCAGTTATTTTTATCCGCCTAGATATTTCTTGTATGGAGTCACCACAAAACCCGTTTCCTCCCATCAAAAGTCAAAGAATGACTTTCGGAAAAGATGTTTCATCGTCGATTAGATTCCTGCGAAACATAATGTACTTTTTCAGTTGTTTTCCCCAAGAAAGAGAATGGACCAACCCTTTCGTGCTTGCAAATTGATAGGAAAAGCAAGCGAAAATTTTCTGATGGGAATGCAATAACTGGAAGTTTGATTTTGTCATTTCATCTATTGATAGGTTTCCCAATGCGCAATCAATCCAATGAAATCTTGATCTGGTCTTTTTTGGTGTGGTCCCTTTGTGTGAGGTTTCCAACTTGAATGATTGTGCCTTTCATGTTTTTTTTTTTTCAGTCAGATTGTCCATTTCATCAAAGAACTGTGTTTGTCTTGAGGACTTGTATTGGTGAATGCGCACTACGAAAGAAAGGGATGTTTGCAGAACTATTAGACGTCCGGAACTTCCGAAGATCCTCCTGTTGAAGTAGTACGTCCATAAAAGGATTTATCATGAAGTAAGAAAAATGGTAACACAATGATTTAACAGATTTTCTATAGGCTTGCAAATTGTATATTACAGTGGGGCTTGCTAGCTGGTGTGGCATTGTATGTTGAATTGAGATCATAGCTCTTTACCTGCGAGATGATGAGAAAGTCACTAGAAGATTAACCGAAAAATGATATAGAACTTTTGACTAGCTCTTTTTATAGTCTAATTCTATATATAAGCTACATTAAACCTAGGCCCGCTTCTTAACCTATATTTAATGTGTTAAAGTCATTATTTGGATTGGCTATGTTCAGTGTTGAGTTAAAAATGGTTTTAGAATGGTAAAGCCCAAAAAAAGTGGTTGTTAAGGGTTCATAATTTATGTAGACCCAACCCAACTTGGTGACTCCCTCTTCACCTCTATGACAAAATATAAGGACTCCTCAAACTTTTCCAAGTCCAAAGAAGCCTTGTGGGCCACAATAACTTCACCCTGACTAAAAACATCAAGATAGCTTCTTTTTTTCCCCTTTTTAATCATGTAAATTTCATCTAGGGTTTTATTAACATAACAATCTTTGAATTACTGTAAGAAATTTGGCTAATTATTATTAACTAAACTAAACTAAACTTAATTAATTATCCTAACTATAATTAATTAAAAATTAAACAAAATTAACTACAACAATTACGATTAATTAAATAAATAATAATTAATTAAATTAAACTCAATTAATTTTGCTAACCATGATTAATTAATATAATCATAATTATTTAAAATAATTGTACTTAAATTTAATCTAAACCATCCTTAATTGCAATTAAGGCTAAACTAAAATTAACAAATACTAAATATCATTAATATTAAACTAACCACCCCATATACGTAATTAACACCCTAGTCCACGATTAGAAAGTTAACTCACGATTTCCAGCGACGGTGGCGCGACGGCGTCGAGAATGGATGCTCACAGCTCAAACGGAAACTCAACGGCGGTGGCGAGCGGCGGTGGTGTGACGGCTCGTTGGGCTTGATGGTGCAATGGCTCGTTGGACAAGCGGTGAGTGGTGGTGGTTCAGCACCAAGAGGTGGAGATGACGATGGTGAGGGGAAGGTGCGGTGGTGTTGGTGGTGGGGAGTTGGGCGGCAGGCAAGGGAAAGGAAGAAGAAGAAGAAGAAGAAGTTGAGGGGAAATGGAGGCTAGTTGGCAGAAGGAGGGGAGAGAAATTGCGTGGGGGAGGAGAGAAAAGAGAGAAGAGGGAGAAGAAAAAGAGAAAAATAAAAAGAAAAGGATGTGGATGGCAAGGAGTAGGGGAGAGAGAGAGAGAGAGAGAGAGAGAGAGAGAGAGAGAGAGAGAGAGAGAAGAAGGAAGGAAGGAAAAGGGGGGATGGATGGGTTTGGTAGAAGGGGGGAGAGGAAATGTGAGGAGAGGAGAAAGAGGAGAGAGAGAAGAAGAAGACAAAAAAAAGGTGTCACATGTAGCATTGGCGAAAAGGGTTCTCAGACTGAGTTGAGAAAATATTGGCTGGGTCTTACACTCCACGTAGGCATAGGGTAAGACCATTCAGCGATCGACACGTGGCTTCACGTAGGCGACGACGTCAAAGGTTTAAAATTTGCGCGCGCCGCTCCTAAGCCCACCACTTTGATGCTCTCTCTCCTCTACTCTCCTCTGCGACCTATCGACTCGTCCTCTCTCTCCTCTCTCTCTTTTTCTCCCTGTTCTCCGTTCTGTTGCGGGAGAACAAAATGTAGGTGCTTCTCTCCATATGCTCTTCCCCCTCCTCTGCTCTCTCTCCTCCGCTGGTTGCTCGCGACACCAATGTCGACACCCTTTCCACCTCCGTCGATGCCGACGCCTCTACTCTCCTGCGCTGGTTGTCCGCGATGCCGACGCCAATGCCCCTCCGCCTTGCCTTCGCCCCGACTCTTCTGCGCTCCGCCATCCCCGACTCTTCTGCCTCCGCCCCCGACTCTTCTCGCCTCCGCCATCGCCCCGACTCCGATGCCGTCAACGTCCCTTCGCCTCCCTCTTGCGACCTCTGCTATGCTCTCTCCCTCTTTCCTCTACGGAGCACCCTTGCTGGCAATCCCAATGCTGACAAACCCCTGCTCGCGTTTTGGCCTCCCTCTCCGCGAATGAAGGTTGCTCTGCTCGCTCTCTCCCTCTCTTTTTCCTTTGCGAAGCGCCCCTTGCTCCTGAACGCGGATGTCGCCGACGCCGTCGCCTCCCGCCATCGCCTTCCCAAGCCCCACCGATAGGCACCCTATTGGCGACTTCCGTACCTCCGAAGGTTCCTTTTTTTTTTTTTTGGATTCCACTTAGTAGAATTCGGTGCGATGTTAATGTTTAAGTTTATAGATACATCTGTATTGCTCTTCTACTAAACCCAAAAGCATATTGAATGAACAGCCTTATTTTTCTGTCGTCTCTGCTCGATGCATGTGGGACAGAGAATTGAACATGTGAAACTCTTCAGCTGACAAATTGTTTGAGATGATCAAATTCCCCTTTTTTGCCTTGCCCAGAATTTGTGTAGTTTGAGATGATCCTACCCAGGTGGTCCTTGAGAGACAAATATTTTGGGTTTTAATCCTTGAGAGAATGACTTGTAGATGGTTGGTCTGGACTAGTATTTAGTTCTTGCATATTTTGGTCACAGCTCAAATTATTGATCACTTGATCTTGCAAAATCTTTCTTTACTAGAACATGCCTATGCAAAACGTGGATTATTGATAAATTTTTGCCCGCTACATTGCGGGTGGATGGCAGCAACTTGGTTGACTTCAACGTTGTTCCGCTTGTGGTATGAACAAATTATTTGTCTTGGCTATTACAAATCACACCTCTTTACGCAACTTCATCAATTGATAAGTTTGAAAACCATCTTAACTATAACACCATGTAAGAAAGCTGCGAGTGTTTTATTACATAACGACATATACTTAAGCCCAGTAACGTTCAGGTAATGCAGTTTCCTGTCACATTGACAAGCTTCTTATCTGCCTAGGCAGGTATGACTTAAATTCTCTCAACGGGATTTCGGCTTCTTATTTTGTAGTTGCAAGTGGCACAGAAGCCACTTTAAGTTGTTTTAACAGGAAAAATGCTTTCGATTGATTTCTCAACTGACATTTATGTGCATTATGATGTGATTCTTATCTCAGTGTCACAACGTGCTTCTACATTCTTTTGCAATTTCTCAAGCTCTCACCTCAAGAGTCTTCACAAGATATGTTCTGCTGCAGCATTCTAGCAAGTATGTTTGCACTCCATTTTATTATATCATTGGTGTTTCTACGGGATTCTGGATATAGTACTTTACGGAGACATTATGAGCTCATTGTTTCACCGGACTACGGTAAACGAACAATTTTCTGTCTTGGAGCTATAAATCTTAAGAGTCTTTCAGACATTGCTTAGGTTGCTCTACATATTCAGTTTTAATCACGGGTTACTAATGTGGCCAACCACTCCAAAATTATGCTTTCAATTTTGAGCTGTAGTCTCTTTCTTGAGGAGAACAACAAATGGAAAGTTTTGATGTGCTAATTCTGTCATTTCCAACTATGATTTTGGGTGTGCTGGAATACCTTTTTATCTGAGCAATTTCTTTCTTCAGGGATGGCGTAGAACAGAAGAAGCAGCATTTTCCTGTTATAATTGCTAGAATCACTTTCATTGTTTGGGTTGTTTGCTGCTGTCGACTCTTCTCTACACTATCTTCACTAATGGTAGCCCTTTCTGGAAAGAACTTTTAACTCCGTAAGTTAATTGTTCTGTCTTCAATGGGTCTTTGTCATTTGGTTCCCTAACATTTGGAGTTATTTTGGAGAAGGTAGTAAAATAGGTTGTTTTTTACTTGGTCATGGTGTACTATGAAGAATACACAGGATTATTATAAGTGCCCATGCATATTTTTCTATTCATGTATCTCAAAAACTGGTTAGGGACTCAGCAGTTTTTGGTTTAAATACCTTTTGTTGCATTAGTTTTCTTACTTATTCAGCTATTAGGAGCCGCCATTTTTTCCCCTCGTATATACGGTGTGTAAATCATCTCAAACTGTACTAGAGTAAACTGATGTGTCTTGGATGCTGGTTTGAAGAATATCACTGTTCATGGGAACTAATCGTTGGGTTTTGGATTAGTTATGCGAGTTGTGAGTAGGAAGAGTTTACTGATTTAAAAATGTACCTTTGATGCTAGCAATATGTTGCCTGCTTCTCTTTTTGTTTTGTGGTGTGTTGTGCCCTGCGTATGCCATATAATTGTCATAGGAGTATTTTCGCTCGCTAGAACCAAACTCTCCCTTGGGATATTAGATTGACGTTTTAAGTATGGGGGTTTCTATGCTTTTCTTTCTATACTTTTATTCTTCAATCATGAGATCATGCAATTTAAGCAGGTCCCCATGCCAGGACTCTTTTTTTTTTGAATATAAATATGAGGGGGGCCTACTTCTTTCATTTGCATTTGTGTCAGTTTTTTAACATGTAAGCATATTAGTCTCTATCCTATGAATGTAATTTGTAGGTGGATGACAGCGACGCTAATTGACTTCTACATCAACGTTGTTGCTCTTTCTGTTTGTTTTGTATTTTATTAGAAGGGAACTCTTGAAGAATTATTTCTATTTTGAAGACATCACCTCAGTTAATTTGCACGTGTAAAGTTATCGAATGGCTAAATTAGAGGTAATTCTTTAATCATACAATGTGAAATATATTTTGTTATACAATTATAAATATATTTGGTTTTCTTTTGATGTTATTTTTTTTTATTGATTATTTATTGTTCATTTCGTTGCAGCATGAAACTTCCCATCTTGCACATGTAATGCGTGATATGGAAAATGATTTTTTGAGTTTGCCATTGGGATGGTTTTTTCTAATGAAGTTGAAACATATCATAAATATGTGGCTTATGCAATTGGCAAAGGATTTGGAGTGAGGAAGGTTCCTATGGTTAAAAATAGAAAATGAGAAATAACCCCACGAACATTTTTGTGCAATTGTGAGGGCCATTCTGTCACCTCATCTAATCAAGAAAAGAAATTTGAGAAGCCTAAAGTTAGATGTGGATGTCCTACTCATATCAAATTTAAGGTTGATAATGGTGTGTATGAGGTTATAGAGTATGTTTCTGAGCATAATCATGCATTTGTACCAGAAGATCAAAAGCATTTGATTAGATGTGGAAGGATGATATCCGATACTTGCAAATGTGTTTTAGGTGACATGATGAAAGCAGGCATTAGTGGGACTACGACATATAAATTCTTAGCAAATGAAGTAGGTGGAAGTAAAAACTTGGGTTTTATTCTATGTGATTGTCAAAAAATTTTATAGACAGAAAGTAATAAGATTATAGAAGGGGGAGCTTATCAAAATCTTTTGAATCATTCCCATCACATGCAAATGCAAAACCCAATGTTTTTTTACGCTGTACAAGTAGATCAAGAAGGTAGATTGACAAATTTATTTTGGAGAAATAGTTTGTCCAAATTCGATTATGATTGTTTTGGTGATGTGCTAGTGTTTGATTCCACGTATTGAACTAATAGATATAGTTTGATTTGTGCACCTTTTGTTGGGGTTAATCACCATTGGAAAAATACTTTGTTTGATTGTGCATTTTTGTTGGACGAGATGGCGGAATCATTCATTTGGTTATTTAATGTGTTTTTGGAGTCTATGAGAAATAAGGCTTCTAAAACCATATTCACTTATCAAGATCAAGCCATGGCAAAAGCCATTAGAATAGTGTTTTCGAATAGACAACATCGTATATGCACTTGGCACATCATACAAAATGCCATTAAAAACATTCCATAGCTTTACCATAAGTCAGATTTTAGAGATACGTATTTTTGTAGGCTTATGTATAGATGCAAATCGGAGGATGAATTTGAATCTACTTGGATGGAAATGAAAGAGGAGTGGGATACTCAGAACAACAATTGGCTTTAGAGATTATACGGCCTTAGACATAAATTGAGTTCAGCTTTTGGTCGTGATATTTTTTCATGTGGTATAAGGTCAAGTCAAAGAAGTGAGAGCACTAATAATGTCTTCAAGCATATTTAGAAGAAGACGTCATCCCTTATACAATTTGTCCACTATTATGAAGAGCAACTGAATCACATGAGAGAAATTGAAATTCAAGATGATTACAGTTCCGTGGGTAGCCCAGATTGCAAGTTTCATCTAATGAGATTTTGAAACATGTTGCTTCAGTCTATACCTGTACTATTTTTCAGAAGTTTAATGAAGAACTTCTGGAATGTCTCTCTGAAGATGTTTCAGGTACTACATTTGATGGATCGGTTTATTCATATACCATAAGGTGTCTGACACGAATACCTTGTCAGATTTAACCCTGTAGAGTTATCAATTTTTTGTGAATGAAAATTATTTGAATCAAAAGGGCGGTTGTGTTGCCATACATTGTACGTGTTGAATTCGAATAAATTGATATTTTGAAAAGATGAACTAAGGGTGCCAAAGAAGAGATTGTGAATGATGAATCTTTGCCACTGGTCCGTCTACATTTAATCAATTTTGCACATTAATGCAAGAATCTTTTGAGTTGATGAGTTTGGGAGCCAAAGATGTAAACACTATGCAGATAGTGAGGGAGAATATGAAAATAACAAAGGGTCAAATTTCATCATACAATTCAAGTATGGCCGTGATTGATGATGCTGGTGATGATGGTGATAATGAGGCTTCTTTGTGCGATATCTTGATATTAGACCCCCTTCGAAGGAAAGGAAAGGGAATAAGTTATGGAAGACTAAAAAGTTCAACTAAGAAAAAGAAGAAAAAATCTATCAAAGGAACGCCCTCAATGCAAATAGACAATCGAGGTAACATATTATTTTGGTTAATATGATCAGTTAAATTTTCCGTTTATGTTGCATGATGCTAATTAACATTTTGTTGCTTTCTAATGTAGAGTTGGTTGTTCAAGCAACACATATTGAAACTCATTTTCCAAATTATTTGAGTAATCAAAATCAGTTTGAAAGTATCCTTTATCCAAGCAACATTGGTGGTCCTACCATAAATTTTCATAATGAAGGTATGTTGCTCTTAGCTTTCCATTTTTATTTACATTTTACTAATTTGGTAAAAAAAAAAATTGTATAGATGCAGCAACCACCATACATCATGCCATCGGGGACTATGAATGGATTTTGCCTATTTCCTAATTAGGTATTCAATAGCTATGTATAAAGAGTTTAATTGGTGATCAATTAGTTTGTATATTTTTCAAGTTACTATGCCTCTTTATAATGGTAGAAAACACTTTCTCAAAAGTTACAATCGTCATGATAATTTAATTGCATTATGGTAATGTGGTCATTTTTTTTAATGTAGATGCAATCATCATATATCATGCTGCCAAGCAATTTGAATGGATTTTCTCCATTCACTACTTAGGTATTTATTATGAATCATTTTATTTGTTAGTATTATTTCAACTTTTTGTTACAATTGTAATATTTACTATTAGTAGCTTATTTTTGGATAGATGTTGGAGTACAATAATAGATCTCATGGAACCATTCTGAGTCAAGTACAATTTACTTTTTATTGATATGGGATTATTTGAGACATTTATCTAAGCATATTCTTTAGATAAATATTAATATATTTGTCATTTTCTTGTACAGGGGTCATTAAACTCTTTTTCAACATCTTGGGATGAATGAATCCGGAGGCCCTTGTGAAAGCACAGATAATGCACGGTCGCGACATAAATAGCCTAGAGGAACCCTCATATAGTATAGTGCTTGTGCTATCTACAAGTTTTAACTGGGTGGGATTCTCTGCATGGAGATGCCTGTATTTGTATTGCATCTTGCTATTGTCCCTTTTGTTTCCTTTTGTGACAATATTTGATCTAGAGTGATGAATTTTTTGTGCTGTTAATCAAATAGTTCAAATCAAAATTTTCAATTGTGATCTAGATGTACTTTGGAGGTTAGTGCTGGTCTCTTCTTTGCTTATGGATAAGTAAGTAAATGAAGGTTGACTCTTGATGAGCCTGGAACTTTCATGAGTTTGCTGATTGCTTGCGTGCATTTAAGTGCCGTATTTGACATCTGGAATGGATATAAAATCATGACTTCAAAGATGTAATCACTTGAATAAATCTGGTGTTGGAGACTTGAGTCTTTATTTTAATCATGAATCATTGATGCACTGAGATAATGAGCCTCTAATACACTTGCCTTGTCAGAGTAGGACTGGAGCCTTTGTTATAGGGAGATCTGGAAGTTCAGTGGTGTTGTACCGAGGGATGGCCTATATGCTTCCTTGTGTCCAATCATACAACGAAAAAATACAAACAAGTGTAAATTCTCTGAAAAATGAGGACACAGCCAGTGATGTTTTTCTTAGCGAAGGAGGACGGATTTTATGTGGTTCTGCAGAATATATGAAGGATTTGTCTAAGGAAAAATGCATGGATATGAATGATCCTAACAGTTTATTAGATGAGTTGGGTCCACGGTTCAAGGATTGGTCAGGCTGTGAGCCAGTTCCAGTTGATGCTGACTTGCTCCCTTAAGAGGTTCCTGGATATAAACCTCCATTTAGGTTTCTTCTTTATGGGGTTAGACATTGTTTGAGAAACAAAGAGATGACCAGGTTTCGTAGACTTGCAAACCGATGCTTCCACATTTTGCCCTGGGTATGTGTGCATCAATGGCAATAAAGTTTGTGCTTTTCTGCCATTGCTGGTTAATGGCTGACAAACTGGTTTGATTATACTATGTCTCAACATCGTTCTAAACTAATCCTACTTTTTTTCGTAGGAAGAAACAGAAAGCTGCAAGGTCTTGCTGAGGCCATGGTAAAGTTGTGGGAGAGCAGTGCTATTGCAAAAATAGCAATTAAATGCGGCGTGCTAAATACTTGCAATGATAGAATGGCTGAGGAACTGAAGGTTGGACAATCTACATATGTTGACTTTTTAGCATATATGTATGAGCTAATTATATTGTTGAAAATGGGTGTTCTGTTGCTTTCATCGAGCACAGAACCTTTCAGAGTTTGTACTTTATTTGATGTGCCTGACAGAAAGAATTACCAACTATTTGCCATAGAGTGGTAGTTTGACTAAATCATCATCCTTCAAGCCCACAGTACAATGCCGAATTTTCTATTTCATCTCTGACCATGGAATTTATAATGTTTATCATAATGGTAAAACTCAGCCAAGGTTAGTGTGTCACCATTCTAGGACATACTCGTGTAGTGTTGTGAAGGATTGGTTATGCAAGTTCTTATCTCTCCGAGCATTTTGTTCCAATCTTAATGTTTTGGCATTATGATAATATCAACTTCTGTTTAGTGATGCATATTCCGTCCTTTTTCTTTAGGTAAGGAAAATTTGGTGCTCTTGTTATTGATTTGTGTCATTTTGAATGCAAAATTTAACTGGGGGAACACTACTTTGTAGGAACAAAGATTATATTGTGTTTTACAGGGGCAATGACTTCTTGCCTCCTGTGGTGGTAGAAGCACTGAAAGAGAGAAAAACTAACAGATGTGCAGGCAAATGAGGACGACCAAGCACGTCAGAGGGCCTTAGCTGCAATTGAATCAAAATTAAGAGCTTCTAAAGCCCACTTGTTGCTGGCACTCTTACTGAAACTCTGGCTGCCACCTCTCGGTGGGGGAATGAAATAAGTAGCAAAGATGTTGAGCAAATGCGTAGAGATGAATCACTCAATAAGCACGCTGCACTCTTGAAATATCTTGAGAAGAAACTTGCTCTTGTAAGTTACGAGATTGAACAAACTTATGTTATAAAATTCCGCTTCATTTCCTTAATTATTTATCACATTTTCCATTTATTTTTTCCTCTTCTTTCCAGGCTAAAGGGAAGGTCAAAAGGGCTGAGAAAGCTCTAGCAAAAGTACAGGAGAATCTTAGACCAGCAGACCTTCCAGTTGATCTGGAAATCATAAGTGATGAGGAGAGATCTTTACTACGTAAGATTGGTCTGAGTATGAAGCCCTTCCTGCTTATCGGTAAGAATAGCTAGAAGTCATGAGTTTATGAGGTCTTGGTTCTTGTCATTGAGCCCTTTTGGGGCAGATGAATTGAGGGTTTGTTTTTTATTGATACGGATTTATGATGACTTAAGCGTTAAGCTGCAAAGCTGCCCTTTTCATAACCTGGCAAATGGTCGCGAAAGTGAGATGTTTTGATGCTTGAATTTGGATGATTTCTGTCTGAATTCAGCAATTATATCTTTGCCATCAAAGAAGTATACTCGTGTCTCGTCCGTGCCCAATGGGAAATCTGAATACTAAGAAGCATGCGGTAGATCTAATGATTTTCATAGGTGTTCAAGAGCGTATGAGAATTACTAAATCAAAATTTTTATTCTTTATGTGGGTAGGTCAAACTCTTTCAGGTGCAGGGCATTCATGTTTTTGCAGGGCTTGTGATTGTTATACCCTTCAAATGCCAACTGTCTCATCCTTTTTTCCTATTCCTATTAGTTTATTGTTCTTTGAAATTCTCCTGAATATGCAAAATTTACGTCGGAATCTGACCTTGTTGACGCGCACAGGTTATGTTTTTGAATTGGCTTTCTGTTTTGGCTTATTCTTTGGCTTTTGTATTTTGTATCATCCCAAGGGTGTAATAGAATAAAACAACAAGTGGACTGGAAGATTTTCTTGTCCTTTTTATCATCTACTGGTGTTGTAACTCATTATTTTTGTTACAATTGAAGTTTTAAAATGTAAGACTGCCAGCTACTTGTTTATGAACTTGATCCATGAGGTCATTGTGAAGAAGCAAGATCTTCCAACATCTGGACCTTGATAAAAGATCAAGCAAATTTTTGTTTTGGCTTGATGCTGGGAACTTTGGCTCTGCTGCTGTTAATATAAGATCAGCATATGCCCGTAATATATGGGCTACTACTAAATGGTCAACGTGATTTCCATGTCTTTTTTATTGTTTATGTCATTTTTCATTCAACTACTTTTTCTTGAAGATTATATGGTGGGAATTTAGTAATTATTGGGAGATTTAGGGCCTTAAACCGAAGAATTTGATCTTGGCTGCACATGTTATGTTTTTTCCCTTTTGGAAAGCAACAGACGTTTTCTTGTTATTCTTTCTTAGACAACAAGGTTAATTGTGGATCATAGTAATGACTATTTGTAAAGTTACTCAATAACTGTTGAAGTAATGCCTCGTTATTCTTAATAATCGAAGGACAGTTAGAATAAGATGCATTTTCTTGATGATTCTGCTTCTGAATCAATTTGATTCATAAACTAAGTGATCTGATTCTCGATCGTCTTGTCTTAGAATGACGACAACCAAAGAGAGACTTCTGCGACAATGCTCAAAGCAGGACAGGGCGCTCGTTTTGCGAGGATGCTATAACTAGAATCTCTCTTCTGCACGATGCACCTCACCAGAATGCCTGGCTATGTGCTTCTGGTTTTTACTGAAGATGGCTTGATTACACACATAAAATCCATCGTTTGGAGGTAGATAATCCACATGGAATACATTACACCTATTTTGGAATCCAGTGTTCTTGTACTATACTTCCGTTCTCTCAGTCGGAAGGCAATAACATCGAGCTATGTACGAGCTTATGCTGAACTAGAAAGCCCATGAAGATATGGGTTTCAATTTACATTACATGTAAGCACGAGTGACTCTCAGGAGTTTCTTCCGAAGATCAGATGTAATACATACTTATATTTTGCTCGCTTGGTAGTCCTGAATATACAGAATCAGTAGAGATTGCCAATCACGTTTCTATTGAGGCAATCCAAACATGGTTAAAGCCAAAGGACAGAACTATGTAAACTTTTCTTTCATTCTTTGCGCAAACTTTGGTGCAGAATAGTACAACCGTGACTTCCTACTATTGAGAAGGGGGACCCTTTCGTGGGTAATGTTATGCACATGCAAGGAACGAGTAGGTAGATAATTGATCAAGAAGCTGTCGCCTCAAAAGAGTGCTATGTATTTCTTCCACCATGTTTGAGTCCATCATTCCGCACTCACTGTTCGAACAGGCTCATGCCCTTAGGGACTCTGCATGCACCGAACTTTGAGAGTTTCTTACATTTCCAAGTCCAATTCACGCAACAATGATGCCTTAAGGAGTTGTTACCCTGAAATTCTATCGCAGACACAATAACAAGATCTGCCAAACAAAATCATTTACACACTGTTGGCAGCACAAAATATCGGACTCCTTTCAGATCATAAGCCTTATATGGATACAATAATAGAAGTAACAATTTAGAAGCACTATATCCATTAACATATCACACACCCCTCATCTTTCTATGGCATTAGTACAAAATATAGTTCACTTCGATGTCGCAGAAGCTTAGTCCACTTCCTCCATTTTGCTCTCCTCAGCACCATCCTCTTCCAAGGCAGGCATGTCAACATCATCACCAGCAGTCTCATCCTCGTCAATGCTCAAACCCAGCTTTAGCATCCTGTGAATCCTTGCTGCGAAAGTGTTGGGGTCATTGAGACTGAACCCGAATGTTAAAAGAGCAGTCTCAAACAGCAACATCACCAAGTCCTTCACGAACTTGTCATTCTTATCAGCCTCAGCTCCTCCATGATGCCATTATCAGGGTTGATCTCCATTGTCTTCTTGCTTGACATGTAAGAGCTCATGCTGTTGTCCCTCAGAGCCTGAGCCTTCATAATCCTCTCCATATTTGCAGACCATCCATATTCTCCCGTCACCAAACAGCAAGGAGAGTCCACAATTCTGTCCGATACCACGACTTTTTCAATTTTGTCTCCCCAAATGTCCTTCATTGTCTTGCACAAGTTCTCAAAGGACTTCTTTTTCTCCTCCTTTTTCTTCTTCTCTTCCTTGCTTTCATCATCAAGTTTTAGGCCCTCTTTGGTTGCAGAGACCAACTTCTTTCCATCATACTCCTTCAATTGTCCTACAGCATACTCGTCAATTGCGTCCACCAAGAAAAGCACCTCATAGCCTTTTTCTTTTGAGCCGCTCCAAGAACGGAGAGTTCTCTACAGCCTTCTTGCTTTCACCAGTGATATAGTAGATATCCTTCTGACCCTCCTTCATCCTTGTGACATAATCCTTCAGACTTGTCATTTCGTCCCCACTCTTTGTTGAGTGGTACCGGAGGAGGTCTGCAACTTTAGCTCTATTCTGGCTGTCTTCATGGATACCCAATTTCAAGTTCTTCGAGAAGGCCTCATAGAACTTGTTGTAGTCCTCCTTGTTCTTTGCAATCTCATTGAACATCTCAATGCAATTCTTGACAAGATTTTTCCTGATGACCTTCAGAATCTTGTTCTGTTGCAGCATCTCACGAGAAATGTTGAGGGGCAAGTCATCAGAATCAACAACTCCTTTCATGAATCTAAGATACTCTGGAATGAGCTCCTCGCAGTTGTCCATAATGAAAACCCTCCTAATATAGAGCTTGATGTTGTTCATCTTCTTGTGAGTATCGAAGAGGTCGAATGGAGCACGTTTTGGGACGAACAAAATAGCCTTGAATTCAAGCTGCCCCTCAACAGAGAAGTGCTTCACAGCAAGATGGTCTTCCCAATCATTGGTCAAGCTCTTGTAGAAGGAAGCATACTCCTCCTTGGTGATCTCCTCTGGCTTTCATAGCCAGATGGATTTCAGTTTGTTGATGAGCTGCCACTCATGAGAAACCTCCTTAATCTTCTTCATCTTGGACTTCTTTTCTTCCTTCTCCTCATTGACGTCCTCAACATCTCCTTCCTCTTCCTTCTTGGGCTCATTGTCCTCATCATCACTGATCTCTTTCTCGGTTGTCTTCTCAGTCCATAGATAGATGGGGTGGCTAATGAACTCGGAGTGCTTCTTCACAAGGTCCTTAATCCTTCTTTCTTCTAGGTACTCCAGCTGAGGAAAACAGAGACGTGACGCTGTTAGCATCATGTATCATCCAAAACCTATGCAAATCTTCTCCACCAATTCATAAAAGCAACCATAAATGAACTCACCTGGTCCTCAAGGAAGAGGGTGATCTTGGTCCCTCTGCCGAGTTGCTCCCCACTCACATCTCTCGTAACGGTGAAGGAACGACCGGCCTGGGACTCCCAGATGTACTGCTCATCATCATTGTGCTTAGTAGTCATAATGACTTTCTCAGCCACCAAATAAGCAGAGTAGAAACCGACACCAAATTGACTGATCATGCTCACATCAGCTCTCGCCTACAATGCCTCCATGAATTCTTTCATCCCTGACCTCGCAATTGTACCCAGGTTGTTCACAAGATTTGTCCAATTCATCTCAGACGTTAATATCTACCAACAGTCTCACAACTTAAATGAACTCAGCGTAACATTAACCGTTATCGCGTAGGAACATAGCCATAGCCAAAAGACGTGAGCAAGAAAATTGATCAATCTCTATCAGCCAATTACATTACCTGCTTTAGTCATGCCAACGCTGCTGTCAATGATCGAAAGGGTCTTGTTGGCCTTGTCCGGCACCAGCCTAATGAACAGCTTGGGCTACGCATCAAGCTTGCTCCTGTCTGTGAGGCTCTCATATCTAATCTTATCCAACGCCTAAAGCACAAACAAACCGATCACATATCAGAATCTGTGACATTCCGATTTTCCAATTCTTGTTTCAATTGAATAAGTCGGGCATTTCATCTTCGCGTCTATAGCTTTCTTCTCTGAGTTGGCCACTCACAAGATAACTAATCTATTAGGTGAAGCCGTTAAGGAATCTAAACACGATAGACTTGAGAATTCGACCAGGAAACGATTGCTCGACCGTGCTAATCTACAAGGGTCATTACGGCACAGACCGATTAGAGACCGGAGATAGGTCAATTCAACAGAACCATGTAATTCAGTGTGGGTGATTCCACCTAATTGCACAATTCTTGTTGATCGGCACTAGACCGATTTCTCTGTCGTTTTGGTACCCTGTGTTCGTATTTGAAACCTTGAGATTTCTACAATAACTGAGAGTTGCCAATGTGTCGAAGATGCACTTTGTGGCTTGAAAATAATCAACCACAGGTCAATTATACAAAAAATTTCTAAAAGCCACCTGGTAGATTATGATGCGTTAAAGTCGCACCAATTTGATATTAACCGTGAAATTGAACCCGATTACAGTAATTGGAAGTTCTGTCAAGTCACAATTCATTTTAGGAATGTCGACTCATCTCCATAAGATTTTTTTACAAATCGAGATTTTTGGCAGAAAAGCAAAGTAATGCCTTTTTTGTTCGAGATTGTCAGATGGCCATTTTTGATCGAATCTTTGGGAAGCAAGTTTGATCATTTGATGGGGAAAAGTCATAAGAAGGTTGAGGACACATGGGTTGATTTAATTGAGTTTCAATTGGATGTAATTGAGTGAGAATTGATTGAATTTGATGTACAAATACTCAAAATTCGTATGCCAAGGGCCAAGGGACAAATTGCACCTATTAACAAGCTTGTAGAGGAAGCTTGAGGAGAGAGAATGGGCTGATGTCATGTGAGGTCATGTGGTGGCAAAGCAAATGAAATTTTGACAAGTGTAGAAGGCTTGAAGACTCACCAAAGGGCCCCCTTTTCAGTAGACCATCTTCTTCCTTCATTCATGGCTTTCTCCATGGTTGAGGCTTAGGAAAAGCTCAAGAGAACCAAAGGAAACCGAGCTCACCAGCCCCTCCATTGTTGCACGCCCGGAAAGGCCATCGTCGGCCGTTTTCCTCCCCTATTTTCTCATCGTTCCAGTTTCTACTCTAGCTGATCTTTCGTCAAATATTCGAGTTAAAAGTAGTCTTCCCGTTTGAATCAGCTCACAAAACACCCACCATTCTCTTCAACACATCCAAACCGTCCAAATAGTCGTGGTTTCACGCTGAACGGAGCCACCGGCTGGCCTGGGCGCTGCTGGAAGGAACCGTCGCCAGTCCGTCGGTCCGCTTTGCAGCGTGCACTGTTTCGCATTTTCGGCCATTTTTCTCCCATTTCGGTCCTTCCTCCGCCCATCCCAACCTCTAGCAAGACCCCCAAGACCCCGGGAGCCACCGGTTGCCAACAACTCGCTTGCCGGAGCTCCGATTGGCCCGTTTCCTCATTGTTTAGCCCTTCTTCTTCTCGGTTCGGTCCTTGGAACAAGTAGCAACCAGCAAGGTTTTGGATACTTCGAGGCCCGTTTTAGGTGTCTTCCTGGCCTTGGTTGGTGTCGCCGCCTTGAGGTTTATCGCTCGCCTTGGTGTCGCCTTTGCCGTGGACTCGTCGGAACGTTAATCCAAAGGAGTTTATCCTCTAAACCTCTCTTAGTAAGTTAATCATGCTTAAGGGGTGTTTAGATTAGTCTAATTAGGTTTAAGTTGTTAGATTAGATTATTTTGATGTAAATTAGATTAGTTGTATGATTAGTTTAATGGATGTTTAATTAGGGCTAATTGTATGTTTAAATTAGTATAATCTAGTTTAAGCCCTAATTAATTATTTTAATTAAATAATTATTTCGAATTTTATAAATATTATTTTATTAAATTATATTATTATAATATAATATTTAATTATTTTATTTTCTGAATTAAATTTAATTATTTAATAATTTCGAAAATTTTGCCGAGATGGCTGGTCATTAGAATTTCGCGATCGCAAAGATGTGGTTGGTTTGCATTAATTGTATGTGTAATTGAGGAATTGAGTGGAAATGATGATTGTGGTTAATAATTCCAATAATGTGGAATTAAGTGAAATTGGAGAAGTTTTGGTACTTAACTTGAAAATACCCAGTGCAAGCTATTGGCATCGTAATTGGTTGGTAGAACCAGTTTGAATCTATTAATTGATTGGATTAAGGATTGGTTTCGGTTATTGTTGAATTGATAGCTTTGGCGAGCAATTGTTTATATATGTATCAGCTTCAGTGGGCTATTTATATGCTACAGCTTCAGTGAACTATTTATATGCTATAGCTTCAGTGAGCTATCCATAAACTACAGCTTCAGTGAGTTATCTATACGCTACAGCTTCAGCAAGCTACCGTCTATATATTACCGCTTTGGAGAGCATTTGTCGTATTAATGACTGGTTTGAGAGACGGTATGGAAATATATATAATATGATTGAATTGAATCATTGTGAATGATCGGATTTGGTTGAATTATGAAATGTACTGATGTGCAGGAATGCACTGAGGCGAGGTAAGTCCTTAATCCTCTTTGTGTGGTTAGAGCACCTTGGGGCTTATTTTCTTCATAATCGAGTTTTAGAGGGTAGGACTCGCTGAGACGTAGTCTTATCCCGGTTGTAGGATAATATTTCAGGTCCCTAAATGGCGGATCCTCTGGAGCTTTTTGGTAGACCAGTGAGGGTCGCTGAGAGGATTTTTGACTTCGCCAATCCCGACTAAAGAGCTGGCAAATGGACCTATCTAGCTGGTCTTAGGACAGCTTAGTTTTTTAGGACTAATCTTCTCTAGATCTTTTGTAATAGTTTTTTAGGATTAATCTTCTCTAGATCTTTTGTAAATAGCCTAGTCTTGTAAATGAACTGGTTTGATATGTATAAAAAGTATGTGGTTGGTTTTCAAAATGCGATCCTGCTTTTCTATCCCAATTGAGTTTTGTCTGTGGATTATTTATCTGCTTCCGCATGTGTAATTAAAAAGAATGGGTCGGCAACGTGTCCTGGGAAGTCGCATTTCTATTGACCGCAGTGGGATGTGCGGTTGCTCAAGGTTCGGGGCGTGATAGAATCAATATATCACCTTCAGCATCACAATATCGCATTTCGATCACGATTATTTCTCAACAATGCCTAAGGCAAAGCCATCCAATCAACTAAAAATGACACTCTTAAGTCTTCACCAGGCATCGAACAACTACTTCAAGCAAACATAAATCTCTCTGATCGTCAAGTCTGCAAGCCATTATGAACACCTAACAGACAAAAGACATTGAACAAGGCAACCTAGTACTTCAAAGCAAGGTGGAGGAGACGTACATCCGCCATTTTTTAATCAACCTTGGATACACAGGAGTAACAGGTTTCCACAGCATTAGTGGAAAGCGGCGACGAGTTTTGTAGGTATAGTTTATGCCCCTAAATTGGTATATTACCCCCACCGGATTAAGGAAAAGGGTCACTCTCTCCATTGACCCATTTTCCTCAAAGTCACATTCAAAAAATTGTGCGGTTTCCATGTTCACTCCCATGGCTGCAAATACTATGGCAAAATTGTCCTTTTCGTCATCCTACATAAATTTGCAGCACATCTTCAGAAATGATATTGAAAGAGAGTGTTTGGAATATTAGAGCAAGATGAAGACTTAGAGCATCAATTCTCAAAGAAAAGAAACAAATAAAATAAGATCAGGAATCTTCACAAAGAATGCATTTAGCAATCGAGAAGTCTAGCGGATAATAGCAGAGCAAGTACATTTTAGGTGAATTCCAAACCTTCACTCCAAAACCGTAGAAAAATTCTGTGAAACTAATGGTAGTTCATTAAATTATTGAGGCAACAAAACTCTGCTCAAATCTGTGGATGTCACTGATCGTCAACGACTCGCTTGCCGATTCCCACGATCCTAGAAGTCCTCGAGCCGGCAGCCATACAAAAGCTGTCTCTTCTTTGTGTGCTGAAGATGAAGAAAAAGGCGATGGTCGGAAGAGGGGGAGACGAGAGATCAGTCTGATATCCAAATGAGGAAGCGGCCCCGCGCGTTATATAGAGGGATCGCAGAGAAGCTTGGAGAAAAGCCAACCGCCAAACTAGGTGGCCAGGTACACCTACCCAGTCCCCGTAGTACGGCTATGTATTCAATAGTACCGTCCGCTTTTCCTCTCCCTCACCACTGTCACTTTAACGGCGAACAAATGTGAAAAAAAAAAAAAACTAAAAGACATGGATTCGATTTTCGGGGCTATTCATTTAAAAAGAATTACATGGAGAGTGATTTCTTCCGTTTTGAGAATATGGATGCGACCACCCAATATTTAAACAAAGTTTAGAAAAGCATAGTTTACCCCTTCAACAATCTGTGGATGTCCACCTTCAGGATTGGCAGCATTATTTTGAGTTACACCCAAACCAGTAGCAAGTGTCCTTGCAACATCTTCGATGTCTCTGATTATTGACTTCAAAAGAGCAACATGTAGTTCGCCCAACAATCTTAAATCCTGCCATGAAGTAGAATGTGCAAATGGGCATAAAAATTAATAAAAGGAAATCTTATGAAACAAAGATATCCAATTAGAGGGAACATTGCTTACATAGTCATGAAAAGCTTGACCTGGTAGAGTGTAAACGGATACTACAACACCCATCGTCCCAACCATTTCTGATGCACGCTTCGCCTCTGCTACAACATCCTTAAGTGAGATCCTAGCTGCAGCTATAGCTCCGGCGACCTTATATTGACAAATGAAAGCAAAGAATCATATCAGTATTCTTCACTTTCACTACTCATAAACGTAGGGCAAGAACTGTGGAGTCTCTCAACAACAATGAACCATAGATATTGCCAGATGCATGAAAAATTTAGAAGAATAATCTGAAAGGGATGTCCTTCTGACTTTCTTAATTAAAAATTTATAAACTTTCTACAAATTGATTTGCCAAAATAGGAGCTTCCTATGTTAAAGATCTATTACAACGATAAAATACAAGAGTTTTTAAAGTTGGTTTTTAAAGTTGACGTAGTCACTCGAATAGATGAAAGTGATGGTGGCAAAAATTAAGGATACAAGCGTGGACCATGAGAAGTGGGGAAGGAAAAGATTCTTGTTTAGTGCCAAAAGGGACATTTAAAGCACAACCTGTTAGAGAGAAAGAGACCACAAACCTTGTGAACTAGAATAGTCCCTGCCAATCCTCTCCTCCCGACTATGCCTCGAGGGGGAGGTAAAGCACAATCATCTCCGACAATCACCATCTGCAATAAGGCATAACCTTTTGACACCAGTCTCTAGCATATGTTAAAATCACAATCACATCTAGAAGTAATTACAGGGGAAGTACCTCAATCATGTAACCTTCAGATTTAGCCAGCTCAGTAGCCAATCCAAAGTTCAAGTGATCACCTGTATAATTCTGCAAAAGGGAGATTGTAATCCTTCTTCTGTTAGATCTTCTGTTTTGGACAGATGTCATAGCACAGGGAAATAAGTACTTGCGGTCTATGCGGATGCTAGAACTGCATAAACTCCCGGAATTTCCGTGGCAATGAATGTCCGTTTACAAATTTTTTAGTTTTTCCCTTGTATACACAAGTTTACATGTATGCCAAAATACTTTATAAGGTGGTAGGATAAAGTAAAGGAAGTACCTTGACAATAAGTAGACACCCCATTGGACCAGTTACAGCTCGGATGCCCTGAAATATATACAATAGAGCAAAATGAATCTCATAGACAATGAGACAAAACATAAAGCCTCACTGAAACTGAGTTGTCGGAGATGGGAATTTATTCTCACCTTCCTTAACTAACCAACACAAAACTAATCAAATATGAGATACCATTGTTACCTTAGCAGAGAGACAAGACAACCAAGTCTTCCAAATATTATTTCCATGGAAGTCCAGAAAGACAAAATGCTGACCGCAAGAAAAGACTCCAACCAGATAATGTACAATTGCAATTAATTTTCCTTTTATTTCCCAACTTGAGACAAAAGCAGCAAAACTCAAAGAGGATTAAGGTACCAATATTCCTTGCAATTATGCTCAAGCATATTAGTCTCAACGAACAATGATTAGATAAACGAAGTAGCTTTTCCACCAAAAGCATCCATGCTTGAGCTCCCTGCAACGTTACAACTAGCATCAGAAACAGAATCTAGAGATTTGCAATTAATGTATTTCAAATCTTTTCAGCTTAAGAATCAATCCGATGGAAGAGATGCTCTACAATTACTGAGAGAGACCCCATGTAAAAGCATACACGATGAAGAATACAAATCAGAATACCTGATTATTTAAAGGGTGAACAAGATGCTCGAAATAAGTGATCACATAATAAAATTAGCAAGGGCACGCATCAATTTGTAAACCCAATTATTCATACACTAAGTTGACATTTTTGTTGTTAGATAAAATTGTTTCATTATGCCAACCTATTCTAAACTGTCTCTACATTCCAAATGCCCTCTCGATGTCTTTTCATGTAGCATTTTTATCTCTTTCATTAATAATAACTTACCAAAGCATCCCTTTAGATGCATAAATCTTCACTAGAACATTACGAATATTTTCTCGATGCGCATATCAAATAACTTCGGGAGAATAACGAAATAATCAGTACAAATCTCTATTAAGCCACAGACCCCCTCCCCACCCTAAATAATAGTAATAATAATAATAATAATAATAATAATAATAATAATAATAATAATAATAATAATAATAATAATAATAATAATAATAATAATAATAATAAAAATAAAAACATCAACCACTACCACCACCACCACCACCACCACCACTAATAACGCAAAATGTAATTTCGGCGGAAACAAGCGTGCGAGACCTTGCAAAACTCCTGTTGTTGATCAAATATGACAGTAGACCACCATTGCAAACTTACAATGATGGTCTACTGTTGGATTAGCACCCAAACAAAAAAAAAATAACATGATCACAAAAAGGTAAGAAAAATGCAATATGTGAACCTCTCAAGTGAAGTAACCAATTGTAAGTATTAATATATTCAGGCAATATTGACAAATATCCATTCAAGCACCAAACTGACTAAAATGTTAAGCATCTCTAGCTTCAAACAAACTTTTCGTGTATGTGTGCACGAGA
Organism: Eucalyptus leucophloia subsp. euroa; assembly: GCA_017140325.1. NCBI lineage: Eukaryota > Viridiplantae > Streptophyta > Magnoliopsida > Myrtales > Myrtaceae > Eucalyptus > Eucalyptus leucophloia. The sequence goes on along the minus strand of CM029473.1, from coordinate 22,508,606 downwards.
GAGAGAGAGAGAGAGAGAGAGAGAGAGAGAGAGAGAGAGAGAGAGAGAGAGAGAGAGAGAGAGAGAGAGAGAGAGAGAGAGAGAGAGAGAGAGAGAGTGAGTGAAGCACTTAATATCTTTGTAGCTCTGCAATTAGATGATGCATTTAATTAGACTTAAGACATCATTATACATGAAGACAGCTTTATTATAATAGCACTTTAGCAAACATAAGTATATGAGATTTTTTTCTCCTATGAAATTGTCAAATGTGATTGTCAAGATGGAATATCCAATTTATTAAAAAGTTCTAAGAAAACTAAACTCACAATATTTAGTCTATCTTGTTTGACACCTATACTAATTAACTATATATTCGAAGGGAATAAAATATCCCAATCATTATCGTTTATGAGTAAAATGACATAATCCTACTACTAATATGAATGGGCTAATAATGAGAGACATTGGGACTAAATTCCACATGAAAAACAAACAATTACTGAATAAAACTAGATGAACAAATGCCTCTAGCTTTGTCACCAACCATCTCTACCTATTACTCATGCTACATCAAGCGAAGAGGAATCAGAGAAACGTATGATAAGAAAATGAATTGCAAAAAATCACAAGGCAAGGTGAATATTAGGTTATGACAATATAAAGCAAAGAAGTTTATCAAAATCATACAAAGCAAAGAAAATCTTCCTTCACAATCTACATTATAGTGGAAACTTGCTTTCAAAGAGCCATCTATCTACAAGAGCATGTTTACCATGGAGGTGTAGAAAATCCTAATGCAAATGTGCTCCATCCTTATCCGACTATAAACCTTAACATGAATAATACTAGGTGGAATCCAAAAAAAAAAAAAAAAAAACCTTCGGACGTACGAGAGTCGCCAATGGGGTGCCTATTGGTGGGGCTTGGGAAGGCGACGGGGGGCGGCGACGGCGTCAGTGGCATCTGCGTTCAGGAGTTCGCGGAGTAAAGAGAGAGGGAGAGAGCAAGCAGAGCGACCTTCATTCACAGAGAGGGAGGCCAAAATGCGAGTAAGGGTTTGTCGGCATCGAGGTTGCCAGCAAGGGCGCTCCGCAGAGGAAAGAGGGAGAGAGCAGAGCAGAGGTCGCGAGAGGGAGGCGAAGTGTGGCATCCCGGAAATTCAAAGCCAAGCCTTAAGGTGTTTTAAATGTCTTTAATTAGGTGATAGAATTTTATGGCTTATGCTTTAGCCAATTTGTCTTTTAATTTGATGAATTTTGCTTGTGTTGTGGAAATTTAAATTTAAATGCTTGGCCATATGATTTAAATTTCAATAATTAAAAATATATCCCAAGACTTTGGCCAAGATGAAATTTGAGTTTAGAAATATTAATTAAAAGGAATTCAAAAAAAAAAAAAAAGAAGGAGAAAATAGGGTTATTTTCGAAATGGGCCTTGGACCCATTAGCCTAAAGCTTGGTGGGCCAAGCTAGTCGGCCCATTGGGCCCAAGAAGGATTTTCGACCAGCCCAAGAAGGAGTGGCCGGTTGGGCCTAAGCCCAAGCCCAAGCCCAAATTGAATTCAAAAAATTGAAATTACAAGTGGCCAAAGGAAGAGCATGCATTGGCCATGGGTGTGGTGGATTAATCATTGCAACGAGGGGATATAAAAGGGGATTAGGAGAGAGAGTGGCCGGCTCTTGCTTCATTTTCGTCCAAGAGGGGGTGTGCGAGAGAGAGAGAGGCTTGAGCGGAAGAGAGAAACCGAGAGGGAAAGAGAGAAGGCGGAGCCGAGAGGGAGGTGCAGCCGCCGTGTCTCGCCGTCGCCGCCTTGTCCGACCGTCCTACGCCGCCTTGTGCTTGCTGTTCGTTCATTTTGGAGGCAAGTGGGGGGTCCTTAACTTCTCTTTCATGTTGTTTTGATGGTTGCATGTTCGGTTTTAGGGGTGATTCGGGCGAAATACCGAAGTAAGGGTTGAATGAGTTCATGTTATGTGACTGTTTCCGTTTGGTTGGTGGTAGACAGTATCTTATTCGAGCTTGCATGTGTATTTGGAGTGTGATTTTGGCTTCGGTGTCTTCATGAAATTTGAAGCTAATATCTTGAGGTATGACATACTCGAATTTCATGGAAAACGATGGTGATATGTGGGGTCAAAAGCTTTGTTATACGGAGACCTCAGATCTGCGAAATCTTCACTGACCTTTTGTTGATTTCTTGGTTGCATGTCGATTTCTATTGGAGATCTCACTTTGTTGTCTTCTTGAAAGTTGTAGGAAACACCCTAAGCTACAACATACTCGAAAATGAGGCAAAAATAACAAGTATAACTTGGTGAATCGGCTAGATCTTTGAGACGGATGGTTCTGTTGAAGTGAACCGAGACACCGGAGACTTCAAGGACTTAAAAGAGGATCATACTTTGGTTATTTAACCTAGATCTCTTCACGAAACTTGTAAAGGACACATTGATATATAACATACTCGAATTTTATGAGAAACGAAAGAGATTTGATGGGTCAAACCTAAGTTTTTCGGTGATGAACGTTCTGGACGAAACGGTAGAGGTTCCAGAAGCTTCGTGGAGTTATATAAATTAATCTATAAAGAATTTGGCTAAGAGTTCTTCATGAAAAATGCACGAAAATGTGTTGGCTATTATCCTATAAAATTTTGGAATTTTCGCAGGTCATATGAGTATTTTAATTAAATTAATTCGAAAACTGTGCAATCTGGCCGTCATCCGAATGTTGTGAGTGTTTTGTGGAAATTTGGGAAATTATGTAAAATGCGAATTAGCCATGGATTTTATGTGAAATCTGATTCTAATTGTTTGTTTAAGGATTGATTGAAGATTATGATTTTTGGAAAATCATAAATATTAAATATAATATTTATTTATGAAAATAGATAATATAATAATATAATAATATAATAATATAATAATATAATAATATAATAATATAATAATAAAATAATAAAATAATAAAATAATAATAAAATAAAAGGTGGATTATTTTATTGGCCATGAGTCCTATGGAATTATGATGCATTGCTATATGACATTGATGCATGTATGATCATGAATTATGATGCATTGCTATATGACATTGATGCATGTATGATCATGAATTACGATGTATTGTTATATGGCATTGATGTGTGAATGATCATGAATTGTGATGCATGTATGTAAATCATATGCCATGAAATAACAAGATGAAAAGGATGATAAAAAGTGGAAAATGGCATGTGAGTAAGAGGTTGTGGCGGAGGATGATATTTGGTGGCCGAGTGGCATAATTCCGAGATTCCCTGGGAGTTTCAGGATGCCCAGAATGTGGGGGGCCGGAAGCCCTGTCGGAGGTTTCTGCCCGAAGGGAGTGACTCGCAATGCCAGGATTAGGGTGCGAGATCCCCGGTTAGAAGGGTAAAGGCCGGAAGTCCTGTCGGAGGTTTCTGCCCGAAGGGAATGCCTCGTGATGCTAGTTGAGATGCGAGATGCCCGGAATGTGGGGGCCGGAAGCCCGGTGGCCATGAGATGGCTGGGATACTGGGATCCTGTCGGAGGTTTCGCCCGAAGGGATGGTGGTGATGGTGAATTTGATGATTTGGGAAAAGATAATGTGGAGATCAATTGATAAATAAAAGTGGAAATTGATCTATGATGTGATATGCATGGTGATGCATGGCTAATGATGATGTGATATGCATGGTGATGCATGGCTAATGATGATGTGATATGCATGGTGATGCATGGCTAATGATGATATGATGTGATATGCATGGTGATGCATGGCTAATGATGATGTGATTTGCATGGTGATGCATGGCTAATGATGATATGATGTGATATGCATGGTGATGCATGGCTAATGATGATGTGATTTGCATGGTGATGCATGGCTAATGATGATATGATGTGATATGCATGGTGATGCATGGTTAATGATGATGTGATGATAATGATATATGAGATGCCATGATGATGATATATATGCTATGATGATGCATGAATACGCTTGACATCAAAAAGGTAAGCAATGCCTGCATTGTATGATGTTATGCATGGTGCACTGAGTTGTTATTGGAATTCCCTATCTGCTGAGTGGTTGTACTCACCCCTTTTGGGGATAACATTTTAGATTAGCACTATGCCGCTACCTGCTGTTTCGCGTGGGGTATTTTACGGTCTGTCGTCTGATGTTGAGGTGGAGTGTACGGAGTTAGATTGTCCCTACGTGCCCGGTTTGACGTTCATCCGAGTGCGATGCTTAGTTATGTATGATATCGGCCTGGGGGGGCCCCGTCATACAAGAGTTCATTTCTGTTCACGTCCGTCGAGATGGTGCTATGCGAGGATCTTTACCGCCGCCACCACCCGATGCACCGGGTTGGGTGTGAGACTCACGTGCGACGAGTAGGAGCCGAGCTTTTTGATGTAGATAATCGACACCTTTGATGGGAGCTTGTGGGCTTGATGTAGAGGGTTGATAGTTTCTTTTTGAGATTTTAGGTAGGACATGGCAGAGTCCTTGCTTTTCTTGTTTTGTATCAACCCGAGAAAGGAGGAGTCCCATCTTAAAAGAATACGTAAATAAAGTGTCGATGTTCGTATATAAAATCCTGATGTGTAGCTGGTGTGTATTTGTATCATGGGTTAGAAGGGAGATAGATGACGATGTGAATTTTGCTTCCGCTATGAGTTGCGCATGGGACCGCTTTAAAAAAAAAAAAAAGAATTATGCCTGTAATCTGGCAAGGCTTAATTTAGCCAAGAGATAGAGATGGTAAAAGATGTAACACCGGCGCTGGTGACGACCTGCGAAGGGTTCGGGGTGTCACACGAAGGGACATTGATGGCATCGGAGTCGGGGGTGATGGCGGAGGTAGAAGAGTCAGGGGCAAAGGCGAAAGCAGAGGGGCGTCGCGTCGCGGGCAACCAGTGGAGGAGAGAGAGCAGAGGAGGGGGAAGAGCATATGGAGAGAAGCACTCGCATTTTGTTCTCCCGCAACGGAACGGAGAAGGGGAAAAGAGAGAGAGACGAGAGAGAGGACAAGTCGACAGGTCGCAGAGGAGAGCAGAGGAGAGAGAGCGTCGGAGTGGTGGGCCTAGGAGCGGTGCGCGCAAATTTTAAACCATTGACGCTGTCGCCTACGCGGAGCCACGTGTTGATCGTTGAATGATCTTACCCTACGCCTACATGGAGCGTAAGACCCGGCAATATTTTCTCAGACTGAGTTACCATAAATTGCCTGTCTATCTAAAACCGTGATTCATCTACATGGCCTTTTTCCCCGTAGGATCCCCAATTCCGACAAGAAGGCTAGTGAGACTCTGGTTGGTTGAGGGCTTGTTGGATTGGCATTGTTACGAAGTAGAAAGGAAAAGGACAAGCCGGTCCGAGGATGTGGGAGAGACGTTCATTCTGGAGCTCGCGGATGGGAATGTGATCGATGTGGTAAGCTGGAGGAAGGATGGGTTCCCCAAAGCTAGCCAAATGCTCACCTCGCTATATGACATGATCCACCCGATCACGGTGAGCACGGAGTTCCTCCACGTACATGCCTCTAGCAAGTCAAAAGACAAGAACGACCATGGTCCAACCAGCCAGCAACAACAGCTGCCGGCACAACCGCCAGAAAGAACCAAGATTCGGTGTCTTGCGGAGCGCGCAAACATAGTCACAGGCGGCCGCAACAGCAGCTACCCAAATTTGAACCTTGGCCACGTCCGCTCATTTTTGTCCCTCTACCTGAGGAGAGGCTTGCTCAGCAAAGACATTAGCACGTTTCTTGGGAAGATGACGTCCGAGACTGACTATATCTTGCTAAGGGTGCTTGATTTGGAGGGTGTGGATAAACCATCCTTGCAACGTGTGCTTCCCAAGCTGGTGCTCCTAAGGTACCTAGGAATGAGATCTATGTTACGAAATCTCACGTCGGTTCCAGAAAAATAACGCTCGCAAACAATTCACCAGACAGAATATAGTAATAAAAGAGCAGAATCAGATGAACACGCTAGAAAATTTATTATCGAAGTTCACCCAAACCTGGTGTCTCGCCCCGAACCTCGAGCGCGCCAACATCCCACCATGGTCATGCAAATGCGACATTCCTAGGTAGTGTCGCCGACCCCATTCAATTATTATTGCGCAAGCAGAACGTATTATAAAACCCCTAACAATTAAATACAGGATAGAAAGGCAGGAAGCAAAACCACAACATATCACTTTCATAATTCAACAGAATTACAAACAGAAGCCTACAGCCAAAAGTCTACAAAAGACCGGCTCTTAAAAAGGAATTGTCCTACGACCTACAAGTCAGACACGATCTCCAATCCTTATGACTTCACTTCTCCAACTCTTCAAGGCCAACCAAAGCTATTTGGCCGCTCCATCCACTAGGAACCTGAAATGGTTATTTAATAACCACTGAGACAACGTCTCAGCAAGTTCAACCCCCTAAACCCCTATTAGAAAGAAAATACACCCCGGTGGTCTAGCCACATCACACGAAGACTTACCTCGCCTCGGTTCCTTCCCGCAGTTAGCACAATTTCAAATCACCCAATCACGTATAGTAATATGAACTTAACAACCGGAACGCATTCTCTTTCATATAACCAACAACCGCGGGGGTCCTGATTATAAGACTAAATCATTATGACACGTCCCATTCCATGCCACATAATTCCGTCCCATAATCCGACACATCAACGACACTCAACATGCATTCCAATTGTTACTCACTTGCCACACAAGGGCATAGCCTACTCATGAGTTCGGCTATCTACTAGCATATAGCCGAGCATCGCCTCCCCATGGAGCGCGGCTTCGTCGGTATGTCGACGGCATTCCCCGAAGGAGCATCGATCCAATCGGCCCGGCCTCTATCGATCGGCACCACGTCACTCCCTTGACGGCATTTCTAGAAGAACAAAGGTCCAAGTCGGCCTAGCCACTATCGCGACCCGAGCCTTTCAACTAGCACACGACAATTCGATACCAATCCTTTGATACTTTACATTTCACTCACATAATCCAATTACGATATTAGCCATTAACAATCCAATTTCAATGCCGAACTCAACACTTGGGATTTTATGAATAAAATCCATATTTATCACAATCAACACTCAATTTGCCACAATCAATCATCAAATTCAAATTCTAAATACACAGCAGCGATCGGCACAAAATTCTGAGAGTTTACGGTCTCGACGAAATTTTTGAATTTTAATAAATAATTAAATTTATTCCGAAAATTAATTAAATAATAATATTCATATTTTTCATCCTCCACGCTCAATTTATAATATCCAACCATCATTTTCAAAATCCGAAAACACAGCAGCGATCGGCACGAAATTCTGAGAGTTTAGGGTCTCGACGAAATTTTTGAATTTTAATAAATAATTAAATTTATTCCGAAAATTAATTAAATAATAATATTCATATTTTTCATCCTCCATGCTCAATTTATAATATCCAACCATCATTTTCAAAATCCGAACACACAGCAGCGATCGGCATCAAATTCGAGAATTTAGGGTCCCCGACAAAATTTTCGGAATTTAATAAATAATTAAATTTATTCCGAAAATAATTAAATAATAATATTTTAATAATTTCGAATAATAATATATTATTAAATTATTAAATAATTTCGAAATATTTAAATAAGTCAAAAGTAAATTCCTTTATGTCACATCAAGCGTTATATTAATGTAAACCTTCATTTAGCCTTAAATTAAACTCACTTTAAGCTAATTAAGCACATTAATATAATCAACACTTAAATAAATTAAACTAACCACATAATCACACTTAACATAAACTAAGCACACGTAAAGCATAATTAACCCTCTAAGCGAGGTTTAGTGAGTTAAACTCACCGGATTAACGAATCGAGCGGACCAAAACGACGGGGACGCCGAGGAGAACAACTCTCCTCAAAGCGGGCCGAGCATTTGGGCTCGGGAAGGCGGCAAAATGGGCCAAATGTTCGCTGCATACCCATTTTTCTTGGCTGCTGTCCATGGCGGTTTGAGGCCGAGGAAGGGTAGATCCGAAGCTTGGATGAGATGGGGAAGGATCGGGGAAGGTTGGGGGTCGAACCGGACCAAGGCGGGACCCGAACGGCGACCGGAGGTGGCCGAATGGCTCCGGCACGAGCTGGTGCAGCAGCTGCGACGTGAGCTGAGGCGGAGAGGAGACGCGAGCGGATCGGCGAGCCGGCGAGCGCGCGCGGGCGGCGCGGGACGGACACACGGCGGCGGCGGCGACGACGGCGTGCGAGCGGGTGGCCGGCCATGGCTGCTCTAGCTTCTTCTCTGCAAAATTTTCTGGTCTTCGCACAATGAAGATGGAGGAGAGAGGCAACGGGAGAGAGGAAGAGGAGAGGGAGGAGAGAGAAGGAGTGTGGGCTCTTTTCTTTTCTTTCTCATTTTCTTTAATCCCACAAAATGGCCCACCATGACATCATCCATGATGTCATACTCCACTCACTCAAAACTCCCACAACCTTATTCCAATGGGTGCACTTTCATTTTCCGCCGGGGTCCAAAACTTTGTGCAACAATTTCTTCAATTCCACTAGATTCTCTTCTAAATTGAATCAAATTGAAGTTCATAAAATTAATCCAATGCCATCACACTTTAATTCACATCTTCACTTGCCTATAGAACAAACTTAAATCCCAAAAGCGCGACCAAATGCGGGCCTACTAATTTCTCGAGTCAAATTAACCATTTCTTGATTTTTTTTTTTTTGCTGAAAAGCTCGGCTTGCATGAAAAATCTTCCAAAGATGATTCAATGATCTTGAAATGATTTGTGACACACCCGACTTCCAATTTCGAATTCGATCTCAATTCCACTAAGTTAATTTCACTTTGGCACGATACTAGCGTGGCCCAACCTACCGGGTAGCCTTTAGAAATTTTCATGCATTTGACCTGTGGTTGATCATCTCAAGCCACAATGTACATCTTTGAAACATTGACGACTTTCGGTTGTCGGGGAAATCCCAAGGTTTCAAATACGAACACGAAATACCCAATCGATAGAAAAGTCGGTCCAGTGTCGATCGACAAGAATTATGCAATCCGGTGGAATCACCCACACTCAATCACATGCCTCTTTCGAGTCGACCTATCTCCGGTCTTTAATCGATTTTTATTTGTGCCGTAATGACCCTTGCAGTTTAGCTCGGTCGAAAGGTCGCTTCTTGGTCAAATTCTCGAGTCTGATGCATTAGAAACTCTTAACAGCTTCACCCGATAGACTAGTTTTCATATGAGTGGCCGACTCAAGGAAAAGAACTATATGCGTGCCAACGAAATGCCCGTCTCAATTTATTGAAAATAGAATTGGAAAATCGGGGTGTCACACCTGGGTTACGTCTCCGCGCAGAGGCACTCTGCAAATCCACTAAACTTCGGAAAAAGTTGGAATACAACGACGATCTTCTCTCAAGATCAGGGCACAAAGAGATTGAGAACCCTCATCAAGAAAAAACTCACTTTTTTCTTCTCTCTTTTTCTTGCTTCTCTATTTCCTTTTTTAGCATCTTTACGGCTAGGGTTTTTTTCATCGCTAATATATAAGGTACCACTTTTAACCTAAAAGAAAATCTAATAGAAAAGACAAAAAAGCCCCTAAAAACAAATATTTGGCTTTATTTATAACAATCTCCCACTTGAAGACAAATATACCCAAGCACCAAGCAACTTTGCATCCATCTTCTTCAAAAAAATAGTGGTTGAAAAACTTGTGCCTCTGCGATACTCCTCATCAATCAACATGGAGTAATACCAATGGTAGTAGTACAGAAAATATGCTTCTCTCTGTCTACTACCTTGGTCATCATGTCAGTTGGATTCTTCGAGCCACCAATCTTTTGTAGCTTTAATTCATTATCTTTCAATGCTGACCTGTTAAAGTGATAACACTTCTTGATATGTCTAGTTTTTGAGTGATAAGCTGCATTCTTTGCTAAGTGCACTGCACTTTGACTATCACTCCACAATTAAGTCTTGTCGACCGGCTGTTTTCGATGTAACTCCTCTATATAATCTTGTAACCACATGATTTCCTTGGAGGCTTCGTAATCGCTACATATTCTACCTCTCGTTGTCGATAAAGCAACTACTTTTTGTAGTTGAGATACCCAACTCACTTCTTTGTACCGCAATTGTAAAGACATATCCAAGGGGTACTCTTGCCACTATCTCGATCACCCGAATGATCTCGCATCTACATAACCCCGCAACTCTAGAGATGTACCACCATAACAAAGTGAGTAATTGGAAGTACCGCTAGATATCTCAATATCCATTTAACCGCATTCCAATGCTCTCTACCGGGTTCTGCATATATCGACTCACAACTCCCACTGCTTGTGTAATGTCTGGTCTCGTGCTCACCATGGCATACATCCAACTCCCCACTGCTGATGCATATGGAACTATCGCCATCTCATCTTTCAAAGCCTGAGTGCTTGGACACATATCCTTGGAAAGTTTGAAGTGATTCGCTAGAGGAGTTGCAACCGGTTTTGCCTTGTCCATGTTAAATCTCTTTAACACCTTGTTCACATAGTCTTCCTGTGACAACCATAATTTCTTATTTTTCCTCTACTTTTACTTCTTCCACGGTTCTCCACTGCAAGTGCTGTTGAAGATGTAGATGCAGAAAAATTATCTCCACCTGAGACTTTCCTTCGCATCTCTTCATCCATGATACTACTCACAGCATCATCAAGAGTTAAATCATCTTTCATGGTGCTCGAAATTCCCCGCTGCCGGTATTATAGCTTTCTAGAAGAGAACATAAAAATAATAAAGCTTGAAGCTTCATATCTAAATTTATGCCTGCGGATTCCAATTGACCCGTGACCTGCGTGAAACTATTAATATGCTCTGCCACAGAACTTCTATCAGATAACTTTATATTAACCAGTTTCTTCAGCAAAAATACCTGATTTGATGTGGATGGTTTCTCAAAAATATTCGTTAGAATATCCATGGTTTCTTTTGCAGTTTTTGCTTTCGCGATGTGGTACCCTGTCTTTTTCGTCAACCCTAGACGAATCGCACCTAACGCCTTTCGATCAAGAATTTTCCATCGGCTTCGCCGTTGGATCCACTTCCGCCATCTCGGGTTTCCAACCCTCAAGTGGTGCATAGAGATCTTTACTCGGTAAAGATAATCCTCTATTTGTAGTTTCCACCATCCGAAATCCTCTCCATTGAACTTATCGATTCTGATTTTATCTTCGCCATCCTGTTTGCTTTCAATCGAACGTCACCGAAAACCCTCGATGTTCTCGATTAGCCAACCCGGGCTCGATACCGTTGTTACGAAATCTCACGTCGATTCCGGAAAAATAACGCTCGCAAACAATTCACCGAGATAGAATATAGTAATAAAAGAGGGAGAATCGATGAACACGCCAGAAAATTTGTTATCGAAGTTCACCCAAACCCAGGCTACGTCTCCGCGCGAGGCACTCTGCGAATCCACTAAACTTTGGAAAAAGTTGGAATACAATGACGATCTTCTCTCAAGATCAGGGCACAAAGAGATTGAGAACCCTCATCAAGAAAAAACTCACTTTTTTCTTCTCTCTTTTTCTTGCTTCTCTATTTCCTTTTTTAGCGTCTTTACAGCTAGGGTTTTTTTCATCGCTAATATATAAGGTACCACTTTTAACCTAAAAGGAAATCTAATGGAAAAGACAAAAAAAGCCCCTAAAAACAAATATTTGGCTTTATCTATAACAATCCACGGGGTTGGATTCGCTCCCGAGCACCGTTGCGAATCTGCACCATCTCAAGACTCTCGACATAAAGCACACCAACATCACTTCACTGTCGAATTCCTTATGGAAGGTGAGGAACTTGAGGCGCCTGCATCTTAACTGGTTATACATCGACCTGAAGAAAATCCTCAAGGCTTGTAGCAACAATGTTATGGCCTTGACTCAACTCCAAACCTTAAGCCCTCTGGTCATCGGTGAAGTGAAGGAGAACTTGACGAGGGACCACATGAACAGCTTGACCACGCTCATCACGCTCAAGCTTTACTTGCAACGCTCGGATACGGCCACCTCAGGCGATGCAGAAAAAAAAAGTAGCCGATTGGATTAGCTCCAGGCTTACCAATCTCCAGTCCTTGACCTTTGGGTGGTCCAAGAAGCCAGGCCTACAAGAAAAGACGAGCTGGCCGAAGAAGACAAGCCCCCGAAGGAAGAGGCAAAGCCCGCAAAATCTCAGATAGACCCGTTACCGAAACTGTCTTCGGCCGGAAAACATCACGACCCGTTCGATCTCTACTCGGTGGGCTAACTCAAAAAACCCATCTGGACAGAGCTCTGGCCGAGCTCACTCAGGGTATTGACTCTGTCAGGTTCGAAGGTGAAGATAAACATGATGCCCAAGTTGGATGGTCTCCTGAGGAACCTGTGGACGCTCAGGCTCTTGGCCAATTCTTTCCTGGGCACTAGTCTGAGATTCATCAAAGATGGGTTTCCGAGCCTCATGATCTTGAAGATTTGGAAGCTGCCTGAGCTTGAGAAAGTGATCATTGAACAAGGCGCAATTCTACATCTCAAAGAACTCGAGTTTAGGCATCTCGATATGATGACAAAAGCTGAAGGGATCAACGAGTGTAAGGATTTGGAGAATATCTCTGTGGTAGTAAAAAAGGGTGCTGACGGTTTTGTTGACCATCTCAAGGAAGTATTAGGACAGAGGACGTCTGGGTACAAAAGACAAGACACAGAGATGCCTAAATCTAATGACAACGACGAGGACGACAGGTATGGGACCATACTAAATCTCATACATGATGAAAATGTTTTTATAGATTGATAATTTCAATAATTACTTATTAAAAAGAACGGTAAATATCAGGGATGAAATAGAAAAGATTGTTTATCTGCACGTTGAAAAGGAGGCGGATTACGGTTATAGGTATGGGATAATATTAAATCTCAAACATGTTCTTTACGCATGATGATGAAATTGTTATTATGGACTTGATTATTGCAATGATTAATTATTAAAAAGAACCATAAAGATCATAGACGAAAAAGGAGAGACGCTTTACGTGCACATTGAAAAGGACACCAAGAGGCGTGAATTTGCGGATGACAATGACAGCTACGGAACATGTTCTTTACACATGGTGATGAAAATGTTTTTACAGACTTGATAATTTCTCATTGGTGATTAAAAACAGCAATTATGATTTCTATCGGGTAAGAATTATGTTGTTTCATTTTACCAGAGCAAGTCAATACATATTAAGAAACTATGGAGGCTATAGTGAGTCCTGCAAATAACACAAAATCACATGGGTAGTATTATTTAACCTTTGTGGAAGTTCATAAGTAACCTTTGGAATCAACCTTACTCCCCATAGCCTATGCACGTTGAGTGAGCCTTTCACTTAGCTTAAATACAAGATGCTGAAGAAAAGATTATAAGATTTTTCCACACTAGTTAAGACCTCTCCTTTACTTACTGTATCATATTTAAAAGTAAATGAAGCTTCTCATATAGGAACAAAAAATCTACAATGCTAGTGTTTTGACTGTAGAATTGTTACTGAGAACATAAATTGAGTTTGGTGGAAAATTGATAAGACTTTTGTAAATTCTACTTATAAAGTTTAAACTAGGTATGATTTCGCGTCATTGTTTTTTCTATTTTTTTTTTAATGATAGTGTTAGTGTACAATAGTGAATCATTTTCTAGGGTGCTATGATCTTTTTGCCTATAATATGCAGAATAAGTTCATGCATGAACTTTTTTTGATTAGTTCAACTGTAAATCCTACTGGGTTTTTTACTCTGAAACTATAAATTAGAAAGCCTCAGGATTGCTTTTATTTTGGCTGCATGAGTCTTCATAAAATTGCATTAATTACGGCATCGGAAAGTTATGGGCTTGGCTCAGAGGATGGCTGTGAGGACGATCTAAATGTAGATGAAGAAGCTGAGGGAGGGACTTCAATAGAGGACACTGGCAGCATGTGCAATGAGGATTCACTGGAACATGAACTGTGTAAATCGAAAGAGAAGGAGGAGAATAATGAACTGTCAGATAATTGGAGCCCAGTGAGCTTGATATTGATAAGGACATGCTCTTATCTCTCGATTTTTCTGCTAAATTTCCTGTTGACGTTATCTACATTCATCTGAATTGAATGATACTAGTTTAGTTGGGCCATTTAAGGATTTCCAGTTGATGCATGATTATTTGTATATTGTACAATCTCATCTTCCATAACTATGTAGATAAACTCTATCATGTGTTATTTATAGACCGAAAATTAACATTACCTAGTTTCCATCATTTCCTTACAACATACTTGCTCTAGAGATTAGCTCTAGTACCATCTTCAAGCTCTTTATCATGTGATGAATTTATGGTTTACATACTCATTTTATCTTGCGCGAGGATTTCCTTGCTCTTAGCCTGTCTGGAAACAGGCTCGAGAGTGGAGAAGTCATTTTTCAGTAAGTTACCAAATTCAAGTATCTAAAAGCTCCGTGTCTCAACAATAACCCCGTTGAAGATAAATGGCATGTATTGTCGTCCGAGCAACTTAGAGCAGGCTTTTAGAGGAGGGAAAGCTTCAGGGTTTTACGTTCGGTGGGCTGTCTAGCAAATAAAATCCTGCAGGCTTGTCCTCGGTCTGAAATCTTTAATTCACCTCTAATACATAATTTTGGAGAGTGGGTGTTGGGATTTTGCGCAAAGTCTGTTGCTGTCCTGAGCTTAATACAAGGCCATATAATATTCTTTGTTCGACTCACATCGGGTTATTTTACTGCAGTTTATCTTTTACACTTTCTTCATTACTAGTATTGATGCCTTTGTTGTGATTGTTTTTATATCATTTTCTGTGTTGTGATTCATTTTCATAGTTGAGTGGTTAGGTTTCATTCTAACATCATAATAACACACAAAAACATTGCATAAACACTTAGCAGATAAGAACTTTATGACTCGTAATTGATAAAAGATTGCACGGACACCTTAGTTGACATATAATCAAGTTGAGTACTGAAATGACACTAGTTAGATACCTAGTATAATCCAATTATTGACCCTAGATCTTTGATTGCATAGGAAGTGAAGGATATTCTTATGCCTCATTTGATTTCTAGCCAACCCCAATAGGTTAATGGCAATTCTTCATTTAGCATTCTCTTGGAGCTAATCAAATTAAAATGTTACTATCAACGCCAAACGAGATAAGGATTTGGGAGAACCCATATCGATTGAGGATCGTTGGGCCCCAATTCGACATTACCTCTATACCCATCTTTTTCCCAATGCCCGTGTCAGGAGGGTTGCAACAAAATTTAATACTTTGAAGCAGTGCTCAAGGTCTAACCATCTTCCAGAGCTTGATTACATCGGGCAAATTTTATCTCTTGTTGATGCTGGGGACCAGCAACAACCCTGAGAATTCGGTAGTTATCTCTTGCTGCTTTGTTTATTTTGATCTTTTTCTGGGCTCTGTTTTGGTTATTTATCGAAAGATCAGCGCGAAGCTAGTAAAGTTTTTGTTTTTCAAGGTTTAAAGGGTTTGAGATGTTCTTGGATGGATATAGGTTCTTCGCCAATTAATTGTCTATCTTGTTGTTAGACCCATGAGCTCAAATGCCTGTTGGATTTGTTGTAACTTGCCCTGTTCATTCGCTTTCAATTAGTACATTTAGATTTTTCTCATTTTCCTTGGGTTCGCCTCATTTGACGTTGCTTCCTTCCTATTCAAGTTCGAATGAGCTTCAGATGAGTTGAAGCCTGTGTGTTTACTTTCTTTAGGTCTGGTTAAATTCTGAAGAATGCAATATGTTGTGCAGAAGAAAGAGAATGGACCAACCCTTTTATGTTTGCAAATTGATAGGAAAAGCAAGGGAAAATTTTCTGATGGGAATGCAGTAACTGGAAGTTTGGTTGTGTGGTTTCATCTATTGATAGGCTTCACAATGCGAGGTCAATCCAATGAGATATCGATATGGTCCTTTTGGTTGTGGTCCCTTTGTGTGGGCTTTCAAACTTGGATGATTGTCCTTATTATTGAAGAACTGTGTTCGTGTCGGTGCAACCTTGTCTCCTTCACGAAGTTGAAGATCGAAGAGGATTTCTTCTATTATAAGATCCAAAAGAACTTGTATTGGTTAATGAGCATTGGGAAAGTATAAGAATCTTGCAAAATTAATTGACGTTCTGAACTTTTCAATATCCTCCTGTTGAAGTTATACGTTCATAGAAGGATTTATCATGAAAGAGAAAAAATTAACACAATGATATGACGAATGATGAATTTTTTTATAGATCTGCAAATTATATATGCAGTAGGACTTGCTGTCTTATGTGGCATTGGATATTGACTTGGGATCTTAGCCATTTACTGGAGATGATGAGAAGGACCCTCGAAGATTAACCAATCGATAAAATGATATAAAAGCATCGTCTTGCTCTTTGTTGTCTAGTTTAAACTACCTTAGACTAGTCAAAATGGGTTATTGACGTATTTCCTAAACTGTATATGAAGGGTGAGCCACTATATGAGTTAATTTTGTTCAGGAAAATGGGATATAAATTTGTTTAAAATGGCAAAACCCAAACAAATATAGATGTTTTGTGGGTTCATTGTTTACCCAAAACCTATCCATCTTTGTGACTCTCTTCACCCTCTATGAAAAAATAATAGACTTCTTGGACTATTCCAAATGCAGAGAAGTAGTGGGCTTGCAAGTCAAGGCGGCTTCTCTTTTTCCCCATTGTTTTTCATTTTGATCAATCTTGTAAGTCTCGTCTGTTAATTATTAAAATATATATTTCCTTTGTGGCATTCGATATTGTTATATTTATGTAATATTCTAATTTTAGCTCTTGTCAATGCAATCCGTGATTAGTATAAATCTTCTTCAAGATCTTACATTCCGTTTAATTAAATTTTCAATTTCTTCATGTTATTTTTGCTGTAATTTTATAAATTTGCTACTAATTACTTTATCTTGTTTTTCATTATGAATCAATATAAAAATTGAAAATTTTATTCAATGTTGAAAACCAATTCTTTAGGAACTTATAGATGAAATAGTGATATTATCTAAATAACATATGCACATGAAGAACTTGAAGTGGGTTAACTAGATGTATATGGGTTTTTATAGGTTGGCTTAAATTTGAAAGTTTTTTTGGTAAATGGGTTAGGGCATGTATGAGTTGGATATGAGTTGAGTCAGATATGAGATACTAAATTCATGTCGCATATAAATAGGTAAAAACGAGTTAAAAAAGTCAATTTGAGTCAAATTATTTTTGACCTCACTCAATCCACTCATTTGATGGCCCTATGCTAGGTACGATCATCAATGTTAATTGATTTCATTATGTTTTGATAACTAAATTGCCATCTAGAATCTATAGTGACGTGTAAGTGGATTGTTAGGAAAATATGGAATGAAAGACTATATTTTCTTTGCCGAGTGCTCTTACTATAATGTCCACCTGAGGCGCGAGGATTTTGAGGAATGACATCAATATTCCAACCGTGCTGTTGAAAGGATATAGTGGCATCTTATACCCATGAGACATCTCCAAGCAAAGAATGACTAACGATAGAGTGGCATCTTATAGCCATAAGACATAGGAGTGAGCATCGGTTTAGAATCAACTCTAGACTGACCTTGGATCGGCCCAACCCTACCGATCCTGGTTTGATTTTCAGGGAAACTAGATTGGTCATTGGTCCTAAAATTTCTAGACCAGTACTATGTGGGTCGATCCTTGGTCCTGGGAGTTTGAAATCAGTTCAACATGGACCAATTCTGACTATATATATATATTATATGTTGCGATCTAACCTCGGGTGCATCATCTAAGATTTGGTAATAGACTATTAAGTCTAGACTTAACTCGGGCTCTCCTAAATACATACCAATTCGCGACTTAGGTTCAAATTTTTAGCATATAAATGAACTTTATTTAGGAATCGCCACTATTCAATTTATGGTAGGTCAATTAAATATCTAAGTAAAAGAACGGGAGAATTATTTTACTCCTACAAACCTGAGGATTTAGGTACGAGGACTTAATTATATTATATTTCTCTAATATTTTTTTCAATGCCATTCTTTGTATTTTCAAAAAATATCTTTGTAGGCAATTTAGATAGATTTTAATTTATTTTCCTAACATATGAGGTGATTATGTGAGTGCGCAAATCACCAATTTAACACCCAAAAATGTAATAAATAAATTACAGGATTTATTTTGTAGCAACGAAAGCATCTGTAATATTAGATCATAATTTACATCAACGATCCTATATATGATTTCTAATTAACAAGCAATCACTCAATTTTTTAAAGATTTTCTCTTGTCTAATAAAATATAAGTTATATGTCATGCAATTTAACTAAATGGCCTGATTCTAATGACGGACAATTTCTAATTAAATGGACTTGGCAACAATTACTGAATGATATGCATTTCATGAACCTAAATCTATATGGCATGCGCATGATATTTTTGTATTTTTTTATAACAATTCGTAATTAAAAATTAATAATAATAAGAATCTAACTAAAGTGAGATATTGTCTATTTTAAGTTAGGAAATAGACTAATATGAATCCTATCTTAACTTAGAAAATTTATCTCAAATGCAATTTAATTCCAATATATTATGTAACCTAGATATCATCCAAACATGCATTCTAATATAATTAGAAAGGTATCTAACTATTTTATCATGTACTTCTATCTAGCAAATCAATTCTAATCTACATGATATGTAATTTTTTTTGTAATTTCAGCATAAATAAAGCAATTAAAGCAAGATAAGCACCAAATCACTCAAGATCATATATCATCCAATTAATGCAAATAAGAAAATAAAATCCAAACAACTTGGAATTTTGCGAATAAAACCGATGAGTTGATCTTAAGTCTTAAAAATCAAAACATCAATTTTAAAAATTCACGTGGAATCAATAATTCCATCTAAATTCTTATAGATGGAATAAAAGATTATCAACGGTTGCGAGTAAGGAAATAAATCATAGTCGGAAGATAAGTCTATCACTCATAAATATGCATATATTAGGTAATAAAATATCCAAATCATATTCAGATGAAGTCATTACCTATTTCACGAATATCATTTCCGAATTTGAACACGGGTGGCTTGGATTTGCTAATCTTGCTCGAGCGTGATTGGCTTGTTAGCAAGAAGTGCTCGTAGCTCAATGGGATCCACGCACGTGTATTTCTTTTCGTGAATGCGTCTCCACTAATTCCCACCCTTTCTTTTCTCTTGTTTTGTTTTGTTTTTTGTTTTTTTTTGCTATTTTGCTCTTATTCCTTTTATTATCTTCCCTCCCCAGAGCACGTGACTTTGGGATTTGCTGCAGGTGGAGATATCTTCACGGATAAAAAACAATGAGCGTTACTTGTAGTGGAGTGTTGGAAGTCACGGGACTGGTCGTCAATGGGATCGAGACTCGTGGGGAACCTGCAAAATAGAAGCGCAAGAAGGTCGCTAACTCAGTTGAGCAGCGATCTCTTCGCCATGGACAAGGGGAGAATCCGTGACAGCTCCTTGGCTCGTGAAATCAATATAGACACAACGAATTCAGGCGGACGGTGGCGGCGTCGCGGAGCAGCAACGTTGTCTTCGCAGGGGGATAGCGTTGAGCAGCGTTCACCAGTCGAAGATTGGCAGTAGCGTCATTGCTGCTCACGGCGTCAGGCTGGTGCACGATGGTCGGAGATGCAGCGTCGTCAGGTTGCTCGCGGCGTCGGGCTGGGTTCCAGCGAGCGGTGGCGTCAGTGATGCGGGCAGTGATGAGAGCGTCGGTTTGGACTAGTAACGGCGGTCGCGGATGGTGGAATATGGGCGTCGGCTTCACGGTCGAGCAGCTGGAGGCACCAGTCGGGGGAACTGAAGGAGACCACCCCTTTCCTCCCGTCTTTTATGTCTCTGCACTTGTCAGAGAGAAAAAAAATACCATTCTTTCCTTTTTCTCTAGCCCGCGTTCTCTCTATGAACGCTCTCTCACAATTACGAACCACCCCCCCTTCACACCAATCGAAAGAGAGCGTAGGAAAGAAACAAAATTTGTTTCCTCTTTCCTATCGCATATTGCATGGTCAAGACACAATTTCCTTTCCAATTTCCACGCAAGTATTTTATTTGATTGTGTGAGTGGATCTCTGCCTTTGCCCACTTTCCTTTTGCAAGTAAAAAGGAATCTTTGAACCAAGATGAGGGACAGTCTTTCCTTCCGCGGAAGCTCACGCATACTTTCCTGATTGTTCTTTCTTTTTTTCTTCTTCTAACATTGCTTAGACGAATATTGCTAATATCCATCAAGATCGATATTTTTGTCTTCCAGATATTTGTTTCCTCGTACAAAATCCTTCAAGATCATTATTTATTGTACCATTTTCATCCATTATAAGAAAAAAAAATAATGGGATTGGCTAAATTCTCTCTCACCGCGGACTTAGTCCAACTCGCTAAATTAAAGCTTAGAACCATCAATTCAAATTCATCTGTTGCTATTCCGATGCAAATGCATAAATACTCCTAAAACTATATGCTACGCAAATTAATTCTTTTTTTCGGAGTTAAAAATTAATCTCTAACTTTTTATAAGATAAATAAATAATCGGGTTGCCAAAATTTATGTGTTAACTTTATATATAATATATCTCAAATATATTATATATTATATATCTACTATATAATTTATAACTTTTTTATATAGAGAAAATCTTAAATCAAATGGTAGCAACAACATTAAATGACTCCTTAGTGAGGAGTCATAAGTAATTTTATATTATTCTTTAATAGCTTAGACCCTTAATGTCTTTTACGGTGTCAACCACCATAATTTACAAAGAAGGAAAATGTCTCTATGAGGAGTCCTCACAACATCCAAAATTGCGTAAATGGCTTCTTATGGCATTCTCCTCTAGTACTAATTCTCTTTTGTCTTTTTTGTCATCTTAATCTTCGATTTGCCAAAATCAAATTAAACAACTTTCCTGCTCACCACTTGACACTTGCTCCGCTCGCCTCTTATTGTGACGACCCGAGCGGCGGTGCGCGGGGAGGAGGGATGGCGATGCGTCCGCGCCTCCGGTCCTCGGACGTGCGCAAGGGAAGGGGAAGGATTTCTCTCCCTCTTGTCCCACATCGCTTAGGGAGGAGCTCCTGGGAGCCTTTATAAGGCTTGGTCCCTCTTAAACTTGCGTGACGCGTTTTAAAGCCGTGAGGACTCAGTGTCCAAAGCGGACAATATCACACAAGTGGGACCCGGGATGTTACAAATGGTATCAGAGCCGACTTCCGACAACGTGTGGGGCCACAGCGAGGACGCTGTTCTGCTAAGGGGGGGAGAGTGTGACGGCCCGAGCGGCGGTGCGCGGGGAGGAGGGATGGCGGTGCGTCCGCGCCTCGGTCCCCGGACGTGCGCAAGGAGGGGGTCCTCTCCCTCTTGTCCCACATCGCTTAGGGAGGGAGTCTAGGGCCAGTTTATAATGACTTGGGTCCCTTAACTTGTGTGACGCGTTTTAAAGCCGTGAGGACTCAGTGTCCAAAGCGGACAATATCACACAAGTGGGACCCGGGATGTTACAATGGTATCAGAGCCGACTCCCGACAGCGTGTGGGGCCACAGCGAGGACGCTGTGCTCCCAAGGGGGGAGAGTGTGACGACCCAAGCGGCGGTGCGCGGGGAGGAGGGATGGCGGTGCGTCCGCGCCTCCGGTCCTCGGACGTGCGCAAGGGAATCTTGTCCCACATCGCTTAGGGAGGAGCTCCTGGGAGCCTTTATAAGGCTTGGGTGTCCTTTAAACTTGTGTGACGCGTTTTAAAGCCGTGAGGACTTAGTGTCCAAAGCGGACAATATCACACAAGTGGGACCCGGGATGTTACAAATGGTATCAGAGCCGACTCCCGACAGCATGTGGGGCCACGCGAGGATGCTGTGCTCCCAAGGGGGAGAGTGTGACGACCCGAGCGGCGGTGCGCGGGGAGGAGGGATGGCGGTGCGTCCGCGCCTCCGGTCCTCGGACGTGCGCAAGGGAAGGGGAAGGGATTCCTCTCCCTCTTGTCCCACATCGCTTAGGGAGGAGCTCCTGGAAGCCTTTATAAGGCTTGGGTTCCTTTAAACTTGCGTGACGCGTTTTAAAGCCGTGAGGACTCAGTGTCCAAAGCGGACAATATCACACAAGTGGGACCCGGAATGTTACACTTATCGCTTGTGCCGCTCAGTGCTCGCTACTCTACACTTGCCCCTCTCATTGCTCGCTACTCGCCTCACTCGATGGTCGCCTCTCTTCGCTGACCTTGCTTGTTGTCGAATTTATTAGGTCGGTCCGGTCTTCAATTGCCTTTTCAGAGAGTATAAAAAATGAAAAAAAAAAATATTATCGGTTGGTCGTGGATTGACCTTGGAACCGGACCAACCCAATTATATATTTAATATATAATTTATGAATTTTTTATATAGAGAAAATCCTAAATCAAATGGCATCAACAACATTAAATGACTCATTAGTGAGGAGTCATAAGTAATTTTACATTATTCTTTAATAGCTTAGACTTTTAATATCTTTTACGGCATCACCCACCTAATTTACGAAGGAGGAAAATTTCTCTATGAGGAGTCCTCACAGTATTTGAAATCGCGCAAACGGCTCCCCACAACATTCTTCTCTAGTACTAATTCTCTTTTGTCTTTTTTGTCCTCTTAATCTTCAATTTGCCAAAATTGAATTAAACAACTTCTTTGCTTGCCACTTGACACTTGCCCCGCTCGCCTCTAGTCGCTCGTGCCGCTCATCGCTTACAGCTCGATGCTCGCCTTGCTCATTGCACGCCGCTCGCCTCGCTCATTGCTCGATGCTTGCCTCTCTTCACTGACATTGCTCATCGTCGAATCCATTGGATCAGTTCAGTCCTCAATCGCCTTGTTAGGTGTATAAAAAATGAAAAAAAAAAAGAAAGATATTATTGGTTGGTCGTGGGTTGACCCTAGAACCGGACCGAATCCATTGGGTTGGTCCGGTCTTCGATCCCAGACTCAATAGGGTAGGTCCTCTGTCTCAAAAATTGAGGACTAACATTGTGCAAGTTGGTTCTAAGATTAGAGAGTGGACGGGCTCAACCGAGACCATGCTCACCCATACAAAAGAAATTTCCAAGTAGAGAATCACTGAGCAACATAGTCAGCTTGAGGGAAGAAAAAACGCTGGTTCTTATAAATTCCTTGTACCACTGTTCTAATTTTTTTATTATTTTAAAATTTGAAGTTTCTGCAATAAGTGGGCATACTATATAATGTGATAGGTTACAAATTAACATTAGTAATACAATCAATTAGGTGAACTCGTTTCATTTTTTGAGTCTGAATCGAGTGTCCCCTCTTTAATTCTCGCGTCTTTGAGCCGGAACTTTAGCAATTGGCTTATCAATTATTTAACCTACCAATGACAAAAAGCACCGGATACTTTCTTGTCCCTCGGTCAAGATTTTGCTTAGTCAAGAATCAATCTGGAGGAGAGGCGCCGGTTTGGAGAAAAGCGCAGAAAAACTGAACCAAAATATAAAAACACAATCATAAAAAAGAACACTCACCCTACACACCTTACGCGGCATCATTCCCACCATGTAATATCTAGTATATGATACTGACATAATATTGACGTATTTCATATGAACACGACTTGTGATGTGGATGTTGATATTATAAGATATATTGAGTAAGCGTTCTTATACGGACAAGTTGATAATGGGTGCATGAGGATAGGCTTCCCTTCTTCATTTAAGCGTGCTAAAAATATAATTGATATTAGAAATTCAATTTGATCCTAAAATTTGTAAGGCATAATTGAAACAATTAATATCTCCAGCATTTTGAAAGCCAAGTCCTTAATTGCCGAAATCCAGAAGAATAGTAATGATTTTCTTTGAACTGATTTTATTATTCTATATTGGATAGGATAAGCCCACGAATGTTCTCATTTGTGTTAGATTCTTAAGGGGGTGGAATTTCATCACAGAAATTAAATTCTTGATAGGCCACCTTCATTGTCTCTCCAACTTCTAGTTCAACAGAAATAAATGAACTGATCATCTTCACGTACAAGAGCAAAGTAAGGAATAGTAAGATACATCTGTAAGATTGTTTTACTTAAAGCAAAGAACTTTACTCGATTAGTTTTGTCTTTATCATAATCACTGTGAGAGATACTTTCTCTCCCGTCTCACGGTCGAACATCGTTCAAGCAAAGAATTAAAAAAAGCTTGTTGTAGTAGACCAGAGTGGCCACGCCAAGAAAAGCATTGAAAAATGAAGAATATATATACATAGAGAGAGAATAATATGTCCTTGTAAATTTATTCAATCCAAGCAAACAAGCCAACAGACACGCAAACACTCCCAAGACATTGCTCGAAACAAATATATTGATTAGCCATGGCTGCTTCTGACACGAGGAGCTGCATGATAGTCGATGAAACTGCCGCTCAGATCGTGTTGCAGAAACTAGATATGTTGCTCCATCACCCGCTGTGCGTGGAATGCATACCAATCCGAACCCGAGCAGAGGATGCCAAGGCAAAGCTGGCCAGGATCCAAGAGTTCTTTTCCACTCAATCCAGACCATCGAAAACCACGGAGTGGTCGGGGCGGTTCCTCCGAGCCATGTACTATGCTGAGGAATTCATCGACAAGTTTCACCTCAGAGAGGCCCAGGAGAAGCACGGGGCCCTCCACATGGCCGCAAGGGCGCTCACCACGCTTGTCTCCAAGTGCAAGCTGGGGAGGGACTTGTACAAACTGGTGAATAAGATAGAGGAGTTGTGTGATGAGAAGTTCTTGAAACAGGATGCTGATGACAAGAGGAAAAAGGAACCTGCTAGTTCCTCCTCCCATGCTAGT
Organism: Eucalyptus leucophloia subsp. euroa; assembly: GCA_017140325.1. NCBI lineage: Eukaryota > Viridiplantae > Streptophyta > Magnoliopsida > Myrtales > Myrtaceae > Eucalyptus > Eucalyptus leucophloia. The sequence goes on along the minus strand of CM029473.1, from coordinate 22,483,652 downwards.
GTTCCATGGCAAGGCAAAAAATTGGCGAGGCTGACTAGTTTCTGGGATTGGCAAGCACCGGCATACTTCTTGTGTCACGACGTCAAGAAGAAGGAAATAATAGAGCAGATCAGAAGGGGATCGGAGTGGATCCAAGTGATCTCCATTTGTGGCGAGCAAGGAACTGGCAAGACGTTCCTCGCGAGAAGGGTCTACAGCCAAGCGAAGTACATGGACTATAAGTGGCGCGCTTGGGTCCACGTCTCGGCCAACACGGACAAGCGGGGGTTCCTGTGCGAGATATTGAAGCAAGTCGAGAAGCAAGTGGGGGAAACGAAGGACATGGGTATCGAGGAGATTATGAAAATGCTAAGCCGGAAATTGTCCGAGACGAGGAGATTCCTCATAGTGTTGGATGACGTGCAGCTGTCTGACGAGCCACTCTTGCTAGAGTTATTGAAGATCATCCTGTTCTCTTCGCCGGGTCACATAATTACTACGACTCGGGACAACAGGATAGCCAGGTACACCACAGCAGAACCGATCAGGCTAGAAAATTTAGGCAATGTAGAAAGCCAGCAGATGCTCGCTTGGAAGTTGCAGAGAGTATCTGATGGTCAGAGACTCAAAAATGAGGAGTATATCCTAAAAATGTGTCGTGGCTTGCCACTTCGTATATCCTTACTCGGCGGGATTCTGTCGGCTGGAGAGCATGAACTCGCAGCAATGGCAAAAGAGGGTTCTACGTTGAAATTGGTAGATATACTACAATTGAGTTGCCATAAATTGCCGGTCTATCTAAAACCATGCTTCATCTACATGGCTTTGTTCCCCCTAGAATTTCCCATTCCGACGAGAAGGCTAGTGAGGCTGTGGTTGGCTGAGGGCTTATTGGATTCACATTGTTACGACAGAGAAAGGGAAAGGACAAGGCAGCCTGAGGATGTGGGAGAGACGTTCATTTTGGAGCTTGCAGATAGGAATGTGATCGATGTGGTGAGCTGGAGGGCGGATGGATCCCCCAAAGCTTGCCAAATGCTCACCTCTGTGTATGATATGATCTGCCCGATCGCCATAAGCACGAGGTTCCTCCACATACATGCCGTTAGCAAGTCGAAGGACAAGAACGACTGTGATCCAACCAGCCAGCAACAACAGCTACCAGCCCAACTGCAAGAAAGAACCAAGATCCGGTGGCTTGCAGAGCACACAAACATAGTCACAGACAACCGTGGCAGCCACTACTCAAATTTGAACCTCGGCCACGTCCGCTCATTTCTGTCATTCTACCTGAGAAGAGGACTGCTCACCAAAGACATCAGCACGTTTCTTATGAAGATGACGTCCGAGGCTAACTATAGCTTGCTAAGGGTGCTTGATTTGGAGGGTGTGTATAAGCCATCTTTGCAAGGTGTGCTCCACAAGCTGGTTCTTCTAAGGTACCTAGGATTGAGATCCACGGTGTTGGACTCGATCCCGAGTGCCGTTGCAGATCTGCACCATCTGGAGACTCTCGACATAAAGCACACCAACATCACTTCACTGCCGAGTTCCCTGTGGAAGGCGAGGAATTTGAGGCATCTGCACCTCAACTGGTTCTACATCGACTTGAAGAAGATCCTCAAGGCTTGTGGTGACAATGTCAATGCCTTGACTAAACTCCAAACCTTAAGCGGACTGGTTATTGGTGAAGTGAAGGAATACCCGATGACGGGCCACATGAACAGCTTGACCTCTCTCACCACGCTCAAGCTTTTCTTGCAACACTCGGATAACGACACCTCAGGCGCCGCAGGGAAAACAGTTGCCCATTGGATTAGCTTCAGGCTCACCAGTCTCCAGTCCTTGACCTTTGGGGTGATCCAAGAAGCCAAGCCCGCGGAAGAAGCCCAGCTCGCGAAAAAGGACATGAAAGTAGCCCAGCCAGCTCGAGAAGCCCAGCTCGCGGAAGAAGACATGAAAGTAGACCAACAAGCCCCGGAAGAAGCCCGGCTTGGGGAAAAGACCACCCTGGTAGTCGATCCCACGAAAGAAGCCACAGAAGTATCCAAGCCCACGAAAAAAGCCAAGCCCGTGACTTCGCAGGTAGGCCCGTTACCGGAACTGTCGTTGGCTGAACAACATCACGAACTGTTGGAGCTCTACTTGCTGGGCCAACTAAACAATCCCAGCTGGACACAGCTCTTGCCAGTCTCGCTCAGGGTTTTGACTCTGTCGGGTTCGAGGGTGAAGGCAGACATGATATCCCAGTTGGGCGGTCTCCTGAAACAACTCAGGACCTTCAGGCTCTTGGCCAATTCCTTCCTGGGCACTAGCCTGAGATTCGCCAAAGATGGGTTTCCGAGCCTCATGATCTTGAAGATTTGGAAGCTGCCTCATCTTGTGAACGTGACTATTGAAGATGGAGCAATGCTACGTCTTAAAGAACTCGAGTTTAGGCAAATCGAGAAGTTGGAAACTGTTAAAGGGATCAACAACTGTAAGGAATTGGAGAATATATATGTGGTATTCAAAAAGACTGCTCCAGGTTTTCTTGACAGTCTCAATAGGGAAAAGGGAGGGAAGACGAATCTGTACAACATAGAAGAGACCGAGATGGATGAACCTACAGACGACGACAATAGGTATGGGATAATAATATTAAATCTCAAATGTGATTTATACTCATGATGATGGATTATTCTTTTTTTTTTTTAGAATTATTAATTTCAACAATTATTTGTTAGTGGTTAAAACAAACAATTGGGATCCTTATCAAGTAAGTATTTTATTAACTTATTTCACCATATCATGTCATTGCACATCAAGCCCCTGTGTAAGCCCACAACGAGTTCTATAGAAGAAAGAAAATTTTTGTATAGTTTTCACACCATAATTGGTCACATAGCTTTTTTAAAAGATAGTCTACATTTATTCTTTTTCCTGTCACTATCACAATACCAAGTCATGTGGGCATCATTTGATCTTTGTATGACCCCATTTTGAATCCAAAAGTAAGCTTTGGAACCAACCTTACTGCTCATAGCCGACACATGTCTAGTCAGCCTTTCACATAGCTTACATACAAATCGCTGAAGAAGAGATACCAGTTAAGGCTTATCATTTGCATACCATATCATATTTTAAGAAAAGAAGCATATAAGAACAATCTATGAAGTTGTTTTCCTTTTCATTGGTAGGAGTACAACTAGGAAAGCTTTGGGTGTGTGTGAAGCTTACTTACTTGGTGCTTTCTTGTTCCTTCAGTCCCTGACGATGAGGAGGACGCTCTTCCTTCAGTATAAACCACTGCAGTGATATTTCAAGTTGATCATATGTATATGTCCCATTCTCCCACATCGTCAACCCCCCCTCCTTCCCTCTCTCTCTCTCTCTCTCTCTCTCTCTAAGTGTGCAAACAAATAATTTCATGTAACTACTATCATGTGTGATTACTAAGATGATGCCATTCAACCATTACAAGACACTCTTTCTTTAGTCTTAGGCATCTAAGTCTGCATATACTCAATCCAACGAGGTCAGTAAAACCACAAGAACAACAAAAATGGCTTAATGAAGTTAAGGAGTCGCAATCAACGAGCGCATGCCACAAGTCATTAGTTAAATTACTAATTTAATCAGCTACAAGCTTTTAAATAAAAAAACATGTAAGAGGATGGAAGAAATAGAAACATTGTTATATTAGTCCAATTAACATCAATCATGCGCCAATACATATGTTAAAGAGCCAGGAGCGGTGAAAGGACCTGCAAGCCCTCATTTGTTCATGAGTATATTACAAAGCTTTTGTACAATGACCTGCATCTAAATTACATATATATTACCGGTTAAAAGAAATTCATACCATCTCAAATAGTTGGCGAAACGATTTGCAAGAGTTTTTCTTACGTGGACTACATTAATTGAGATTGTAATTACCATTTTATGGGGTTGGTCTAATAAGGTAAGGGAAAAGGTTTTCTTAATGGTCAAATATGGGCCTGGCATTATGTGGGCTGAGTTGGGCCTAGCTCATGGTGAGAGGGCCCATCCAAAACTCTATAAATAGTATTAAGGTTCCTCCTCTAGCCCTCATTCTTCCATGAACTCTCTCTCATCTCACATAAGGCAAACTGTGAGTGGTGATCTCATCGAGCCAGGATCCGAGGGTAATAGAGGAGAAGATCTTCAGCGTTAAAGGCTTGGATTGCTGTTGGATCATCGTCATTCCGCATAAAGAACGATGGATTCCAGAAAAGGTACATAAATCTTCATATTTATTCTCCTACATGTTCGGTTTTCTAGCTACGTTGATCCTGGGAAGCTGCCTCGGTGGCCAACATTTGGTATCAGAGCCTCGTAGCCTAGAACCCAAACTGTTGCTTTTGGCTCGTTTTCACAAAATTTGCTTGTTGGAACTTGATTTTGAAAACAAATTTGAATTCTTCTCGTCATGCTTTGAGCGTTTCGGTGTGTAGTACGCCTTTGGCAGATTCCAAATGCGCCGGCAATGAGAAGTTCGGATTTCACCTACCCTTGAGACATTTCGCCCATTTTCATGAATTTTGGTCTGATAAAAGTGATTTTTTATTGCATATATGACTTCTCCTTGTCCATACGAGCATTTTGGTGGGTGGAATGTCTCCAGAAGATGTCGGAAACGGCCACATGCGCCTCCACGCACCGAGACGGAGCTCGGAGGCGATGACACGCACTTGTCTTGTGCATGTGTGCGCACGGCGACGCATGGACTGCCACGCGGCTTCACGCGTGCAGACCGCCTCGCGATGATGACGTCGTGACGTCATCCTCCCGACTCGCCACGCCATCGACAAGTGTTGATGATGACGTCACGTTAGCCGCCTTACGTGCGACCGCCACGTGGCATGTGACATCATCGAGACGTCACCATGGACCCAACCCGAGCTAACCAGGTTGACCAAACTCGGGCTGACCGGGGTGACCCGACCTGGTCTGACCGGGTTGACCCGAATCGGTTGACCGTTGACCGGTGCGGCTCATTGACTGGTTGGACTAGTTGGACTGACTTTAGGCCGGTTTCTGGACGTTAGCGCATGCGGCTCACGCGTTGCACACTCTAGCGGTGCGTGAGGGCGTGTGTGAGCTCCGATTGGAGCGTGGTTTGGACTGTTGTGCTTGTATGAATGTTCTCTACACAATTATGTGTTAATGAGATATTTTTGATGATTTTATGAATGTGAAAATGCATTTGTAACCCTAAGGTATGTAATTTTAAGGTAATTTTTGCATATTTTTCATGCATTTCTCTATGGTTTTGGAAATACGTTGCGAGATCACATATATATTATCACATAAGGAATGTGTAGAGTATCGATTCATTGATAACATGGATAAGGTTCACTATGTATTAATGAATAGAGTAATATGATTGGTATGATGTGTGATTTTAGTGATGAATTGCCCCTGTCATTTGGTCTAAAATCACATGTATAAAGTAAATGTGAGTTATAAAGTTTATATCTCTAATATGAGAGAGTTGCAATTATTCAATTGGGTTGTGACCGCCAAAGTGGCACATTTGATTGGATTGAAAAACGTTGGTTTTGTATTCTAATGGGATGTCTCCTGTTCTAATGTGTGGTCATACTTCTAAAAGAGGTGATTGTGTGTTAGTTTTTAGAGAAATGCATGTACGGCATATGGTTGAGGAGTGATTGACCCTAGTGGTTCATACACCCAAAGGTGGTGAATTCGCGAAATGTCAGAATATATTCTTATGACCGCTGTTATGTGGAGAGTGTATAATTGCATGTCATATATTCTACCCAAGGGTGTTAATATGATATGTGTGTAACTCTCAAAATGTGTACTTATAAGGTTTTCAAGTTGCACAGTGCTCACATGGTGCCAATTATATATGCTACTTGTTATTAAGTTACATTATCTGTAATGACAACTCCATTGTTATTGAGGTTCCTATTGGTCAAATTTTAAGTGGTGAAGAGGATTTTCTGTTAGTGGTAGATGTTGATATTATTCTTGCTTTGACTAAGCTGAGAATCTCACTGTTAATTATATGGAATTAGAATGTATTTCTTACTGCTTGGGAAATGACAATTGAATTTGTTCATCATCCATAAGGCATTCCATTTAAGAACACTTGAAAATGATTTACCAGCTGAATGCACTTCTAAAATGATGATAGAAGCCCTAGTGGCTTGAAAGTGTGTCTTGTCTATTACCGAGATTGGTATAAATGTAAGGACTCTTTAACATAAGGTGTGATAGTTCTGATGAGGTTAAGGATTACGTACTAAGAATGGTAGATTTGAAGTCCAAAATCATACTCATGAAGGAATTCATGAAACCATCGGTCATTTTGACAATCTGATCTTAAGATATCACCTTTAAGAGAAATTGTGCCATTCACTATTTTTGTGGGAAGATATGACACATAAAGATATTGTAATGATATAAAGTTTGATTGTCCAAGTGTGAGTCTAGAGTTAATGATTCATTGGCATTTATTTATGAATTCAATTCTTATCAAAAGTCTCATTTGGTTCTTGATGGCTAGATAGTGGTGCAACAAATTATGTTATTTACTATAAAGGGATTTATAAATCTAAGGAAGCCAAATTAGTATGAATCATAAATCATCACGAGAAACAACATTTAACGTCGTTTTAGTGGGAGATGTTGTTTTGACTATAGGTACTAGTTAGCATTTGACGTTGAAAAACATTTTTATGTACATTCCTTTAGACGGAACCTAGTTTCCATATCAGTCAGGAAGTGTACGGCCATTCTTTTGAGATAAAGAACAATGTTATATCAATGTTTTATAAGTCAAATAAAATTGGATGCTATAATGGGTCAAATGAATTGTACCAATTGTGCTAATCTCCTAAGAATATGTACGTCATTTTTGCAGTTGAAAATGTTGTTTCCAATAGAGTTTTACTTGAAGAATAGTCTTATGCATTTTAGAAGCAAGATGATTAAGAAAAAGAAGAAAACTACAATATGAAGTTTTGAACTATTAAAGGTCATTCATATTGATATTGGTAACCATATATGGTAAAGTTTTATAGAAATATTGTGCCATCCCAAAATTCATGGCAACCTCTAGTTACATTAAGGTCTATGAATAGGTGATGGAAGTACCATCAAGTTATTTTATGGCCAAGCTTTTAAGGGATAATTAAGTGATAGGAAAGAAAATCCTATCATTGGCCATGTGTTTTATAAATTGGGATTTATGGAATTATGATTTCAAGATTTTGGCCATGTGGAATTTAGTAATTAAATTCTTAAAAGAAAGAATTAAAGATGAATAATTGAAAGGTGAAATTAGGATTTAAATTAGGTTTGGGCCTTAAGCCCAAAAGGTGAATTTTAATGGGCCAAGTTGGCCGGCCCATTGAAGCCCACAAGGGGGTTGTCGACCAGCCCATTTGCCGGCCCAATCCAAGCCCACAAGCCTTGCATGCGAGCTGCCAAGTGGCATGGGGGTTGTGCAAGGTGTGGCTGCCCCCATTGGCCATCTTGGGTGGCCACATGCAATATAAAAGCCACTAAAAAAGAAAGAGAGAGAGAAAGGGAGAGAGAGGGAGTGGCTTGTTCGGCCAAGAGAGTGAGCCGAGAGATTGAGATGCGAGAGAGGAGGAGAAGGAACCGTCGCCGTGATCGTCGCCGGTGTGCCGTCCGCTCGTGCTGTTCGTGAGGTCTAGAGGCAAGTTGGGAATCCACTTTCTACTCTTGCACCAATGTTTTCGCATGAACTGTTTGGAGTCAGAAACGTGTTTGAGCTTTCATGTGTGTTTAGAGTCCGATTTTGGCTTTTATTTCTTCATGAAAGTTGTAGCTAACATATTGAACTACAACATATTGAAATTTCGTGGAAAATGATGGAGATTTGAGGGGTCAAATTCTCATCCTACGGAGATGCTAGATCTGGAATATTTTCGTATGAACTGTTTGAGTCAGAATGTTGTGAGAGCTTGCATGCATGTTTAGAGTTCGATTTTGGCTGTGATATCTTCATGAAAGTTGTAGCTAACGTCTTGTAATATAACATACTGAAATTTCGTGGAAAATTATGGAGATATGAGGGGTTAAAGTTCTATTATACGGAGACCCTAGATCTGTGAAGTTTTCACTGACTTCTTGCTGGATTCTTGTTTGCATGTTGATTTCTGTTGAAGATTTGACTTCGATGTCTTCATGAAAGTTGTAGGTAACACCTTAAAATACAACATACTCAAATTTGAAGCGAAAAGAACAAGTATATCTTGATGAATCGGCTAGATCTTGGAAATGATGGTTCTGGTGAAGTATTCCGAGACACCCGAGAATTCATGGACTTAAATGGTGACCATACTTTGGTTATTTGACCTATATCTCTTCATGAAACTTGTAAAGGACACCTTGTTACATAACATACTCAAATGTTAGATGAAACGAAAGAGAATAGATGGGTGAAATCTAAAAATTTCGGAGAAGTGTATTCTGGACGACGCGGTAGTGGTTCCAGAGGTTTCGTGGGGTTGTATAAATTAATATAAAAAGAATTTGGCTTAGAGTTCTTCATGAAAGTTGTAGGAAAATGTCTTGGCTATCACCCTGTAAAATTTCGTAATTTTTGAAGGCCATATGGGTATTTTAATCGAATTTATTTGGAAACTGTGCATTCTGGTCATAATCCAAATATCATGTGCTATTTTGTGGAAATTATGTGAAATTCAATTTGGCCATGAATTTTGTATGAAATTGCGATTCTATTTGCTTGTTTAATGATTGTTTGAATATTATGATTTTGGGAAAATCATAGATATTAAATTTAATATTTATTTATGGAAATAAATAAATATTATAATAAAATAATAAAATAATAAAAAAAATAAAAAGGGATTATTTTATTGGCTATGAATTCCATTGAATTTATTATGCATTGTTATATGACATTGGTGTATGTATGATCATAAATTGCGATGCATGTGTGAATCATATGCCATGTAATAATGAGATTAAAAGGATGGTGAATGTGGAAAATGATAAGTGAGTAAGAGGTTGTAGTGGATGATGATGTCTGGTGGCCTAGTGGCATAATTCCAGAGATTCCCCGGGAGTATCGGGATGCCCCGATGGTATACGGTACGTAATTCCAGGGGAGGCCTGGTGGTATGTCGGTACATAATTCCGGAAGCCCTGTTGGAGGTCTTTGCCCGAAGGGAATGCCTCGCGATGCCAGGATTTGGGTGCGAGATGCCCGGCTAGAAGGATAAAGGCCGGATGTCCGGTTGTATCTTGGATACATGCCCGGAGGTTCCTCGTGATGCTAGTTGAGATGCGAGATGCCCGGAATGTGGGGGGTTGAATGCCCGGTTGTATCTTGGATACATGCCCGGAGGTTTTTCTCGCATGAGATGCGAGTGTAAAATATGAGATAAAATTGATGAATCGAGGAAGGGTGATGTGGTGATCAAATTTAAAGATAAAGATGAAAATTAACTCATGGCATGATATGGTATGATATGCATGATGATATGCATGATGATGGTAATGATATGTGATGTGATATGATGATCACCCATGGTATGATATGCATGATGATATGCATGATGATGGTAATGATATGTGATGTGAAATAACGATGATCACCCATGATAATATGATATGCATGATGATATGCATGATGATGATAATGATGATGATATGACATGCATGATGATATGCAAGGTGATGATAATGATGATGATATATGATATGACATGTGTAATGTGATGATGCCATGATGATGATGACATGTATGATACGATGATGATACACATGTATGTGTTATAAACTGTTATGATGATGCATGATAGTATTACGCATGGCTGCAAGGTAAGTTACGCCTGCAATGCATGTATGATTTGTATGATGCATTGAGTGGTTATTGGATTCCTTTACCTGCTGAGTGGTTGTACTCACCCCTTTTGGGGACCAACATTTCAGATTAGTAGATGGTTTGAGTGGTTGGATATGACCGCGGGGAGAAGGATAGCAAAAGAGGGAACCTTTGGACGCCGACATTGGTTGATGGACCTTAAGCATACGATTGTGGGAGGAGATGTCGGTCATCTTTTAAAGTATAGTCGAGTATAGAAACATTGGCATTTCGATGTACTGACTAAAGATGTCCATATGCTTTATGTAAATAAATGTGTCCGGCTTTAACTTATATAAGATGTTAAGTAGGTGTGCATCGATTTTTGAATGTAGGGAAGGGAATTGTTGGATATGCTTCCGTCATGTAAATTGCGCAAGGGACCGTTAATAAAAGATGTAAACCCCCATAGTTGTATAGACCCGCTGCAACCAAAAATGGTATCAGAGTGACTTGTTATTTGGGAAAGAAAAAGGAAAAGCAAACTGTGGTGACTCTAGTGGATCGGGGGCCGTCGAAGGGTGCCACAAATATTAACGACTATTTTCTCTTGATTAATAATAAAAAAAAAAGGGTCTGAATCTTTAGATTTATTCAAATTCTTTCGTATTAAGGTCAAGGAACAGTTGGGACGAGTCTTAAAGATTGTTAGACATGACCATGTTGGCGAGTGTTTTAACTATGACAATGCTGGATAGCTTAAAATAAAAGGGCCATTTGTCAAATAATTAGAAAGATTCTGGGGTGGTAACTTAGTTTACTATATCCGAAAATCTTGGAATAAATTGGTGTGGCCGAAAGGCATAATTCCACCATGATGAACATGCCAGTGAGTATGATTACTTGGACTATTTTATCAGGTTTTCTATGGGGTGAAACAACCCAATATGCATTAAACCGTGTTACTACCAAATGTGTTCCATTCACTCTCTTTTGAGTTTTGAATCAGACATAAACTTGACTCGAATCATCTTAAGGTTTGGAGCGTCTTGCAAAAGTTTGATTATATAATCCAACATTAAATAAGTTGGAATCTAGAACCACTTGGTATCATACCCATATCATTTGAAGGGATATCAGGTTTTATTATCCCAATAGAGGTATAAGAATGTGGAATCATGGACAGTAAAAGACAAAAATGTAGAGGATAGTTACTCTTAGACTATTAAAGATAATGGTACCATGGGGACCATTATGTCTTTGGTTTTGTCTTTCCCTATACAGATAATTATGGAGTCTTTTACACTATATAATAAGCTTGTGAGGTTCAGGATATTGTTATTGATACGATTCCTGATGAAGTTTTTCAAGCCTCTCAAGTGTTAGATAAAATTATAGTAGCTCCACTCAAGAGATCTGTTACAGAAAGATGTTCAGTTATACCACCGTACTATATAGTCTATCTGTAAGAGCATGATTACGATATTTGCTACGTGGTCGAACTTGTGACTTGTATGTACAACTACTATTTCTTATCCTCAGTCTGATTTGTGGTTAGACATAATGAAAAGAAGAGATGCAATTTATAAAATGTAATAGTGTTTGGGAGCCTATTGGATTGGTTGAGGGTCACAAGCTCATCCGTTGCAAATGGGTGTATGAGACTAAGAGTAATTTCAAGGGAAACATTGAGAAGTTTAAACTCGAATCACTAATAAAAGGTTTCACTCAGAGAAAAGTTTAGTCTTTTCTAAAGACTATTTCAGAGTGAATATGATATTACTGGCTCAATTTTATATGGAGTTACATTAGATAGATGATTGTAACTGTGTTTTTCAATGAGTACTTTGATAAAGAAGTCTATGTGATATAACACAAAGGTTTTGCAGCGGATGATTCATGTAATTTTGTGTGTAAACTGAAAAATCCTTATGGCCTTGAGAGAGCTTGTAGATCAGACGATGATTAAAGTTTCATAGTGTTATCACTTCATTCAGTTTTGCTGAGAATAAAGTAGATCAATGTATATACTACAAGGTTAATGGGAGAAAATTTAGTTTTCTCAGCTTCCATGTAAGTGATAACTTGCTTGTGATAATAATATAGGACTACTGCATAAGATAATATAAATATTGTCGAGGAATTTTGACTTGAAAGACCTTGGTCAAGTACCTTTTGTCCTTGGCATTGAGATCTATGGAGATTGTTCTTGGCATATGTTAGATTTATCTCAGATTGAATATGTTGATTGTATTTTGAAAATATTCAATAAGCGTTGCTTCTGTTGTTAGGGCTGTTAAATTGAATATCTGGTATTGTCCTTATTCAAATTTTGGGAAAATCCAAATGAATGATACACTTTATGCTAGTGCACTTAGAAATATCATACATGCTTAAGTCTGTACTAGACTACATATTGCTTTTGTGGTAAGATTTTTAGGCAGATATCGGTCAAGTCTAGGACATGATCATTAGATTGCTGCCTATGAGGTTTTGAGATCCTGAAAAGGACAAAAAAACTATATACTAACAAATATGTTTAGAATCTAGAACTAGTAAGATATTCGAATGCAGATTTTACTAGCTATAAGGATAACAAGAAGTTGATGACATCATATATCTTTGTATTAGTAGAAGGTGCGGTATTATGAAAAGTGTTAAACATAAATTTATGTTATCATCTACGATATAAATGGAGTTTATAACATGCCTTTTAGCTGCTACTCAAGATATTTTACTACGGAACCTCATTAAGGAGTTGGCTATATTTGATATTATGAATAGACTCATACGGTTGTATCGAGACGATAACTCTTTAGTGTTGTTTGTCAACAACAATAAGGGCGTCGAGGGGTCTAGATATATCATGGTTAGGTTTTTGACCATAACGAAATGATACAAAATGGTGACACTACAGTAGAGCATATTTCCACAGATGATGTGGTTCTAAACCCACTAATTAACGATTTTCGGCTTTGTGTACTTGAACGACATGTCATGACATGGGCTAAGAAGCATCATTAGATGTTGTTATTTAATGGGAGCTATTTTGATTTTGCTCTAATAAAGATTATATATGTTGCACATTCAATAAAGTGTTCATGAATGTGTAATCATCATATTGAACTGATTATATGTAATGAAAATCTCAAGGTATTGTGTAAGCCTTGAGTGAAGGCCGGGGGCATCTAATTATCAGCCTTGAACATGTGTCTTGATTACACATAAAGAAAAGTTAATCATAAAAATAAAACATGTGTGGATTCATTAGAACCATGAGGATATTCTCTAGTGGCACATCCGGTTTTCTATGACACTTAAGGTAAGAGAATAATGACTGACAAGGGAGATAACACTTAAGGTAAGAGAATAATGACCGACAAGGGAGATAACACATAAGGTAAAACTCTTTATGAGGTGTTATCCATTTACCACACAATATATTAAATCCACAATAAAGTTGAAAGTATTCGTGACCATGGAAGGCTTTGTATGAATACATGCAGTTACCGCCATGATTCGGTATTGGAGACTTTATGGGATATGATTGACTATTAAGAATTGCCACTAGACCAACATAAATGTGTGCACATAAAGTACAGTCTCAATTAATATAGTCCAAGTGGGAGAATATAAGAGTTTTCCTCATGTGGACTACATTAATTGAGATTGTAATTACCGTTTTACAGGGTTGGTCTAATAAGGTAAGGCATAAGGTTTTCTTAATGGTCGAATATGGGTCTGGCATTGTGTGGGCCGAGTTGGGCCTGGCCCGTGATGAGAGGGCTCGTCCAAAACTCTATAAATAGCGCTAAGGTCCCTCCTTTAGCCCTCATTCTTCCATGAACTCTCTCTCATCTCAAATAAGGCAAACCATGAGTGGTGGTCTCATTGAGCCAGGAACCAAGGGTAATAGAGGAGAAGATCTTTAGCGTTAAAGGCTCGGATTGCTGTTGGATCATCGTCACTCCGCATAAAGAACGATGGATTCCAAAAAAGGTACACAAATCTTCGTATTCTCCTCTTACATGTTCGGTTTTCTAGCTATGTCGATCCTGGGAAGCCGCCTCGGCAGTCAACATGATTTTGTCACCATTCTGGAAATGTAATAGCATCCAAAACAAAGGTTCCCAAGAAAGGCAACATGGTGCTTTTCCACTTGCGAAGTTTTGTACTTGATCACCATGGAGGAAAGTTGAGGCCAAACATCTCCTTTGGAAGCTTCCTCTGGAGCAAAACCAACAAGCTTTGCAACAATTTTGGACTCTCGGCCACATGGTCTATATCTTCTGTGTCAGACCACAAGCGGTGGGCTAACTGCAAACTTCTATGCTTCGTATTCAAACTGATCCCCCAAGTTTGGAAGAGCATCTCTCTATCTTTCCTGGTGAGCTTCTTTTGCAATTGCTTGGTGAGCATCTGCCTCTCACGACGAAGATCTTGTATGCTGTTTAGCATGATAAAATCCCAAACTTAATGTGTCCCTACTGTGAATTTAACAAAAGCAGCGAGTGTTTCTAATAATTTAAATTCAGTACCTTGAAACAGCAGTCAAGGCCTGACTATCTTCCAGAGCTTGATTTCAACGAGAAGATTTATCCTAAGAAACGACAACCTCCTGAGCTCTACCTCTAAGTAGATAGAGTCCGTCGGATCATCTTTAAACAGAAGGAGCTCCTGTGAACTAATGGGACATTGCATCCCTTCCACAGTTTGATGATCTCCTTCCGTGGGTTTTTGAAGTGTGAAAGCCATTCCAAAGAACCTTCTGTATCATCTTCAATTGGACCCAAGCCAACATCCTTAACGTGTTTAGTAGGTGCAATCACATTTGGTTTTATATCAAGTACCTGTCAATTAAAAGAGTCCCCACTGAGCAAAATGAGCTAATGTTGACAAAACATCCATGTCTAATGGTAGTAACCAAACGCTCGGTTCGTTCTCCAAATTTCAAAGCACTTTATATTCAAGTGAGTGGTAATCCAAACTTATTTGCATGTCCACATTTACGTATGACAAGACTCTTATAGCTGAAACCATAGCTGGGCAATATCACTTCATTGGTCATCATATACACAGAAAAACATTCTTTAGATGAATCAAAATTTTCTGAATCATAATATTTCACGAACTTTAAACACCTGAAAGCCATGGCTTCTGGACCCTGTCCGTAGTAAGTTTTCAAAACAATGTAAAAGGAGCCTTGTCTGACCCACGCCTAGGATGGACAAGCGGGAGTTCCTGTTGGAGATACTGAAGCAAGTCGTAAAATATGGCAGGGGACATGAACGGCATGAGTATAGAGGAGATAGAGATAAAGCTGCGCCGGGAATTGGCCGAGTTAAATAAATCCCTCATGGTGTTGGATGACGTGCAGCTGTCCAACTGGTGGTCACTCTTGTGAAGACTATATATTGCCCTTGAAGGTATGCAAACCCACGTAATTACCACGACTCGGTACTACGAGATAGCCTAGTACATGTGTTGTAAATTGGGCCTGGGTGTGACATCCTGAAATTCGACCCCGTTTCAATAAAGTATAATGGGCATGTCGTCAACGTGCCTATGGTCCTTTTTCTCTAAGCTGATCACTCGTGAGTTAACTAACCTATTAGGTGAAGCCGTTAAGGGATGTATCTGCAGTAAAATCTCTAAAAGCTACTCAATTGTTTGGATTAGACTAACATCGCATTTGATTGATTCTAACCATGAAATTTAATTTGGTTTCGGGAATCAAATATTCGAGCGTGTCACAATTCATTTTTAGGATCTTGTCCCATCGTCCGTCAAATTATTGACGAGTCCGAAATTTCAAGAAAAAAATTATCGAAGGAAAAATCGAAGACCAAAAGAAAATAGAAAGGGAAAGAGAAAAGAAAAATAAGAATAATGTTATTATTTTATTTATTTTCTCTCTCTCACTTTTCTCTCTTTTCTCTCTCTTCTCTCCCCTCCCCCTCGTGCGTTTTTCCCCCACCGAACACCTGCCCCTTGCCAAATTCAATTTGGCTTCTTCTCTCTCCCCATTTGACTAGTTAAACTCTTATCCTTTTTCTCTCTCTCCTCTCTCTTCTCCCCCACCCCACGTGACTGAACCAACTTCTTCTTCTTCCTCCTTCTTCGTGCAAATCAGCAAACCAGGAAGAGGAAGACAGCGTAGCTCGCCGTCGCCGCCGCACCGGAGCTAGACCGCCGCCTGCACTGCACGCTCGCGTGTCCATCGCTCGCCGCCATGCGCCACTTGCCCTCTCCACCACCCAGGCGTCCTCCCCCGTGCGACCCCACCTCTGTTCAGCCCTTGTTCCGCCCCATCCGGCCATCTCTGGCCGCCGTTTGACCTCGCCGGACCTCCACCGGACTTCCCCCGCGCCTTGCCGCCCTTGCCGTGGTTGTAGGTTGCTGTTTTATGCGTTTTTCCAGCCATTCCAGCCACCCTGCCGTGTGGGTTTCCAACTGGTTCGAGCCTACTTTTGGGCCGTTTCCGGGCCCCGAACTCGAGACCCGCTTTAGAGTTTATCATTCCTCGCGTCGTCCCCGTCGGATTGGTCCGACTTGCACGCGATTCCAATGAGTAATCTCACTAATCCCGGATTAGTTGGCTAATTATGCTTAAGGTTGGTTTAGTTTTAATTAATTATGTTTAGGTTGTTAGATTAGAATAAATTAGCAATTATTAGTCAATTGTGATGCGATTTAGATAAATTGATTGCGCAATTAACAAGTAGACGTGGTCTACTAATTATTGGAAGTGCCTCGGGATTTTTCCCGACCCTTAGTGGGCTTCAATCAGGCTTTTCGGGCCTAAGTGGAATTTTTAGTATTTAAATATTAATTTTTGGAATTAAATTAAATAATTATTTATTTTTTGAAAATTCAACTGAGATGGCCCGGGACCAGAATATTATGCTAATGACCGTGGTGAAGTCCGCTTATTTAATCGGGCTTTATTTTGAGCTAAATTGAATTTTTAATATTAATTATTTAATTAATTATTTATTTTTTTGAAATTAAGATTGAGATGGTTGATGACCGAAATCTCGTGCCGATTGTTGTGGCGTAGTCCGTTTTTTTAATTGAGCTCTACATTGCATGGAATTAAATAAATTGCGATATTTTAGGGATTTACCCTAAATTGATTGGAATTGATTGAGATTGAATTATTGATTGGTAAATGGCCAAGTATGTTTATTCAGCATTTAGAATGCTTTGTTGAGTTGTAAAGTGAGTAGAATTGTGAGAGTGATTTGAATATACTTTTGGCTAAGATCCATCAAGTATGTTAATATTGTGTGAAAATTGAGTGAGTTGATGAGTATGTAGGGATCCATCCCAAGATTGATCAGTGGCGGCATTCAATTAGAATTTGACTGAGAGGTTGTGAGTTAAACCTTAGAAGCCGCCGAAGTATGGCTATGCCAGTTAGGCTGAGATTTGCCACCGAATTTGGAGTCGATCGTGCCTGATAAGGCCGTAATCTGCCACCCGATATGGGTCGCACTTGATAAGGCCGTAATCTGCCACCTGATATGGGTCGCGCCTGTTAAGGCCGTAATTTGCCACCCGATACGGGTCGCGCCTGATAAGGCCGTAATCCGCCACCTATTAAAGGTCGCACCCATTGGGCCGTAATTTACTACCTAAAGATAGGTCGTGTCCTTTGGGACTGTAATTTGTTGCCAAGATTTGGTAGTCTATGCTTGTGAAGTTGTGAGTACGATTTGAAACTGAATAAGGGAAACGACTGGGGAATGATCCAACTGACATGTAATCAACTAGGTCGATTGATCTTTGCTTTGATATGATATTGTGAAATGATTGATTGAATGGAATTGAGCGTGAGTGGTTTTGTTGGCGTGTGATCGACTAGGTCGATTGATCGAAATATCGATTTGTGATGTGATTGCTTGGGTGCTTATTAAACTGTGCTAATATGCAGATGGAATCTGAGGCCAAGGTAAGTCCTCTATCCTGTGCGTGTTTAGGCAGCCTATAATATAATAGTTTACTAATCGGATCTTAGTGGGGTAGAACTTGCTCAGACATAGTCTCATCTCAGTTTGGGGAAAACATTTCAGGACCCCGATGAGAAGCTGAGGAGGAGAAGTCTGGGAAGGAGAACTCGGAGGTAAAACTTGAGGAGAAGGATTTTGGAAGAAGAAGATAATCCCGAGAGGGGCCTTGAGTACGGCTCGGATGGACTGAGAGTCTATCTTCTTTTGAGAATTCCATTTTAAAGTGAATAGTTATGAAGTGATTTGTGTTTTGTATAAAAGTTTGGTTATAAATTTCAATATGAAAAATATGACCCTGCTTTTCTATCCCATCATTTTATTGTCTGGGAATTTTAACTACTTTCATATGTGCTTAATAAATGAATGGGTCGGCGATACATAATCCTGGGATATCGCATTATAAAATCAACCAATTGAGAAGGATGTGTGCGTGCCCGAGGATCGGGGCGTGACACTGGGCCTAGGCTCGGGCCCAAATCCGAGCCCGATAAAGCTAGAAAAATTGGACGTCAAAGAAAGCCAGAAGATGCTCGCTTGGAAGTTGCATGGTCAGAGACTCTCAAGTGTGGAGAAGGGTATTGTAAACATGTGTCGTGGCTTGCCGCTCTGTATATCCTTACTCGGCGAGTTTCTATCCAATGTTGGGGAGCATTTTCGCCCAATGTTGGTGAAAGAGAGCTCTACCATGGCATTGTTGATAAATTAGTAGGAACACCTAGAGAGAATGTGAATAGATATCTTAAAAGAAATCTTAATGAATAAAATTAGTTGCAAATAGAGTATGGATGAAAAACATAATCAAATTCGCAAAACACCAGACTTCTGATAGACGTTTAAAATCTATTATGCGATGGAACAGACTTCTACAATAACCTGTAAAAGTGCAATAGACTTGAGTAAAGAGAGTTAAAGGAATACAAGATTGCACACGATTTTATAGTGGTTCGATTTAAATTAAGCCTACATTTACTCCTACTTTAATGGCTTATTGGTTGGATTTCACTAGTATCAATAGTAAAATTACAATTTGTGAGTGCAAATATTCAGTGATATAACCTTCTAACTCACTAAACCACTCCTTTTGTGTTTTTCTCTCTTGAACACAATTTGTAAGGCACACTCAAGTAGACAAGTAATTGAGATAAGCTTCATACTTTGGAATTCTAATTTTCACGCCTCACACTTCAACTTGACCGATTGACCTTCTTTATATACTCCTCTATGCCACACTAGCCATTGAAATTCTTTGCAGGAATTTCTTCCAATCAATCTATTGAACAAAATCTATTAAAGTCATTTTGTAGCCATTTAAAGATAGAGATGGAAATTCAATTGATTCCGATCGCTCATACAATCAAAATCTAGATTTTCATAAGTAGAACTTCCTTATTAGGAATTTATCTTCAAGATTGACCCTGTCAAATTTGTAATTGACTTAATCAATTTATGTGTACACACACACACACACACACACACACACACGCAAGGTGAAATCCCTAGCTAGAAGATAGTTGTTGAAAAAATCTTTTGTCTCCAAATAAGGTTCATTTGTGTCGCACGTCACTAAGTCTGGCTTTGAACTTTTCCTTGTTCTGGACATGATCTCAATCTGGCTTTCGTCAAAATGGGAAATGTTTCTGGGATGAAATAGACTTAACAAAGAGTTTTTGATAGAACCTTGATAAATCTTCATAAACAACTTACAAGTAATTTAAGAATTAGAAACAGAAAGTTTTGTCAATTTCAAAATGATTATTCTTCACAATCTCCCCATTTTTTATGGTGAAAATTTTTTTATGCAGATTTAGAGAACTACAAGCTACCTTACAAAACAACACTTTAGCAGCACTAGAGATAGAGTTTACGAATAAACAAACACTAGATAAACGTAATACTAATTTAAAGCAATCACAGCTCAAAAGTCTATGAAAATTTGCACAAGAAGCACACCAACAAAGCACACAAAGCACGCCACAACAATTTGCGAAAAACAATTTGCAAAGTCTCCCCTTTTTTGTCAACAACAAAAAGAGAAAAACAAACTAGCACACCAAAACAAAAATGAAGTTTTTTTTAAAAAGATTTCCGATTGCTCGGTCTCCCTAAGCTTTGTCAAGCACTGATTAACGATAGTCTCGACCATAGCAAGTTTTGAACGGCTTGCTAGTTGATGGTCTGAACTTTGTCATCAGGAGATTGTACCTTGCTACCAAGAGATTATGTGGTAGTATCAAGAGAGGCATGCAGCTTTTGGATATCAACCTCCATACCATACTGTTATACCTTAATTTCTAGAAGGAGCTCAACTATCCGAGGATAGTTTGAATCCAGTTCAGTCCGAGCACTAGCTTTTGCAAAGTGAACTAGAGGGATATCCAAGTTTGAAGGAAGATTGGTCTATTGCTCCCCTTGAACATCAGCTTATTAGTCCTCAGCTCCAAGAGACTCATCAGGGAAATGAGAGATGTAAATGTCCCTTATGTTTGGTGGAGAGCGACTGATACCATCACTTATGGTCGGTTCTGCGATTGGGTCTTGAAAAGGAGTTTCCTCACCAACTCCATTTGTCTTAGTAACATCAATCTAAGGATCAATATCTCCATCTTTTGGAATACTTCCTTTTCTAGTACCTTCAACACCAATTTGTTGATTATTTCCCACGTTCTTATCTCTAGCAGCATCTTCATCATGTTCCCTTGCATTATGTCCTTCCTTATCAGAATGTTTGTGTTCCTTATTCTAATCGTCATCATCCTATGCTTCATTTGGGTTGTCCTCCTTTGCTTCCTTTTCTCTAGTTTCTTTTTCCTCACTTTCATCTTCTAGTTCTTTCTCGCTGTCATCAGCTTCTTCTTCAAAATCCGCTATACTTGCAACAGGGTCTCTCATGGCAACGTTTGCCACAATATAAGATAGTCTCATCCTCATCTTCTTCCTTGTCATCATCTTGTAATTGAAGGGTAGTTTTTTTTTTTTTTTGGGTAAGAGAGACTACACTTTTGCCCTTCCTCTTTTTCTCAGCTGCAGATCCTAAGTGACATCCTGAAATTCGAGCCTTCTAAGGGATGTATGAATGTGAATTTCATCAATGCATTGTTGGTCAATCTCACTTGGAATTGATCACTCCTAAGATACTGACCTTGAGGGGAAAGGCTAATGAGGATATAATTCATACAACCAAAGAATTTAACTTGGGAAAATGACTTGACCATGAGACTTGCGTGAGGACGATCTTGCAGATAGGTAGGCCGATTTCAAGGACGACTAGAAGTTGATTCATGGACAGAACACAATGGAATGGCGGGTGATTCCGTTTGCTGTTATCGAGCCCGCGAATGACCCTAAGTTGATCCTCGGTAATCGTGTACTTTGAAATAATAATATATCATTCTCAATTCCATGTAGTCAAGGATGTCCATGTGTCGATATGTCTTGAACATGGTTTAGCACGAGTTAGTTACGTGGGAATCCTCAAAGCCGCCTATCAGTCTGAGTTGTACCCAAAATGGCATTGGCCGAAATTGACATGGCATGAGAACTAAAAATTGGACTTTGAATTATCAGGAACGTTTGGGATGGACTTTAGATGAAGCTACTTCGATGGTTGACAGCGCCAGTTAAGTCGAGAATTTGGAAAAGAGATTTTTGGACCGAGAAAGCGAGCCTGTGAGGACGTGGGTTGAGCAAAGCCAGTGTGGGCCTTAGGCCCAAGGTGGGACAGCTACCATGATGGGCCCAAACCAACTATTCATTGTCCAAGCCCATGGTCTAACCTTAAGCCCATTTGAGCCCAATTAATTCCCAAGCCCACTCTTATTCATGGCCTAGCCCATTTCTTAGGCACACCCATCATTTTCAGCCCAAGGATAGTTGGTCGAAATGACCAAGTTGCCCTTAAAAGCAAGTGGATAAGGGCAAAGGAAGAAAGAGAAGATGAGGCGACTTGCACAGGGACTTAGGGCCAGCTTTTGGGGCCTTGACAGTAGCCCTCACTTCACTCTCTCTCTCCTCCATTAGCTCCATCTCAACTACATCCATCTTCCTTGGTTTTCCCTTTCTTTTTTCTTATGTTCCAGCAAACCTTATTGTGAAAAGCTGAGTTGATTGTCGGTTTCCTAGACATATTAGCTCCCGTGCCACCCACCATTATGCTCAGGAGGTCCAAACCATACGGAAGGACCTGGCTGTTCGTCGGTCGGAGCCGCCGGTTAACCCGTCGGCCGGCTAAAAGCCAGCGGTAGTCTAACTGCCTGGCCTTATTCTACTCCAGCTGACATTTCTCCAAAAACTCGAGTTGTTCGTTACCTTCCCATGAGAATCAACCCATGCTCCATCGACCACCTTGTCCAAGAGACCTAGATCGTATGAACGAGCTCGGCCGCTCGCCGAACAAAGCTGTTGGCCAACCCGTCCGTCGGCAAGAAGCCGCTGCTCGCTGGACCGCCTAGAGTTCACCCGATTCCACCTGTTTCACCTTTGTAGCCCGTTTTCTCCCATTCCGACTAAGCTTCCACCTAGCCCAACCATTAGCAAGTCCTCCTTCACCCCTAGGTGCCACCGGTTTCTGGCCACCCCCTCGCCAAAGCTTCAATCGACTGTCCAACTTGTTTTCTCCTTTGGTAGTTCGGTCTTTGGGAGTTTCAAAGGGAAGCAGAGGCTGTGGCTATTGTTCCAGCCCCGGGAATGCCTTGAATCATCGTGGTAGAGGTCCTCGGGTGTAGCCTTCATCGTTGTTGCTGCGTCTGTGTCTCCGGCCCATTTAACGGGTGAGTTTAGCTCCTAATCCTTTGATTAGTGCCTAAACTTGCTTAGGAGGTTAATTATGCTTAAGGGTGATTTAGATTAGCTTAAGAATGGTTAGATTAGCCTTATAATGGATTAGTGTTAATCTAATTAGTGAGATTAGCACCTTTGTTGATGTATTAGTCAAATTCAGTGGACTTTCTGCAGTTCAGAATTCTAAACCCTTTTCGTTTGCCCTTTTTGTAGATCGAAATGGGTTGCGAATTTGAGGTCTATTCCTTCTCGAGAAATGTTTTAGACAACTTCAACTATAACATATATTTTCTCATGATATGTAGAAATTTCATAGTATGATGTTTCAGCTCCGTCATTTGCAAACAGAATCTCGGATCATGCTAGAATTTGTGACATTTGGGATTCTATGGGCTTTTATCAACTATTAGGTTTCTAATTTCACGCTGATTTCTTCACAAAATTTGTTTTTCACATTTTATAGTTTAACATAGTCAAATTTTAGATCAAATGGACAATTTTTGGATCTCGAACCAAACTGATTTTGGAAAATAGACTTTCTAAAAATGGACACATTTTCTATGTTGGATTGAGTGATTTACTGGGCTTAATCTAGAAGGATACGAGTTTAGGTGTCTTCATGAAAAATTTTTGTTTATGTGTTCTTTACAACATATTCAAACTTGAGAATTCTCTGAACTCATTTGGTTTTTGGATTTAAACTTGAAGATGTGCGAGTGGCCCGGTTTCTGCCAATTAGGACATATTTTAGTTTTGTGATGGTTCTTGATGCTTTGCTTGCTTTAATTAGTGTTTTTAATTAATTAGTTATTTAATTCTGAAAATTTACTGTTCACAAAACACTGTTCACGTGAATTGTTCATCTAGAATGCAAAAAGTGATCTAATTTCATGTGTGTTGATTTTATGAAGTGAATGGATGTGTAAATGCATGTGCATCCGCATGAATTGAGTGAAGATTTGTGTAATTGATTGTTGGTTTGTGAAATTGTCTCAAGCTTTTAAGTCGGACGTTATCCTATATGGGATACCCACTCAGTGGGACTCGGGTCGCGGTAGATTCTAGACCTACTCTTCTTTGTGAAAGCCGTCTTTGAGAGACATCGCCGTGCTCAACGGGGTGAGACGATGCCTGGCTACACCAAAAGACTATCGAACTTGGGAGTAGGCTGTGCTCTAGAGGGGCAAAATTAACAATTGAATTGCATGATTAATTGAGATCGTTGCACCTTATTATGGGGTAAAATTGTGTGGCATGGTATGAGACATGTCATAACGGTTTTACCTTATAATCGGGACCCATGGGATGGATTGATGCACGATGAGTGGCGCACGAATGTGCAAGAACACATGAGAATCATGGCATCGTTGGTTCCAGTCATGCTTGAGTTGAGCATGTTGTTTATGGCACAAATGCACGAATTGATAATGTGCAGGGTGTGGCAATGGCTAGGTGAGATCGCTTGTGACGTGACTTGCATGTGATTGATGAACTACATTATCTAATGGCCATGTGCATTGTGTGTATTGTGCTGAGATATAACGTGCAGGGCATGGCATACTAGGTAAGGTTGTGTGCGAATCAACTATTGATTGTTGGTTGTTAGTCATGGTTTGTTTGTGGGGAGGTTCTGAAGAGATACCCCGAGTTGAGTTGGTGTTCTAACCAGGGGCTTAGGGGAGGACTCGCTGAGATTTATATCTCACTAGTTATTATATAACCATTTTCAGGTCCTTAGTATGAAGAACCCGAAGCTGGAAGCAAAAGGGTCAGGATCATAGGTGGCTTAGCAGTTCTTTTTGACATAGACCTTCTGTATAAGAACCTGAGGTGTTTTTGAAAGGGTGATTTGATTTGGGAAATTGTTGTCTTACTTTTCTATCACATGTTTGCTGTTATCAGGGGATTAGTTAATTCGCTTCTGCATGTGCAATAAAAATGAAAATGGTCGGTGACGAGTCATGGGAACGTTGCAAAATTCTATCAACAATCGAGGGATGTGCTCGCGCTCAAGGTTCGGGGTGTGACATCCCCATTTAGTGGTATCAGAGCAAGGTAAGCATTTGAAGTGATAAGGTGCGAAAAGTTTTGGGATAGTGAGTAGGAAAGACTTTTTCCTTATGCAGACGCAAATGATTGGCTAGCTGATTGGTAGTTGTTTTGTGTGGGTCACTCAATTTTCCTAATTCAGAGTGCAATTAGAAGGCAGGTTCTGTAGAGATCCTGTAAGATTAGTGATCTGGATCAGAAGACTCCTAGGAGGAGGTCTGTCGCGTTTGTCACTCGGGATAGGACACTGACTAGGGTCGGTACCTGAGGAAGAGCGCAGGCTTAGGCCATTGCGAGTGAGAGAGTACTACCTCAGGCTGGTACGGTGTAGTAGCACCTAACTATCCTAGATTAGATAGGATCATGTAGGTGCTTGAGACTTTGTGAATCTTGATGGGGAAACAAGTTCAGAATCAAGCTGCTGTTGCCACTATTGCAGCCGCACCTATTGGAGTCCAACCTGGGATTGTGATCGGGGAGAGACTGATGCACAAGTTGGTAGAGCAGTTCTTGAGACTTAAGCCATCGAGGTTTAGTGGTGTGGGCGACCCTGAGGCTGCAACCCTTTGGTTAAGGGATATTAAGAAGACTTTCACAGTGCTAAGGTGTTCAAAGGAAGATCAAGTACTTCTGGCGGCTTATTAGCTTCAAGGTAACGCCAGTACGTGGTGGGAAGTCACTCAAGGAAGAGTGTTCCCTGAAGGCACAGCTCAGACATGGGGTGCCTTTTGTGAGGCTTTTAATGGGAAGTACTTCTCAGATAGTGCAAGAGAGTCCAAGATGGCAGAGTTCCAACGGCTTCACCAGAATTAGATGTCCATGGATCAGTATGAGGCGAAGTTCACCGAGTTGGTCAAGTATGCATCGAGGTTGGTAGAGGACCTTGTGGATAGGGCAAGACAGTTTAGGGATGTCTTGAAGCTAGAGTTGAAAGACCAGCTGGTGCTCTTGAATTTAAAGAGCTTTGATGAGATGTACGAGAGGGCACACATGATAAAAAAGAACATGATTGAGAGGGCGACTGCATCTGGCTCACGGTTCACGCCTAATTGAGATAATCGTCAGTTTGGAAAGGGATCGATGATGGGAAGAAGGGATCCCATCCCACCCAATAGAAAGAACTACATAGGGAAGCTAACACGTAGTGCCATGGGAGTCTGTCAAGTGTGTGAAATGAGACACGGAAATCTCCCCTGTCCTTCGATAAGAGCCTTTATAGATGTAACCAGTATGGGCATCAGGTGAAGTGCTATTCACACAGGCCGATGGAACTAAAGCAGCTACTATCGCTGCCACCAATGGGACAAAACAGTGGAAATGCACCGCAGACAGAACGCCACTAGGATGGCAAAGAGGGTAGGAATGAACCGAGCTATGCACTAAAAGGAAGGATACTGTTTCTGGGATGATTCGATCAGAGTGGCGTAGCTAGAAATATGATCAAGTTGGTAGAACTTCGGTTTGTGAATGAGGTTGTAAATGAAAAAGATTGGCTCAAGGAGCACCTTGTTGTAATGAATGATTGTTATGTAGTAGTACAGTTTAACTTGTTAGTGTGTGGAAGTGTTGAGTTTATTGGAAACTGAGAAGGACCCTCGATTATTTCAAATTCGTCACTTAAGGCGACTGGTTTTTGGATGTGGGTTGCCAAGGTTATTTGGCAACTGTAGTGGGTATGACAGTTAAGGAACTGAAAGTGGAGAGCATCTCCATAGTACGAAAGTTTCTAGTGCGTTTCCTGAGGAATCATCCGGTTTGCTCCTAGAAAGGAAGATCAAGTCGTGATAGTGTTTATCGACGACATCTGGGTATACTCTAGAAGTCCAGAGGAGTATGAAATACGTTTAAAGGCAGTTTCAGACCTTACAAGGACATGGACTGGATTTTCGTGAACCTAAACAAGACTGAAGCCGTGGTCAATTGGTCAAGGTCATTCAAGAAAGTATGAATCAGACCCGAGTCATGCATGGAACTTTGAAAGAATTGAAGGTGCAGATGCAGGAATTGTTGGATAAAAGATTTATACGTCCTAGTGCATCACCTTGGAGAGCACCAGTTCGATTATTGAAAGGGAAAGATGGGTAGTTACACCTTTGCATCGACTATCGATAACTCAATTGGGTGACAACCAAGAACAAGTATCTGTTGCCAAGAATTGATGACCCGTTTGATCGGTTACAGGGAGCTTCGATGTTCTCACAGGTTGACCTGAGTATAGGTTATCATTAGTTGAGGATTGAAAAAGAATTAAACAAGAGATAGTGTCGTCGGATGGAACATCTCAAGGATTGTGATTGTAACCTCCCGTATCACCCTGGAAAAGCTAGTAAAGTTACAGATGCATCGAATCAAAAGTCATCGATTGCGCAGATGGTGATTCAGGAGTGGATTTTACTTGAAGGAGCTGGAGATTCGGTTTCAAATCTGAGGTAGGCCACCTTTGAAGTCTTATGGCCATCCTCAGAATTGAACCAGAAGTACATCTAAGAATCAAGACATTGCAATTGACAGATCCAAAGATCTAGAAGATTATGTAGGAAGATACATAAAAGAGAAATGTTGATTTGCAAACTATCGAGGACGGAACACTAAAGTTTTGTGGACGATTGTGTGTACCCGATGATGCAGAGCTTAAGAAAGAGATCTTGTCATAAGCACATTGTAGCAGTTATCAGCAGACTGCCCAGAGGGCACAGTTTGAAGCGTGGTATGGCAGAAAGTGTAAAACTCTAGTTTGTTGGGATGAAATCAAAGAGCGAAAGATTACCAGCCCAAAATTAGTTCAACAGTTAGTGGATGCCAAAACAGTAATCCGAGGGAGACTTAAGACTGCTTAGAGTCACTAGAAAAGTCAGGTAGAGAAGTAGCAAAGAATTGATGAGACGACAATACTCCACCATTTTGAAGAAGAATTTTAATAGTTTAAATTTCGAGGACGAAAGTTTTATAAGAGGGGAAGAGTTGTGACATCCTGAAATTCGAGCTCTCTGAGGGATGAATGAATGTGAATTTCATCAATGCATTGTTGGTTAATCTCACTCGGAATTGATCACTCTTGAAATATTGACCTTGAGGGGGAAATGCTAATGAGGATAGAACTCATACGACTAAAGAACTTGACCTGGGAAAATGACTTGATCGTGAGACTTGCGTGAGGATGATCCTGTAGATGGGCAAGCCGATTTCAAGGAAGACTAGAAGTTAATTCGCAGACAAAACATAATGGAACGATGGGTGATTCTGTTTATTGTTATTGAGCCTACGAACGACCCTAAGTCGATTCTCGGTAATCATGTACTTTGAAATAAGAATTTATCCTCTGCAATTTTATGTAGTCAAGGACGTCTATGTGTCGAGATGTTTTGAACGTGGTTTGGTACGAGTCGGTTACGCGTGAATCCTCAAAGCCGCGTGTCAGTCTAAATTGTACCCAAAATGGCATAGGGTGAAATTGACATGGCATGAAAACTAAAGATTGGACTTCGAATTATCAAGAACGTTTGGGATGGACTTTGGATGAAGCTAATTCGATGGTTGACAATGCTAGTTAAGTCGAGTATTTGGAAAAGAGATTTTCGGACCGAGAAAGCGAGCCCGTGAGGACATGGACCGAGCAAAGCCAATGTAGGCCTTAGGCCCAAGGTGGGACAGCCACTATGATGGGCCCAAAGCAAGCAAGTGAGCCCATTTGGCCCAAACCAACTATTCATCTTCGGCAAAAGAACCTTTTAAGTGCCATAACTTGGCACAAAGGGACACTTAAGTGCCATAACTTACGAAAGGTACACTTAAGTTCCACATTCGAAGAAAAATGAATCACTTAAGTGCCACTTTGGCCAAAGTCCGGCCAAAATGCTGACGTGGCAAGCGAGTGCAAAACGACGGCGTTTTGCACGGCGTGGCCAAATAATACAAAAACGGCGTCATTTTGGGCTGACGTGATAAAAAATAATATAAAAAATAATTAAATTAAATTTAAAATTAAATTTAGTTAAAATATGAAAAAAATTAATTTTAAATTTAGTTAAAATATTAAAAAATAATTTTAAAATTAACAAAAATATAAAAATTTTAAAAAAGGGGAGGGGGGGTGGTGGTTGAGAGCTTAGCCCTCAACCACCGCGCGCCCGCCCCCGCCATCGCCCAGAAGGGCCGATGACGGAGGGGGGAGGGTCGGTCGGCCCGAACCCCCATTTTTTAATTTTTTTAATTTTTAATTTTTTTAATGTTTTTTATTTTTTGTAAATTTTTTATTTTTTATTTTAAAATTATTATTTTTTCATATTTTAAATAAATTGAATTTTAAATTTATTATTTTTTCATATTTTAACATAATTTAATTTTAAATTTAATTAAGTTAATTTTTATAGTATTTTTTTTACCATGTCGGCTCAAAATGACGCCGTTTTTGCATTATATGGCCACATCGGCATGCAAAACGGTGTCGTTTTGTACTCGCTTCACCGAAAAAATGCCACGTATGTAATTTGGCTAGATTTTGATCGGATTGGCACTCAAGTGATCCATTTTGCTCCAATTTTAGCACTTAAGTATACTTTTCGTAAGTTATGGCATTTAAGTGTCCATTTCTGCCAAGTTATAGTACTCTAGGGGTCCGCATGTCATTCATATTCCAAGCCCATGGTCTAACTTTAAGCCCATTTGAGCCCAATCAATTTCCAAGCCCACTCATATTCATGGGCTAGCCCATTTCTTAGGTCCACCCATCATTTTCAGCCCAAGGACAGATTAGTAATTTATGCAAGGTGAAAATGACTAATTGCCCTTAAAAGCATGTGGATAAGGGCCAAGGAAGAAAGAGAAGATGAGGTGACTTGCATGGGGACTTGTGGCCAACTTTTGGGGCCGTGACAGTAACCTTCACTTTACGCTCTCTCTCCTCCATCAGCTCCATCTCGACCGAATCCATCTCCCCTAGTTTTCCTTTTCTTCTTTCTTCTACTCTAGCAGACCTTCTTGTGAAAAGCTGAGTTGATTGTCGGCTTCCTGGATAAATCAGCTCAGGAGGTCCATACCGTACGGGAGGACTTGGTTGTTTGTCGGTCGAAGCCGCCGGTTGACCCGTCGGTCGGCTAAAAGCCAACAGCAGTTTGACTGCCTGGCCTTGTTCTGCTCCAGTTGACCTTTCTCTAAAAACTCAAGTTGTCCGTTGCCTTCCCATGAGAATTAGCTCACGTTTCACCCACCACAATGTCCAAGAGGCCTAGACTGTATGGACGAGCTTGACCGCTCGCTAAATGGAGCTGCCGGTCGACCCATCCATCAGCAAGAAGTTGCCGCTCGCTGAATCGCCTAGAGTCCGCTCGGTTCCGCCTATTTCGCCTTTGCAGCCCATTTTCTCCCTCGACTAAGCTTCCACCTATCCTAGCCACCAGCAAGTCCTGCTTGACCCCCAAGTGCCACCGGTTGCCGGCCACCCCCTCGCCGAAGCTCCGATCAGCTGTCCAACTTGTTTTCTCCTTCGTCAGTTCAGTTTTTGGGAGTTTCAAAGGGAAGTAGAGGTTGTGGCTGTTGTTCCAGCCCTAGGACCACCTTGGATTGTCGTGGTAGAGGTCCCCGGGCATAGCCTTCATCGTTGCCATTGTGTCCGTGTCTCCGGCCTATTTAACGGGTGAGTTTAGCTCATAATCCTTTGCTTAGTGCCTAAGCTTGCTTAAGAGGTTAATTATACTTCAGGGTTGTTTATATTAGCTTAAGAATGGATTAGTGATAATTTAGAATTGTTAGATTAGTCTTATAATAGATTCGTGTTAATCTAATTTTTGAGATTAACACCTTTGTGGATGGATTAGTCCAATTTACTGGGCTTTTTGCAATTTGGATTTCTAGACCCTCATCGTTTGTCATTTTCTTAGATCGAAATGAGTTGCGAATTTGAGGTTGATTCCTTCTGGAGAAATGTTTAAGACATCTTCAGCTGTAACATATATGTTACTCACGAATTGTAAAGATTTAAAAGTATGATATTTTAGCTTCTTCATTTTGAAACAGAATCTCGGACTATGCTGGAATTTGTGCTTTTAGGATTCTAGGGGCTTTTATCAACTCTTAGAGTTCAAATTTCTAAATGATTTCTTCACAAAAGTTGTTTGTCACATATTATAGTTTAACATAGTCATATTTAAGATCAAATGGACAAGTTTTGGATCACAAACCAAACTGATTTATGAAAATAGACTTTCTGAAACGGATACAATTTATGTGTTGGATTGAACGATTTACTGGACTTAATCTAGAAGGATCTGGGTTTAGGTTTTTTCATTAAAAAAATATTTTTTTATGTGTCATTTACAACATATTCAAATTTGGGAATTTTCTGAACTCATTTGGTTAGGTTTCTAGATTTAAACTTGGAGACGCGTGAGTGGCTTGGTTTCCGCCAATTAGGACCGATTTTAATTTGGTGATGATTCTTGATGCTTTGCTTGCTTTAATTAGTGTTTTTAATGAATTGTGAATTTAATTTATTAGTTATTTAATTTTGAAAATTTACTATTCATCCAAACATTGTTCATGAAACACTGTTCACGTGCACTGTTCATCTAGAATGCGAAAAGTGGTCTAATTTCATTTGTGTTATTTTATGAAGTGAATGAATGTGTAAATGTATGGCCATTCACATGAGTTAAGTGAAGATTTGTGCAATTGATTGTTGGATTATGAAATTGTGTGATGTTTGTAAAAAGTATGTTATTTATTCAGAAAATCTCGGGTGTCGGCTTTTGACATCGAAAAAGGGTTTTTAAGTACTATATCCAATAGTGAGGCTTGAAAAGAAAATGTATTTGTTTTTATGGTTCTAATTAACCATGTACCCCTACATAACTATTTTTGGGATGTTTTTAATACGAAAATAGGTCAGGATCACCTTTTTAATTGAGACATTTGAGTGCAATGCACGATGTCCTGGTCTGAGTTTGATTGGTCGTGTGTTGGTTAAGAGAACCCGTCTCGAGCTTTAAAGTCGGATGTTACCCTATATGAGATTCCCACTCAGTGGGACTCGGGTCGCAATAGATTTTAGACTTATGCTCCTTCGGGAAAGCCATCTTTAAGAGACGTCGCTATGCTCAGTGGGGTGAGATGATGCTTGGCTACGCCAAAAGACCGTCGAACTTGGGAGTAGGTTGTGCCCTGGAGAGGCGAAATTAACAATTGAATCGCATGTTGATTGAGATCGTTACGCCGTATTATGGGGTAAAATTGTGTGGCATGGTATGGGATGTGCCATAACGATTTTACCTTATAATCGAGACACGTGGGATGGATTGATGCGCGATGAGTGGCGAACTAATGGGCAAGAATGCATGAGAATCATGGCATTGTTGGTTCCAGTCATGCTTGAGTTGAGCACATTGCTTATGGCACGGATGCATGAATTGATAACGTACCGGATGTGGCAATGGCCAGGTGAGATCGCTTGTGACACGACTTGCATGTGATTCATGAAGTGCATTATCTAATGGCCATGTGCATTGCGTGTATTGTGCTGAGATATAACATGCATGGTATGGCATGCTGGGTAAGGTTGCATGCGAATCGACTGTTGATTGTTGGTTGTTAGTCATGGTTTATTTGTGGGAAGGTTCTAAAGAAATACCCCGAGTTGAATTGGTGTCCTAATCGGGGGCTTAGGGAAGGACTTGCTGAGATTTATATCTCACTGGTTATTGTATAATCATTTTTAGGTCCCTAGTGTGAAGAACCTAGAGTTGGAAGCAGAAAGGTCAGGAGTATAGGTGGCTCAGTAGTTCTTTTTTAGATAGACCTTCTGTATAAGAACTTGAGGTGTTTTTGAAAGTGTGATTTGATTTGGAAAATTATTGTCGTGCTTTTCTATCCCATGTTTGTTGTTGTCAAGGGATTAGTTAATTCGCTTCCGCATGTGCAATAAAAATGAAACGGGTCAGCAATGAGTCCTAGGAACGTCGCAAAATTCTATCAATCACCGAGGGATGTGCGCGCGCTTGAGGTTTGGGGCGTGACATCCTACCTTAGTCAAACTAGCAAAGTCTTTTGTCATAAGCTTCAAAACACTAGAGAGATCCTTTTAATCTCATATTGGAGATCATTTTAAGCCCAATTTGCATAGGAAGGATGGTTCTGGAGGAAAGGTTAGAAGGAGACTGAATCTGAAAGTACTGAAAGAGCCTAGTTATCAATGCTGCTTAAGGAAGCTGACCTTTCTCCTTTAGTACTATTTTGTACATATGCAATAGGATGGTGTGAGGTAGAGAGAAGGTAACTTTGTTGCAAATGGCCCACATCATTTTGGTCTCAAATCTCGAGACATTAGTCTTGGAGGAAGACTTCGGTCTGATGCAGTTGATGATAATCTTATAAAGCAAAATGTTAGAAGCAGATAGTCTAGAATAAGTTATACTTCCTATAAGATCTTGTCCTTCACCAGAAACTTAATTACTTCATCATTTGAGGTAGTTATGGACATAAAGCCACTTTGTTCAACTCCCAGAATATTAGCCAATGGATTAACATCAACATCAAACACTTTCTCACATATAGTAAATTGAATATGTATGGGATCTAAAACAGACAAATTTGAGTGAACTTCTCCATTTGAAGTTTGGCAAATTTTTCCTCAAATGAACTTTGATTGAATCTAGAAAGTCAAAGTCTATCATCCGAGGATTGATAACACCCTCGTTTAGCATTTACGCATAAATCTTTTTGTGCTCTTTAAACCTAAACAATTTTGCTTTAGACTCAGCAGTCTCAGTGGCAACACTTATTTTTGGTTGAAAATTCTTAAACATCATTTCATTGTCGTCTTCCTTCTTGCCTTCTGTATGACTTTCAGTTCCAAATCTAGGGTCAGTAGGAAAAACAGTAAACTCTTCCTCCCCTTGCTTAGGTTTCACTAATTCCAATTTCTCCATGGCTTTTGAAACCATTCTCTCGTTTTCATACCCATTTTCTTTCAAGAAACTCGTGATAAAGTCCATAGGACTCCCTCCTTTCTTTAAGAAACATCGGGTTTCCTTACCGAGATGGGAGTTGTATCTTGATTGACTTCTTCCTCTATTAATGGTGGATTTGTACTCCGCAGTGATTCTTCTCCAGTGAGATTGAAGTGCATTTGAGTAACCTTCATGAAACAAGGCCCACGATTGGCAATGCAAGATGACTTCCGTTGTGAAGAGATCGAGACAAACTTGAAGGACTTTGAAGACATGATGTTGAGTGATCGAGATTGGGGTTTGCCAAGAAAAAAAGATCAAGAACGAGAAAGAAACTAGAGTTTGTAGAGATTAGGGTTTGTGAAAGAAGCTATAATCGGAAGAGGGAAAATGGTAGATTTATTTAAAGAGACTTAACCAAGGCAAATGAATGGACATAAGGAAAATAATAACTTCCATTTTGAAAATATGAAAAAGAATAACTGTAAAGAATTTGGAAATGTTGACTATGAAAAATCAAGAAGTAAATAAAAGATACAATTGCCAAAAACATAAATGGCAAGTAAAAATTCAAATAAAATATCCATACCTCTTCGAGAAGCAAGGAAACTTACGAGCTAAAAAATTGAAATATAACTACCTGAATTTGGAATGTCTATCAAAAGGCCGTCTCTTCTAGACGATCAAATTGATGAGTCTGCCTTACATAAACTTTAACCAAATGCATAAATTGTTGGAGAAATCTTTCCAGAATATTTTGAAGCTGACAAAACTTTTCTATCGGTCTAGTCTGGATATTTGCAGACCGTTTGTTTAAAGTCTAAAGACTTTCGATCACCGACTCAAGCACTCAAGACTCAAGACTTAAGACTCAAGACTATTCTCATTTACAGTCTTTCTGATCCAGTGACGAAGGAAATCCAGAGCCGAAGTATATGGTTGAAGATTTAATCCTATTCTCTGGAGAAGATCTCTTGGTTGGATAAAAATATCAGATTCTTTTATTTGTATCTATTGAAGATCCGGTGGTTGACGAAATATTCTTGGAATGTTCTATTCTTGGAAACCAAGATCCTGATTGTATGGGCGAACAGGATTGATGACCTATCGTCAGGTTCCTTTAATAGCTCGAATGATCTTCTTAATTGATTCCGTCCAACGGGTAGATTAGAGGAATTCCTTTGGTAAGTGCCAACGGTATGATGGCATAAAGGAGTATAAAAAGGAAGACGTTCTAGTTGTGTTAGTAACGTGATCGATAGAAAAATTCCAGAATCTGAAGCACCTTGATTATTAGTCTATTCATTCTGAGCTAGATTGTATACACAAAGAGTGTCTATACTTGGTGATACCTTGAGCAAGTGTGGTAGATCATCTACACCTAGAAATCAAGGAAGATCAACGGTGTAACATCTCTTTGTTCATAGTGGAATCCAGCCAATTGGCTGTCAGTGCAGAAGAGTGGACGTAAGCTTGAATCAAGCCGAACCACTATAAGCTGTGTGTTCAATTCTCTCTTTCCTTTACTCAGTCTTACGTTGATTATTATTTGTCGCAAATCCTTCAACTGTCTAAGTATTGTGCAATCATCAAGAAAAATCATTTATATACCTATTCACCCCCCTCTAGGTACTCATACTAGCTATTTCAATTGGTATCAGAGCTCGTGTTCTTACTTTATTTGAAGTGTTTTATTTTAGAGTAAAAGATCCATGGCTAGTATGCTAGCAACAGGGATGGTGGAAGGGCAAAGCAATACCAGACCACCCTACTCTGATGGAAAGGATTACAACATCTGAAAGAACAAGATAAAAGCTTTCCTACGATCAAAGGATCCTCTAGAATAGGACGTTGTGGAAAGAGGAATCACTCCTACTGCTGCATCAGTCTCTAAAAGAGGGAAAGAAATTGAAACGAGCGGAATGACTCAGGAAGAGATAAACAAAAGACAAGCACTTGATGCAAAAGTAATTTACTCTTTATATTATGCTTTATCACCAACTAAATATAACAGAATATCTTCTTGTGTTACAGCAAAAGAAGTATGGGACATTTTACATATCACCTATGAAGGAACAGATCGAGTGAAGGAGACCAGAATTAACATTCTCCTCGGTCAATATGAAGCCTTTAAAATGAAACCAGGAGAATCTATAACTGACATGTTTAGTCGTTTTACAGATATTGTCAATGGTCTTGAGAACCAAGGATAAAAAATTTCTAATCCCATGAAGGTGAACAAGCTACTGCGTGGACTCTCTAAGGATTGGAATCATATAAAGACTTCAATAAGAGAGACGCAAAGAATTATGCCACTATCTATCGACGAGCTGATTGGAACTCTTCAGTCTTATGAAGTGGAACGAATTAATGAAGACGAAGATCCAATAGGTAAGAAATCCATTGCATTAAAATCAAATGATGATTCTGATGATACAGATTTAGGAGATGATCTGGACGATGAGGAGCTTGCTCTCATGATAAGAAGATTCAGAAAATTGAATAGAAAAGAAAGAAGGTTCAACTCAAAGAAACAAAGTTTCCAAAGACAGCAGACCAAGTCTGTTGATGAAGAGGAACCAAATAAAGATGTAATTTGCTTCGAATGTAAGAAAAAGGAACACATTAGACCCAACTGTCCTCTTCTGAAGAAGAAAAGAGGAAAAGCTAAAAAGTTTCGAAAAGCTCTCAAAGTCGAAACCTGGAGTGATACAGAGTGTGAAGAAAGTGATAATGAATATGCCAACATATGTTTGATGGCACATTCGACTCGCACTCAGTTCTGGATCGACTCGATAGTGAATTTGAGGTAAGTGATTTTAAAATTCCTGTCAAGGTCTCTAAATACATTGATGAACTGTGTTTTAGTCTTAAGACTTCTCTCAAAAGAATTTCCGAACTTAAAAAGGAAAACTCAGCTGTAAAACAAAAGGAAAACATTTTAGAAGAAAGAGTTAAAAGTTTAGACTTGAATGTTTCTACTCTTAAAGAGAAAGAAGATAATCTTTTGAAAGAAAATGTTTTTTTGAAAACTGACTTATCAAATATTTCAAAGAAATTTTCGATAGGATCCGAAAAACTTGAAAAAGTTCTTTCAGTTCAAAGACCTTACTTCAATAAGTCTGATCTAGGTATGACAGCAGAAACAATTCCCTTGATTGATTTTCCTAAAGTAAAAGAAAGAATTAAGAAAAGACCATCGAGAGAGGCTTACAAAAATCATTTTAAGAAAGTTTTTGTAAAGTCTGTAGGTCGAAATGCTCTAAGGTGTTCAAAGTGTAACAGTTAGGATCACTTTGAAAAAGAGTGTCCTATGGTTTGGAAGCCTGTTAAGAAAGTATGGCCTAATAATGTTTATCCTACTAACACCAAAGGACCCAAGAAAATTTGGGTACCAAAGAAAGCTTGAGACTCTCTTTTAAATGCAGGTTTTCGTCAAGAAAAAGGTAAAGTGGTATCTTGACAATGGATGTTCAAGACACATGACAGAGACTCAAATTGCTTCATAAAGCTTGTTCAAGTAAATGGTGGAAATGTTTCATTTGGAGGAAACGGCAAAGGAAGCATTGTGGGATTTGAAACTGTGAAAATTGGAAATCTCACAATAAGCAATGTTTCTCTAGTGGAATGACTCAACTATAACCTTCTCAGCATTGGCCAATTGTGTGATACTGGTTTCAAGATCTCCTTTCAAGAAGGAATATGCTTTGGAATCAGTAAAGACTCTACTTAGTCTTTCATGGGTCGAAGACATGGAAATATCTACCTCTTAGACGTGAATCTAAATGAATCGCAATGCCTAATCTCAATTCAAGATGAAGCAGGCTTATGGCACAGAAAGCTTGGTCATGTCAACATGAAGCAATTAGCTAAAATCTCATCAAAGCAGCTTCTTCGAGGTCTACCCAAATTACCATACCAAAAGTCCGATCCATGCACACCATGTATTCTGGGAAAACAGGTAAGAAATTCATTTAAGCCAATAAATCATGTCTCTACTAACCATGTACTACAGTTGCTGCATATGGATCTCTTCGGACCAACCAGAACCCAGAGTATTGGAGGTAAAAAATATTTCCTAGTAATTGTGGACGATTACTCCCGTTTTACTTGGGTATATTTCCTTGCAAGTAAGTCAGAAACCTTTTTCATATTTTGAAAAATTTGCTAAAAAGGTTCAAAATGAAAAATGATGTGTTATCTCAAGAATAAGAATAGATCATGGAGGTGAATTTGAAAATCAAGATTTTACAAAATTGTGTGATGAATCTGGATTTAAGCATGTGTTCTCCTCTTCATACACTCCTCAGCAAAATGGAGTTGTGGAAAGAAAGAATAGATCTCTGAAAGAAATGGCTAGAACTCTTTTAATTGAAAGTAAAATTTCTTCACGTTTTTGGGCTGAAGCTGTTTCAACAGCATGCTATATTATCAATAGAGTCTTCTTAAGACCTATTCTAGAGAAAACCCCTTATGAGTTATTTAAAGGTAAGAAGCCCATTGTTTCATACTTTCATGTGTTCGGTTGCAAATGCTTTATATTAAAAAATGCAAAAGATCGAGTTGGTAAGTTTGAAGAAAGATCGATGAAGGCATCTTCCTTGGATATTCTACATCAAGCAAAGCCTACGAGAGTCTATAACAAGAAGAGCCACCAGAGGAGTCAATGAATGTCAAAGTTCAAGACTCTACGCAAGATGAATCCAAATCGACTCGATGAAGAGTCTGAACCTACTCCAGACCTTCCAAAGCTTACAAGTCAAGAAGTATCTCAGACTTTGGAAGACCAGCATCAAGATGTTCATGAAGATTCAAATAAAGAAAGAGATCATCATCCGACAAATCAACCAAGAATCGGAAGCATAAGTCCAAATCATCCCAAAGAACTCATTATCGGCGAAATTAATGAAGGAATTCACACCAGATCCAAAAGACGTGAAGAGTCTAGTGCTGTGGCTCTCATTTATGAAATTGAACCAAAAAGCATAGAAGAAGCTTTATCTGATGAAAGCTGGATCAAAGCTATGCAAGAAGAGCTCAGACAGTTCAACATTAATGATGTCTGGGAATTGACATCTAAACCGAAAGGTAAAACTATTATTGGAGCCAAATGGGTGTTCAGAAATAAGATGAATGAAAAAGGAAAAGTCGTACGAAACAAAGTAAGACTCGTGGCCAAGTGATACACGCAAGAAGAAGGAATAGACTATGATGAGACTTACGCTCCTGTAGCAAGTTAGAAGCTATTCGACTATTACTTGCGTTTGCTTGTTATAAAAATTTCAGGTTATTCCAAATGGACGCCAAAAGTGCCTTCCTAAATGGATTTATCCAAAAGGAAGTATATGTGGAATAACCACCTGGGTTTGAAGACCCAAAGAAGCCAAACTCAGTCTTCAGATTGAAAAATGCCTTGTATGGTTTAAAGCAAGCACCTTGAGCTTGGTACGACAGACTAAGTAAGTTCTTATTACAGAATGGTTTTGTCAAAGGTAAAGTAGATACTACTTTATTTATAAAAAAGGAAAACAAAAGCTTTTTACTTGTTCAAATATATGTGGATGATATTATTTTTGGATCCTCTAATGAAAGTTTATGCAAGAAATTTTCTAAGTCTATGCAAGATGAGTTTGAAATGAGTATGATGGGAGATTAACATTCTTTCTTGGTCTTCAAGTAAAGCAATTGAAGGAAGGAACTTTCATTTACCAAGAAAAATATGCTAATGATCTTGTCAAAAGGTTTGGATTGGAAAATTGCAAAAAGACTGATATACCAATGTCAAGTTCTTTGAAGATAGACAAAGATGAAGAAGGGAAGAAAGTTGATCAAAAGCTGTACAGGAGCATCATTGGTTCACTTCTTTATCTTACTGCTTCTAGACCTGACATTTTGTTGAGTGTTTGCATCTGTGTTAGGTTTCAATCAGATCATAGAGAATCCCATCTCAGTGCTGCAAAACGTATCATTAAATACGTTGCTTCATCTTCAAGCATCGGTCTTTGGTATCCTAAGAAGGAGACTTTAATCTTCCGGGATATTCGACGCAGATCTGGCCGGCTGCGAGTCGATAGAAAGAGTACTTCGGAACTTGCCAGCTTGCTTGGAAGCAGAACAATGTCTTGGTTTTCAAGGAAACAAAGCACTATGGCTCTCTTAACAACAGAAGCAGAGTATGTAGCTCTTGGAAGCTGCTGCTCGCAAATTCTATGGATAAAACAACAGCTACAAGACTTTAGGATTGAAGACTCATGCACAGAAATCAAATGTGAGAACACCAAGGCAATCAATCTCACCAAAAACATATAGAGATTCGACATCACTTCATTAGAGATCATATTCAAAATGGAGAAATCTCGTTTCAATTTGTTGATTCAAAAAGTCAACTAGCGGATATATTCACAAAGCCTTTGGAGAAAAATCAATTCGATTTTATCTGTTCCAGACTCCACATTTTGAAGCTCGAAGAAGTTAAAGTCTAGAGACTCTCTAACCCTCAGACTCTAATCTAATCTCTCAGACTCTAAATCCTCAGACTCAGACATTGATGGCTATAAACTGTAAGTTGCTATTTTATCTAATCGTATTATTCGAAAAGGTACGATCTCTCGTTTAGTTATTTTATAGTCTCCGTGAAAAACGAAATGTTGTCTTTTCAAAAGGATTAATTTTGGCAATTAATGATCTTAAAAAGAGGTGTTCATACACTTTCCTTGTGACGATTGAACTTCCTTTTTCAAAACTGAGTTATATATATACAGTTTTCTTTTTCACCCAATCTTCAAAACCCTAAAAGCATTCTCCTCCATATCCGGTTTCTACTTCGTGTTCATCTTCGAGAAAGTTGTCATCTTTCTTGGGAAAACAAGTAAAGGAATCTTTCAGCGACAAGGAAGGATGTCTTCTTCAAGGAAGTCTTCAAGAATTGCGAACAGGGGACCACAGAGAATGAAGGAGGGACCTACCCATTTCGATCTCACCGAAGAGGAAGAATTATCAAGTCAGCAATAGAGCCCGATTCACTCTCCACCACGTCACTCAACGCCATCTACCCCATAAGGTGCGGGTCAACAACCAGAGGAAGAGATAATCAAGGACGCAGACCCTGTAAGAGTCCAAAAACCCTTTTATATTTACAACCT
Organism: Eucalyptus leucophloia subsp. euroa; assembly: GCA_017140325.1. Lineage (NCBI taxonomy): Eukaryota > Viridiplantae > Streptophyta > Magnoliopsida > Myrtales > Myrtaceae > Eucalyptus > Eucalyptus leucophloia. Next base: position 22,442,923 of record CM029473.1, on the reverse strand, counting down.
CTACTGTGCGTTGAAAAGTACTGGGACTCCGTTGAACTACATGGATGATTTTCTTAAAGATAAGAATTATGTGAATGAGTATATCTTTCTGAGAAAAATGGAGGATTTGGGAATTGCTCCCAAGGGAAAGGCTGAGGAAACACTTGCGAACATTCCTAGTGACCCTCGTATGTCGGGACCAAATCCGACTGATGGGAATGATGATGATAAAATGTTCAGTAATTTTCAACCTAGAATGGGTGTTGCTGCAAGGGTGAAGGGAAAAAGAATAGAGCTGTTTAAATCAAAGGAGCAAGAGAATTTGTTCTTCAGACTGCTGAAACGAGGGATGATAAACCCTAGGAGTGTTGATTTCAATTTCTTGGATGCCATTAATTTGAACTTAAGGGAGAAGTTCAATGCTTCAACTGGAACGTTTTTGCACTGATACCACAGATGGATATGCGCAATTAACAGCATACTTCTATTCGAATTTTAGCTTCTTAGACGTGAATAGAATATCATTCAGTGTTAGAGACCAAGACCATGTGGTAGACGTGGACATGTTGGCGGACATAATTGGAGTTGAACGAGGACGCTATCAACCAATCAAAGTCTCAGTTGCTCGTGCCTCATTGGAACTTGTCAAAGATAGAGATGTAGAGGGAAGAATTATCTATTCAAGGATGCGTGCAATCAATATCGTGCTGCACAAAATTATGATCAATTGCATTAGGCCCAAGTCTACATCAAAGACTGATGTGTCTAATTCAGAGGCAAAATTGATGTATGCGATTAACTCAGGGATGAAGTTCTCTCTTCCTCACATCATTCTCTTTCACATGTATAGAGCAATGTCAAAGGACAAGGGACAATTGCCTTACCCAGGTCTGGTGACCAAGATCTTCAGACACATGAATATTGAACCGCCACATACACTTTGTGTTCGACCGTGCGATAAGATGGTGGTAGGTTTGAAGATGTTGACGAAGATGCGTCTACAAGAACTTTCCAAGGCAATGGAGAAATTCAGAGTGAAGACTCTAGTATCGTCTGCTTCAAAGAGAAAAGGGAAGGAGGCCATTGGTGCCTCATCCAAAAAGAAGAAAACTCTCATCTTGGAAGATGAAGATGAGGAGGAAGATCTCATAATCACTGCCTTGATAAGGACCATACGTTATGTACCTCAATCGACAGAACTTCAGAAGAAACAGAGAGAAGAAGAGGAGCAAGCCAAGAACAGAGAAGAAGAAGAGCAGAGAGAGAAGGAGAAAGAAGCTGAAGAAGAAGGAGAAGAAGAGAAAGAAAAGTCTGTAGCTGAATCTGGACAGAAGGGGAATCAAGACACAAAAGAGTATGATCATCACTCTTCCCCTTTTGATGTCCTAGAGACAGGGGGAGTTGGCGAGCAAGAAAGGTCCACACCTCATGCTGCCAATAGTGAAGGTCTAAGACAATCTCCAGCAGACCCAGAAGAGTTTCAGGCTTCTCAATTGCTTGAAGAAGGACACGATATGTCAACACCAAATCTGCAAGATTATACAGAAGCGCCATCGTCTGCATTCACTCCATCTGAGAAAGCAAATGCAAGTACACAGACGGAAAATTCTACAGATTTTCGTCGTATTATAGATGTTCTTCTGGAAATGCGGGGCCAAATCTATGTTCTGGACTGTGAAATTCAAGTCATGAAGAATGCTGGACAAGCATCTTCAGTTACCTTGGAGGACAAAATGAAAGACCTAGCTCTACAATTTCAAGCCAATGCCAAAGGAGAGGAGGTAGCTCATCTAAGGGAAGACTTGAAGAGGCTAGAAGGTATAGTCCAGTCGATGGGAGATTTCCAGATCATGCGCATTCCCAAGCAAACCTGACTCCTTTCTCACCTTTTTAATGATGACAAAAAGGGGGAGAAGCAATTTGAACCAACTAACTTTAAACTTTGACTTTAAATTTGTTTTTGTGGTTATATTTGTTTTTGAGTATAACTTGACTTGAGTGAACTTGAATTTGACTGAATTGGCTGTGGATTTTGATGCTTGACTATTTGTATTTATATCAAGTGTTGTTATATGGTATTACTCATGAAAGACTAATCAATTTTCTGTGGATGCAGAGTTTGGTTGTTCTACTAATCTTTATGAGATAGCCATATTGCTTGAGAAATGTTTTTGCAGGTCAAAGTTGTTCAAATCTACAGGAAAGTTTTGTCACCATCAAAAATGGGGAGATTGTTGGAGAAATCTTTCCAGAATATTTTGAAGCTGACAAAACGTTTCTATCAGTCTAGTCTGGATATTTGTAGACCATCTATTTAAAGTCTGAAAACTTTCTGATCACCAGACTCAGCACTCAAGACTCAAGACTTAAGACTCAAGATTATTTTCATTGACAGTCTTTCTGATCCAGTGACGAAGGAAATCCAAAGCCGAAGTATATGGTTGAAGATTTAATCCTATCCTTTGGAGAAGATCTCTTGGTTGGATAAAAATATCGGATTCTTTTATTTGTATCTATAGAAGATCCGGTGGTCGACGAAATATTCTTGGAATGTTCTATTCTTGGAAACCAAGATCCCGATTGTATGGGCGAACATGATTGATGGGCTATCGTCGGAGTTCCTTTAATAGCTTGAATGATCTTCTTAATTGATTCCGTCCAACGGGTAGATTGGAGGAATTCCTTTGGTAAGTGCCAACGGTATGATGGCATAAAGGAGTATAAAAAGGAAGACATTCTAGTTGTGTTAGTAACGTGATCGATAGAGAAATTCCAGAATCTGAAGCACCTTGATTATTAGTCGATTCATTCTGAGCTAGATTGTATACACAGAGAATGTCTATACTTGGTGATACCTTGAGCAAGTGTGGTAGATCATCTACACCTAGAAATCAAGGAAGATCAACGCTGTAACATCTCTTTGTTCATAGTGGAATCCAGCCAATTGGCAGTCAGTGCTAAAGAGTGGACGTAGGCTTGAATCAAGCCGAACCACTATAAACCGCGTGTTCAATTCTCTCTTTCCTTTACTCGCCTTACGTTGATTATTATTTGTCGCAAATCCTTCAACTGTCTAAGTATTGTGCAATCATCAAGAAAAATTATTTATATACCTATTCACCCCCTCTAGGTACTCGTACTAGCTATTTCATAAATAATTTTCAATTTTTTACGAATGAATTCAAATGAACCTTTCTTCAAAGGCTTGGTGGAAATATCTGTCGGTTGATTCTTTGAATTAATAAATTAAACATTGATTTCATCCTTTTGTACATGCTCTCTTATGAAATGATGTCGGATTTCAATGTGCTTCGCTATTGAATGAAGAATGAGATTTTTGGTGGGATTAATTGCGCTTGTATTGTCGCATCTGATTTCGGTGCAAGATTCTTTCATTCCAAAGTCTCTTAGTTGTTGTCTAATCCATAGAATTTGAGAACAATAGTTACCAAGAGCAACATTTTTTGCTTCTGCCATTAAGAGTGCCACAGGGTTATGCTTTTTAGAGAATCAGGACACCAACATTTGTCCCAAGAGTTGGCATGTCCCAAACATACTTTTCCTATTGATTTTACAACCAGCTAGGTTAGCATATGAGTATCCAAGTAGAGTAAAGTCTCATCCTTTTGGATACTATAGACCTAACTTTGGATTAGTTGCAATATATTTGATAATATGTTTAACAGCACTGAGATATGATTCTATAGGATTAGCTTGGAACCTAGCACACATACACATATTAAATAAAATATCAGGCCGGGAAGCAGTAAAATAGGGAAGAGAACCGATTATGCTTCTGTAAGTCTTTTGGTCCACCACCTTCCTATCTTCATCTTTGACAAATTTGAAGGACCTTGACATGGGAGTTTTAGTCTTCTTATAGTTTTCAATTCCAAACTTTTTGATAACCTCTTTAGCATATTTCTATTGATGGATGAATGTTTCTTCTTTTGATTGTCTGACTTGTAGACCCAAAATGAATGTTAATTCACCCATCATGCTCATATCAAATTCTTTCTGCATAGACTTGGAAAATTTCTTACACAAAAGTTCAATAGAAGATCCAAAGATGATATCATCTATATATATATTTCAATAAGTAGAAAGTCTTTACCTTTCTCTTTGATTAACAAAATGGTGTCAACTATACCTTTCTTGAGATTATTACTCACTAGAAACTTACTTAGTCTCTCATACCAAACTCGATGTGCCTGCTTCAAACCGTATAAAGCTTTCTTCAGTCTATAATCAAAGTCTGATTTTCTAGGGTCTTCAAAACTTGGTGGTTGTTCAACATAAACTTCTTCTTGGATGAAACCAATTAGGAAGGCACTTTTGATGTTCATCTGGAATAACTTGCAGTTATGAAAACATGCATATACAAGTAATAGCCTTATAGCTTCTAACTTGGCTACCGGTGCATATGTCTCATCATAGTCTATTCTTTCTTCTTGCGTATATTCTTTTGCTACGAGACTTGCGTTGTTTTTGGTTAGTTTACTCTTTTCATTCATCTTGTTTTTGAACATGCACTTTGTTCCAATCATAGATTTTCCTTTTGGTTTGGGAACTAGCTCCTAGACGTCATTGATCTTGAATTGCCTAAGCTCTTCTTACATTGCTTCTACCTAGTTTTTATCGGTTAAAACTTCTTCTTCTCCCTTTGGTTCCACTTCAAAAATAAGAGTTAGAGCAGTTAAGTCTCTTTTGTCATTGGATCTGGTACGTATTCCTTATTCTATATTACTAATGATGAGATCTTTAGGATGACTAGACTTGTGCTTCCAATTCTTATTGAATTTATCCTTATCTTCAAGAATTTGTTGAGTCTCTGCTTCTATTAATTCTACTATCTTTTCTTCAACTTGTTCTTGTTCCCGAGAAGGCCCGGTTAGTTTGGGGGACATAGACTTCATTACATTTGAAACTAACTCAAATTCCTCAAGTTGAGTTTGATCTAGTTGGTTCTAGTTGACTTCTTGAAACCTAACATTCATTAATTCCTCAATAGTCTATGTGATCTTGTTGAAGACTCTGTATGCTTTGCTTGTCATGGAATATCCAATAAATATCCCTTCATCTGACTTCTCATCAAACTTACCGGGACGGTCATTTGCATTTTTCAAGATAAAACATTTGCAACTAAAAACATGAAAATGGGAAATATTTGGCTTTTTTCCTTTGTAAACTTCATAGGTTTTTTTTTTTCCTAGGATGAGCCTTAGAAAGACTCCGTTGATTATGTAAGCAATAGAGACTACTGAGATTCTGCTTTTAATTAACAGAGTTCTGGCCATTTCCTGTTAATGCCTATTTTTCCTCTCTACAAATCCATTCTGTTCTAGAGTGTAAGGAGAAGAGAAAACATGTTGAAAACCATTTTCATCACAAAAGCTTATAAAATCTTGATTTTCAAATTCTCCCTCATGATCAGTTTTGATGTTGGAAATAGCATAACCTTTCTCATTTTGAACCTTTTTAGTGAACTTTGAAAAATAAGAGAAGGCTTTTGCTTTATTCACCAAGAAGAAAACCCATGTAAATCTTGAGTAGTTGTCTACATCTACAAAATAATATTTCTTACCATTGATGCTTTGGGTTCTAATAGGTCCAAAAATGTAACATCCTCAATTTTGACTCTTATTTTGGTCCCAACTAGGAAGCTAAGATACATAGGCCTTGGATTAGTCAAACCTCCCTAGAAAATAAGTGTGAACAAGAGTCGTTCATTAGTTCAGCTTGCATGGCACGCCTTCAGGCCTTTCATTCAGCTAAAATTTTAAACATAGCATGAATCGGTTGATGCTTGAAATGCATGGACACACAATGGACTTATATGTTGACATTGGGGGATGCCAGGTCGTTGCCTGGGGTAAAGCCTCGGATGCCGTCCTGATATTAAGATCGTGGATGATGTCGGCCCGGGTGAGGCCAATGCCTGGGGGTCGCCTTGGATGTCGTCTTGATAATGAGATTGGGACGATGTTGATTGCCAAGGGGGGGACCGATGCCCGATTGTTATCGAAAGAGTCCATTAATTTCGACTAATATGATACTGAAGAAGAAAAGTGAAAGTCCATGTGTGGTCCATGACTGATACATGCGTGATGCTTGCAAAAGCTAGGTTTGTTTGATATGTATTGTTAAGTCATTGCATCAATTTGAGCATATCTTTGAATTGGGTCACTTAGTGCTTGAATGAGTTTCATGAGATGTGTGCATCCTTTTTTATGACCGAAATGATCATAAGCCATGGATCTTTGGAAAGCTTGTTCATATGCACTAACTCCTTGTCTTTGATTCTTGAAAGTACATAGACGGTTGAGAGCCTCTCATATGCATAAGCAAGGCAAGGTACAAACCTTGCTATTGATTTGCCATCGACAAGTGGGTGGTGACCTTATATCCGACGATCGACGGTGAGATGTCCTCCTATAAGAGAATTAGAGATATCTACTTACTGAGTCTTCGACTCACTCTTGTTGTTCCCACAATTTCAAGTGTGTGATGGATGAACCTCGGTCCAAGAAAGGAATGGACTTAGCATGGGGGCCACTTTTGGGAGCAACTCGGTAGAGGAGTTAGGCTACCCCAGCCTTTTAATTGACTATATATGGAAACAGAAATAATTAGCCCAGGACTAGGATGGGCATGTAATCAAAACATCTTTTGATGTGTTAATAAGTGTATGAATATGTTGCTTTTAATTGCTTGGCTTGCATATGTCTTGCCCAGCTTCCATGTTTGTTTGTACGGGGATTGTTTATGATCACTTCCACGTGTGCTTAACTAAAGATAAAAGACTTTTGGGACATTTGACGTTGCCTAGGGTGTCGATGCTAACTCGTCAAGTCATGCTCTCGTGCTAGAGGTGGGGCGAGGGTGTGACACCCTATTTTGGTATCAAAGCGGGGTTTATTACCTGGAGTGATAAGGTGCGCTGGGAGTTGGGCTAGTTAGTTAGGAAAAAGAAATACCATGCATGTGTTCACTTGAGTGATTTGCTTTTGCTAACCTTAACCCTTCTCACTTTGGTATGGCTATAGTTGTGCTCATTATTTTGCATAGGTGTACTTTAGAAGTCTAATGCAACACCATGAGTGCTCGGGACCAGTCGACTTCTAAAGGAAAGTCAAACCAAGATCCCTGACTCAATGGAATACTGTAAGCCCTTATGACCATAGGAGCATTAATGGAACAACAGGAGCAACAACAGGCTAATGGTAATGGGAATGGTGATCGACCGATGCAGGGACTAGTTGAACAGTTCATGAAACTCAGGCTATCAAAATTTGCTAGAATTGGAGATCCTAAAGAAGCAGCATCATGGATCGATGAACTAGAAGTGACATTTGCACTACTGAAGTGCTCTGATGAGAACAGAGTTACATTGGCATTGTATCAACTTCAAGGCAATGCTAGCCATTGGTGGAAGGCAACTCAGGGGAGTATATTCCCTAATGGTGTGGCTATTACTTGGAATGCTTTTGTGGAAGCATTTAATGGCAAATATTTCTTGGAGTGTGCCTGTGACCAAAAGATGGAAGAATTTTTGCAATTTTGCCAGAATAATACGATGGTCGACTAGTACGAGGTAAAGTTCTTTGAACTGTCTAGGTATGCTTCCCAATTGGTTGAGCATCTTGTAGATAGGGCTAAGTGATTTCGACATGGATTAAAGCCCAAAATATGAAGCCAACTTCTGCCATTAAATCTTAAAGATTATGACAAGTTATATGAAAGGGCTCAATTAATTGAAAAGGACGCCATGGAACGAATGATGAATCGACCTTATTATCTTGCCTTGAGAAGTGGGAACCAGCATTTGGGTAAGCCGCTGATGATGGGAGACAAATCTTCCTTTGTCCATAATAAGAGGAATTGTAATCAGAAGCCCCATTTTTCGTCAAAATATGGGTGCCGCATTTGTGGAAAACGTCAGGGGCATGCTCCCTGTTATGTAAGGACAGGAGCTTGCTTCAAATGTGGCCATCAAGGCCACCTCCTTAGAAATTGTCTATGGCGACAAGGAATATAGTAGCAGCAGCCGCAACAGCTACCAACAAGGGTTGCGTCTCTGGACAATTCTAATCATCCATCATCTCCAGGAAGATTGTACATGATGAACCAGGTAGAGGCAGAGAATTCACACACCATTATCATAGGTACGGTTTCTCTGCAAAACCATGCTGCATATGCATTGTTTGATATGGAGCTTCTTGTTCATTTGTTGCGGAACGTTTTACGCGATTAATTGGATTGAAATTTGAATCGTTATAAGTCGTACTCAATGTCTCCACTCCAATAAGAAATGAAGTGTTGTCCACCCTGGGATGTCGAGGGTGTAGAATGGGTATAGGTGGTTAGGAAGAAATTATAGACCTAGTCATATTGGCTATGTATGACTTCAACATTATCATTGGGATGGATTGGCTCATTAAACAATGAGCTCATATGGATTGTTATGGTGAAACAATCCAATATAATCCACCCGAGCATCCCAGCTATGAGTTTATAGGAAATGGAGGAGGACCCTCTATGTCCTTAATTTCTACATTAGAAGCCACTCGACTTCTTGAGGAAGGTTGCCAAGGATACTTGGCAACAGTGACGGATGTGTCCAAGGAAGAACCGAAATTAGAAGATATCCCGGTAGTACGGGAATTTCCTAATGTCTTTCCAAAGGAGTTATCGGGATTACCTCTAGAAAGAGAGGTGGAGTTTGATATCGAATTAATTCCGGGAACAAAGCCCATCTTTAAGGCTCCCTATCAAATGCCGTTGTCAGAACTTAAAGAGTTAAAAGTACAACTCCAAGAATTAATAGATAAAGGGTTTATTCGTCTGAGTGCTTCGCCATAGGGTGTTTTATGTGTGAAAAAGAAGGATGGGACGTTACGTCTCTGTATCGACTATTGGCAGCTTAACAGGGTCACTATTAAAAACAAGTACCCATTGTCGAGAATCGATGATCTATTTGACCAACTTCAAAGGGCATCCATATTTTTGAAGATAGATTTACGATTAAGATATCATCAACTCAGAATCAAGAAGGAGGATATTCCGAAGACAGCTATTCGGACACGATACGAACACTATGAGTTCACCGTGATACCATTTGGTTTGATAAATGCACCGGCGGCATTCATGGACTTGATGAATCAAGTTTTCAAGCAGTATTTGGACCGCTTTGTCATAGTATTTATTGATGATATTCTCTTGTATTCTCGAAACCTAGAAGAACATGAACAACATTTAAAAATGGTGTTGCAAACCCTCCAAGAACACGCACTTTATACAAAATTCAGCATGTGCGAATTCTAGCTTGATCGTGTGGTATTTCTTAGTCACGTGATATCTGGTGATGGAATTTTGGTGGACCCAGCCAAGGTGGGAGCAATATTGAATTGGCCAAGGCCAACCACAATCATGGAGGTTTGAAGTTTTCTAGGCCTAGTGGGCTATTACAGAAGATTCGTGGAAAGATTTTCTTGTATAGTTGCCCCTTTAACACAACTGTTACAGAAGGATGTAAAATTTGAGTGGATAGACAAATGTGAATGGAGTTTCCAGGAGCTTAAGCAGAAACTTACTATTGCTCCAATCTTGACGATACCTTTCGGACCATAAGGTTTTGAAATATATAGTGATGCCTCTCATAAAGGACTAGGATGTGTACTGATGCAGCATGGGAAAGTAGTGGCCTATGCATTGAGACAATTGAGGCCCTACGAACTCAATTATCTAACCCATGATTTGGAATTGGCTGCAATTATATTCGCCTTGAAAATATGGAGACACTATCTTTATGGTGAAAAGTTCGTGATTTACACGAATCATCAGAATTTGAAGTACTTATATTCTCAAAAGGAATATGCAACAAAGGCATTGGATGGAACTCCCGAAGGATTATGATTGTGAAATATTGTATCATCCCGGCAAGGCAAACCGAGTTGCCAATGCTCTTAGTCAGAAATCCACTATTGCACAATTGATGGTCCAAGAATGGAAATTGCTTGAAGGAATTCGTGATCTAGAGTATAAGCTTGAGATTGGCTATCTATCGAGCTTATGGGCTACTCTTCGAATTGAGTCAGAGGTATTATCAAAGATTAAAACGTTGCAATAAGTGGATACGGAAATCCGGAAGATCGTAAAAGAAGTTGTAGAAAAGAAGAGATCGGATTTTCATGTCACAGAAGATGGGACATTGAAATTCCATGGGCGATTATGTGTGCCCAATGATTTAGAATTAAAAGAAGAAATTCTTTCCAAAGCTCACCGTAATCAATACAACATACATCTCGGTAGCATAAAGATGTATTGGAATCTTCGACAACATTATTGGTGGAATGGAATGAAGTCGGATATCGCTAAGCACCTGGCAAAATGTTTGACTTGCCAACAAATAAAGGCACAACATTGTAAGCCGAGAGGACTATTACAACCATTGGAAATTCCAGAATGGAAATGGGAACATATCACCATGGATTTCGTTTTGGGTCTACCGAGAAGTCAAAGAGGGAACGATTCCATTTGGGTGATAATTGATAGACTTACAAAGTCCGCTCATTTTCTAGCAGTGCAGAAGAATTTCTCATTAGAAGAATATGCTGAGTTATATGTACCGCAAATATTTCGCTTGCATGGGGTGCTAGTGACTATTACTTCATATCGGGATCCTAAATTTACTGCCATATTTTGAAGAAGTTTGCAAGCTGCCCTGGGAATGAAACTGTAGTATAGCACTGCTTATCATCCACAAACGGATGGCCAAACTGAAAGAACCATCCAAACTTTAGAAGACATGCTTCGAGCATGTGTTATAAATTTCAAAGGAAGCTGGGATGAGCTTCTGCATCTCATCGAGTTTTCATATAACAACAATTACCAACAAAGTATCGGTATGGCACCATTCGAAACACTCTATGGTTGGGCTTGCAGGACTCCAATGTGTTGGGATGAAGTTGAGAAAAAGAAGATCACTAGTCCAGAGCTAGTTCAACTTACTATAGATGCCGTTCAGACAATTCGAGATAGAATGAGAGCCGCCCAAAGTCGTCAAAAGAGTTATGTTGGTAATAGGCAGAAACCCCTAGGATTTCAAGTTGGCGACCATGTTTTTCTTAAGGTATCGCCCATGAAAGGTATGTCCCGATTTGGTAGGAATGGAAAATTGAGTCCTAGATTTATAGGACCTTTTGAGATACTAGAACAAATAGGGAATTGAGCTTACCAATTGGCTTTGCCACTAAAGCTTGCTCAAGTCCACAATGTTTTCCATGTTTCAATGTTAAGAAAGTACAAACCTGATCCGGCACATGTGCTAAACTTCGAGGAGATTGAAGTAGATTACAAAGTCTCCTATACTGAAGAGCCAGTACGGATTGTGGATCAAAAGGAGCAAGTTTTGAGAAATAAGGTCATTCCCTTAGTTAAAGTAATATGGCAGCACCATGGAGTAGAAGAAGTGACCTGGGAAAGTGAAGAAAGTATGAGACGGTCATACCCACACCTATTTGAGCTAGCTACATATTTAAATTTCGAGGACGAAATTTTTTTAGGGGGGAGAGTTGTAACATCCTCAATTTTGACCCTTATTTTGGTCCCAGCTAGGAGGATAAGCTAGATAAGCCTTGGATTAGTCAAACCCTCCAAGAAAAAAGTGCAAACAAGTATGAAGTGTGAAAAGCATTAAATGAGGATGATGAGTGTGGGGGCTTATATGTCCCAAATAATTAATGAAGGGAGGGTGACTCATGATATAAGGAAATGATAACAAGTGATCACAAGCCAAGTAGGGGCACCACCTCTCCTCCATAAACTTGCCACCTTGAGTTTCATATGTTTTGACTTCCCAATTTTTCGAAACTACTGGACCTTTTCTACTTTCTAATTTTATAGAGCGCTTTGTGCTTCAAATTTAGAGAAACTTCCTTCATGAAAGTTGTTTAAAACATCTTATTGTATAACATAATTAAATTTCATATTTTTTTAGATGAAATGGTTGAGACGAAGGCCCAATCAATTACCATACAGAACCTGTCCAGTATAGTGAAAACAGTAACCAAGTTGTTTTCTTGAATTTTTATAAAATCTTCCCTTTCCAATTTAGACATGGTTCATCACAAAATTTTTAAATGACATCCGTATCTACAACATATTAAAATTTCAAAGAGTTTTGTAAAGATTTAGATTTCAAAATGAGTCTCTCTCTCTGACCCTTTGAATATGTTCGATGGATGAATTATTGGGTTGTGTTCACTGATTTGTTTCTCTTTCCACAGAACTAATTTAGCTTGGATTCCTTCATGAAATTTTTTTTCTAAGGTCTTCTCTACAATATAGCAAAATTTTATAATTTTTTGAGTTCGTTTGTTAAGGTAATGGTACTGATTTCGAAAGTTGCTCTAAACTATTTTTGCCTTAGAATGGGAGAACCACATGCCCAACTTTGAGGGGAAGGGGGCTGCACGCCCAACTTGAGGAACAAGCTAATCTAGAGGCTTCTTGACTTGAAGATAAGAGTGCATTAAATGCTTTTGGACCTTAGTCTATTAAAGAGAAGAAACTTGGAGAGCAAGTTGACTAATATGAACACATCTAAGCCTAATGATTGCATGAAATCTTGGCAATTAATAAGTGAGGTGAGTCACCTACTTATGTGTCCCCTAGAATCTTAAGTGAATCTTAGGTTATAATGGCCCTAGATTGTAGCCTTGGTGAATAAGGTAAGCACCAACAAATTAGAAGGAAACATTACGCATTAAAGGGGCTTATGTGTCCCTTAGGCACCATAGGCAATAATGAGCCTAGATTGAGCCTTTGAGAGCAAGTAAATAGGTGAACCAATCACAAGCCAACACCAAAGGACCTAGGCACCAACTCAGGAAGATAGGTAGGCCAACTCGTCATTTAGGCGTCATCATGAGTTGGCAATAAAAATCTAAGAGGAAGAGGCCTATAGATAGGATGAGCCATCCTCACATTTTAAGCCATGGCTTTTCTCTATTTTCCTCTCCCTTCCTCCCTTCTCCCTCACGCCCTTCTCTTCTACACCGCCCTAGATGCTGACCAACCACTAAAGAAGCAGCTTGGAGCTAGGTCCAAAAAGTAGTAAGTAGATTTTCCTAACTCTTCAATAGGGCGACATACTATGCTTATCAATTTTAGGATCATGTCATCGTTTGCTTGTGTTGGCTTTGTATTGTTATGCTTACTATGTTTCTATTGCTTGTTGTTGCATTAAGTAAGTCATGATCCTGCATGAGTGTCGAGCACACCCGGATGTTAAGGAGAGGTCTTGATGACTATGGACAATGCTAAAGCCTAAGTCAATGATTCCAAGTCAAAGTCACGAGCTCGAATCACATCCGGCATGAGTTTGATTTAATAAAACACAAGAGTCATTCATTTGTTCACCTTGCATGGCATGCCTTCGGGCCTTTCATTCGGCTAAAATTTTAAACATAACATGAATCAGTTGATGGTTAAAATGCATAGACACACAATGGACTTATATGCTGATGCTGGGGGATACCAAGTCATTGCCTGGGGTAAAGCCTCGGATGCCATCCTGATATTGAGATTGTGGACAATGTTGGCCCGGGTGAGGCCGATGCCTGGGGATCACCTTAGATGCCATCTTGATAATGAGATTGGGACGATGCTGGTTGCCAAGGGGGGGACCGATGCCTGGTTGTTACCGGAAGAGTCGATTAATTTCGACTAATATGATATTGAAAAAGAAAAGTGAAAGTCCACGTGTGATCCATGATTAATACCTGTGTGATGCTTGTAAAAGCTAGGTTTGTTTGATATGTATTGTTAAGTCATTGCATCAATTTGAGCATATCTTTGAATTTGGTCACTTAGTGCTTGAATGAGTTTCATGAGATGCGAGCATCCCTTTTTATGACCGAAATGATCATAAGCCACGGATCTTTGGGAAGCTTGTTCATATGCATTAACTCCTTGTCTTTGATTCTTGAAAGTACATAGACGGTTGAGAGCCTCTCATATGCATAAGCAAGGCAAGGCACGAACCTTGTTATTGATTTGCCATCGACAAGTGGGTGGTGACCTTATATCCGACGATCGATGGCAAGATGTCCTCCTATAAGAGAATTAGGGATTTTGACGTACTGAGTCTTCGACTCACTCTTGTTGTTCCCACCATTTTAGGTGTGTGATGGATGAACCTGGGTCTAAAAAAGGAATGAACTTAGCATGGGGGCCGCTTTTGGGAGTAGCTCAGTAGAGGAGTTAGGCTACCCCAGCCTTTTGATTGACTGTATATGGAAACGAAATTAAGTAGCCAAGGACTAGGATGGGCATGTAATGAAAACAGCTTTTGATGTGTGAATATGTGTATGAATATGTTGTTTTTATTTGCTTGGCTTGCATATGCCTTGCCTGGCTTCCATGTTTGTTCGTACGGGGATTGTTTATGATTGCTTCCACATTTGCTTAACTAAAGATAAAAGATTTTCGAGACATTCAAAGTTGCTTCGGACGTTGATGCTAACCTGCCAGGTCATGCTCTCATGCCAGAGGTGGGGCGAGGGTGTGACAAAAAAGATCCATGTGAAGAAGTTGCAAGACACGGTTAGAGGAAACATGATTTATGGATTTAAATGAACTTTTGACCTATTTTCCTAAGGTACATGGAGTACACAACTTAGACTTCCGATACACCATTTTAGGAAGATTGTGGACCAGCTTCTTGGAGGATAGTTTGACAATTTGATTTATGCTAACGTATCCTTATTTGCGATGCCAAAGATTTGCTTCATCTTGAATTGAGATAAGAGATTGAGAACTCTTTGGATTTATGTTTTGAAGATAAATATTGCCATGTCTTTGACTGGTGAAGGTTTGAGAGAAGTCTTGACTGATTTCAGAATAAACATTTTCTTGGAAGTTGATTTCGAACCCTGTATCACATAGTTGGCTTGTGCTTAGAAGATTGTAGTTGAAAGCTTTTACCAGGGAGACATTATTGATGATCAAGCTGCCAATTTTCACCGTTCCATGTCCAATAATTTTTCCTTTGTTATTTCCACCAAAATAAATGTTTCCTCATTTTTGTTTTTCTAATTTGATGAAACTACTTGAGTCTCCTGTCATAAGCTTAGAACAACCACGTCCAAATATCATTTGCTTTTCCTTTTAATAGTAACCTCGTTTTCCTTGGCAGACTTAGCATCTATGTCTAAATCAGATTTTGATTCTGAGTCTGAGTCTGAGTCTAAGTGAGCCATTAGACAAATATTTGCAAACTCCTAATCATTTCCTCACATTTTGTGTCGCTCTAAGTTTTTGCTTTTAAAGCTTCTCATACTTTCCTTTTCTTCTTTTTGAGTAAGGCACAATTTAGCTTGATGTGTCCTTTCTTCTCACTCAAAACATAAAACATCATTACTAGGTTCATCATCTTTTTTTCTTGAAATTTTGCTTGTTCTGCTTTTTCCAGTCGAATCTTCTTCCCTTCCTATTCAGTTTTTTGAATTTCTTGATCAAGAGAGCAAGTTTCTCGTTGTCCATGTCATCGTCTGAGTATGTATTGTTGGAGAAATCTTTCCAGAATATTTTGAAGCTGACAAAACGTTTCCTTCAGTCTAGTCTGGATATCTGCAGATCGTCTAGTTTAAAGTCTGAAGACTTTCTGATCACCAGACTCAAGATTCAAGACTCAAGTCTATTCTCATTGACAGTCTTTCTGA
Organism: Eucalyptus leucophloia subsp. euroa; assembly: GCA_017140325.1. NCBI lineage: Eukaryota > Viridiplantae > Streptophyta > Magnoliopsida > Myrtales > Myrtaceae > Eucalyptus > Eucalyptus leucophloia. The sequence continues at coordinate 22,427,219 of CM029473.1, read as the reverse complement.
TCAAGTGACGAAGGAAATCCAGAGCCGATGTAAATGGTTGAGGATTTAATCCTATCGTCCGGAGAAGATCTTTTGGTTGGATAAATTTAACGGATTCTTTTGTTCGTATCAAGATCAATTGAAGATCCGATGATCGACGAGGTATTCTTGGAAAGTTCTATTCTTGGAAACCAAGATCCTGATTGTATGGGCGAACAGGATTGATGGGCTATTGTCAGGTTCCTTTTATAGCTCGAATGATCTTCTTGATTGATTCCGTCCAACGGGAAGATTGGAGGAATTCCTTTGGAAAGTGCCAACGGATATGATGGCATAAAGGAGTATAAAAAGGAAGACGTTCTAGTTGTTTGAGGACGTGATTGATAGAAAAATTCCAGAGTCTGAAGCACCTTGATTATTAGTCGATACAGTCTGAGCGAAATTGTATACACAGAGAGTGTCTATACTTGGTGATACCTTGAGCGAGTGTGGTAGATCATCTACACCTAGAAACCAAGGAAGATCAACACTGTACCATCTCTTTGTTCATAGTGGAATCCAGCCAAATTGGCTGTCAGTGCAAAAGAGTGGACGTAGGCTTAAATCAAGCCGAACCACTATAAACCGCGTGTTTAAATCTCTCTTTTCTTTACTCAGTCTTGCATTGATTATCATTTGTTGCAAATCCTTCAACTCTCTAAGTATTGCGCGATTATCAAGAGAAAAATCTTTTATATACCTATTCACCCCCCTCTAGGTACTTGTACTAGCTATTTCAATTGGTATCAGAGCCCGTGTTCTTACTTTATTTGAAGTGTTTTACTTCAGAGTAAAAGATCCATTGCTAGTATGCTAGCACCAGGGCTGGTGGAAGGGCAAAGCAATACCAGACCACCCTACTTTGATGGAAAGGAATTACAAAATCTAGAAGAATAAGATGAAAGCTTTCCTACGATCAAAAGATCCTCTAGAATGGGACATTGTGGAAAGAGGAATCACTCCTACTGCTGCATCAGTCTCTGAAAGAGGGAAAGAAACTGTTGATGCCAGCGGAATGACTCTGGAAGAGATAAACAAGAGACAAGCACTCGATGCAAAAGCAATTTACTCTCTATATTGTGCCTTGTCTCCAACTGAATATAACCGAATTTCTTCTTGTATTACAGCAAAAGAAGTATGGGATAGATTACATATCACCTATGAAGGAACAGATCGAGTGAAGGAGACCGGAATCAACATTCTCCTCGGTCAATATGAAGCCTTCAAAATGAAGTCAGGAGAATCCATAACTGACATGTTTAGTCGTTTTACAGATAATGTCAATGGTCTTGAGAACCAAGGACAAAAAATTTCTGATCCCATGAAGGTGAACAAGCTACTGCGTGGACTCTCCAAGGATTGGAATCATATAAAGACTTCAATAAGAGAGACGCAAAGAATTATGCCTCTATCTGTCGACGAGCTAATTGGAACTCTTCAGTCTTATGAAGTGGAACAAATAAATGAAGATGAAGATCCAAGAGGTAAGAAATCCATTGCATTAAAGTCAAATGATGATTCTCATAATACAGATTCAGGAGATGATATGGACGACGAGGAGCTTGCTCTTATGATAAGAAGATTCAGAAAACTGAATAGAAAAGGTAAAAGGTTCAACTCAAAGAAACAAAGCTTTCAGAGACAGCAGACCAAGTTTGTTGATGATGAGGAACCAAACAAAGATGTAGTCTGCTTCGAATGTAAGAAAAAGGGACACATCAGACCCAAATGTCCTCTTCTGAAGAAGAAAAGAGGAAAAGCTGGGAAGTTTCGAAAAACTCTCAAAGCCGAAACCTGGAGTGATACAGAATGTGAAGAAAGTGATAATGAATATGCCAACATATATCTGATGGCACATTCAGACTCAGACTCAGATTCTGGATCAGACTCAGATAGTGAATTTGAGGTAAGTGATTTTAAAATTCCTATAGTCTCTAAATACATTGATGAACTGTGTTTCAGTTTTAAGACTTCTCTCAAAAGGATTTCCGAACTTAAAAAGGAAAACTCAGCTCTAAAACAAAAGGAAGCCATTTTAGAAGAAAGAGTCAAAAGTCTAGACCTGAATATTTCTACTCTTAAAGAAAAAGAAGATAATCTTTTGAAAGAAAATGTTTTCTTAAAAACTGACTTATCAAATATTTCAAAGAAATTTTCGATGGGATCGAAAAAACTTGAAAAAGTTCTTTCAGTTCAAAGACCTTACTTCAATAAGTCTGGTCTAGGCATGACAGCAGAAACAATTCCTTTGATTGATTTTTCAAAAGTAAAAGAAAGAATTAAGAAAAGACCGTCGAGAGAGGCTTACAAAAATCATTTCAAGAAATTTTTTGTAAAGTCTGTAGGTCGAAATGCTCTAAGGTGTTCAAAGTGTAACAGTCAGGATCACTTTGAAAAAGAGTGTCCTATGGTTTGGAAGCCTGTTAAGAAAGTATGGCCTAATAATGTTTATCCTACTAACACCAAAGGACCCAAGAAAATTTGAGTACCAAAGAAAACTTGAGACTTTCTTTTAAATGCAGGTCTCTGTCAAGAAAAAGGTAAAGTGGTATCTTGACAGCGGATGTTCAAGACACATGACAGAGACTCAAAGTGCTTCATAAAGCTTGTTCAAGTAAATGGTGGAAATGTTTCATTTGGAGGAAACGGCAAAGGAAGTATTGTGGGATTCGGAACTGTGAAAATTGGAAATCTCACAATAAGCAATGTTTCTCTAGTGGAAGGACTCAACTATAACCTCCTCAAATTAGCCAATTGTGTGATACTGGTTTCAAGATCTCCTTTCAGAAGGAATATGTTCGGAATCGGTAAAGACTCTACTCGCCTTTCATGGGTCGAAGGCATGGAAATATCTACCTCTTAGACATGAAATTAAATGAATCACAATGCCTAATCTCAATTCAAGATGAAGCAAGCTTATGGCACAGAAAGCTTGATCATGTCAACATGAAGCAATTAGCCAAAATCTCATCAAAGCAGCTTGTTCGAGGTCTACCAAAACTACCATATCAAAAGACCGATCCATGCACACCATGTATTTTGGGAAAGCAGGTAAGAAATTCATTTAATCCAATAAATCATGTCTCTACTAATCATGTACTACAGTTGCTGCATATGGATCTCTTCGGACCAACCAGAACCCAGAGTATTGGAGGTAAGAAATATTGTCTAGTAATTGTGGATGATTACTCTCGCTTTACTTGGGTATATTTCCTTGCAAGTAAGTCAGAAACCTTTTCGTATTTTGAAAAATTTGCTAAAAAGGTTCAAAATGAAAAAGGATGTGCTATCTCAAGTATAAGAACAGATCATGGAGGTGAATTTGAAAATCAAGATTTCACAAAATTATGTGATGAATCTGGATTTAAGCATGTGTTCTCCTCTCCATACACTCCTCAGCAAAATGGAGTTGTGGAAAGGAAGAATAGATCTCTTCAAGAAATGACTAGAACTCTTTTAATTGAAAGTAAAATTTCTTCACGGTTTTGGGTTGAAGCTGTGTCAACAGCATGCTATATCATCAATAGAGTCTTCCTAAGACCTATTCTTGAGAAAACCCCTTATGAATTATTCAAAGGTAAGAAGCCCATTGTTTCATACTTTCATGTGTTCGGTTGCAAATGCTTTATATTGAAAAATGCAAAAGATCGAGTTAGTAAGTTTGAAGAAAGATCAGATGAAGGCATCTTTCTTGAATATTCTACATCAAGCAAAGCCTACGAGTCTACAACAAGAAGAGCCAATCTGTGGAGGAGTCAATGAATGTCAAATTTCAAGACTCTACGCAAGATGAATCCAGTCAGACTCAATATGAAGAGTCTGAACCTGCTCCAGACTTTCCAAAGCTTACAACTCAAAAAGTATCCTAGACTCAAAAAGTATCAAGATGTTCATGAAGATTCAAATAAAGAAAGAGATCATCATCCAGACAAATCAACCAAGAATCGGAAGCATAAGTCCAAATATCCTAAAGATCTCATTATCGGCGAAATTAATGAAGGAATTCGCACCAGATCCAAAAGACGTGAAGAGTCTAGTGCTGTGGCTCTCATCTCTGAAATTGAACCAAAAAGCATAGAAGAAGCTTTATCTGATGAAAGCTGGATTGAAGCTATGCAAGAGGAGCTCAGACAGTTCAACATTAATGATGTCTCGGGAATTGACATCTAAACCAAAAGGTAAAACTGTTATTGGAGCCAAATGGGTGTTCGAAACAAGATGAATGAAAAAGGAAAAGTCGTACGAAATAAAGCAAGACTCATGGCCAAAGGATACACGCAAGAAGAAGGAATAGACTATGATGAGACTTACGCTCCCGTAGCAAGGTTAGAAGCTATTCGTCTATTACTTGCGTTTGCTTGTTACAAAAATTTCAGGTTATTCCAAATGGACGTCAAAAGTGCTTTCCTAAATGGATTTATCCAAGAGGAAGTTTATGTGGAACAACCGCTTGGGTTTGAAGACCCAAAGAAGCCAACTCGCCTTCGATCGAAAAAGGCCTTGTATGGTCTAAAGCAAGCACCTCGAGCTTGGTACGACGACTAAGTAAGTTCTTATTACGTAATGGTTTTGTCAAAGGTAAAGTAGATACTACTTTATTTATCAAAAAGGAAAACAAAAGCTTTTTACTCGTTCAAATATATGTGGATGACATTATTTTTGGATCCTCAAATGAAAGTCTATGCGAGAAATTTTCTAAGTCTATGCAGGATGAGTTTGAAATGAGTATGAAGGGAGAATTAACATTCTTTCTTGGTCTTCAAATAAAGCAATTGAAGGAAGGAACTTTCATTTACCAAGAAAAATATGCTAATGATCTTGTCAAAAGGTTTGGATTGGAAAATTGCAAGAAGATTGATATACCAATGTCAAGCTCTTTGAAGATAGACAAAGATGAAGAAGGGAAGAAAGTTGATCAAAAGTTGTACAGGAGCATCATCGGTTCACTTCTTTATCTTACTGCTTCTAGACCTGACATTTTGTTGAGTGTTTGCATCTGTGCTAGGTTTCAATCAGATCCTAGAGAATCCCATCTCAGTGCTGCAAAACGTATTATTAAATACGTTGCTTCACCTTCAAGCATTGGTCTTTGGTATCCTAAGAAGGGAGACTTTAATCTTCTGGGGATATTCGACGCAGATCTAGCCGGCTGCGAGTCGATAGAAAGAGTACTTCAGGAACTTGCCAGTTGCTTGGAAGCAGGACAGTGTCTTGGTTTTCAAGGAAACAAAGCACTGTAGCTCTCTCAACAATAGAAGCAGAGTATGTAGCCCTTGGAAGCTGCTGTTCACAAATTCTATGGATAAAATAATAGCTACAAGACTTTGGGATTGAAGACTCATGCACAGAAATCAAATGTGACAACACCAGCGCAATCAATCTCACCAAAAATCCAATTCTTCATTTAAGAGCAAAGCATATAGAAATTCGACATCACTTCATTAGAGATCATATTCAAAGTGGAGAAATCTCGATTCAATTTGTTGATTCAAAAAGTCAACTAGCGGATATATTCACAAATCAATTCGATTTTATCCGTTCCAGACTCAACATTTTGAAGCTCGAAGAAGTTAAAGTCTAGAGACTCACCAAACTTCAGACTCAGAAAGTTGATGACCGTCAGACTCAAATCTCTCAAACTCAAATCTCTCAGACTCAGACGTTGATGACTATAGACTATAAGTTGTTACTTTATCTAAACTCAAAAAGGTATGATCTTTCGTTCAGTTATTTTGTAGTCTCCGTGAAAATCAAAAAACTTGTCTTTTCAAAAGGATTAATTTTGGCAGTTATTGATTTCGAAAAGAGGTATTCGTACATTTTCCTTGTACCGATTGAACTTCCCTTTTCAAAACTGAGTCATATATACACAGTTTTCACCTTCAATCTTCAAAACCCTAAAAAACATTCTCCTTCCAATCCGGTTTCTACTTCGTGCTCATCTTCGAGAAAGTTGTCATCTTTTCTTGGGAAAGCAAGCAAAGGAATCTTTCAGCGACAAGAAGGATGTCTTCTTCGAGGAAGGCTTCAAGAATCGCGAACGGGGACCACGAGGGATGAAGGAGGGACCTACCCATTTCGATCTCACCGAAGAGGAAGAATTGTCGAGTCAGCAACAGAGCCCGATTCATTCTCCACCACGTCACTCAACGCCATCTACCCCACAAGGTGTGGGTTAAAATCCGGAGGAAGAGATAATCGAGGACGCAGACCCAGTAAGAGTCCAAAAACCCTCGTTTATTTACAAACTTTACCGTGCGTTGAAAAGTACTGGGACTCCGTTGAAATATGTGGATGATTTTCTTAAAGAAAAGGACTATGGGAATGAGTATATATTTCTGAAGAAAATGGAGGATTTGGGAATTGCTCCCAAGGGTAAAACAGAGGAAGCGCTTGCAAATATTCCCAGTGACCCTCGTATGTCGGGACCAAATTCAACTGATGGGAACGACAATGACAAAATATTCAGTGATTTTCAATCGAGATTGGGTATTGCTGTGAAAGTGAAGGGAAAGAGGATGGAGTTATTTAAATCGAAGGAACAGGAAAATTTGTTCTTCAAACTGCTGAAACGAGGGGTGATAAACCCTAGGAGTGTCGATTTCGATTTCTTGGATGCTGTGAATGTGAACTTGAGGGAGAAGTTCAGTCTGCTTCAACTGGAACGTTTTTGCACTGACACCACGGACGGATATGCACAACTGACTACATATTTCTATTCAAATCTCAGCTTTATAGATGCGAATAGAATATCATTCAGTGTTCGAGATCAGGATTATGTGTTAGATGTGGACATGTTGGCGGACATAATTGGAGTTGAACGAAGACGTTATCAACCAGTCAAAGTCTCAGTTGCTCGTGCCACAATGGACCTTGTCGAAGATAGAGATATTGAGGGAAAAATCATCTATTCAAGGATGCATACCATCACTATTGTGTTGCACAAAATTGTTATCAATTGCATTAGGCCGAAGTCTACATCAAAGACTGATGTGTCTAATCCCGAAGCAAAATTGATGTACGCAATCAACTCAGGGAAGAAGTTCTCTCTCCCTCACACTATTCTCTTTCACATGTACAGAGCAATGTCAAAGGACAAGGGACAATTGCCTTATCCAGGTCTGGTGATCAAGATCTTCAGACACATGAATATTGAACCTCCACACACACTTTGTGTTCGACCGTGCGATAAGATGGTGGTAGGTTTGAAGATGTTAACAAAGATGCGTCTGAAAGAACTTTCCAAGGCAATGGAGAAATTCCGAGTGAAGACTCTAGTTCCGTCTGCTTCAAAGAGAAAAGGAAAGGAGGCCATTGGTGCCCCATCCAAAAAGAAGAGAACTCTCATCTTGGAGGATGAAGATGAGGAGGAATATCTCACAATCACTGCCTTGATAAGGACCAGACGTTTTGTTCCCCAGTCAACAGAACATCAGAAGAATCAGAGAGAAGAAGAGGAGAAAGACAAGAACAGAGAAGAAGAAGAGCAGAGAGAGAAGGAGAAAGAAGCTGAAGAAGAAGGAGAAGAAGAGCAAGAAAAGTCTGCAGCTGAATCTAGAGAGAAGGGGAATCAAGATACAGAAGAGCATGATCATCACTCTTCCCCTCTTGATGTCCTAGAGACAAGGGGAGTTAGCGAGCAAGAAAGGTCCTCACCTCATGCGACCAATAGTGAAGGTCTAAGACAATCTCCAGCAGCTCCAGAAGAATTTCAGGCTTCTCAATTGCCTGAAGAAGGTCACGATACATTAGAACCAAATCTGCAAGACTATACAGAAGCACCATCGTCTGCATTCACTCTATTTGAGAAAGCAAATGCAAGTACACAGACGGACAATTCTGCAGATTCTCGTCGTATTATGGATATTCTTCTGGAAATGCGTGGCCAAATCTATGCTCTGGACTGTGAAATTCAAGCCATGAAGAATGCTGGACAAGCATCTTCAGTTACCCTGAAGGATAAAATGAAAGACCTCGCTCTATAACTTCAAGCCAATGCCAAAGGAGAGGAGGTGATGCAAGCCTAGGGGAGGCTTTCTCAAACAATAGGATCGGGAGAGTGACTCGCGCACAAGAAACGGGACGAACAGTAATTTCAGCACTGCGCAAGCTCAGGAGAATGGTCGTATCTTTGTCGATACAGATCGGATCGACCTGATTCCAAAGCCAAATGAACAAAGACTTCTGGATCTACAATTTCTGTTTTGGGTTTTCTGAAAAAAGCACTGTAGGATAGTCGAAATTGGGTTGGAAGTAACGAACAGAAAAGGAAAAGATAGGAACTTCGTTGGTTGCTCTTCTAGGCCTCCAAGGAAGTTGAAAGGGACACCGACTCTTCTAGATCGATGACTGCAACTCTTCAAGGATGCAGATTTCGAAAGCTCCGACTCTTCAAGGACGGAGTGAAAACTCTTCTAGGTTTTCAAGGGTTGAACTCTTCAAGGTTCATGATACTTGCTTCAAGCAAAGCTTTTCATTAATCAAAAGTCATCTGTCTTCTACAAGGGATTGGATGGCTTATATCATCAAAGAAATAAAAACAGAGCATAGAAACTTGAAAGCATTAAAGAGCCTAGAAACTAGAAAAATAATAAAGAGCCTAGGAACTAGAAACTCGTAAAAGAGCATGGAAACTATAAGCTAGTAAATGCGTCACGCGAGCTTCCAAGTGTCTTTCAAGCTTCCGGGATGGACTTGAGATGTCGTTATGGCTTCTCGGTTTCGTCGAGCTTTAATGCAGGCCGATTTTCTTGGTCGAGGGAGCCGGTCTTCAATGTGGGCTGCATCATCCTCCCCATCTTTAAAAGAATTCGTCCTCGAATTCTTGCCATCATCATCAGAAGAATCTCCCACCCTACTAGGTGTCAACATAATCTTCTTGCCTCCAAATTCAAAAGAATATGTATTTCGATAACCATCATGCATAGTCCTCCTATCGAATTGCCATGGTCGACCAAGAATAATGTGACTAGCATCCATCGGTAGAACATCACACCATATCTTGTCACTATAAACAAAACCAATGGACAAATTAACAAGGCATCGTTTGGAAATAGTTACCTCAGTGCCTTTCTTCAACCACGACATTTTATAAGGCGTAGGGTGCGTTTTTAATTCCAACTTCAACTTGTTTGCCGCTACTTCAGAAATTATATTCTCACAACAACCAGAGTCAATAATTAATTGACACACCTTTCCCATGATTGTGCAAGCAGAATGAAAAATATTGGTACGCAACCACCTATCTCCAGTGTCGTCTCGAGGAGTAAGAAATTTTTTCCTCACCATAGTGTCGTCTCGAGGAGTAAGAAAATTTTTCCTCACCATAAGAAGTTCGCCAGTGTCAGCATGCACTATTTGTTCATCATCCGCAGCTTCTTCATCATTTTTCAACTCCTCTTCAAGTGGATTCTCAGCATTCTCATCAGAATCATCATCCACCAAAAAGGCTTTACCGGTTGGTCGATTCTTATTGATTCGACAATTGCTAGCACGATGACCCAACTCCCCACAAGAATAGCAACGTATTTCGGATGTAGCAGGTTGATTCGAAACATGGGGTTGAGTAGAAGGCTTACTAGCAGATTGCTGTCTCCGAGAATGAGAGCGCTCCATTTTAAGTGCCCGTTGGTGTGCATCTCCTAAGTCCCAAATGTCGAGGACTTCCAAGGCATCTTGAATGTAAAATTGAAGACCGTTCAAGTATTTGTTCACAAGCACATCCTCTGGGTCCTGGATATTGTTACGAATCACCAACTCATTGAATTCATTGGTGTATTGGTCCACCGTTCGCGTACCTTGTTTTAGATTTTGGTACCGTTGGTAGAGCTCTCTCTTATATCCTTTGGGGAGAAAATATTTTTGAATCTTGCCCTCCATCTTTCTCCACGAAGTGATTGGTGCTTTGCCAATGGATTGGCGAGTTTGTTTTTCACGTCTCCACCAAGGAATCGCCTTGCCTCGGAATCGCATAGCAATGATCCCAACGCGACGATTCTCCGAAACATTCCGATGCTCAAACACCTCATTCACAAGTGTCAGCCAATCAACAATTTCATCAAGAGACTCAGTACCTGTAAATTCTGGAACATCTTTCTTGACTTCCTTTTCCCAATCGGGCTCACGAATATGTTGTAAACGATGTCGAACATGCCTCCGACCGTGAATAGATTGAACACTCTCCGAAGAGGAAGAGTCACCACGGGAATTTTCAGTCCTGGAACGGGGTGGAGAATTATTTGCTTCAGCCCTCAATCGCTGAACTTCTTGCGTCAGTTCGTCAATTTGTTGTTGCATATTCTCAGCAAGTGTGTGCAATTCATTGAGGGGAACGGTTCTGCCGCCACGACGCCTTGCTTGTCTTGGAGGCATTGTCCTCTCCTCCAAAGCTCTGATACCAAATGATGCAAGCCTAGGGGAGGCTTTCTCAAACAATAGGATCGGGAGAGTGACTCGCGCACAAGAAACGGGACGAACAGTAATTTCAGCACTGCGCAAGCTCAGGAGAATGGTCGTATCTTTGTCGATACAGATCGGATCGACCTGATTCCAAAGCCAAATGAACAAAGACTTCTGGATCTACAATTTCTGTGTTTTGGGTTTTCTGAAAAAAGCACTGTAGGATAGTCGAAATTGGGTTGGAAGTAACGAACAGAAAAGGAAAAGATAGGAACTTCGTTGGTTGCTCTTCTAGGCCTCCAAGGAAGTTGAAAGGGACACCGATTCTTCTAGATCGATGACTGCAACTCTTCAAGGATGCAGATTTCGAAAGCTCCGGCTCTTCAAGGACGGAGTGAAAACTCTTCTAGGTTTTCAAGGGTTGAACTCTTCAAGGTTCATGATACTTGCTTCAAGCAAAGCTTTTCATTAATCAAAAGTCATCTGTCTTCTACAAGGGATTGGATGGCTTATATCATCAAAGAAATAAAAACAGAGCATAGAAACTTGAAAGCATTAAAGAGCCTAGAAACTAGAAAAATAATAAAGAGCCTAGGAACTAGAAACTCGTAAAAGAGCATGGAAACTATAAGCTAGTAAATGCGTCACGCGAGCTTCCAAGTGTCTTTCAAGCTTCCGGGATGGACTCGAGATGTCGTTATGGCTTCTCGGTTTCGTCGAGCTTTAATGCGGGCCGATTTTCTTGGTCGAGGGAGCCGGTCTTCAATGTGGGCTGCATCAGGAGGTAGCTCAACTAAGGGAGGACTTGAAGAGGCTAGAAGGAGTAGTCCAGTCCATGGGAGATTTCCAGATTGTGCGCATTCCCAAGCAGACATGACTCCTTTCTCACCTTTTTAATGATGACAAAAAGGGGGAGAAGCAATTTGAACCAACCAACCAACTTTCTTTGACTTTAAAATTTATTTTTGTGGTTGAATGTGTTTGTTTTTGAGTATGACTTGAGTGAACTTGGGTGTGAACTTGAACTTGACTGAATTGGCTGTGGATTTAGATGCTTAATTGTTTGCATTTATTTCAAGTATTGTTATATGGTATTACTCATGAAAGACTAACCAATTTTCTATGGATGCAGAGTCTGGTTGTTTTGTTAATCTTTATGAGATAGCCATATTGCTTGAGAAATGTTTTTGCAAGTCAAAGAGGTCCAAATCTACATGAAAGTTTTGTCACCATCAAAAAGGGAGAGATTGTTGGAGAAATCTTTCCATAATATTTTGAAGCTGAGAAAACATTTCCTTCAATCTAGTCTGGATATCTGCAGATCATCTAGTCTAAAGTCTGAAGACTTTCTGATCACCAGACTCAAGATTCAAGACTGAAGCCTATTCTCATTGACAGTCTTTCTGATCAAGTGACGAAGGAAATCCAGAGCCGATGTAAATAGTTGAGGATTTAATCCTATCGTCTGGAGAAGATCTTTTGGTTGGATAAATTTAACGGATTATTTTGTTCGTATCAAGATCAATTGAAGATCCGATGATCAATGAAGTATTCTTGGAAAGTTCTATTCTTGGAAACCAAGATCCTGATTATATGGGCGAACAGGATTGATGGGCTATCGTCAGGTTCCTTTTATAGCTCGAATGATCTTCTTGATTGATTCCGTCCAACGGGAAGATTGGAGGAATTCCTTTGGAAAGTGCCAACGGATATGATGGCATAAAGGAGTATAAAAAGGAAGACATTCTAGTTGTTTGAGGACGTGATTGATAGAAAAATTTCAGAGTCTGAAGCACCTTGATTATTAGTTGATACAGTCTGAGCAAAATTGTATACACAGAGAGTGCCTATACTTGGTGATACCTTGAGTGAGTGTGGTAGATCATCTACACCTAGAAACCAAGGAAGATCAACACTGTAACATCTCTTTGTTCATAGTGGAATCCAGCCAAATTGGCTATCAGTGCAGAAGAGTGGACGTAGGCTTAAATCAAGCCGAACCGCTATAAACCGCGTGTTTAAATCTCTCTTTTCTTTACTCAGTCTTGCATTGATTATCATTTGTTGCAAATCCTTCAACTCTCTAAGTATTGCGCGATTATCAAGGGAAAAATCTTTTATATACCTATTCACCCCCTCTAGGTACTTGTACTAGCTATTTCATGTAATCATCGGAATCAGTATTAGACTTAAGTGCAATTAACTTTTTACCTTTTGAATCCTCTTTGTCGTTGATTTGTTCGACTTCGTAGGATTGAAGAGTGCTTATTAATTCATCAACAGAGAGTGACATAATCCTCTATGTCTCTCGAATTAAGGTTTTCACATAATTCCAGTCCTCTAAGAGTCCTTGTAGAAGTTTGTTGACCTTCATTGGAGTAGAAATTGCCTAACCTTGATATGCCAAATGGTCACGCCTCGACCCCCTTCAAGCACATGGCACCCCTCGTTTCCATACTTATGGTCGTTCGATTGCGATGTCCTAGGAGGTGTTTCCGACCCAATTCGCAATAATGATAAAGCACACAAGCATAAACATAAACAATTCTCCAACCATCATTCAACAGAGATAGTTAAAAACATAATCGTATGTCTACGTGTCATAAGTCAATGTCTCATACATGTCAAGTTCAAAAATTAAATAGCTACCTTCACCACATTCCACATGCCTAACCATATTGCCACGACCTTTTGCAAAAGGGCCTAGGGTACACCTAATGCCTCTAATACTACGAGAATGGTCTAAAAAGTGTTTGTAACCCCACTACTACCTAAGCCTCAATGGCCTCCAAGATTCATGGCTCTAGCTCGATGATTAACTCAGGTTCGAGCTCGGAGTTAGACACTTCGCCATCAGGAATGTCCCCGTCCTTGGCATCTCGCTTGATGCCTCCTTGGAGCTTTCAACACCCGGTGGACCTTAAAGCCGCAGATGGGACTATGGCTCTCGTTGCCTACCCAGAAATACTAGGCCACGAATTGGTGTGACATGAGGTTGGGTAGACCTTCATTGACCCAAATGGTTATGACGTAACGCATGTAATGCATGTCGGCCCCTCCCAGTACAGGATACTCCATCACCTCCTAACTGTGCTCAATGGGGAGGCCAGAACATATCTAACGGAATGGCTCAACCATCCTTAAGGCCTGTAAACATTTCAACAAACAAATAAAAGATAAACTCAATGAGTGAACTTCCTAAACCTCACGTAGGGGAGTCGTTCACCTCGGAAATTCCCTATACATGCAATTATCTATCAATCACAAAAACATGGCAACGCTCTTCTCATTTTACCCTCACTATTCACATAAAAGCAAATCCATTACTCAAGGCCACAAATAACACATAGGCAATTCCATCACATCTCCTATGCTCCTGAGCCCAACATACAAATGCACAATACAATTAAATCACGTGCATGTGCTATGCAATAACTGGACCTTAACACATAAGAATCTCACGCACTTTTCATACGAATATGTCCAGATTATTACGGCCATTCAGGACCAAAGGCCAACCCAAAGGTACGCAGTCATCCGGCGTAACTGGGCATCATCTCGCCTCATTGAGTACGGTATCATCCCACGTAAAACGCATCTTGACGCTCCTTGGTATCCCATTGACTTAGGGGCATCCTAACAGAATTAGGCATCATCTCGCGTAAAACGTATCAGGATGGGTTCACACCCTGCGTAAAAATGCATCAGGGTTTTAGGTGATCACACGAGTATACTATCACACAATTCATTTCTTATCTTTCTCACTTAACCAATGTGATGCCCATGCAATATGCAACATTCTTTGTCATATGCCATCATGGCATACACATGCATTACATTATATAAATGCATCATTTAATTCATAAAGAATCCGTGGCATATATATCACTTATCACAATAGGGTAAGGTCATCATAATATTCCAAAGTTATTTATCACGTGCCATTACAAACTACCAATGACTCATCTTTTATTAATATAGCATACTACCCTACCAAAATATATTCTAGTAATGAGTCATATCATGATGTCACTCTATAAAGACATACGTGACACATATAACATATGCTACCTAACCCATATAACACATATACACACATAAACTATGTAACACAATTAACACATAATCCTTATAGCACCTAACCCAAATAATGCATCTAGCACAAAATCCATATATCACATAAACCCTATATGTGATATCCGGATTTTGTTGAACCTCAAGTACGTAACGGTTAATGACGTGTCGAGAAGTTTGTCGTCGGACTATATCATTGGCACCATGTATGGCCATCGTTTCGTCACCACCATCACCATTCCAAAACGTCACGTTTTATCACATCCCGTGATACCACCTCATCATCACGTCTTCGCCGCATTAGGACAGCTCGATCCTCGCCAAGTCCGTCCCCGCATTTAAACTCTTCTTCAGGAAACGCCATCGATAAGACCAAGGTTCATTCCACGTAGCACGTCCCCAAGCTGTCCCTCATGCAGCCTCCGCCGCCCCCATGCGTACGTGCATAAAGCAAGGAAAGAGCCGAGCGAACTCCCACCTGTTCCAAGCAAAAATGAGGACATTTGACCACCACAGCTTCATGCACGCTTTCTTCTTCTTCGCTGGCCAACAAATGGGAGACGTTGACCCCCGAAATTACAGTCACGTCAAACCGTGCGTGTCCCACACAAACGAAAATCCTGACTACAAGCATCTTTGGCCACGTTTCTTCTTCTCCTCCGGCCAACGAAAGAAGGACTTGGGCCAAGCTGCAGCCATGTCCACGCCATATCTTCTCAGCTATCAACCAAGGGAGAAGTTAACCAAGGGAAGCCACGTCCTTGCATTGGATATGCAAGGTGTCTCAAGCAATGGCTGAATTCTTGAGCTGTCCCCTCCTCTTGCTGCCACAGAATTTGAGTGAGAATTGTTGACTTGATTAGTCAACCAGCGGAGGAAACAACGGCAAGGTGAAGAAGACTGCTCCTTCTTCTTCCCTCGGCGACCCTTGCTGTTTCACTTTCAGCCAAGAAGAAACCTCACCCAAAAATCTTCGCTGCTCTACCCATGCTTCGCCGCTCGCCGCCAACCACCACACCCACAGCTCTATTGCCGTCTCTTCTCAGTGCTGTTGCCATCCAGGAAAGCCCGCCTTTCGCCGTTGCTCAGCCCACATCGCTTGCAGCTCCCCCCGCAGTTCGCTTCGCCAACGCGTCACCTCACCACCAGCACGCCTGCCGCTCGCATTCCATGGACTTGAGGCAAGTGAAGGACTTGTTGCTCTATATTGCGTAACGATGCCCTACTCGCAAGTCCAATCTAGGATTGACCAGAATTTAGGTCTGAATACTTCGAGCTACTCTGATTTGGGTCCGTTTGTGTGTCGATCAAGGCTGAGTTGAAGGACGGGCATGCATGTGACGACCGTCGACACGGTCGGCACTTATTCGGGTCTATGTGGAGATAGTGGACGGTACTAGTCTTCGGGTAGGTGGTACAGACTTTACGTAAGTCAAATTCTATTGGGCGGTCCAATCCTAGTTCGGCCTTGGTCGAGCTTGAGGTGTGCCACGCCTAGGTGGTACAGGAATGGTCGAGTCCATTCTAGGCGAGTTTGAGCTAGAGTCGATGTTGATCTGCCTCATGGTGCATGTGACGACCGTTGACACGGTCGATATTAGCTCGGGTGTGAACCCATGGGTTCTAATGATCACAGAATGGTAGTACCGGTCTTGTATGATTGAGTCGTTGCTGGTCAGTCCGGCTTTGTCACTGTTTGAGGTCAATTGGCGAGTATCATAATGTTTTGGCGATTCGACGTGTTTTGATTAAGGTTCAAATACTAGAATTCCTTAGGCGAGTCGTCGGAATCGAGTCGAATATAAAATGGTATTAATTCCGATTTGATGGTGGACTTCGGTTTTATGCGTCCATAGTGGTCTAGTTTAGACGTGTGGGATGGCATAAATAAAACCTGTTAGGTGCTATGCTGTGGATGGAACTGATATTGATGCTGTCGGACCCAGTGGCGATGATGCCCCGGGTGTCAAGATGCCTAGAGAGGAGCGAAAACGATGCCCTCTGGATGCCTGAGGATTGTAATTGACCCTCGGAGGTCCTCACGATGCCATGTTGGGTGTGAGATGCCTGGAGGTGTGACGTAACATGCTCCGAATGCCCGAGGACTGAAATATGAAATCAGAGGTCCTCGTGATGCCAGGTAGGATGCGAGATGCCTAAAGGGGTGCAAACACGAGTCCCTTCAGAAGATGGCGGCACTTAGAACCAAAGTCGAATTGATTAATGAATTGTCCTGAATGTTTGTTTACTTTCCTGGTGTCTCATTTGTGAAATTCCTTTAGAGTCTTGGTAACTTGAGTTATTTCGTTTTCCACATTGCATGTTTAGGATTCCGTCGTATGAGTAGTGGTAGAATTATATGTCTAATAGGCTTTCATATGCTGAGTAGTTGTATTCACCCCTTGCAGGACTATTACATTTCAGACATGTAGCCATGCCACTCCAACCCGCATCTTCTACCATGCTTTTTGGCATTCCTATAGACCTTACTTGGGATCAGGTGGAGCAAGTGGACCCTAACTTCCTGGATGTCACATTTATCCGGATTACTATCATCCTGACGGTGGATGCCAGTCTTTCGATGGGCCCGTACTAATGGGGTTCATAGTACTATATGCTCGGGTCAATGGGCGTACAGTGGGGCTGCTTCCACTTCCAGATGATGACCGCGATTCAAGTGGGGTCGAGTAGGAGGAGGACCCAGGGGAGGATGGTATCATTTTTGGATGACCAGGACGTGCTATGAAGATGACCGTGTGAATAGACTACAGGAGGGTCGGGACAAAATTTTGGGTTGGCTAGAAAGGGGGACTTTTTGGCCTTGATGTACCAACCGGAGTCGTCTAAAAATATAAATAAATAAAGTGCCTGGTGTATAATTCGTGTGCATTGTTTTAAGTTATGATGGGATAGTCGATACCCACTTCCACAATGAAAAGAATGGTAATGCCAAGGAAACGTCATGGCGAACCCAACGAGTCTCAAGGTTGTCACAAAATCCAAAGGTTTATGCAAAACGTGTTTTCCTAGAAAATTGCCATTACCCACCAATTGACCTGTCAAAACCTCAAGCTTATTATGAACAAATTCTTGTCGAAACCAAATCCATCACATTTAAACATTTTGCATCCTCTAAAAATCCAAATAATATCACCCATTCAACAGCCACAATCCTCCAAATCGTACCTCAAAAAATGTGGAAACCCAATCATTTTACCCAATTACGATTCGAAACCAGATTAACCACCAAATTACTATATCTTCTAACTTTCACTTATTGGGATTACCAAGAAGCATGGTGGATTGCCTTTTTTCTGCCAAAATGATGGTTGTCACGCTTGGCTTTTTTATTTTAAAATAGACTTCAACACTAAACAATTATCCTTTTGGTTCCAATATTGGTGGAGTCACTTTGGCCCGATCATTGAAATATTACCTCCACAGTTTAAAACAAACCTAAAAATCTTTCACACCCATTTCAAACCAACCAATCATGGATCAAAATTTTCAAATCTTATGCATTTTTTCATTAATTTTCGAGTTTCCTGGGTAACTACCTAGGAATTTGATTATAATCAGTCTTCCCATCCTTCACATCCCCTGCACCTACTTAGGAGATTCAAAACTAAGTGGTGGGACAATTTGAAATTCACTGAAAACCTTTCCGAAGAAGAGGTTCTAAACTAGCTAAATCAATGAAATCACAAATCACTTAATCACCAAATTATTGAATTTCTCTAGCAAAAATCACGGGCTCATGCCCATCCGGCTGCCATGGGGTCACCAAAAAAATATTGCCTTGCATTAGTAAAACTCATGTCAAAATTTCTAATTACTAATCTACCTCCAAAATCTCCAAGATCTTCTCAAGATGATGATGATCAATCCCATCATAGTGGCAATACCAATGAAGATGATTGCTACAGCATCAACCTGTCAAATGGTGATGGAGACGAGTAGAGAAAATTGCCAATCACCAAAATAGACAAAAATCGAAGAAGACAAAAAGGAAATTCTCAAAGCACATGATCGTTTTCCATTTGAAGAATCTGAATATGCAGAAGATGGACTAAAGATACACTAAAGATGCTACTGCAGATTTGTCCAAAAGCAAGAAAAAAAGATTGTCTAAATTTTGCTTATAAAAGGAAGAGTAGAAGAAGAGGGAGGGCACAATTTGCCTTTAGCTCACTTGCTCTCTTGTGCTCTTGCCTCCTTGCGTCCAATAGCCTCTTTTGATCACAACCCTTCACTTTCATCCATCCATCACTTGTATCCTCTTGTAATCACTTTTCAAACACTTTTAATCACCCTCAATGACTTGTAATCACTTCTTCAAGATATCTCCGATCACTTGTAATCATCTCCGATCACTTGTAATCATCTCCAATCACTTGTATCAATTGTCAATAAGTCTTCTATCGCTAAATAATATAACCAACCAAGTTTTTTTTTGGCATTATCACTTCATACTATTAGCTTTCTTTCAATTTTATTTTAAGTGGGATCTCTACTTGTGACCAAACTATCGCCCTTGTAGAAGGTCACATTTTCCTTTATCATGCATATCAGTAGGATCTCTACTCGAGTGCGGACTACCGTCCCTGTGTGAGGTCACACTGTAATTTTAATTACTTTCCATGTCATTTTATTATTTCTTATCCTTTATTTAGAACCCCATAAATTACTATTTACGCATATCAGTATAATCTCTACTTGCCGCGACCTAATTTTCAGGTGCACCACCTAAAACTAGGTTAATGGACTGCTAAGTCATTAAACTTAGCTCGGGCTCTCCCAAGCCCATACCAATTCACGACTTAAGGTTTAAACATTTAACATGCAAAAGATTATTAACTAGGAGTCGCCACTAATCGGTTTATGGTAGGTAGATTAGACACCTAAGTAAAATAAAGGGAGATTTATTTTACTCCTACGAACCAGAGACTAAGGGTACGGGGACTTAGTTACACTAGAATTTTCTAATGCCCTTTCGGTACCATTTCTTTTAATTTTTCAAAATATTTTTGCAAGCAGCTAATTTATTTTAACCTAAATTACTGTCATGCAAATGTGGTGACCACATGGGTGCTCATCCATTATTTAAAACATTCAAATAAATAAATTGCATCACACAAAGCAAGCAATCATTTTTTTGGATTTTCTTAAAGATTAGAGTTTTTTTTTTATAAAAATGCATTTTAAAACTAAATGACTTAATCCCATTGATATGCAAATTCTAAGTAAATGGGCCTATTATGCAAATTAATTAACATGCACCTCATGACCTGATTTCACTAATGAACAAAATAAGCCTATTATGCAAACTAGTTAACATGCACCTAGTATTTTTGGATTTTTTTTATTGAAATTCAGAATTTATGAAAACCCTAATTAAACTACCTAAAAAGGGATAATTTTCTAATTTATTCTAGGGATTAATTTGACTTAACCCTATTCTATCTTAGAAAACTATTTTTTGGGATAAGTAAAATGTACGAATATTATCTGAAAAACTAATTTAGGTCCAACCCTAACTTACTTCTAAAAATGCAATCCCAAAAATGTAATCTTAAAAAATTTCTAATTCTCTAAAACTACATGTATGACTCACTAAACCTATATGCTCATGCAGACTTTTGATTTTTTTGATTTTTTTAGTTTTTTTTAAAGATAAGTAATTATTAAATAAATATTAAATCTAAGTTATCAACAAAATAAATGATTAAAATAATCGAAAAAGTAATCTATTGTTTCACAGGTCAAATTAACGATTATTCTAACCCTAATATCACGACAAAGAGATCAAAATAATTACAAATCTGATCCGAAGTCTTACGAACCAAATTAAATAATCATTGTGATTTAACAATTGAAATTCCACTAAAAAGCCCAGAAATTAAAATAATTAAAAAAGATGATCCAATGTCTCTCGGATCAAATTAATAATCATAATAATTCCGGACAAAATTCTTGCGAATAACGCCTACAAAAATTACAGATATTAACACCCAATATTACATATTAAATAACTAAACTAAAAATGCTATCAAATGAAATACACAAAAAGATAACATAACAAATAAAAAGAGTAAAATAAACTAAACTAAATAAAATGAAAAGTAAAGTAAAAAGTTAAAAAAAATAAAAAGAAAACTACCTAAGGGAATCGACAGGGGAATGGCGCCGAGCGGTTGTTTGACCGGTCGTCGGAGTTCCGGTGGGGGGCTCGGCCATGGGGTCTCGAGTGGCGGCCACTAGCGGGTGCTCGGGACGACGGTGATGCTATTGTTGTCGAGCATCGGCGCGGCGAGCTACTCGTGGATTGCGGCGTCGAGGCTCGAGCGGGGTGGCGCGGTGCTCGCAAACGAGCAACACGGGCGCAACGATTGGTGGCTACGCAGCGTCGGCGTTGGCGGAGCGACGGTGATCGCGAGGCGAGGCGCGAGATCTGCAGGTTGCGAGGCGAGGTGGAGGCGCGGTAGGTGGTGGCTGGTGTGGAAACGCGGTGGCCAGCGAACGGTCGCAAGTTCGGCGAGCGGGGGTCTTTGCGAGGAAGAAGAAGCTTTTCCCTTTTTGTTTTTGTTTTTCTCTCTTTTTCTCTCACTCACCTGTCGCACGTCCTTTCACTTTTGCCGAATTCTCCCTTTTCTTTGCTGACTTTTTCCTTTTCTCTACAACTTGTTAGGACAAGAAAAAGAGAAAATGGCCTTTTTCTCGTTGATTGAAGATGGACGAAGGCTTCTTCTCCTCTCTTTTTTTTTACTCTCTCTTTGCACGAATTCTTCTTTTGAATTTTTTTGTTTTCCTCCCACCTCTTTTCTTGAAAAATGTAGCGTTCTTTTATGGTGATTCGAGACGTTTGCATTTTTATGGCATTTTCCAAATTTCCATCTCTTGCCACATTAAATCAAATCTACAAATTAGAGCGTGATTTCGTAATTAGCTCGATCTTGCTTAAATTTCTTCCATCTTGCAAAATTCTTGCCCCTTATTCACTTGATTTCAAAATTGTTGTTGCATTTAACAAAATCCGAAAATCCATCAAAATCACATATTTCCTTGCATAATTCAATCAAATCAACTTCCCCCGTTTTCATTTTTTTTTCCTTTTATTTGTTCAAAATGCAATTTTATTTTTCTAAAATTAGGTGTCAACAGCTGCCCCTCTTTGAAGGTGAGCTCGTAGAGGTTGCCTTCAAAGACAAATTAAGACCTAATTTTAATTATGCACATGCCCTAAATGACTTTTTGTTGGAAAATGAATTCCTTTTTTAATGCAATTTATATGATGCATGGAAATGCTAATGCAAATGATAAAAGAACTTACCTAGAATTACTTAGCTTCGAGGAGAGTAACTCAAGATAGATTGGTGTTACATGTCCAGGACCCGTACCATTCTACGGTCGCCCAGAATAATAACATGACTTTAAAAAGTGATTGCTTTCCTAGGACCCGTACCATTCTACGGTCGTTTGAATGTTGGAAAAAAATCTTGGGGGGGAACTCCATCGAGTGTTGATTCAAAGGGACTCTGGGCTATGAAAGCACGCCGAGTCAATATAAATAGACATCGGGCTACAAAAGCACGCCGAGTCAATAAAGAGGGACTCTGGGCTACGAAAACACGTCAGGTCAATATAAGGACATCGGGCTACAAAAGCACACCGAGTCGATAAAGAGGGACTCTGGGCTACGAAAGCACGCCAGGTCAATATAAGGACATCGGGCTAGAGAAGCACACCGAGTCGATAAAGAGGGACTCTGGGCTACTAAAGCACGCCAGGTCAATATAAGGATATCGGGCTAGAAAAGCACACCGAGTCGATAATGATGGACTCTGGGCTACGAAACCATGCCGGGTCAATATAAGGACATCGGGCTAGAAAAGCACACCGAGTCGATAATGATGGACTCTGGGCTACGAAAGCACGCCAGGTCAATATAAGGACATCGGGCTACAAAAGCACGCCGAGTCGATAATGAGGGACTCTGAGCTACGAAAGCAGGCCAGGTCAATATAGCTGGACAACTTGACCAAGTCAAGTGTCGATGCACTTGAGAGAGAATACCTGCATAATGACAAGTATTTTAGAGTATGGTAGAGATATACTTACCGGTGATATCTCTAATTCTTGGGATATGTTTTTTGGTATTTAGACATCTTGTGGAAGTCTTTCACCTCATGGTGGAGGTTTCTCATCTTCTAATATCATGAAACATTCTGAAAGGAACTTGAATTACCTGTCAGACATGATTTAGAGCAAAAACTGATATGCATTCATAAAAAAGATAGACAATCTAAGCTACTCTAGAATGCACACTTCAAAATTCAGTGGGGTTTTCATCAGATCAATTAGGGTTTATTCATAATGACCTTTGCATCACTCAAATTTCCACTGGAGAGAATTATCATTCATCATTACATGGATTTCTTAAGAATACTAAATGAGAGACTTTCGGTTAGAAAGGACTTTCACTCACTCTCATTTAGAATGTCTATTTTATGCGAATCACTCAATTTCATCATATCGACATGGGTCCGAGTATTCTCGCAAGTGGTACGACCTTACCAATCTGAGAGGTCTTTAATAGAGACTTTAACGAGCTTGGTCAACGGTTAACAATTGGACTTTTTGAGTCAAGGCTATTGAAAGAACAACTTCACAATTATCTTCGGGTTTACAAGTCAAGAACCCTGCAAAATGAGACAGAAATAACCATGCTCACACTTCTTCGAGTGATGCTTATAAACATATGAACCCCTATGTTAATTCAAGTGCCATAATCTGAAGAGACTTTGTAAGGGACGTAACATAGGTTGGGTTCATGGGTTGAGAAACGAAATGATCATTAGGCTAAAAAATGTGTATAAGGGTCAAAGTTGATGATCATCTAGGCATTGTCACTAGTCTTCTCTTTCACCATGGATGCGTCATTGATCTTGACCCTTTGAGTACTGCTCCATTGAGATACAACCTTTTGCAACTGATAGTCACCTATCATGACACTTTCATTTTCATTGGCATTACTTTTGCTAGGCACATCAATTTTTCATGCCCTTATTTTTCATGCATTTTTTATTTCTCTTTCATGGGCATTGGCCTTGCTTTTATCAGGCACACTACTTTTTCATGCCCCTTAATTTTATTTTGATTTCAACTCTTGCACACAGTGCATGTATCAAGGAATTACACTTTGAATGACACTTGAATTTTCAAGGGTCTTCATCTGTCTTTTGCCTTGCCCCAGTGTGGGGGATGATCACCAACTGGGTTTAAAGAAATGAAAATTGTAGGCTCAAGTGGGCTATGCAAAGGGCATAAGTATGTAGGATAGAGAAACAAATGCTCTTCATTATCCTAAGGCACTTAAGTTAACACATGAATTCAATGCAATAGCACGACTTGAAGATTGATGCAAGTGAGAGCAAGAAAATTTCAATTCATTTTCCTCACCTCATGATGTCATTTTCTCTCCCATTTGCCCCAATGTGGGGTGATTCTTGATGGGGGTAATTCGAAAAGAATATCCATAAGTGTATGGGCTCAAAAGGTTTAAGCAATGGATCACCTGTAGTGTTTTGGATAAAGAAATGAACTGCCTCTCATCATTTTGATTGCCGTACCTTTTGCGAGAGAACTCTTTGCCTTGTGTATATGAACCTTCTTACACTCATCTCACAAGTGTATGTGTAAGGGATTGTATATATGATAAGGTTTGCCTTTCATCATCCTGACTCGTCTCATTTAGTATACTTAATCAATTCCACAACATTCATTAAATTAGTCCATCTTGATGTTCTTTAGTGGAATTGGTGGCTAAAAGTCATCATGCAAAATCTTTTTAAAAGAGCTCAACGGCTTTAGGTATGAAAAATTATCAACTCCAAAACAAACAGTTTTCCACACTGCAAAATGGTTTTAAGCATTCATTCAAGGATTCATCTATAATGGGATTGCCTTGGCAGTTGATGTCTTTGGATTATCCCTATCCGCTTTTGCCCCTGCACAAGAGAATGTGCATGAATATGATACTATGCAACATCAAGGTGAATTTAAATTGCACATTCATTTTATCTCAATCATGTCACTACTAGAATCTGTAGTGCTCCCAATTCGACCTTTGTTGAGTAACAATTGAGCCAATTGATCTATCATTGCAACCTAATATGCCTTTTCAGATGCCTTCTCATCAGTCCGAAAAGTAATGCTCTGAAACATGAAGTAAATGAGTCAGAAATTTAAACAGTGCTAACCTAATGCATGCTTTTGGAAGTATTTTTTTAGAGATTTTTTTTATGAGGAAGCATGAAGAAGCCTAGTCCTCAGAATTCTCCTTGGATGATATTTTCTTTTCATTGTTGGATATCGTCACCGGACAGGTTTGGTGTGCCTCATTATGCCCTCAAAATTGGGAATAAAATTGTAATTTCATTGAATATAATCAAATGAATTACATTATTGGAATAGAAAATGCAAACAAGAAAACCCTAGAAACAAAAGCAATAATTGAAATCTCAAAAAGCATGAAATCCTAAAAACTTGAAGTCCTAGAAGATAATAACTCCTTCACTTAGCGACAACG
The DNA here is from genome assembly GCA_017140325.1 of Eucalyptus leucophloia subsp. euroa. Taxonomy (NCBI): domain Eukaryota; kingdom Viridiplantae; phylum Streptophyta; class Magnoliopsida; order Myrtales; family Myrtaceae; genus Eucalyptus; species Eucalyptus leucophloia. The sequence continues at coordinate 22,402,141 of CM029473.1, read as the reverse complement.
TTTGCACCTTCATCATGGTTGGGCGGAGGATTTTTCTGATTACTGCTGAAAGAGAACGCCTTTGTATCCAAGAGGTCTTGGACCTTATGCTTCAAAACATAGCAATCATCAGTGGAGTGACCAACCTCTCCCATGTGATAGTCACACTTTTCAAAGGGATTATATGTAGGATAATGCTTGGGATTTGGTCGCTTCGGCTCAGTAGAGAGTAATCCCTTCTTTTGGAGGATAGGCAAAACTTTGGATAGGGGTCCAGGAAGAGGTGTGAACTGCCTTCTAACACTACGTCGTCGACCAGGGAGCTGATGTTCTCCATCTTGTTGCTCAGTAGAAATCTTAATTACTGGAGTGCGATCACGATTCGATTGAGAATATGTCATATTTATCTCAGCTTCAAGGTCCTTCTCCTTCTTGGTAAAAAACCTTTTGTTAAATGGCTCAATAAACCACCCTTCTCTTATTCCCATCTCAATTTGTTCTCCTACAGGAACGAGTTGGTTGAAGTCTTCGACGTATGTGCTAGCATCCGGTTACGGAACTCAGATGGAAGAGTCTTGACATACAATTTCATCAATTCTTTATCAGTAGGCTCAGAAGTAATTTGAGCTACCAGATTTCGCCATCTCACGGCATACTCCTTAAATGATTCGCTCCTCTTCTTCTCCATCCTCTCAAGATCTTCTTGAGAAGGTGCAATGTCCATATTGAACTTATATTGCTTGAGAAATGTGTCAGTCACTTCATTCCAAGTGTCAAGAAGATTGACATTCTTCATCACGTACCAATTCAGTGCGGGTCCAGTCAAACTTGCATGAAATGATTGGATCATGAGGGGCTCATTCTTAATGTGCTGGGCCATGCGCACGTGGTACATCTGCAAATGAGATTTTGGACAAGATGTCCTGTCATACTTCTCGAATTCTGGCATTTTGAACTTGCTTGGCATTTTGACATTCTCATAGACCGAGAGGTCGAACGGGAGTGAGCTTTGTGACTCTTGCAACTGTCTCACTTTCTCTTCCAGCTTCGCAACGCGCTCATCCTACTCTATCTTGGGAACGCTATTAGGCTTGGCTTTTCCAATGAGGACCAAGTCATCTTCTAGCTCAGGCATTTCGTCATCACTCATTTGGGCCATGTTTCTCGGGACTACCATCTCAGGAAGAACTGGTGGAGGATTTGGATTCACCTGGAGGGATTGAAGCTGAGCTGTTATAAGCTGCATGGAGGTGGCTAACTGTTTGAGTTGATCTTCCCTGGAGGAGATGCGATCACGCATTGCAGCTTGATCGGCCATTCTAGCTCTTAATCGTGTAATAATGGGTAAATGAGGCAGCTCCGTTGTCACCTAATTCGAAGAAATGAACAGAATAAGCACGAAGCGTAAATAGATAGCCAATCCATGACAATTATATGATTTTTTTTTTCATCTTTTTTATTTATTCGTGAAAAGTTTGTATAAGAAGGGAATTTCCTAAAAGAGATTTAGAAAAATAGTTACTCTAGCAAGATCAAATTTCCTAGACATGATTTGAAAACAAATTTTCCAAAACTTTCTTCTTTAAAAAAAAAAAAAATTGATTCATTACATGGCAATTTCCTCATTTCATTTCTAATTGACAAATGGATTAAATCAATGATTGACCTAGATTGTCATGGACCGACTCAAAAGTACGACGAAATAAATTACATGGTACAGGGATAGAAGACTTACTTCATTAAAGAAAAATCAACGGAAATCTCATAGACATGCACATGAAATGTGGGGCTCGATTTCTATCTAGACGGCTTAACAAAGTGAAGCTAAGAGGATGATCTGACCGTTGCAGTCTCGCATTAACGTGTCGTCCCCCTAACTCCGGCTCGCCGAATGGAATGTCCAATAGTCACACAGTCTCGCGGATATGGACAAATTTGACACCATGAAAAGACTTTCGGGGAAGAGAAGGTCAACCTCTACATAGCAGTCTCGCTTTGGAGGAAGTATCATTCTCAACACCATCCTAAAAATCCTATCGCAGCCCAGGTCCGGCCACAGGTTGTGTGTGCAAAAGTGTAGTGCTAAAAGCAGTAAAACATGCACAATAGTTTAAATGCAAACATCACTTCTAATCAGAAATAAATCATTCATCACACACTCCAACCTGCAAGGCAAATGTTAGCATAGACTACTCCCCTTATACCTCCCATCTCAAGAACATTTAACACCTTAGAATTGTTAGGGACGTGCACTGGATCCTCGCTGCCAAGTAAAAACATTTTAAAAGAAAAAGAAAAATTGGCCTAAGTCCACTAAGTGTTTTAACACAAGTCCCCAGCGGAGTCGCCAAGCTGTCGCGACCTAATTTTCGGGTGCACTACCTAAAACTAGGTTAATGGACTGCTAAGTCTTTAAACTTAGCTCGGGCTCTCCCAATCCCATACCAATTCGCAACTTAAGGTTTAAACATTTAACATGCAAAAGATTATTAACTAGGAGTCGCCACTAATCGGTTTATGGTAAGTAAATTAGACACCTAAGTAAAATAAAGGGAGATTTATTTTACTTCTATGAACCAGAGACTAAGGGTACGGGGACTTGGTTACACTAGAATTTTCTAATGCCCTTTCGGTACCATTTCTTTTAATTTTTCAAAATATTTTTGCAAGCAGCTGATTTATTTTAATCTAAATTACTATCATGCAAATGTGGTGACCACATGGGTGCTCATCCATTATTTAAAACATTCAAATAAATAAATTGCATCACACAAAGCAAGCAATCATTTTTTTGGATTTTCTTAAAGAGTGGAGTTTTTTTTTTTTTTTTTAAAAATGCACTTTAAAACTAAATGACTTAATCCTATTGATATGCAAATTCTAATTAAATGGGCCTATTATGCAAATTAATTAACATCCACCTCATGACCTGATTTCACTAATGAACAAATTCTGATTAAACAATCCTATTATGCAAACTAGTTAACATGCACCTAGTATTTTTGGATTTTTTTATTGAAATTCAGAATTTATGAAAACCCTAATTAAACTACCTAAAAAGGGATAATTTTCTAATTTATTCTAGGGATTAATTTGACTTAACCCTATTCTATCTTAGAAAACTATTTTTTAAAAGAAAAATGGGATAAGTAAAATGTACGAATATTATCTGAAAAACTAATTTAGGTCCAACCCTAACTTACTTCTAAAAATGCAATCCTAAAAATGTAATCTTAAAAAATTTCTAATTCTCTAAAACTACATGTATGACTCACTAAACCTATATGCTCATGTAGAATTTTGATTTTTTTGATTTTTTTAGTTTTTTTTAAAGATAAGTAATTATTAAATAAATATTAAATCTAAGTTATCAACAAAATAAAGGATTAAAATAATCGAAACAATAACCTATTGTCTCACAAGTTAAATTAACGATTATTCTAACCCTAATTATCACAACAAAGAGATCAAAATAATTACAAATCTGATCCGAAGTCTTACGGACCAAATTAAATAATCATTGTGATTTAACAATTGAAATTCCACTAAAAAGCCCAGCAATTAAAATAATTAAAAAAATGATCCAATGTCTCTCGGATCAAATTAATAATCATAATAATTCCGGACAAAATTTTTGCGAATAACGCCTACAAAAATTACAGATATTAACACCCAATATTACAAATTAAATAACTAAACTAAAAATGCTATCAAATGAAATACACAAAAAGATAACATAACAAATAACAAGAGTAAAATAAACTAAACTAAATAAAATGAAAAGTAAAGTAAAAAGTTAAAAAAAATAAAAAGAAAACTACCTAAGGGAATCGACGGGGAATGGCGCCGGTGGTTGTTTGACCGGTCGTCGGAGTTCCGGTGGGGGGCTCGGCCGTGGGGTCTCGAGTGGCGGCCACTAGCGGGTGCTCGGGACGACGGTGATGCTATTGGTGTTGAGCATCGGGCGCGGCGAGCTGCTCGTGGATTGCGGCGTCGAGGCTCGAGCGGCGGTGGCGCGGTGCTCTCAAACGAGCGACGCGGCGCAGTGATTGGCGGCTACGCGGCGTCGGCGTTGGCGAAGCGACGGTGATCAGCGAGGCGGGGTGCGAGATCTACAGGTTGTAGGCGAGGTGGAGGCGCGGTAGGCGGTGGCCGGCAAACGGTCGTAGGTTCGGTGAGCGGGGGGTGCTGCACGAGGAAGAAGAAGCTTTTCCCTTTTTTGTTTTTGTTTTTCTCTCTTTTTTCTCTCACTCACCTATCGCACGTCCTTTCACTTTTGCCGAATTCTCCCTTTTCTTTGTTGACTTTTTCCTTTTCTTTGCAACTTGTCAGGACAAGAAAAAGAGAAAATGGCCTTTTTCTGTTGATTGAAGATGGACGAAGGCTTCTTCTCCTCTCTTTTTTTTTACTCTCTCTCTTGCACGAATTCTTCTTTTTGAATTTTTTTGTTTTCCTCCCACCTCTTTTCTTGAAAAATGCAGCGTTCTTTTATGGTGATTCGAGACGTTTGCATTTTTATGGCATTTTCCAAATTTCCATCTCTTGCCACATTAAATCAAATCTGCAATTTAGAGCGTGATTTCGCAATTAGCTCAATCTTGCTTAAATTTCTTCCATCTTGCAAAATTCTTGCCCCTTATTCACTTGATTTCAAAATTGTTGCTGCATTTAACAAAATCCGGAAATCCATCAAAATCCCATATTTCCTTGCATAATTCAATCAAATCAACTTCCCCCATTTTCATTTTTTTTTCCTTTTATTTGTTCAAAATGCAATTTTATTTTTCTAAAATTAGGTGTCAACACTACTCAAGTGCGGACTACCGTCCCTATGTGAGATCACATTGTTATTTTAATTGCTGTTTACACATATCAATGGGATCTCTGCTCGAATGCAGACTACTGCCCCTGCGTGAGGTCACACTGTAATTTTAATTGCTTTTGTAAAGGAACTGAGGAATTTTGGAATGAGAATTTTGTCCTTCATTGCTACATAAACGCAACATATAGACAAGAAGATACAATGATCAAACAAACTCCTAATTAGGCTAAACTACCAAAAATACAAGGACAACACAATAAATAAAAAAAGATATGCACACAAAACTTCCTAAGTAAACGGCCTAAATATAAGCATATCACAACTACCTTTCCAATATATTTGCCTTTCCAATACCCCCCCTCAAGTTGGAGCATGGAGATCTCGAATGCCCAACTTGCAAAAAAGACAATTAAATTGATCCTTTCCCAACGCCTTTGTGAAGATATCAACTAGCTGCATTGAACTACGTTCATAATCTATTTGAATGTTACCATTAAGTATTTCATTATGAATAAAATGACAATCCACTTCAATATGCTTGGTATGCTCATGATAAACAAGATTGGCGGCTATACGTAAAGCTGCCCAACTGTCGCAATACATATGCATAGGTTGAGAATGTGCCACACCAAGATAATCCAATAATCCTTTCAACCACTTAAGTTCACAAATTGTAGTACTCATAGACCTATATTTAGCTTCAGCGGATGAGTGAGACACTGTCTGTTGCTTCTTAGTCTTCCATGAGATAGGTGATTCTCCCAAAAGAACAAAGTAACCAGTCAAAGATCGTCGTGTCAAAGGACAACTAGCATAGTCGGAATCGTAGTAAGCAGACAAGTTTGAGGTCACAATTTGCACACAACATAATTCCCTAACCTGGATTTCCTTTCAAATAATGCAGAACTCTCACGGCTACCTCCCAATGAGCTTTCTTTGGACACTGCATGAACTGTGCAAGAATATGCACACAATAAGACAATTTAGGTCGAGTTATTGTTAGATAAATAAGCCGACCCACTAAGCGCCTATACTGAGTAGGGTTGTCTACATCATCACTCTCAGTAAGGGCCAGCTTGTGATTTTGTTCAAGAGGAGTTTTAGCCGGCTTGGAACCCAGCAATCCAATCTTAGAAATCATATCCAATGCATACTTACATTGACACAAGAAAATACCATATGAGTTTCTCGCCACTTCAATCCCCAAGAAAAATTTCAACTTCCCCAAGTCTTTCATATGAAAACAACAACTTAAATAGTTCTCGAACTTTTGCACAGCAGAAATATGATTACCGAAGATAATGAGATCATCATCATAAATAAGCACATTCAATTGAGCAATCCCAACTCGAAAAGTGAACAAGGAGTAATCTGAATATGATTGTTGAAATCCATAAGCTTTCAAAGATGCAGCTAATTTCGCAAACCAACATCTAGGTGTTTGCCGCAAACCGTATAGAGATTTCTGAAGTCTACATACCTTCCCTGATGATTGAGAGGCAAATCCAGGCGGCATCTTCATGTAAACCTCTTCTTCTAAATCGCCATGTAAGAAAGCATTTTTATTGTCCATCAAATGAAGTTACCAATTCTTTGTAGTCGCAACGGCAAGAAAGGTGTGTACAGTGCACATTTTTGCCGTAGTATCACTAACCGCACCTTGTATCATTCAACGCTTCCATCAGAATTGTACTTAATTTTATACACCCACTTGCTCCCAATTGCTTTCTTCCCAAGCAGCAAATTTTCGACTGTCCAGGTGCCATTATCTTCTAAAGCCTATATTTCTTTACTCATGGCCTCTCTCCATCGTTCATCTTTAATTGCTTCCACATACGAGTTTGGTTCATGTCTTACAGCAATTGCTGCCAAGAAACACCGGTGTTGTGCAAAAAAAAAAAAAATAACGTGCTATAGAATAAGGTGTACCTGAGGAATCGGATTGGGCAGATGAGCATGTCGAGGGGCTTATTCTAATGGTGTTTGTCACATAATCTTTCAAACGAACAAACTATTGCTTGACCCTTTGTCCCCTGCCTAACTACTCTTCGACAATTTCACTTCTTTCCACATCCTAATTGTTTATGTGGATCAATTCCTCCATTTCATGATTCACCTCATTTTCTCTATCTACACTTTCGGCGTGCTCCTCTCTCAAGTCACTTTTTAAATCATCAACTTCATCACCCAACTCCATAACTCTATATTTAAAGAGCTCATCACTTACTATTTTCTCATCAGCATACGGAAATTCTGTTTCAGCAAACACTACATCTCTTGATACGAAGTATTCACCAAATTATAAATCATACAATCTCCACCCCTTCTTTCCCAATGGATAACCAACAAAAACACACCGATGACTTCTACCAGCAAATTTATCTTTATCCTGATTCTAATTATGCGCATAGCACAAACAACCAAAAATCCAAATATGTTTGTAAGAAGGAGGTTGGCCAAAAATAATCTCATATGGGGTTTTACCATTCAATAATATAGATGGAGTCCTATTAATCAAATACCTAGTTGTGAGTACACATTCTCCCCAAATTCTATGGCTAAATTTGCTTGGAAACGTAAAGCTCTTGCAACATAAAGGATATGGCGATGCTTTCTTTCCACTCAGCCATTTTGTTGAGTTGTCCCAACACAAGAAGGCTGATGCAATATGCCATGTTCATCAAAACATTCTTTCAAACACAAAAATTCACTTCAATTATCACTTTTAACAATTTTCACATTTTTCTTGAATTGGCATCTAACCATCACAATAAACTTCCTAAGAACACAAGCCACTTCATTTTTTCCATTCAGCAAATATATCCATATAGCATGAGATTAATCATCAACAATTGTCAAGAAATAAATTGCTCCATATGAAGCTAGAACTCTATAAAGTCCCCACAAATCACAATGTATCAATTCAAAAGAATCTTTAGCTTTATTGTCACTAGAAAAGAAGATCTCTCTTGTTTGTTTTGCTCTAAAACAAACCTCACAAGTTTTATTGATTTCCCGAACCATTTTGCTAGCTTCTGGAATTAACTCCACCACCTTGGAAGAAGGATGACCCATTCTTTTATGCCAAAGCTCAAAGAATTCCATATCAACCACCGTGCAAGCATGTATTGAAGTCACTCCCTTGAGAAAGTAAAGCCCCTTGTGTTGCTCACCCGCTCCAATCAGGTTCCTCGAATTTAGGTCCTGTATAACACATATTTTGATAGTGAGTTGAATAACCAAATTTGAATCATTAAGAAGTTGTGATACAGAAATCAGATTGCATTTCAAATTGGGCACAAAAAGAACTCGTCGCAATTTCAAGTCTCCTCCAAGCAACACAGTTCCTTCTTTCATTGCCATGGTCTTTTCTCCCTCAGGTAACTCAACTGAGCATGGCACAATGTCATGCAATTCTCTCAAATATGCCAACATTTCTATCATATGGTGGGAAGCTCCTGTGTCAATAATCCAAGGAAAAATACTATGTTTACCTATCAGCCTCTCATGGGCACCATTCTGATGAGAACTTCACATTCCCAATAAAGTTACCCACTGCTCATCATTCAATCCACTAAGACCCTTTTAATCTAAATCCGTCACAACTCCTTGCCCACCATCAACTCCAATTGCCTGTGAGATGTTGGCACAAGCACCTCCTCCCTTGTTACGTCCACCTCTATTATTACGCTTTTGACCACTACCTTGTCCAGCAAAGGTTCCACGTGGTCTATTATCCCCACCATTCTAGATATCCTATTAGCATCATGTCCCTCTTGGTTACAATTAGAATAAAACGAGATTTTATCTTTATCCCCCCTTGAATTTTGACCACCTGCCCAGATTGCAAAACTCATGGGATTGCCTCTTTCATCCTTGGTTCGTGTCATAGTTTGCACTCACTCTTGCTAAACAACCATAGCATAGACACGATTCAGATTAGGCAAAGGTTCAATGCTCAAAATATTAGCGCAGACTATTCCATACTATTCTCCATCTAAGCCCATAAAAACTAATGAACTCTGTCTTCTTCACGCTTTCTTTCTAATTCAATGGTAAAATTGCATCCGCAACCTGTACAAACACACACTAATATCTAATCATAGTTATTTATTTCATCCCACAAGATTTTGAGTTTACTGAAATAGGACACGATGGGTTGACCATCCTGCCTACAATTGGCCAAATCCGATCTCAATTGCTGCATCCGTGGACCATTCCCAATTGAGAATCTTGTTTGATATCCTCCCACAGATCTTTCACATTCTCCATGTGAGAGATAGTTGAGCGAAGTGTTGGTTCAATGGTATTAAACACCCAAGAAACCAACATGGAATTAACCATCCACCAATCTTCAAGTTCCAACGAATCATCTGCCGGTTGCTTGACGGATCCATCAATAAAACCATATTTCTCCTAGGCTCGTAATGCAATCCGCATAGCTCGCACCCATTCTTCATAATTCTCACCCTTCAACTAAACTTGGGCAATCGGAGTTACCCAAGTTGTCATTCGAATTCAGTGTGTAAGGGCTAGAGGTTTTCTTGTTTGTTCTAGCACTCTCCTCACATTTTTTTCCATTAGCCATGGCTCTGATACCATGTAAAGGAATAGAGGAATTTTGGAATGAGAATTATGTCCTTCGTTGCCACAGAAACGCAACATATATACAAGAAGAAAGAACCATCAAACAAACTCCTAATTAGGCTAAACTACCAAAAATACAAGGACAACACAATAAATAAAAAAGATATGCACACAAAACTTCCTAAGTAAACGGCCTAAATAAAAGCATATCACAGCTGCCTTTCCAATAACTTTCCATATCATTTTATTATTTCGTATCCTTTATATAAAACCCCAAATCCTGAGGCGGAGATATATTGGTTATCTTAATATATATATAATCGGGACCCATGTTTTCTCTTTTAAAGGAGCGGTTATTCCACATGCAATTTTTCCACACTTTGTACCTCTCCATGACAAACGCCCATTTGGTAACCACCTTAATGGAAAACGGTTTATAAAAGGAACAATTGTTCATTCTGTAAGGGTAATCACAAAGTCTAATACAAGCCCTCTCATTTCGAAATATATCACCAATACACAAGGGGATTGGGTTAGTAGAGCATGCCCGTAGTTTCGCCGAATCTCCATGAAATTCTGACAAACATAAATTCGAACAATGATTGGAGATCTGTTTACATTTGATCCTACTTTTTCACATGTGATTTTTATGTTTTACATTTGGAATCATAGCATTTTTAGCGCCTCTACCTTGTTTTTGTTGAATTTTTTGTGTGTTTTTCGAGGCTTTTGAGATGAATAGTATTTCGGCCATTTTGGGATCAAGAGGAAAATCACTAATTTCGACTAAATTTCGGCAGCCCATCACTCAACTCAGACCGATATGGTCACACGACCATGAGGAAGAATAGCTGTGAGTTATTTCAGCATGTTGATGTTCACCGGATGCTAATTAGGCGAAAAAAGTCACGATGGTTAAGGGTTTGCATTTGAGGATTTTTTTTTTGTTTGATTTGAGGCCAATTTCTTGGTCATTTTTCCGAAACTTGGACCTATGTGGTTGCATTGGTGTGGTCTCCAAAACCCATCATTTATTTTGGTTTGAGATGGATTGCTAAAGAAGTAACATATAGTGGAATCGTAATAGAATAGCAAAAAACAACAAGAAAAAGCTTACGCACGCATGGAGGAAGAAGGCACGTGGCATTACATGCTTAGAATTGCAGGCACATGGGATCCACACATGCAAAACCACTGGCACGTGGTGCCCACATGTGCGGAACTACCTACTGAAATAGCTAGTACGAGTACCTAGAGGGGGTGAATAGGTATATAAAAGATTTTTCTTGATGATTGCACAATACTTAGACAGTTGAAGGATTTGCGACAATAATAATCAACGTAAGACTGAGTAAAGGAAAGAGAGAATTGAACACGCGGTTTATAGTGGTTCGGCTTGATTCAAGCCTACGTCCACTCTTCTGCACTGACAGCCAATTGGCTGGATTCCACTATGAACAACGAGATGTTATAGCGTTGATCTTCCTTGATTTCTAGGTGTAGATGATCTACCACACTCGCTCAAGGTATCACCAAGTATAGACACTCTCTGTGCATACAATTTCGCTCAAACTGTATCGACTAATAATCAAGGTGCTTCAGACTCTGGAATTTCTCTATCGATCACCTTACTAACACAACTAGAACATCTTCATTTTTATACTCCTTTATGCCATCATACCGTTGGCACTTACCAAAGGAATTCCTCCAATCTACCCGTTGGACGGAATCAATCAAAGAAGATTATTCGAGCTATTAAAGGAACCTGACGATAGCCCATTAATAATGTTCGCCCATACAATCAGGATCTTGGTTTCCAAGAATAGAACATTCCAAGAATATTTCGTCGACCACCGGATCTTCAATTGATCTTGATAAATAAAAGAATCCGATATATTTATCCAACCAAGAGATCTTCTCCGAGGGATAGGATTAAATCCTTAACCATAAACTTCGACTCGGATTTCCTTCGTCACGGATTAGAAAGACTGTCAATGAGAATAGTCTTGAGTCTTAAGTCTTGAGTCTTGAGTGCTTTGAGTCGGTGATCGAAAAGTCTTCGACTTTAAACAGACGGTCTGCAAATATCAAAACTAGACGATAGAAACGTTTTGTCGCTTCAAAATATTCGGAAAGATTTCTCCAACAATCTCCCCTTTTTGATGGTGACAAAACTTTCATGTAGATTTGAACAACTTTGACCTGCAAAAACATTTCTCAAGCAATACGGCTATCTCATAAAGATTAATAAAACAACCAGACCCTGCATCCACAGAAAATTAGTTAGTCTTTCATGAGTAATACCATATGACAACACTTGATATAAATGCATATAGTCAAGCATCAAAATCCACAGCCAATTCAGTTCACTCAAGTCAAGTCATACTTAAAAACAAACATAACCATAAAAACAAATTTAAAGTCAAAGTTTAAAGTTCGTTCAAATTGCAATTCTCCCCCTTTTTGTCATCATTAAAAAGGTGAGAAAAACGTCAGGTCTGCTTGGGAATGTGCACGATCTGGAAATCTCCCACCGATTAGACTATGCCTTCTAGCCTCTTCAAGTCTTCCCTTAGATGAGCTACCTCCTTTCCTTTGGCATTGGCTTGAAGTTGTAGAGCTAGGTCTTTCATTTTGTCCTCCAGGGTAACTGAAGATGCTTGTCCAGCATTCTTCATGGCTTGAATTTCACAGTCCAGAGCATAGATTTGGCCCCACATTTCCAGAAGAACATCAAGAATACGACGAAAATCTGCAGAATTGTCCGTCTATGTACTTGCATTTGCTTTCTTAGATGGAGTGAATGCAGACAATGACGCTTCTATATAATCTTGCAGATTTGGTGTTGACGTATCGTGTCCTTCTTCAGGCAATTGAGAAGCCTGAAACTCTTCTAGGTCTACTGGAGATTGTCTTAGACCTTCACTATTGGCAGCATGAGGTGTGGACCTTTCTTGCTCGCCAACTCCCCCTATCTCTAGGACCTCAAAAGGGGAAGAATGATGATCATACTCTTCTGTGTATTGATTCCCCTTCTCTCCAGATTCAGCTATAGACTTTTCTTTCTCTTCTTCTCCTTCTTCTTCAGCTTCTTTCTCCTTCTCTCTATGTTCTTCTTCTTCTCTGTTCTTGGCTTGCTCCTCTTCTTCTCTCTCTCGCTTCTTCGAAGTTACGTCGATTGAGGTACAGAACGTCTAGTCCTTATCAAGGCAGTGATTGTGAGATCTTCCTCCTCATCTTCATCCTCCAAGATGAGAGTTTTCTTCTTTTTGGATGGGGCACCAATGGCCTTGTGACACCCCGAACCCTTCGCAGGTCGTCACCAGCACCGGTGTTACACTTAATTTCCTTTCACTATCTTGTACTTAATACAAGAGTCATTAATCACAGGCATTTTTTTTTTTTTAAAAACGAATCGGTCCCAATGCGACTCATAGCGGAAGCAAATTAAACATCACCATCTCTTCCCTTACTAACCATGATACCAATACACACCACTAATCATCAGAATATAAAAGATAAGCCATGCCACTTTTATTTACATATTATCGATGGGTTTTTCACGGGTCGATACAACAAAAAGGAGACCAAGATTTTCAGCCACACACTCAGCCTCATCCCAAAAAGATACTACGACCCCTAAAGAAGATCACATGACATCCCCCCATCTAACAGTGGTGGCTACTCCCAAAAGACGACACCAGCATCTCTACCCTTCACGCAACCATCACACCCATCCAGGTGCATCGGGTGGTGGTGTCGGCAACATCCCCCTAAACACTCCATCTCGGCGAACATGAACAGACAAAAACTCCTGGATGACTGGGCCCTCAGCCAGGCCCACGTCGTACATGACTAGCACACGCACTCGCTTAAATGTCAGTCCAGGGATAGTGACGTAGTCGATCTCCGTACATTCTACTTCTACATCTGACGGAATACCATAGAAGGTGCCTCGTGTGACGGTAGGAAGCGGCATCTTTCTAATCTGAAATGTTATCCCCAAAAGGGGTGAGTACAACTACTCAGCAGATAGGGAAATCCAATAACATTCCATTGCATCATGCATATCATCACACGTTGCAAGCATCACTTACCTTGTAACCATGCATATCATGCATTATCACATCATATATATCATCATCATCATGGCATATCATATATCACTATCATCATCATGGCATATCATATAATCATTATCATCATCATGACATACCATCATGCATATCATACCATGAATGATCATCATGTCACATCACACATCACCCTCATGCATTATCATGCATATACTATCATAGGTGATCATCATATCACATCACATGCCATCATCATCATGCATCATCATGCATATATTATTATATCATGGGTGATCATCACATCATATCACATCACATCATCCTCATCATGCATCATCATGCATATATTATCATATCATGGGTGATCATCACATCATATCACATCACATCATCCTCATCATGCATCATCATGCATATATTATCATAGGTGATCATCATATCACATCACATCACATCATCATCCATCATCATGTCATGAGATAATTATCATCTTTATCTTTCAATTTTGATCACCACATCACCCATTTCTCAAATCATCAATCTCATCATCAACCCTTCGGCGAAACCTCCGACGGGTTCCATCATCAATCTCATCATCAACCCTTCGGGCAGAAACCTCCGACGGGGTTCCTGGCTAACTCGGCCATCCCATGGCCACCAGGCTTCCGGCCCCCCACATTCCGGGCATCTCGCATCTCAACTAGCATCACGAGGCATTCCCTTCGGGCAAAAACCTCCAACAGGGCTTCCGGCCTTTACCCTTCTAGCCAGGCATCCCGCACCCAAATCCTAGTGTCGCGAGGCATTCCCTTCGGGCAGAAACCTTCGACAGGGCTTCCGGCCCCCACATTCCGGGCATCCCGAAACTCCCGGGAATCTCTGGAACTCCGCCACCAGGCCACCAGACAACATCCTCCACCACAACCTCTTTCTCATCCACATTTATCCTTTTATCTCAATTTAACATGGCAAATTGGCATGGCATCAAACAAATCACACTTGTATTTCAATTCACATGTCATACACATGCCAAAGCTTATTCACATATGCATTTCAACTTAATACATGTACAAAGACCTCATCAAACAAGTGCCACACAAATGGAATTGAATCCATGGCCAAATAAAAATCCATTTTATTTTATTATTTTATTATTTTATTATTTTATTATTATTTTATTATATTTATATATTTTCATAGATAAATATTTAATATTTATGATTTTCCCAAAATCATAATATTCAACAATCACTAATAGGATCACAATTTCATATAAAATTCATGGCCAAATTGAATTTCTTATAATTTCACAATTTTCACATAATAGCACCTTATATTCGGATAATGGCCAGACTTGCACAGTTTCCGAATAAATTTAATTAAAATACTCATATGGCCTTCAAAAATTACGAAATTTTACAGGGTGATATACAACACATTTTCGTACCTTTTTCATTGAGAACATTAAGCCAAATTCTTTTTAGATTAATTTCTATAGCCCTACGAAGCTTCTGGAATCACTACCGCGACGTCCAGAACACACTTCTCCGTATTTCTTAGATTTCACCCATCAAATCTCTTTAGTTTCCTCTGAAATTTGAGTATGTTATGTACCAATGTGTCCTTTACAATTTTCATGAAGAGATCTAGGTCAAATAACCAGATTTTGGTCACCATTTTAGTCCATGAAGTCTCGGGTATCTCGGTACACCTCACCAGAATCAACCATCTCCAAGATCTAACCGATTCACCAAGTTATACTTGTTATTTTTGCTTCAAATTTGAGTATGTTGTAGCTTAAGGTGTTTCCTACAACTTTCAAGAAGACAACAAAGTGATATCTCCAACAGAAATCAACATGCAAACAAGAAATCGACAAGAGGTCAGTGAAAATTTCGTAGATCTAAGTCTCCGTATAATAGAACTTTTGACCCCTCAAATCTCCATCGTTTTCCACGAATTTTTAGTATGTCATAGTACAAGACATCAGCTTCAACTTTCATGAAGACACCGAAGCCAAAATCGAACTCCAAACCCACATGCAAACTCGAACAAGCTACTGACTTCAACAAACCGAACGAGAACAGTCACACGGTTTGCAAAATATCAACTCTTACCTCGGTTTTTCGCACAAATCACACCTATAATCTAACATGAAAACACCACAACAAACATGCAAAGGAAGTTATGAACTCCACTTGCCTTAAAGAGGAACAAACGGCGATGAACGACGGCGTATGGACGGCGAACGAACGGCGAGCACACGGCTGCACCTCCCTCTCGGCTCCGCCTCCTCTCTCTCCCTCTCAGTTTCTCTCTTCCGCTCGGGCTCTCTCTCTCGTACACCTCTCTCTTTGGACGAAAATGAAGCAAGGAGTCCGGCCACTCTCTCTCCTAACCCCTTTTATACCCCCTTTAATCCCATGATTAGTAATGATTAACTCACCTCATGTCCAACCAATGCATGCTCTCCTTTGTGCCACATGTAATTTTTATTTTTGAAATTGAATGGGCTTGGGCTTAGGCCTATCCGGCCATTCCCCCTTGGGCTGGTCGAGCTCCCTTCTTGGGCCCTAATGGGCCGACTAGCTTGGCCCACCAAGCTTTAGGCTAATGGGCCCAAGGCCCATTTCAAAAATAACCCTCTTTTCTCTTCTTTTTTTTTTGAATTCCTTTTTATAATTATTTCTAAACTCAAATTTCATCTTGGCCAAAGTCTTGGGATATTTTTAATTATTGAAATTTAAATCATATGGCCAAGCATTAATCTATTAAATTTGAATTTCCACAATCACAAGCATAATTCATTTAAATTAAAAGACTAATTGGCTAAGGCATAAGCCAAAAGAAATTCTATCACCTAATCAAAGATTTTTAACACACCTTAAGGCTCGGCCTTGAATTTCGGGATGCCACAGGCCTCCTTCCCTTTTCTCTTTGAAGCAGACGGTACTGGAGACTTCACTCTGAATTTCTCCATTGCCTTGGAAAGTTCTTTCAGACGCATCTTCGTCAACATCTTCAAACCTACCACCATCTTATCGCACGGTCGAACACAAAGTGTATGTGGCGGTTCATTATTCATGTGTCTGAAGATCTTGGTCACCAGACCTGGGTAAGGCAATTGTCCCTTGTCCTTCGACATTGCTCTGTACATGTGAAAGAGAATAGTGTGAGGGAGAGAGAACTTCTTCCCTGAGTTGATTGCGTACATCAATTTTGCCTCGGAATTAGACACATCAGTATTTGATGTAGACTTGGGCCTGATGCAATTGATCACAATTTTGTGCAGCACAATATTGATAGCACGCATCCTTGAATAGATGATTCTTCCCTCTATATTTCTATCTTTGACAAGTTCCATTGAGGCACGAGCAACTGAGACTTTGATTGGTTGATAACGTCATCGTTCGACTCCAATTATGTCCGCCAACATGTCCATGTCTACCACATAATCCTGGTCTCGAACACTGAATGATATTATATTCGCATCTAAGAAGCTAAGATTCGAATAGAAGTATGCTGTTAATTGCGCATATCCGTCTGTGGTATCGATGCAAAATTGTTCCAGTTGAAGCAGATTGAACTTCTCCCTTAAGTTCACATTAACGGCATCCAAGAAATCGCAATCGACACTCCTAGGGTTTATCACCCCTCGTTTCAGCAGTCTGAAGAACAGATTCTCTTGTTCCTTTGATTTAAATAACTCCATCCTCTTTCCCTTCACCTTCGCAGCAATACCCATTCTAGGTTGAAAATCACTGAACATTTTATCATCATCGTTTCCTTCAGTCGAATTAGGTCCCGACATATGAGGGTCACTTGGAATGTTCTCAAGTGCTTCCCCAGCCTTTCCCTTGGGAGCAATTCCCAAATCCTCCATTTTTCTCAGAAAGATATACTCCTTCCCATAATTCTTGTCTTTAAGAAAATCATCCACTTATTTCAACGGAGTCCTAGTACTTTTCAACGCACAGTAGAGTTTGTAAATAAACGAGGGTTTTTGGACTCTTACGGTCTGCGTCCTCGATTATCTCTTCCTCCGGTTGTTGACTTGCATCTTGTGGGGTAGATGGCATTGAGTGACGTGGTGGAGAGTGAGTCGGGCTCTGTTGCTGACTCAATAATTCTTCCTCTTCGGTGAGATCAAAATGGGTAGGTCCCTCCTTCATTCTCTATGGTCCCCTGTTCACGATTCTTGAAGACTTCCTCAAAGAAGACATCATTCCTTGTCGCTGAAAGATTCCTTTACTTGCTTTCCCAAGAAAAGATGACAACTTTCTCGAAGATGAACACGAAATAGAAACCGGATTGGGAGGAGAATGCCTTTTAGGGTTTTGAAGATTGGGTGAAAAGGAAAACTATGTATATAACTCAGTTTTGAAAAGGGAAGTTCAATCGGCACAAGGAAAGTGTACGAACACCTCTTTTCGAAATCAATAACTGCCAAAATTAATCCTTTTGAAAAGACAAGATTTTGTTTTTCATGGAGACTATAAAATAACTGAATGAGAGATCGTACCTTTTCGAATAATACGTTTAGATAAAATAGCAACTTACAATCTATAGCCATCAATGTCTGAGTCTGAGGATTTAGAGTCTGAGAGATTAGAGTCTGAGGGTTGGCGAGTCTCTGACTTTAACTTCATCGAGCTTCACAATGTTGAGTCTGGAACGGATAAAATCGAATTGATTTTTCTCCAAAGGCTTTGTGAATATATCCGCTAGTTGACTTTTTGAATCAACAAATTGAATCGAGATTTCTCCATTTTGAATATGATCTCTAAAGAAGTGATGTCGAATCTCTATATGCTTTGCTCTTGAATGAAGGATTGGATTTTTGGTGAGATTGATTGCGCTGGTGTTGTCACATTTGATTTCTGTGCATGAGTCTTCAATCCCAAAGTCTTGTAACTGTTGTTTTATCCATAAAATTTGCGAACAGCAACTTCCAAGAGCAACATACTCTGCTTCTGTTGTTGAGAGAGCCACAGTGCTTTGTTTCCTTGAAAACCAAGACACTGTTCTACTTCCAAGCAACTAGCAAGTTCCTGAAATACTCTTTCTATCAACTCTACAGCCGGCCAGATCTGCGTCTGAATATCCTAGAAGATTAAAGTCCCCATTCTTAGGATACCAAAGACCGATGCTTGAAGATGAAGCAACGTATTTAATGATACGTTTTGCAGCACTGAGATGGGATTCTCTAGAATCTGATTGAAACCTAGCACAGATGCAAACACTCAACAAAATGTCAGGTCTAGAAGCAGTTAGATAAAGAAGTGAACCAATGATGCTCCTGTACAGCTTTTGATCAACTTTCTTCCCTTCTTCATCTTTGTCTATCTTCAAAGAACTTGACATTGGTATATCAGTCTTCTTGCAATTTTCCAATCCAAACCTTTTGACAAGATCATTAGCATATTTTTCTTGGTAAAAGAAAGTTCCTTCCTTCAATTGCTTTACTTGAAGACAAAGGAAGAATGTTAATTCACCCATCATACTCATTTCAAACTCATCTTGCATAGACTTTCATTAGATGATCCAAAAATAATATCATCCACATATATTTGAACAAGTAAAAAACTTTTGTTTTCCTTTTTGATAAATAAAGTAGTATCTACTTTACCTTTGACAAAACCATTCTGTAATAAGAACTTACTTAGTCTGTCGTACCAAGCTCGAGGTGCTTGCTTTAAACCATACAAAGCCTTTTTCAGTCTGAAGACTGAGTCTGGCTTCTTTGGGTCTTCAAACCCAGGTGGTTGTTCCACATATACTTCCTCTTGGATAAATCCATTTAGGAAAGCACTTTTGACGTCCATTTGGAATAACCTGAAATTTTTATAACAAACAAACGCAAGTAATAATCGAATAGCTTCTAACCTTGCTATAGGAGCGTAAGTCTCATCATAGTCTATTCCTTCTTCTTGCGTATATCCTTTGGCCACGAGTCTTGCTTTGTTTCATACGACTTTTCCTTTTTTATTCATCTTGTTTCTGAACACCCATTTGGCTCCAATAACAGTTTTACCTTTGATTTAGATGTCAATTCCCATACATCATTAATGTTGAACTATCTGAGCTCTTCTTGCATAGCTTCGATCCAGCTTTCATCAGATAAAGCTTCTTCTATGCTTTTTGGTTCAATTTCAGAAATGAGAGCCACAGCGCTAGACTCTTCACGTCTTTTGGATCTAGTGCGTATTCCTTCATTAATTTCGCCAATAATGAGATCTTTGGGATGACCGGACTTATGCTTCCGATTCTTGGTTGATTTGTCTCGGATGATGATCTCTTTCTTTATTTGAATCTTCATGAACATCTTGATGCTGGTCTTCCGAGTCGAGATACTTCTTGAGTTGTAAGCTTTGGAAGGTCTCGGAGCAGGTTCGGACTCTTCATACTTGAGTCTGATCGGATTCATCTTGCGTAGAGTCTTGAAATTTGATATTTATTGACTCCTCCACGACTGGCTCTTCTTGTTATAGACTCGTAGGCTTTGCTTGATGTAGAATATCCAAGGAAGATGCCTTCATCTGATCTTTCTTCAAACTTACCAACTCGATCTTTTGCATTTTTCAATATAAAGCATTTGCAACCGAACACATGAAAGTATGAAACAATGGGCTTCTTACCTTTGAATAACTCATAAGGGGTTTTCTCTAGAATAGGTCTTAGGAAGACTATTGATGATATAGCATGCTGTTGAAACAGCTTCAGCTCAAAATCGTGAAGAAATTTTACTTTCAATTAAAAGAGTTCTAACCATTTCTTGAAAAGATCTATTCTTTCTTTCCACAACTTCATTTTGCTGAGGAGTGTATGGAGAGGAGAACACATGCTTAAATCCAGATTCATCACACAATTTTGTAAAATCTTGATTTTCAAATTCACCTCCATGATCTATTCTTATACTTGAGATAACACATCATTTTTCATTTTGAACCTTTTTAGCAAATTTTTCAAAATACGAAAAGGTTTTTAACTTACTTGCAAGGAAATATACCCAAGTAAAACGGGAGTAATCGTCCACAATTACTAGGCAGTATTTCTTACCTCCAATACTCTGGGTTCTGGTTGGTCTGAAGAGATCCATATGCAGCAACTGTAGTACATGATTAGTGGAGACATGATTTATTGGCTTAAATGAATTTCTTACCTGCTTTCCCAGAATACATGGTGTGCATGAATCGGACTTTTGGTATGGTAATTTGGGTAGACCTCAAACAAGCTGCTTTGATGAGATTTTAGCTAATTGCTTCATGTTGACATGACCAAGCTTTTTGTGCCATAAGCTTGCTTCATCTTGAATTGAGATTAGGCATTGCGATTCATTTAGATTCATGTCTAAGAGGTAGATATTTCCATGTCTTCGACCCATGAAAGACTGAGTGGAGTCTTTACTGATTCCAGAGCATATTCCTTCTTGAAAGGAGATCTTGAAACTAGTATTACACAATTGGTTAATGCTGAGAAGGTTATAATTGAGTCCTTCCACTAGAGAAACATTGCTTATTGTGAGATTTCTAATTTTCACAATTCCAAATCCCACAATATTTCCTTTGCCGTTTCCTCCAAATGAAATTTTTTCACTATTCACTTGAATAAGTTTTATGAAGCAATTTGAGTCTCTTGTCATGTGTCTTGAACATCCGCTGTCAAGATATCACTTTACCTTTTTCTTGAAGGAGACCTGCATTTAACAGAGAGTCTCAAGTCTTTTTTGGTACCCAAATTTTCTTGGGTCCTTTGGTGTTAGTAGGATAAACATTATTAGGCCATACTTTCTTAACAGGCTTCCAAACCATAAGACACTCTTTTTCAAAGTGATCCTGACTGTTACAATTTGAACACCTTAGAGCATTTCGACCTACAGATTTTACAAAAACTTTCTTGGAATGTTTTTGTAAGCCTCTTTCGACAGTCTTTTCTTAATTCTTTCTTTTACTTTAGGAAAATCAATCAAAGGAATTGTTTCTGCTATCATACCTAGACCAGACTTATTGAAGTAAGGTCTTTGAACTGAAAGAACTTTTTCAAGTTTTTCGGATCCTATCGAAAATTTCTTTGAAATATTTGATAAATCAGTTTTTAAAAAAGCATTTTCTTTCAAAAGATTATCTTCTTTTTCTTTAAGAGTAGAAACATTCAAGTCTAAACTTTTAACTCTTTCTTCTAAAATGTTTTTCTTTTGTTTTAGTTCTGAGTTTTCCTTTTTAAGTTCAGAAATCCTTTTGAGAGAAGTCTTAAGGCTAAGACACAGTTCATCAATGTATTTACAGACTTTGATAGGAATTTTAAAATCACTTACCTCGAATTCGCTATCTGAGTCTGATCCAGAATCTGAGTTTGAGTCTGAATGAGCCATCAAACATATGTTGGCATATTCATTATCACTTTCTTCACACTCTGTATCACTCCAGGTTTCGGCTTTGAGAGCTTTTCGAAACTTCTCAGCTTTTCCTCTTTTCTTCTTAGAAGAGGATAGTTGGGTCTGATGTATCCCTTTTTCTTACATTCGAAGCAGACTACATCTTTGTTTGGTTCCTCATCATCAACAAACTTGGTCTGTTGTCTTTGGAAATTTTGTTTCTTTGAGTTGAACCTTCTTCCTTTTCTATTCAGTTTTCTGAATCTTCTTATCATGGAGCAAGCTCCTCATCGTCCATATCATCTTCTGAATTTGTATCATCAGAATCATCATTTGATTTTAATGCAATGGATTTCTTACCTCTTAGATCTTCGTCTTCATTAATTCGTTCCACTTCATAAGACTGAAGAGTTCCAATCAGCTCGTCAACAGATAGTAGCATAATTCTTTGTGTCTCTCTTATTGAAGTCTTTATATGATTCCAATCCTTGGAGAGTCCACGCAGTAGCTTGTTCACCTTCATGGGATCAGAAATTTTTTGTCATTAATTCTCAAGACCATTGACTCTCAAGACCATTGACAATATCTGTAAAATGACTAAACATGTCAGTTATAGATTCTCCTGGTTTCATTTTGAAGGCTTCATATTGACCGAGGAGAATGTTAATTCTGGTCTCCTTCACTCGATCTGTTCCTTCATAGGTGATATGTAATATGTCACATACTTCTTTTGCTGTAACACAAGAAGATATTCTGTTATATTCAGTTGGTGACAAAGCACAATATAAAGAGTAAATTGCTTTTGCATCGAGTGCTTGTCTCTTGTTTATCTCTTCCTGAGTCATTCCGCTGGTTTCAATTTCTTCCCTTTTTCAGAGACTGATGCAGCAGTAGGTGTGGCATCCCAAAATTCATTATAATCTCTAGTTACGTTAAAGTCTATGAATAGATGATGGAAGTACCATCAAGTTATTTTATAGCCATTTAATTCATAATTTGCAATAAGATTTATGGCCAAGCTTTTAATGGACAAGTATTTGGTAGGAAAGAAAATCCTATCATTGGCCATGTGTTTTATAAATTGGAATTTATGGATTTATGATTTCAAGTTTTATGGCCATATGAAATCATAATTTAGTATTTATATAAATGGGGATTTAAGATAAATTATTAAAAGTGAAATGGACTTATCTTGGGCTATTTAAGTTTGGGCTTTAGGCCCAAGTGAGATGGGCCTAAAGTGGGCCATAAGCCCGGCCCATGAAGCCCATTGGGCCGTCGGTGCATGAAGGGGGAGGAGGAGCAGCCGCATGGCCTCCAAGTGTCTTCGGCCAAGGAGACACTTGTCTCCTTCTTAGGGACAAGTGTCCCCCATGCAAGAGAAGATTGCATGCATATATAAAGATACAACCAAAGAGAGAGAGAAAGGGAGAGAGAGAGAGTGTGGCATTCGGCCAAGAGAGTGAGCCGAGAGAGAGTGAGTTGCGAGAGAGGAGAGGGGAGGCCAAGAGAGGAGGAGAAGGAACCATCGCCGTGATCGTCGCCGGTGTGCCGCCGTTCGTGAGGTCTAGAGGCAAGTTGGGAATCCACTTTCCACTCTTGCACCAATGTTTTCGCATGAACTGTTTGGAGTCAGAAACTTGTTTGAGCTTGCATGTGTGTTTAGAGTCCGATTTTGGTTTCGATTTCTTCATGAAAGTTGTAGCTAACATCTTGTACTACAACATAATAAAATTTCGTGGAAAATGATGGAGATTTGTGGGGTCAAACTCTCATCCTACGGAGATGCTAGATCTGGAATATTTTCGTGTGAACTGTTGGAGTCAGAATGTTGTGAGAGATTGCATGCATGTTTAAAGTTCGATTTTGGCTGTGATGTCTTCATGAAAGTTGAAGCTAACATCTTGTACTATGACATACTAAAAATTCGTAGAAAACGATGGAGATTTGAGGGGTCAAAAGTTCTATTGTACGGAGACTTTAGATCTGCGAAATTTTCACTGACCTCTTGTCGATTTCTTGTTTGCATGTTGATTTCTGTTGGAGATCTCACTTTGTTGTCTTCTTGAAAGTTGTAGGAAACACATTAAGCTACAACATACTCAAATTTGAAGAGAAATGAATGAGTGTAGCCTAGTAAATCGGCTAGATCTTGGAGATGGTTGATTCTGGTGAGGTGTACCGAGACACCCGAGATTTCATGGACTAAAATGGTGACCATAATCTGGTTATTTGACCTAGATCCCTTCATGAAACTTGTAAAGGACACCTTGTTACATAACATACTCAAATTTCAGAAGAAACGAAAGAGAATTGATGGGTGAAAACTAAGAAATTCGGAGATGAGTGTTCTGGACGTCGCGGTCGTGGTTCCAGAAGCTTCGTAGGGTTGTAGAAATAAATCAAGAAATAATTTGGCTTAGAGTTCTTAATGAAAAAGGTACGAAAAAGTGTTGGCTATCACCCTGTAAAATTTCGTAATTTTTGGAGACCGAATGGATATTTTAATGGAGTTTATTCGGAAGCTGTGCATTGGGTTTAAATCCGAGAATTTTAGGATGTTTTTGGGAGAAATTGTGAAATTATGAGAAATTCAATTTGGCCATGAATTTTGTATGAAATTGTGATTCTATTTGTTTGTTTAATGATTGTTTGAATATCATGATTTTGGGAAAATCATAGATATTAAATTTAATATTTATATATGGAAATAAATAAATATATAATAATAAAATAATAAAATAATAATAAAATAAAATAAAATATATTTTTATTTGGCCATGGATTCAACTTCATTTGTGTGGCACTTGTGTGATGAGGTCTTTGTACATGTATTAAGTTGAAATGCATATGTGATAAAGCTTTGGCATGTGTATGACATGTGAATTGAAATGCAAGTGTGAGTTGTTTGATGCCATGCCAATTGCCATGTTAAATTGAGATAAAATGATAAATGTGGATGAGAAAGAGGTTATGGTGGATGATGTTGTCTGGTGGCCGAGTGGCATAATTCCAGAGAATTCCCCGGGAGTATCGGGATGCCCGGTGGTATACGGTACGTAATTCCAGGGGAAGCCTGGTGGTATGTCGGTACATAATTCCGGAAGCCCTGTCGGAGGTCTTTGCCCGAAGGGAATGCCTCGCGATGCCAGGATTTGGGTGCGGGATGCCCGGCTAGAAGGGTAAAGGCCGGAAGTCCGGTTGTATCGCGGATACATGCCCGGAGGTTCCTCGTGATGCTAGTTGGGATGCGAGATGCCCGGAATGTGGGGGGCCGGATGCCCGATTGTATCTTGGATACATGCCCGGAGGTTTTTCTCGCATGAGATGCGAGTGTAAAATATGAGATAAAATTTATGATTTGAGAAATGGGTGATGTGGAGACCAATTGAAAAGTAAAAGTGGAAATTAAACCATAATATGATATGCATGATGATATGCATGATGGTGATGATATGATATGAGGATCACCCATGGTATGATATGCATGATGATATGCATGATGATGGTGATGATATGTGATATGATATGATGACCACCCATGGCATGATATGCATGATGATGGTGATGATATGTGATATGATATGATGATCACCCATGGCATGATATGCATGATGATATGCATGATGATGGTGATGATATGTGATGTGATATGATGATCACCCATGGCATGATATGCATGATGATATGCATGATGATGGTGATGATATGTGATGTGATATGATGATCACCCATGGTATGATATGCATGATGATATACATGATGATGATGATAATATGTGATGTGATGATGTCATGATAAGAATGACACGTATGATATAATGATGCCATGATGATGATTATGATAATGATATATGATATGACATATGTAATGTGATGATGCCATGATGATGATGACACATGTAATGTAATGATGTCATGATGATGATGACATGTGTGATACGATGATGATACATATGTATATGTTATAACTTGATGTGATGATGCATGATAGTATGCGCATGGCTTCAAGGTAAGTGATGCCTGCAATGCATGTATGACTTGTATGATGCATTGAGTGGTTATTGGATTTCTTTACCTGCTGAGTGGTTGTACTCACCCCTTTTGGGGACCAACATTTCAGATTAGTAGATGGATTGAGCGGTTGGATATGACCGCAAGGGGAAGGATAGCAAAGGAGGGAACCTTTGGACGCCGACACTGGTTGATGGACCTTAAGCATACGATTGTGGGAGGAGATGTCGGTCATCTTTTAAAGTATAGCCGAGTATAGAAACATTGGCATTTCGATGTACTGACTAAAGATGTCCGTATGCTTTATGTAAATAAAACGTGTCCGGCTTTAACTTATATAAGATGTTTAGTAGGTGTGCATCGATTTCTGAATGTAGGGAAGGGAGTTGTTGGATGCATACCTGCAGGAAATTTACTCTCCTTACCTGGTTCTAAGTCTAGGTCCATTCATGGTATCAGAGCCAATGGTTTCGTTTTTGATATTATCCATTCCATGCGCTTGATAGGTGAATCCAGTGCTGAGAAGATCTTTCTACATCATGACAGATCCAGAAATTCTCGAAGCACCTATTTCTCTTGCTCCTTCTCCTTCTTCTTCATCCTCAGCCCTCTCAGAATTCCGTGTTTCTAATGCTTCTAAGATAGACTATCTTTACGAAGTCTCTCTTAGCGATGAAACCAAGATCTCAGAAACTCAGCTTCCACTTATGAACCCCTATTCAGCTTTTGCTAAACCCACTTCATCATTTTCACCTATCCGCTCCATTCGTCAACTTATCCACCAGACTCCAAAGCAAGTAAAGGAGTACGTCCAGTCCTCCAAATTCGATCAGCATCCAATTCCTGCTACTGAAAAGGAGTACTTTGTTACTCTTCAGATCCCCCCAGAATTTCCCAGACAATGGGTACAGCAGGGATATTCTCATGTCCACTATGGAGCTGTTCGTCTTGCTCTTACCTTCCATAGTCGTAAAGGTTTGCCAGTAGTGGCAAGAATTGCCTTGTTAGATACCAGGTTTTTACAATACCAGCATGCTTGCATCGGTACTGTTCAAACCACCTTGAATGCTGGAACAGTCTTTGTGACTCTGTATCCAAACTTCAACATCGCTCTATCAGACCCGCAACTACTTTCTTTTCTGAAAGTACAAGTCTAGCTCACTGGAGCCCCTCAAATTGCTGAATCTGTAGCAGCTACCCTACATTACCAGATGGTTTATCGAGTGCAGAATCATGCCCTCGACCTCAACTTTAACAATGGAAATGAAGATGCTTTGTTCATCTCCATGCAGAATGACCAAGCGTCATGCATCCATGTTCCCAGACAAATCCCAAGGGATACGTTGGCCAAGCTCCTTCCAGAGACTTGGATTACCAACTATGAAAAGCTACACCAGCATAACAAGCCTTTTCAGTCCACGGACTCAGAGTTCGTAAGAAAAAAAGATGGAACTGTTTCCATCAAATTTGGCAAAGAAAAGGAAGAAGCTCCTTCTATCTTTCAAACCATCTTCACAATTGAGCCATGTGTTCCAGACTCCATTTCTGAACCGGACCCCAAAAAGCATATTCGACACTTCAATAGTGATGGGCATCCTGTCCATTACTATAAAGACAAGTACGGTCATTGCTTTTGGGATCCTTTTTGCCAATGTTCCTACTGCCTAAACTCTCCAGACGAGGTAGATCCTTATGCAAGATCTCCTCCTCGACGGAAAAAGCCAAAGGATAAGGTGTACCAAAGGTACTTGAACGGAGACCCCTCCGTTGATACTCTAGGTGAGTGTGACAAATACCAGTTTATGGTCTCTTATGCACCACCTCCACCACCAGAGTCCAGTACCAAGTCCCAAACCCTACCAGATCTACCAAAATCACCACCACCTTCTCCTTCTCAGAAAAAGCAAGCCCTCTCTCCATTTTATAAGCCGATCCTCAAATGGGCTAAGAAACATTCTTACCCGCTTGAAATCCCAGCAGAAGCACCACCCACTTCTTCTATTGCCATGTTCCGGATCCGACTTTCCCCCTCTTGTCAAGGAAAGTTCTAAACTCTCATTTCACTACGAGAGGAGTTTATTGATCCGCATGGCGAGATACCGCCATCTTCCTAAAATTCCTACCCCCACGAGATGTGGATGAACATGGAAGACAGAAGAAAACCTCTGCTGCTGAAGCCGTTCTAAATTGGCAAACAGAAGCTCTGTTAGCACAAAACAATGCCTTCAAGGCTATTGATTCCAAGATCGGAACCGTGCAACAAGATCTCCGAAGATATGATGAAAGTACCAAGAAGATACTTTCCGAATTCCGAAAAGGCTTCATGCCTTGGAATCGAGACAACATCTTGGGTACCACTTTCTTGAAAGTCCAAAGCCAGAAATAGACAAACTCAAGAAGCAGATTCAACTCCTTGAAGAAGGAAGGTTCAGACCTTTCGATCCACTCGCACCCTCGGTTCGAACCGGGTATGTACCCCCAGCTCCACAAACATCTGTTTTTGCCGGTATCCCGAAGATACTTCCAGAGAGAATCAGATATACGAGATCGTCTCAAAGCTTTGAAAAAAGAAAAGGGCAAAGAGAAAACACCTCCAGAATCAAGCTCAATTGTTATAAGAGAAAGACCAGACCAAAGACCAGACCAGATGATGTTATCAAATCCATTAGAATCCTTTTGAAGGATCTAGGTAAGCAAGAATTTGATCCTATTGCCCAACAGCCTGAGCCTGATCCTATTGTCCCAGAAAAGCCGATTCTGCTTACTGAACAAACCTCCTCTACTACATCAGACTCAGCATCCCTTTCCTCTTTCTCATCTTTCTCAGACCATACAGTTGATTCTACTCCTATCGTTCCACCAACTTCACAAATATTCATGGCTGATACTCCTCCTGACTATGACTATGAGATGGAATCAAACTATGCTGATCCAGAATTTGGACAGACAAGTAATCCTTCCAGAAATGATTCCACCAGACATGTGTCTATGGCATCAAAACAATTCTTCTCCATTGATGATATTCCCTATCCAGAATGGCCAGAAAGACTTGAAGAGTTTCATACTTGGTTGTGTACACAATCCATTACCAACCATGATATGAATGATGTCCTTTACAATTTTGTTACCAGATTCACAGGGAGCCTCAAATTCTGGTGGCAAGGACTCACAGAACAAGATCAGCTCACGTTTCTGTTGTCACCCAATTTCAGCCATGCCCTTACTTACCTATATCATACTTTTGTGGGAACCCCTGGAGATCTCAAAGAACTAAAAAGAAGAGAATTCTTTGAAAGAAGATGCTGCTCCCTCCAGAAAAGGCATCTTGATAAGCATTATCGACTGATGCTTCAGCTCTTTTATCAAATTGGCGCAGATCCAAATCTGAAGCATGTTTTCCTCACTTCCATTCCAAAAGAGCTATCACAAATGGTTGAAAGATCTTTCTTTGGAAAGCAAAGAAGGATACAAGATGTTCCCTTGGGAGAAATTCAGCAAGAAGTCCATCTATGCCTTGAAGAATTATGCTTAAAGCACCAAATGGTTCGAACTTACATCACAAATGACAAGCGTCTTGAAACAGCTTGTTCCCATCAGAAGTTAAAGATCAAATGCTCCAAGCAAGATTGTGATGGTACTTGTGGCCAGTATTCCCGGAAGAAGAAGCACTACAAGAAATATTCCATAAAGAAATCCAGACATGGCTCCAAGCATTTCCGGAAAAAGAAGAAATGGCGATACCTACGCAAAAGGAAGGATCGCACAGGCCATAAGAAATCAAGCCGTTGCTACATCTGCAACAAGAAGGGACATTTTGCCAAAAATTGTCCTCAGGCGAAAAAAGGTCAGAATCATCTAATAGAGAATGAAACAGGTTTTTCACTTGAAAATGATGATATTGAATCATTATTCTCTGTTGATGATGAGCCAACTGAACAAACTCTTTGTGTCATTCCTTTTTACCAAACTTCCAGTGAAACTGAGTCTGACTCAGAATCTGAAGACATCTTTCACATATCTCCCACATCTTCAGAGTTAAATCCTGACATATTCTCAAGTCAAACTCACTGTCCTCATTTTCCTGTAAAAATCCTCACTTCGAAGTTTGCCAAGCCTATCAATGTCATTGCTCTTATTGACACAGGAGCCAGTTGCTCCATTCTAGACACAAAAGTTCTACCTGAAGAATTCTGGACCCCTTACATCCGATACTTCAATTCTGCTTCAGGAGATACTTTCTCCACAAATGTTAGAACCACACCGATCCACCGTCCGTTTCTTCCTCGGTGTTCCTTAACCACAAAGATTTTTGGATCAAGCCTTCCCAATAAAGATTTGATAATTGGGTGGGATATCATGACTCAAATCTCTCAACAACGATTCATTCCCGGAAAAGGTCTTAGATTTAAGGATCAATTCTCTGAGTTCGTTAACATTCGGAGACTCTTTTCCATTGAGATGAGTCTACTAGATCCAATCATGCAAAAATTGCTTGAATCATGCTCGAATCTCATTCGAATTTGCCCAGAAATGTTCTCATCCTTTATGGGAAAACCCTGAGTTCTTTGTCCGACTTCCCTTCAAAAAGAACGAAGATATAAATCCAACCAAGGCGAGTCATATGGGAATGAACCCAGAACACTTGGCTCTAGCCCAAAGGGAATGCTCAGAATTATTACAGCAAGGCCTTATTGAAATTTCAAATTCTCAATGGGCTTGTGAAGCTTTTTATGTCAATAAACGTGCTGAGCAAAACAGAGGAAAAATGAGATTGGTAATCAATTATCAACCTCTCAACCTCTTTCTCCAAGATGATAAATTCCCTTTGCCATCCAGAGATTCTCTCTTTGCTGGTTTAACTAAAGCCCACATTTATTCCAAATTCGACCTCAAAGCAGGATTTTGGCAATTGGGTATTCATCCTGAAGACAGATCCAAGACAGGATTCTGTATCCCGAACCAGCACTTCCAGTGGAAAGTTCTCCCTTTTGGCTTAAAGGTAGCACCATCCCTCTTCCAAAAAGCCATGTGTCGTATTTTCCAGCCAATTTTGGCAAGTGCGGCAATATACATCGACGATATTCTGCTCTACAGCCCTGATGAGCACAGCCACTGCCAACTCCTTGAGAAATTTGCGGAAATTGTGAAGCAACATGGCATTATGCTTTCTCAGAGGAAAATGAATATTGCCCAGACAGAAATTGAATTTCTTGGTATGCACCTCAACAAAGGTACATACTATCCAGGGCCACATATTGCTCAAGAATTATTGAAGTTTCCTGAAGATAACTTCACGACAAAACAAGTTCAGCAATTTCTGGGAATAATTAATTATCTCAGAGATTTTGTCCCCAACATTGCAAAGCTCCTCATTCCTTTGCAATCTATGCTGAAAAAGAACTCCCCACCTTGGGGAAAAACTCAAACCAAAGCGATTCTTTGAGCTTAAGGAGATTATGCGGAATCTCCCACCACCGCAAATACTATCAACGGAGTAAAAGAATTCTTCAAACGACGCCGGTGATGAATCTTGGGCAGCCGTTCTATTCGAAGAAATTGATGGTAAGAAACACCTCTGTGCTTACAAAAGTGGAAAGTTTTCTCAGTCCGAAATGCATTACCATTCCACTTTTAAAGAAATCCTAGCAGTAAAAAATGGGATCAAAAAATTTGAGTTTCATCTCATTGGCCATCATTTTCTGGTAGAATTAGACATGGCATCTTTTCCTCAGATGACCAAGTTTAAACAAAAGCAGATTCCAAACCCTCAACTGCTTCGATGGGCTGAATGGTTTTCAAAATACTCTTTTGAAACCAAACACATTCCTGGAAAAAAGAATGTACTTGCTGATTTTCTGTCAAGACCCAAGGCACCAGCTGAAATCAACATGTACATCAAGAGACCTGCGTTCCATATGCTCAATCATGGTGTCAAGTACAAGATTGAGAAGATCAAAGATTTACCAAGCTGGAAATTTCCCCAGGAGATTATTCAGCAAATCCAGAACGATAGTCTTACTGAGAACTTGGAGAACCTCATGTGGCAAAGTCACATAGACCTATTCAGATTCAATGGAGGTTCGATTCTTTATCCTTTCGGGCTCAATTTGAATTATCCTTTCATTCATCCTCTTATTTGGAAAAAAGATGATTTCCCTGATCAGCTCAAAACGCTGTTATGATACTTAACTAATAAGTACTTAATAGCCTTTGAAATCCCCACCAGAAGATTTATTGCAAATCTCACAAGGATATTCATGCTCGGAAGAAATGTCGAAAATGAATGTGATAAGAATCTTTTAGACTTTCTAAATTGGTTCCATCATCCTACATGTTGGAAACAAGACTTAGAAAGAGAACTAAGAACCATGACACCAAACCCTGAAGTTCACACCGTCCTGTTTTTCCGACGCCCATGGACTTTTTGCAGAAATAATGGTACTATTCTTGATAGACCACTTGAAATAGGAACCACAACCTATAAGCCTCACTTGAATAGCCGAGAAGCTCGGATTCACAAATCTTATCCAAGATCTGTCAGATTCTGTGAAAACGAGTATCGAGAACTCCAGAGAATCCTATGCCAAGAAAACAAAACCATTCCCGAAGACATTTGGAATAATGCAACCACTACGTGGGATCATTATGACCTAGTACCGAAGCCAAGGAAGCACTCAATCGGTACGGACAAGCTACATCGTCCCGGGAGCATGAAATGACAAGCGAAGATGACATTGTCCAGTCCACTCAAGACCCCTATGCACGTTTTGGAGGTCCTCTGTCCCAGGATCCCTACGAACACGGATCTTCGTCCTCATTCCAGAACATTGACACATCATATTATGCACAAACCTCAAATTGGCCTCAGCCAAGCATCCCAGCTCCCACTGATGATGAAAATACAAACTGGGCAGAAGAAGAAGCATCTCACTGGGCTCATGTACAGGCATCCTCGTCAAGAAGGCTGAATCAAATCCTCTCACCTGAAGATCTTGAAGCACTCCAGCAGAAATACGAGGCTCATCTCCTAGAAAACAGCTCGGATGACTCAGACTCTGTCTGTAGCTACAATGCCCGCGACGGACGAGACCGTTGAGTCCGTACAATTTCACTGTGGCAGAGTTACTGTTCACTTTTACTGTAGCACTAGGCTAGGGAAAGTACTGTTCACGCATACGATTCTTGTTCATAGTGTGCGAATAATTCCCTCCCGAAAATTTCTGGAGCCCCCGTTTGTACCCGGACCCATGAGCTTGGTCCTTGTTTGTTGCCTTGTTACCTCATTTTGCCTATATAAGGCCATGAGGGTGTATTGTGTTGGGCGAGTCCCTCGAAGTAAAGTGTGTGCTTTATGAAAATCTCTCCATGGCTTTCTAAATCCCTCTTCTTCTCTAGCCTGGTATGATCCTTCAAGAAATGCAGCTTGGGTAGGTTAGAAACGTTTCCATCCTGGTAATTTTTGGGTGTCTCTAGGCTCTGAACTAAAGGGCTGAGTAGTTTTCTGCTAAAAGGCTGTCCCTGAAGGGCTTGAACGGGAGTTGTTCGCCCAATGTGGGATGCATACTTGCAGGAAATTTACTCTCCTTCCCTGGTTCTAAGTCTAGGTCCATTCATGCGTAAGGGACCAATCGAATAAAAAAAAATGTGTAAACCCCCAAGTTGTATGGACCCGCTGCAACTAAAAATGGTATCAGAGTGACTTGTTATTTGCGAAAGAAAAAGGAAAAGCGAGCTATGGTGACTCTAGCGAATCGGGGGCCGTCGAGGGTGCCACGGTAGGAGTGATTCCTCTTTCCACAACGTCCCATTCCAGAGGATCCTTTAATCGTAGGAAAGCTTTCATCTTGTTCTTCCAGATGTTGTAAACATTTCCATCAAAGTAGGGTGGTTTGGTATTGCTTTGCCCTTCCACCAGTCCTGATGCTAGCATACTAGCCATGGATCTTTTACTACGAAGTAAAACACTTTAAATAAAGTAAGAACACGGGCTCTGATACCAATTGAAATAGCTAGTACGAGTACCTAGAAGGGGGTGAATAGGTATATAAAATATTTTTCTTGATGATTGCACAGTACTTAGACAGTTGAAGGATTTACGACAAATAATAATCAACATAAGACTGAGTAAAGGAAAGAGAGAATTGAACACGCGGTTTATAGTGGTTCGGCTTGATTCAAGCCTACGTCCACTCTTCTGCACTGACAGCTAATTCGCTAGATTCCACTATGAACAACGAGATGTTACAGCGTTGATGTTCCTTGATTTCTAGGTGTAGATGATCTACCACACTCGCTCAAGGTATCATCAAGTATAGACACTCTCTGTGCATACAATTTCGCTCAAACTGTATCGACTAATAATTAAGGTGCTTCAGACTCTGGAATTTCTCTATCGATCACGTTACTAACACAACTAGAACATCTTCATTTTTATACTCCTTTATGCCATCATACCATTGGCACTTACCAAAGGAATTCCTCCAATCTACCCGTTGGACGAAATCAATCAAAGAAGATTATTCGAGCTATTAAAGGAACCTGACGATAGCCCATCAATCATGTTCGCCCATACAATCAGGATCTTGGTTTCCAAGAATAGAACATTCCAAGAATATTTCGTCGACCACCGGATCTTCAATTGATCTTGATATAAATAAAAGAATCCGATATATTTATCCAACCAAGAGATCTTCTCTAGAGGATAGGATTAAATCATTAACCATAAACTTCGGCTCTGGATTTCCTTCGTCACTGGATCAGAAAGACTGTAAATGAGAATAGTCTTGAGTCTTAAGTCTTAAGTCTTGAGTCTTGAGTGCTGAGTCTGGTGATCAGAAAGTCTTCAGACTTTAAACAAACGGTCTGCAAATATCCGAACTAGACGGATAGAAACGTTTTGTCAGCTTCAAAATATTTTGGAAAGATTTCTCCAACACCTACATGGCAATTCCAAGCTTGTGTGCCACGAGCGCCTACGCTGCAATTGCCAAGCATATGCGGGCTATGGACCTAATGCTACCATCCCCACCGATTTATTGTTTTGCCCTTGCTTTGTGAAATTCCAATTTTGCCCTCCTTTCTAATTTTGCGGCCTCGATGTATTCATTTACTATTTTGCCCTTTCATGCATTTTTTGTGAATATTTTATGCATGAAATTAAATATTCAATGATCTTCATATTTAATTATTTAGAGAGTAACCACGGCATCTTTAATTAGTTAAATTAGATATTAAGAGCCTCTGGATCATATTTAGAAATAGATATTGATTGTAATTAATCATATTAATATGATGAATTTTATCCCATAAGAATTTTGCATTATATTAATATGATTAATTATAATGAAATATCATATTATTTTTCATAATTTACCCATAGGGATTAAGAAAAGAAATATAATATGGTAATTTCTTCATAATGTAATTATGAATCTATTTTAATTAAAAGCTTAGCTTACAGACAGTTTTTATATTATGTGATTCATATTTGTGACGTATTTACATTGGTAAAACTTGATTTATGTATATTTTGCGTCAAATTTTATGACATAAGCATGATTATTCGATATGCAGTTTTGCAACTTGTGAATTTCTCTGAATTTAAGAGTAATGTTCCCATATTGAATGGCAAAAGTTATAAAGTTTGGAATGAGTTAATTCTTCTTTAATTGGGGTGCATAGACATTGACTATGCTATAAGGAAAGACGAAGCACTTGCTCTTACTAATTCAAGCACTGTAGTTGAGATAGCCGTTTATGAACAATAGGAGTGGTCCAACCATCTTAGGACGATATTCATAAGGACTAAAATATCTCCTAATATTCATGGTTCGGTTGCTTAGCAAAGCAATGCTAAAGTTTTATTAAAGGCCATCGATGTACAGTTGAGACTTTAAAGAAGGCGCATGTCATAACCCTAATTATGAAGTTTTCATTGTTGAAGCTCACTAATGTTAGAAGTGTGAGTGAACACATCATGAAGATGAGAGACACTATAGCTCAGCTTAAGAACCTTGAGGTTGAAATATCCAAATATTTTCTTATGTATTATATTTTGAACACTCTCTCATAACATTATACGCCTTTTAAGATCTCTTACAACACACATAAGAATGAATGGTTAATTAATAAACTTATAACTATGTGTGTTCAAGAGGAAGAAAGACTAATTATGGAATTTGGAGAAAATGTTCATTTGGCAACACAAGGAAAAAATAAGAGTCGTAGCAAACAGAAAGGAAAATGTAAGATACATTCCTAAGTTGATATTAAGAAAGAATCCAAACATTTCTTCTATAAAAAGAATGGGTATATAAGGAAGGATTACGTCAGATTTAAGACCTGACTCGAGAAGTAAGGTAATCCAATTTCTTGTGTTTTTTTATGAATCTAATATGGCTAATGTAAGTCATAATACTTGGTGGATTGATTATGGATCTACAATCCACATTTCGATTTTCTTGCAAAGTTTCAAAACCACAGGAAGCCGATGGAAAGTGAACAAAGTATCTATTTAGGAAACAAGATACATTCGCATGTGGAAAGTATCGGGACATATAAATAAGTTCTCAATAATGGCTTTATTTTGAATTCGGAAAGAACTTTTTATGTTCCTAATTTCTCTAGAAATTTAATTTTAGTTTTATGATTTGTACCTTTAGGATACTCTTTTAACTTTTTAGATTCAAACTTTAGTCTATCATTTAAATCTGAAATTATTGGGAATAGTACTTTGTCTAATAGTCTTTTTTGAATTAATTTACAAGACAATGCATATTATAATGTGATGCATGTTCATGATAATGCTGGTATAAAACGATATGTTGTGAATAAAGATTCATCTATGTTATGGCACTGGAGATTGAACATATCTCCATAGTGTTAGAGAAAACTCCTATGTTGTTTTGAAGCTGACAAAACTTATCTAAGTCCTATTCTGAAGATTGCCAGACTTTTGTGTCAAAGTCTATCTTACAACAAAAGTCCGTCCACTCTGATAAATTCTAGACTGAACGTAAGTGAAGAATGAAGACTTATCTAGACGCGGGATTATCTTTCTTTCTTCAAGGGTTCAGTTCGTATAAGTTATATATGGCTTTCTAGTTGGAAATATCACCTACAAGATTGGGCAACTTTATTGGAATCAATTTAGATATATCAAATCATTAAGAAAGACAAGTTATTTTGGAAAGAATCTACTTATGAAAACCAAGATCTTGATTGTATGGGCAAACATGATTGACGAGCTTTCATCACAATCTTCAAATGGCTCAAGATCTCCTTGATTGATTTTGTCTAATAGGTTGATTGGAATAATTCCTTTGGAAAGTACCAACGGTCGAGAAGGCATAAAAGAGTATTTAAGGAGGACTCTCTAGTTGTTGGATAGTGTGCGTGAAAGAATAATTCCAAAGTCCGAAGCTTACCACTTACTTGTTATTCCTTACACTATGCTCAAAATTGTACTCAAAAGAGAGAGACTCAAAGAGAGACTCTGTGAGAACAGTAGAGACTCTTTACTGTGAAGTCGAGATCACAAGATTGTAAATTCTCTCTTGATTCTTAGTGGAAACTAGCCAAAAGGCTGTCAATGTGGAAGAGTGGACGTAGGCTTGATCTAAGCCGAACCACTATAAATTCTATGTTCGTTTTCTCTTCCCTAAACTCCTTTACTTTATTCGTACTTTCAATTTTGTAGTTAAAGTCTAAACTCTTTAAAGTCTACTAATCATTGAACTCAGTTTCAAAAGTAAAATATTCTTACTGCTCTTTACGAAAAAGTTGTCTTCACACCTATTCACCCCATCTAGGTATATATACTAGCACTTATAATTGGTATTAGAGCATGTGTGCTTACTTTTTGAAGTGTTTAACTTCTAAGCTAAAGATTCTCTATAGCTAGTATTTTGGCTCCAAATTTAGATGAAGGTCAGAGCAACACCAAACCCCCTTACTTCGATGGAAAAGAGTACAATGTATGGAATAACAAGATGAAGGCATTTCTTAGATCCAAAGATCCTCTAGAGTGGGATGTTGTAGAAAAAGGGATCAACCCTAACACAACATCAGCTTCAGGCCGAGGGAAATAAGTTATTGCTGCTAACAAAACAACACAAGCTGAAATTACCAAGAGATAAACTCTTGACACAAAAGCAATATGTTCTTTATACTGTGCCGTATCTCCCACTGAATATACCCAAATTACTTCTTGTGAAACAGTAAACGAAGTTTAGGACAAATTACATGTTACCTATGAAGGGACTGATCATGTGAAGGAAACCAAAATAAACATTCTGCTCGAACAGTATGAAGCCTTCATAATGAAGCCTGGAGAATCTATTATTGATATGTTTAGTCTTTACAGAGATTGTGAACGGCCTGGCTTATCAAGGTCAACCAATCTCAAGACCAATGAAAGTCAATAAGTTGTTGCGTGGGCTTTCGAAATATTGGAATCATGTGAAGACTTCAATTAGAGAAACTCAAAGGATCATGCCTCTATCAGTTAACGAACTGATAGGCACGCTTCAGTCATACGAAGTGGAGCAGATAAATGATGAAGAAGATCCTAAAGATAATAAGTCAATTGCTTTAAAGGTTTAACATTGATTCTGATGATACAGATTCAGATGATGATATGGACGATGAGGAGCTAGCGCTTATGATTAAGAAGTTTAGAAAGCTTAATGGAAAGAGAAGAAGATTCAATTGGAAGAAGCAAAGCACGCAAAACTTTTAGAAGAGACCAACGGAGGACAATGAAACCAGCAAAGATGTAATATGCTTCGAATGCAAGAAAAATGGGCATATCGAACCAAACTATCCACTGTTGAAGAAGAAGAAAGGAAAAAATAAGAAGTACAAAATGGCTCTTCAAGCTAAAACTTAGAGTGACACCGAGTGTGAGGAAAGTAACGAAGAATATGTCAATATATGTCTGATGGCTCATTCAGAATCAGACTCAGAATCAGAAACAAACTCTAATTCAGAATCTGACAAAGAAATTGAGGTTAGTAACTCAAAAATTCCTATTAAAGTTTCTAAGTATATAGATGAACTCTGCCTCAGTCTTAAATTCTCTCTTAAAAGGATTTCCGAACTAAAAAAGGAGAATTCTAAGCTCATGCAACAGGAAGTTTCTTGGAAAGAAAAGTTTGAAAGTCTAAATACAAGTTTTGATAATTTGAAAGAAAATTTAGATTCTCTTTGAAAGGAAAATGCTATTTTAAAAAGAGACATTTCAAGTATTACAAAAATATTTTCAAAAGGATCCGAAAATCCAGAGAAAATTCTTTCAACTCAAGTAAATGAGAGAATTAAATAAAGACCCGCAAGGGCATTTTATAAAAATCACTTTCAAAAAGTTTTTGTAAAACCTGTTAGCCGAAGTAACAATATTTGTTTGTTAAAGTCTAATTTCCTTTTCATAATCTATGCTAAACATAATCGGTTTAAAAGTAAAATTATATTCTTTACTCTACAAAATTTGTTTTTGCACCTATTCACTCTCTCTAGGTGCTCGTACTAACTTTCACAAAGGCATATTCAAGCTGCTTCATAAAGCTTGTTAGACTGAATGAAGGAAAAGTTTCTTTTGAAGAAAACATCAAATGAAAGATTGTAGGATGTGGAACTGTGAAGATTGGAAGCCTGATTATCAATAATGTTTCCTTGGTGGAAGGTTTGAACTACAACCTACTGAGCATAAGTCAGCTTTGCAATATTTGTTTCAGAATAAATTTTCAAGAAGGCATTTGTTCTGGAACAAGTCAATACTTTTCTCAATCTTTTACTGGGTGAAGGCATGGCAATATATACCTTCTGGACGTAAACCCAGAAAGTACTCAATGCCTTATTTCTATTCAAAATGAAGCAAGTCTTTGGCATCGGAAGCTTGGTCATGTTAATATGAAGCAAATTGCTAAAGTTTCTTTTAAGAAGCTAGTTTGAGGACTTCCTAATCTGGCTTATCATAAGTCTGAATTATGCACTTCCTGTGTCTTAGGAAAACATGTTAGAAGTTCTTTTAAACTTGTAAATCAAGTTTATACCAGTCGAGTTTTGCAGCTTCTCCATATGGACATTTTTGGATCAACCAGAACTCAGAGTATTGGTGGAAAGAAATATTGCCAAGTAATTATAGATGATTACTCTCGTTTTACATGAGTAAACTTTCTGGCAAGTAAGTCTGAAACCTTCTCTTATTTTTCGAAGTTTGCCAAGAAGGTTCAGAATGAAAAAAATGTTATACTATTTCGAGCATACAAACTAACCATGGAGGTGAGTTTGAAAATCAAGACTTTGCGAAGTTCTGTGATGAATCTGGTTTTTAGCATGTTTTCTCTTCTCCATACACTCCAAAACAAAATGGGGTTGTTGTGGCACCCCTCGAACGGCCCCTGATCCGTTAGGGTCGCCACAATTCCCTTACCTTTCACTTTCCCTAATAACATGTCACTCCGATACCATTT
Organism: Eucalyptus leucophloia subsp. euroa; assembly: GCA_017140325.1. Taxonomy (NCBI): domain Eukaryota; kingdom Viridiplantae; phylum Streptophyta; class Magnoliopsida; order Myrtales; family Myrtaceae; genus Eucalyptus; species Eucalyptus leucophloia. The sequence continues at coordinate 22,361,819 of CM029473.1, read as the reverse complement.
CAATTGCAGCGGGTCCATACAACCATGGGGGTTTATATATATATATATATATATATATATATATATATATATATTAGATCGGTCCCTTGCGCAGTTCATATAACGAAAGCATATCCAACAACTCCCTTCCCTATATCCAGAAAACGATGCACACCAACTAAATATTTATAGGTAAAAGCCAAATACTTTTATTTACTTAAACCAAATGGACATCATTTATCGTTACATCAAAATGTTATAGTCTTCTATACTCGGCTATACTTCAAAAGATGACCAACATCTCCTCCAACAGTCATATACTTAAAGTCCATCAATTAGTGTTGGTGTCCAAAAGTTCCTTCCTTTACTATCCTCCTCCTCGCGGTTATATCCAACCACTCGATTCATCTACCGGTGGCAGTGGCAGCAGAGGTATCATATCTAGTCTAAAATGCTATTCTCCAAAAGGGATGAGTACAATCACTCAGTAGTAAAGATCCACCAAACTACTCATTGCGTCACACAGAACAATCAATGCATCATAACAAAGCACATATCATTCATGCATTCAAGCATAACTTACCTTGCAGCCACGCATATGTCATCATACCATATGTGCATATACCATCATGCACTCATCATCAAGCATTCATGCATATATCACCATGCCATATGTGCATATGCCACCATGCACTCATCATCAAGCATTCATGCATGTATCACCATGCCATATGTGCATATACCTCTATGCAGTCATGCATATCTCACAATGCCATCGTGCATATACCACCATGATTCATATCATCCATCTTATTAAGCATACATCACCATAAGATCCACTCATGCCTTCATGATCGCATTTTCAATATCAAATAATATTAATTTACTTTCATAAGCAGATCATGCATCATGCCATATGCATACACCCATGCACATGATTCATTTTCAATTCTTATCTTTCACAAGGATCTCATCAGTTTTTCTTTCCAGGGACCAATGTTTGCATCCCACAATTTATCACTCGCACCCAACCAGGCATCGCGAGGAATCTCCGGGCATGTATTCAAAATACAACCGAACGTCTAGCACCCCCACATTCTGGGCATCTCGTATCCCAACTGGTATCACGAGGTATCCCCTCGACACACACCTCTGAGGCTTTCAGAATTACGTACCGCCATACCACCAGGCATTCCCCCTGGAATTACGTACCGTATACCATCGGGCATCTTGAAACTCCCGAGAACATTCGGGCATGTACCATAATACAACCGGGCATCTGACACCCCCACATTCCGAGCATCCCGACACTCCCGAGGCATCGTCGACTCACACCTCCGACAGTCTTGTCACTATCCCAATTTACATTTATACATGTGTCTCAATTTCAACATGGCATTTGATACAATCATGCCAATGATTGGAATTAGCCTTTTTAAAATCATATAATATGCATTGGAAAAAAATATTATTTGATGCAATGGTTTTGAGAAACTTCATTGAATTCATGAAAATCCATAAATATTTTTATGTCATATGATATGCATGAATGTCACCACATCATTGCACGAATGATAATCCAAGATATCACAATTTATATAGCAAATCAATAACTCATAAATAGAACAGTTTTTCAGCTTAAACAGAATGTGTGCTGTTTATGAAAAATTCTGGAAAATTAGTAAACGATAGAAATTAATTCTGAAAATTTAACAAATTGTATATAAGATCTAAGAAAACACATTTTGTGAAGAACACCATATCAAACAAGGTTTCACATAATACATACAAGTCCATGCATCACCGAAAAGATTTTAACATCATCAATGCACAGTTTTGAAAACAATTTCGATTAAACCCTTAAATAAACTCAGAAAATTCTGAAATATGGACACGCTGTATTTAAGACCTTGAGGTACAAGTTTCATGAAGAAATCGTAGTCCAATTCGTTTGGATTAAAAGATAAAATTGATTTACTTTTCCTATTCTCAGTATCGTTTTCCAGATCTACCCGTGTTGAAGAAAAAAAACTGTTTCCTTGGCCATTATTGGTCTATTTACTCTGAAATTTCAGTATGTTGTTCCTTTGAATATTACCTACAACTTTTATTAAGGACACAGGATCAAATTTTAACTGTATGATTTTATAAAAATCCCGAAATCATACTAGGTAGAAGCAGCATTTTTTTTTTTTCCAGATCCAGTTTTTTCAAAAGACAACGATTTCACCGATCTATTCTTGTTCATTTCCTCTAAATTTTTTATATGTTCTACCTCAAGAAATATACTACAACTTTTGTTAAGAGACTAAAGTGAGATTTTTCACAAGAAGGTTACTTTACAGACAACGAAACCACTGAAGGTCATCACAACGAATTTCAGATCTAGTCTCTCCAAAGAAAAACCATTTCACTAACCATTTCTTGTTCGTTTTGCCTCAAATTTTAGTATGTTGTTCTTCAAGGTGTTCTCTACAACTTTCATGAAGAAATCGAAGCAAGACTCTGAACTAAAAGTCACATGCAACACACAAACTCAAGAATGGTCAAACTGGTCTTTCTAGAAACAGCATGCATGACCAACGAATCTCTCTCCATAGCTCCGAGATTTCATCCCATCTACCACAACCAAGACTTACCATCTACTATACATACACACAGCAATGCAAAAAGTAGGTTTTAGGACTTCACTTGCCTCAAATCAAAGGAAAACAGACCAAGAACAACGGCCGGACTAGGCGGGCTCGATGGCGTCTTGTCTTCCTCTCTTCCTCTCTTTCTCTCTTCCTCTCTTTCTCTCCTCTCTCTCGGCACCTAGACCGACCACCCCCTTCCCCCTTTTCCTTTTGGTTGAAAAGAAAGCTTGCATGCATCCACATTTTGCATGGGGGACACTTGTCCCCAAGAAGGAGACAAGTGTCTCCCTTGTCGAAGACACTTGGAGGAGGCCATTTGGTTCCTTCCCCCTCCCCATGCGTCAACAGCCCCATGGGCTCTATGGGCCGAGCCTCTTGGCCCACTTTAGGCCCAACACACTTGGGCCTAAGGTCCAAACTTAAATGGCCCATATTTATTTTTGGTAATCCATATTAATCCCACTTATACAAGGTACCAAATTACAAATTTAAATGGCCATAATACTTTGCAACATAATTTAATAAAATCCAACTTATAAATTTCATGGCCAAAAATATAATTTCATCATCAAATAAAATCTTTGGTCTCACATCGACATAGGATGCGTTTCCAACAATAATAATTATCCATTTATATAAATACCAGATCATTCTTATTCACTTGGCCATATTGAAATCATAAATCAATAAACTTCTACTTATAAAACACATGGCCATGAGTTATTTTTGGGATGCCACAGTTGTGGAAAGGAAAAACAAATCCTTACAGGAGATTGCCAGAACTCTCTTGATAAAGAGCAAAATATCCTCTCAATTTTGGGCAGAAGCGGTTTCTACTACTTGCTATATTATCAATAGAGTATTCTTGAGGCATATCCTAGAGAAAACTCCTTATGAAATATATAAAGGAAAGAAGCCTACTGTTTCATACTTTCATTTCTTTGTTTGTAAATGTTTTATTTTGAAGAATAGAAATGATCGATCTAGAAAGTTCGAGGAAAAATCAGACAAAGGAATCTTCCTTGGCTATTGAACATCAAGTAAAGCTTATAGGGTTTTCAACAAGAAGACTCATTCTGTGGAAGAATCTATGAACATCAAGTTTCAAGATTTTATGCAAAATCAACCAAATTAGACTCAACTTGAAGAGTCTGAACCCATTCCAAACTTAACAAATTCTACTTCCCCCGAAGAGGTTCAAACTTCTGGAGAACAGCAACAAGCAGATCGAGAAGATTCAACCGAAGCAGAAGATCAACAAACTCTCAAACCAAACAGCAACTAGAAGTACAAATCAAGTCATTGCAAAGAACTCATCATTAGCGATATTTATGAAGGAATTCGCACCAGATCCAAAAAAAGAGAAGAGTCTAGTGCTTTAGCACTTGTTTCTAAGATAGAACCAAAAGGAGTAGACAGAGCCTTGTCTAATGAAAGCTGGATAGAAGCTATGCATGAAGAACTTAGATAATTCAGCATCAACAATGTATGGGAGCTGATTCCAAAACCCAAAGGCAAATACGTGATTGAAACGAAATGGGTTTTCAGGAACAAGATGAATGAGAAAAGAAAAGTGATTAAAAATAAAGCAAGACTCATGGCAAAATGATATACACAAGAAGAAGAGATAGACTATAACGAGACATATGCACCAGTAGCGAGGTTAGAAGCAATTAGATTATTACTTGCTTTTACTTGTTTTAAAAATTTCAAGTTATTCCAGATGGACGTCAAAAGTGCATTCTTGAATGGGTTCATACAAGAAGAAGTCTATGTGGAACAACCACCAGGATTTGAAGACCCAAGAAAGCCAGACTCAGTCTACAGACTAAAAAATGCCTTGTATGGACCGAAGCAAGCACCTTGAGCTTGGTATGAAAGGTTGAGTAAGTTTCTAACTTAAAACGGTTTTGAAAAAGGAAAAAGTTGATACTACCTTGTTTATAGAGAGAGAAGGAAGTACAAATTTATGTAGATGATATTATCTTTGGTTCTCCTAACGAAAGTCTCTGCAAGAAATTTTCAAGATCCATGCAGGATGAATTCGAAATGAGCATGATGGGTGAGTTAACCTTCTTTCTGGAATTGCAAGTCAGACAATCAGAGAAAGGTATATTCATTCACCAGGAGAAATATGCCAAAGATCTCATCAAGAAATTTGGATTGGAGAATTGCAAGAAAACAGAGACACCTATGTCAAGTTCTTCAAAACTAGACAAGGATGAAGAAGGGAAGAAAGTAGATCAGAAGTTATACAAAAGCATGATCAATTCGCTTCTCTACCTTATTGCCGCTAGACCTGATATTATATTCAGTGTGTGCATCTGTGCAAGATTTCAGTCTAATCCAAGGGAATCTCATCTAAGTGCTGTAAAACGTATCATTAAATATGTTGCGACTTGTCCAAAGCTGGGTCTATGGTATTCAAAAGAGTGAGACTTTACTCTACTTGGATATTCTGACACTGATTTAGCCGGTTGTAGAGTCGATAGAAAAAGCACATCTGATACTTGTCAATTATTGGGAAATATACTGGTATCTTGGTTCTCGAGGAAGCAAAGTACTATAGCATTATCAACAGCAGAAGCAGAGTATGTTGCTCTTGGAAGCTGTTGTTCTCAAATTATATGGATAAGACAACAACTAATAGACTTTGGAATAGAAGAATCATGCACCAAGATCATATGCGACAACACAAGTGCCATTAATCTCACCGGGAACCCAATTCTTCATTTAAGGGCAAAGCATATAGAGATTCAACATCATTTTATAAGGGATCATGTTCAGAATGGCGAGATTCAGGCTCAATTCATCAAGTCAAAGAATCAATTGGCAGATATCTTTACGAATCTTCGGAGAAAAGCCTATTTGAGTCTATTTGTAACAAGCAGAATATTATTTCTCCTAACGACTAAAGTTTGATGTTAGTCGGACTCGAACTTCAAGAAGCTACTTCAATTAAGAATCACTCAAATCCAGGTATTTTATTTTTGGTATGAAAATGTATGATTATCTGAATCGTCGCTTGCCTATTTTATTGCATTTTAAATTTTTTGTAGTTGCATTTTTAAATTTTGTTTTGAAAGTGCATTTTTCTTTTTCTGTATGACAATTCGAATACCTCTTTTCGTTATGGCGTTTTATTTTCTTTAAATACTTTATAGTATTTCTTTCGATCACATCATTTCAAAACCCTAGAATACCGATTCTCTCTCTCTCTCTCTCTCTCTCTCTCTCTCTCTCTCTCTCTCATTTTTACTCTCAAAACCCTTTTGCAAGTTACCATATTTTTCACTCGAACATGTCTTCAAAATCCTCCAAGTGTGCATCCATGTCACACCAGCGAAAGTCCTCTCGGATAGCTAGTCAAGGTCTAAGGAGCATGCCAGAAGGACCAGTGCATTTCGATCTCACTAAAGAAGACTCTCCACAGAACTCTCCGTAGACCTCTCCACAAAATGTTCCACGCCAACCTCTAGAAGAGGAAGTTGAACAAGATGATGTTCCTCTCAGGACGTTAACCCCCCAAGTTCTTTATAAACACTATACTTATCTGAAACAAGGTGGCTCTCCTATGACTTTTATCCCTAATTTTCTAAGAGGACATGGGCATTGAAATGAAACAAGGTTCTTAAGAACGATGAAACATTTGGGTATAGCACCAAAGGGTTCGGCAGAAAAAGCATTTCTTTATTTTCCTTATGACCCTAGGTTCAGTTCTGAGCATCTTGAGAACAAGGACGAAGATGAGTGGATTTATTCGAATTTCCAACCCAAAATAGGTGTGGCTGCTGATGTTCCTAGAGAGAGAATTAGATTATTTCGTTCTAAGGCACACAAAAGGGTTTATAACCAGATGTTGAATAGAGGGGTGATAAACCCTCGAACAATTGATTTCAATTTCCTGGACTCAATCAAGGTTGATGGAAGGGCAAAGTTGGCTGCTCTTCAACTTGAAAAGTTTTGTGTTGAGACTGTTGTGGCCTATCCTAAGTTAACTACTTACTTTTACTCCAATTTGTCTTTTCTTGACCTGACTCACATTCAGTTCATTGTCTATGAAAAAGCTTTTGTTGTGGATGTTGACACTCTCTCTAACATTCTAGGAGTAGAAAGAAGTGGCTTTCAACCAATCCAAATCTCAATTGGTCAAGCAATGCGTTTCTTGGTGAAGGACAGAATGCCTAATGGGAGTACCACTTACTCTCGATTGACAGCAACCAGTGTTCTGTTGCACAAAATTATCATTAACCGCATCAAACCAAAGGCAATTTCCAAGATTGACGTGTCCAGATTCGAAGCAAAGATCATGTGGGCCATTTGCAATGGCATTCCTTTTTCTCTGCCCCACATCATTTCTGCACATGTATAGGACAGTTATGAAGGAAAAAGGGCAATTGCCTTATGCCGCTTTGATTACCAAGTTGTTTCGCCATTTCGAGATCCAATTCCCTCCTCTACTCTACACAAGAACCATTAGTCCTATGGTGATAAGATTGAAGATGATCTTGAAGATGAGGATGAAGGATTTAACCAAGGCGATTGAGCATCTGAAGAAGAAATCAACAAGCAAAACCAAGGTAGAATCGACTTCTGCAAAGAAAAGAAAAGGGAAGAGTGTTGCCCAAGCAACTTCGAAGAAGCAGAAGAGGCCTATCCTTCTGATGGATGAAGAAGAAGAGGATGACTTGACCATCTCTGCTCTTGCCTTGAGGAGTCTTCAAGAAGTTGATTCTGAAGAAACAAAGGATGAAGAAGTTGAAGCAAAACCTGAAGCGGAAGTAGAAACAGAAGAGGAAGAAGAAGAAGAAGAAGAAGAAGAACAAGCAAAAAAAGAAGAAAATGTTGAAGAAGAAGAAGAAGTTGAGCCTAAAAGATCAACGGAGAAGGACCATGAAGATGCAAACTCAGATGGAGCAAGTGGTGCCATACCACTTTCAGAGGAGACTGAGAAAGGAGTTTCTGAAGAAGAAAGAGGAGATGCTATTTCCAAAGACAAAGAAAATCAACAAGGGAATGGATCCAGTGCTAATAAAGAAAAGGCTACAGAAGGAGAAATCTCATCTCAACCTAAAGGCAACAAGTCGGGGGAGATGTTGAGAAAATTCCTACTACTAGTGATGGTATTCCTACTACTAGTGATGGCATTAGCAGATCTAGAAGAAGTCTTTGCATCTCACCTTCGTGAGACTGAGATTGAAGAAGAGACTCCCAATCAAGACAATCAACAAGATGGTCGTATTCAAGTCGATGTTCCTCCATCTCTTGATACTCCTCAAACTCACTTCGCTGAAGCCAGTGTTCAAACTGAAACTAATCCCAACTACACAAGGTTGGTTGATCTTCTTTTGGAGGTTAAGGCTCAACAATACACAATAAAGTACAAGATTTAGAAGATCTACACCGCCTTAACGTCCTCAACAGACTCTCTCGATGGCAAGGTACAATCTCTTGACAATAAAGTTCAGACTTTGAATCAACAGACGTCCCAGGTTGTAGCCAAAGTAGAAGAGGCAGTGCAGTCACTTGAGGATTTCCGACTAGTTCGAGCCCCCAAACAAACCTCATTGACTCTATATTTTTCAATTCTACCTTTTTGAAATTCTCTTTCTTTTTGCTATTGACAAAAAGGGAGAGAATGTATGCAGATTTGAACTTTGAACTATTTGTGTGCATATTTGAACTTTGAACTTGTTTGGACTGAACTTGTTTGTTTATATTTTGCAGAAATCTTTAGTGGTTGTGATTGTGATTATGGATATGGTTGATTGAATCTTGTTTAAATTTTCGAGATTAACAAGTTTTACGTGGTTGCGGATCGATGTTATCCAAGTCCTTAACAATCTGTTTTTATAAGTTGTCATGTACTTGCTAAAGTATTGTTTTGCAGGATGTAGTTCTTTAAATCTGCAAAAAAATTTGTCACCATAAAAAAGGGAGAGATTGTTATAAAAAAAAAATCCTATATTGTTTTAAAGCTGACAAAACTTATCTAAGTTCTATTCTAAAATTGCCAGACTTTTGTGTCAAAGTCTATCTTACAACAAAAGTCTACTCACTATGATAAATTCCAAACTGATGCAAGCGAAAAATGAAGACTTATCCAAACGCGAGATTATTTTTCTTTCTTCAAGGGTTTGGTTCATATAGGTTATATATAGCTTTCTGGTTGGAAATATCACCTACGAGATTGGGTATCTTTATTGGAATCAATTTAAATATATCAAATCATTTCGGAAGGCAAGTTATTTTGGAAAGAATCTACTTATGAAAACCAAGATCCAGATTATAGGCAAACAGGATTGACGGGCTTTCATCACAATCTTCAAATGGCTCGAGATCTCCTTGATTAATTCTGTCCAATGGGTTGATTGAAAGAATTCATTTGGAAAGTGTCAATGGTCAAGAAGGCATAAATGAGTATTTAAGGAGGACTCTGTAGTTGTTGGATAGAGTGTGTGAAAGAAGAATTTTAAAATCTAAAACTTACCACTTGTTATTCCTTACACTGTGCTCAAAATTGTACTCAAAAGAGAGAGACTCAAAGAGAGACTTTGTGAGAGCAGTAGAGACTCTTCACTGTGAAGTCGAAATCACAAGATTGTAAATTCTCTTTTGATTCTTAGTGGAAACCAGCCAGAAGGCTATCACCGTAAAAGAGTGGATGTAGACTTGATCTAAGCCGAACCACTATAAATGATGTGTTCCTTTTCTCTTCCCTAAACTCCTTTACTTTATTCATACTTTCAATTTTGTAGTAGAGTCTAAACTCTTTAAAGTCTACTGATCATCAAACTTAGTTTCAAAAGTAAAATATTCTTACTGGTCTTTGCGAAAATTGTCTTCACACTTATTCACCCCCTCTAGGTGTTCATACTAACACTTACACGTAGTTATTATTAAGCGACTAGTAAATAGTGGAGTATTCAATACTTTAAATTTTACTAATTGTAGCACTTGTATGGACTATATAAAGGAAAAGCAAATCAACAAGACAAAAAAAAAGGTGCCAAGAGAAGTACAAAAACATTAGAAATTATACATACGAATATTTGTAGTCTATATATGGATTTGTATGATTAGAAATACTTCATCTCTTTCATAGATTACATGTATATGTACTTGCTTCATAATAAGCACGAAGTGTTATCCCTAAGTTATTTAAGGCGAAAGTAGAGAAACAATACCGTAAGCAAATTAAGATTGTGAGATTATATAGATGCGGAAAATTTTATGATAGATACACTAAAGATGGACAAGCACATGGTTCATTTGCGAAGTTTCTTCAAGAGCATGGGATAATTGCCCAATATGCTATGCCTAGTTCTCTAGACCAAAACGGTATAGCAAAAAGAAAAAACTAAACTTTATTGGACATGGTGCAAGCTATGCTTAGTTGCTCCAAAATTCCTAAGTGATTTTTTACTAAAGCACTTAAGACGCTTCCTAAGTCATTGTGGACTGAATCACTTAAGACGGCGGTGTACATATTAAATCGAGTTTCAACAAAGGTTGTCTCAAAGACACCTTTTCAGTTGTTTAAAGGTTGGAAACTGAATTTGCGACATGTATGCCTTTGGGATGCCTATTCAAAGCAATTGTTTATAATTCATAAGAAAAGAAGTTGAACCTAAGAACTATAAGTAGGTATTTCATTGGAAATGTCGAAAAGTCCAAGGGATACAGGTTTTACTGTCCATCTCATATAATTAGAATTGTAGAATTAAGAAATGCTAAATTTCTTGAAAATAACTTGATTAGTAGGAATGATCAATTGAAGAACCTTGTTCCTACTAAGAAAGATCATCTAGACACTCAGTCTTCCATGTCAAGTATAAGGTTGGTTGTTGCTCGTAATGTCCCTTCAATTTAACTAGCTATTGAACAACCAATCATTGAAGATCCGATTGTTCACCAATTACCAGAATCTATCAAACAACCAGTTGATCAACATGCTCCTCAAAAGAATGTTGATGTAACATTAAGAAGATCTACTAAAACGAAGAAATCAGCAATTCCTAATTATTATATTGTGTATTTACAAGAATTTGACTATAATATTGGAGCTCAAAATGATCGCGAAACGTTTTCACAAACCATGAATAGTGTTAAATCTAATTTGTGGTATAATGCCATGAAAGAAAAAATAAGTTCTATGATATCTAACAAAGTTTGGAATTTGGTTGAGTTACCCAATGGTGCAAAGCCCATTGATTGTAAATGGGTATTCAAAACTAAGAATGACTCATTCGGCAACAATGAAAGATACAAAACTAGACTCGTTGCTAAAGGATTCACTCAAAAAAAGGGAATCGATTACATTGAGACATTTTCTCATGTATTTAAAAAAGATTCTCTTTGTATTGTTTTGGCATTGGTTGCCTATTTTGATATGGAATTACATCAAATAGATGTGAAAATAGCGTTCCTTAATGGGGAACTAGAGTAAGAGATTGATATGAAACAACCCGAAGGATTCTCCTCTAATAAAGGCGAGCATTTGCTGTGAAAGCTTAAGAAATTTATATATGTCTTGAAACAAGCATCCCGCCGATGGTGCTTAAGCTTTCATAATATCATCTCTTCATTTGATTTTGTAGAGAATGTCACGGATAAATGTATATACCAAAAGGTCAGTGGAGCAAAATTTATTTCCTTATACTATATGTGAATGATATTTTACTTGCAACCAATCATAAGGGGTTGCTATGTGAAGTGAAACAATTTCTCTCTAACAATTTTGACATGAAAGATATGGATGAGGCATCTTATATCATTAGCATTAAAATCCATAGAGATAAACCTCGAGGAATTTTAAGATTATCTCAAGAAATCTATATCAATAAGGTCCTAGAGAAATTTCAAATGAAAGATTGTTCACCAAGTATAGCACTTATTGTGAAAGGCTACAGGTTCAACTTGAATCAATGCCTAAAGAACGATCTAAAAAGAGAAGAAATGAATAATATTACATATGCTTCTACTATTGGAACTTTAATGTATGCTCAAGTTTACACTCGACCTAACATTGCTTTTGCTATGGGAATGCTGGTAAGATGTCAAAATAATCAAAGTATGAACCACTCGAAAACTACAAAGAAAGTGATGAGATACATTCAATGTATCAAAGGCTACATGTTTATGTATAGATAAACTGAAAAACTTGGAAGTAGTTGGTTATTCAGATGTGAAGTTCGTCGGCTGTATTGTATCAACATCTTGATGCATTTTTATGTTAGCTGGCAAAGCGGTATCATGGAGGAGTACGAAGCAAAATTTGACTACTACTTCTACTATGGAAGCCGAGTTCATTTCTTGTTTTGAGGTTATTTCGCATGGTGAATGGTTGAAGAGTTTCATTTCTTGGTTTAAAATTGTTGATTCTATTTCTAGAATCGAATTGATTATCATGTATAAGAGCAAAGTGAGGAATACTAAAAAAAATATCTAAGATTGTTATATTAAAAGCAAAGAAATTTACTTGATTAGTTTTATCTTTTATCATAATCATTGTGAGAGATACTTTGTCTCCTATCTCACGGTGAAACATCGCACAAGCAAAGAATATCGAAGCTTCTTGTAGTAGACAAGAGAGGCCACACCAAGAAAAGCATAGAAAAATGAAGAATATATATATAGAGAATGAATAATACGTCCTCACAAATTTATTCAATGCAAGCATACAAGCCAACAGACACACACAAATCCACGCGACCTTGCTCGAAAAAACTTATTGATTAGCCATGGCTGCTTCCGACACGAGAAGCGGCACGATGTTCGACGAAATCATCGTCCAGATTGTGTCGCAGAAACTAGGTACCTTGCTCTCTCACCCGGTGTGTGTGGAGTGCTTATCAATGCAAACCCGCGTGAAGGATGCCAAGGTGAAGCTAGCGAGGATCCAAGAGTTTTTCACTCAATACAGACCGTCTGAAGCCATGGAGTGGTCGGGGCGGCTCCTCCGAGCCATGTACTACGCTGAGGAATTCATCGACAAGTTCCACCTCAGAGAGGCCCGCGAGAGGCAAAAGGCCCTCCCCATGGCCGCATGGCCGCTCGCCGCGCTCGTCTCCAAGTACAAGCTGAGGAGGGACCTGTCCATTCTGGTGAGTAAGATGGAAGAGTTGTGTAATGATCAGTTCTTGAAGGGGGAGGGCGAGGGCAAGAGCAAAAAGATACCTGCTAGTTCCTCCTCCCATGCTAGTGTTCCATGGCAAGGCAAAAAATTCGCGAGGCTGACTAGTTTCTGGGATCGGCAAGCGCCTACTAACTTCTCATGTCGCGAGAAGGAGAAGAAGGAAATAATGAAGTGGCTCACGGCAGAAGGGTACATAGAGATTTCGATTTGGGGCGAGCAAGGAACCGGCAAGACGTTCCTCGCGAGATGGGCCTACAGCCAAGCGAAGTACATGGGCTATAAGTGGCACGCTTGGGTCCACGCCCAGCCTAGCATGGAGAGGCGGGAGTTCCTGTTGGAGATACTGAAGCAAGTCGAGTATCTATCAGAGGACGTGAAGGACACGAGTATAGAGGAGATACAGACAAGGCTGCATCGGAAATTGGCCAAGTTAAATAAATTCCTCATAGTGTTGGATGACGTGCAGCGGTCCAATTGGCGGTCACTCTGGCGTGGGTTATATTATTTATTTAGAAATCTACAAACCCGCATAATTATCACGACTCGGTATTATGAGATAGCATGTTTCATGAGTTATAAATGGGGGCCGGGCCAGGATCCGAGCCCGATCGAGCTAGCAAAATTGGACGATAAAGAAAGCCAGAAGATGCTCGCTTGGAAGTTGCATAGAGTACTTGATGGTCAGAGACTCTCAAAAGAGGAGAAGGATATCCTAAACATGTGTTGTGGCTTGCCGCTCTCTATATCTTTACTCGGCGGGTTTCTGTCCAATGCTGGAGAACATGACCGAGTAGCATTGGCGAAAGAGGGCTCTACGATGGCATTGTTAGATATACTACAATTGAGTTGTCATAAATTGCCGGTCCATCTAAAACTGTGCTTCATCTACATGGCTTTGTTCCCCATAGCATTCCCTATTCCGACAAGAAGGCTAGTGAGGCTGTGGTTGGCTGAGGGCCGCATTGTTATGACATAGAAAGGGAAAGGAAAAGGCAGCCGGAGGATGTGGGAGAGACGTTCATTCTGGAGCTTGCGGATAGGAATGTGATTGATGTGGTGAGCTGGAGGGCGGATGGATCTCCCAAAGCTTGCCAAATGCTCACCAATCTGTATGATGTGATCCACCCGATCGCGATGAGCATGGGGCTCCTCCACATACATACCACTAGTAAGTTAAAAGATGGGAATGACCGTGACCCAACCAGCCAGCAACAGCAGCTGCCGGCCCAACCGCGAGAAAGAACCAAGATTCGGTGGCTTGTGGAGCACACGGACATAGTCACAGATGATGGTGGCGGCAGCTACCCCAATTTGAACTTTGGCCAGATCCACTCGTTTCTTTCGTTCTACCAGAGGAGAGGCATGCTCACCAAAGACATCAGCACGTTTCTTAGGAAGATGACGTCCAAGACTGACTATAGCTTGCTAAGGGTGCTTGATTTGGAGGGTGTGTATAAGCCATCCTTAGATGGTGTGCTCCACAAGCTGGTGCTCCTAAGGTATCTAGGATTGAGATCCACGGTACTGGAATTGCTCCCAAGCGCCATTACGGATCTGCATCATCTCGAGACTCTTGACATAAAGCACACCAACATCACTTTGCTGCCGAGTTCCTTGTGGAAGGCAAGGAACTTGAGGCACCTGCATCTTAACTGGTTTTGGATAGACTGGAAGAAGATTCTTAGGGCTTGCAGCAACAATGTCAATGCCTTGACTCAACTCCAGACCTTAAGCGGGCTGGTTATCGGTGAGGTCAAGGAGAACTTGATGAGGGACCACATGGACAGCTTGACCACGCTCACCACGCTCAAGCTTTTCTTGCGACGCTCGAGTGGGGACACCTCAGGCGTTGCAGAAAAAGCAGTAGCTGATTGGATTAGCTTCAGGCTGACCAATCTACAGTCCTTGACCTTTGGGGTGATTCAAGAAGACAAGCCCACCAAAGAAGACAAGCTCGCGGGAGAAGCCGGACCCCAAAAAGGAGCCCAGCCGGCCAAAGAAGACAAGACCACGAATAAAAAAAACAAGCCCGCGACATCGTCGATAGCCCTGTTACCGAAATTGTCGTTGGCTGAACGACATACGACCTGTTGGAGCTCTACTTGCTGGGCCAACTCAACAAACCCATTTGGACACAGCTCTTGCCAGTCTCGCTTCGGGTTTTGACTCTGTCGGGTTCGAAGGTGGAAATAGACATGATGCCCGAGTTGGGTGGTCTTCTGAAGAACCTGAGGACATTCAGGCTCTTCGCCGATTCTTTCCTAGGCACTTGTCTGAGTTTCGTCAAAGATGGGTTCCCGAGCCTCATGATCTTGAAGATTTGGAAGCTGCCTCGGCTTGAAAAGGTGGTTATTGAAGAAGGAGCCATGCTACATCTCAAAGAACTTGAGTTTAGGTACCTCGATGCGAAGACAAAAGTTGAAGGGATCAAGGAGTGCAAGGAACTAGAGAATATCCGTGTGGTATTCAAAAAGGGTGATCGGCATTTTGTTGACCACCTCGACTGCAAAAAAGAAGCGCAGAATCTGTACGAGATAGATGACACCGGGACAGATGAGCTTACGGATGACGACAACAGGTATGGGATAATAATATTAAATCTCAAACGTGATTTATCATGATGATGGAATTTTTTATTTTTTATAGAATTGATAATTTGAACAATTATTTTCTAGTGGTTAAAACGAACCATTGGGATCCTTATCAAGTAAGTATTTCATTGACTCATTCCACTATATCAAATCAATGCATATCAAGCCTTTGTCCACAGCCAGTTTTTTTTAGAAGAAAGCAAATTTTCACATAGCTTTTTTAAAACTAGTCTGTAATTATATTTTTTTCCTTTCACTATCACAATACCAAATCATGCGGGCAACATCATTTAATCTTTGTATAACCCAATGTTGAATCTAAAAGTAACCTTTGGAACCAACCTTATTGCTCATAGTTGACGCATGCCTAGTGAGCCTTTCACATAGCTTACATACAAATCACTAAAGAATAGATACAAGTTAAGGCCTATCATTTACATGCTATATCTTTTTTTAAGAAACGAAGCATATAAGAACAAATCTACAAAGTTGCTTTCCTTTTCATTGGTAGGAGTACTATTAGGAAAGCTTTGTGTGTGTGCGTGTGTGAAGCTTACTTAAGTGGTTTCTTGTTTTCTACAGTCCCTGACGATGACGAGGACGCTCTTCCTTCAATTTAAGCCACTACAATGATATTTCAAGTTGAAGCTAAGTATATGTCCCATCCTCCCACCTTGTAAACACCCCCCCTTATCTCTCTCTCTAAGTATGCAAACAAATAATTTCATGTAACTAGTATCTTGTGTGATTACTGAGATGATGCCATTCAACCATTACAAGATACTTTCTGCACATACTAAATCCAATGAGGTCAGGAAAACCACGAGAGCAAAAAACTGGCTTAATGAAGTTGAGGAGTCGCAATCAACGAGCGCATGCCACAAGTCATTAGTTAAATTACTAATTTAATCAGATACAAGCTTTTAAATAAGAAACATGTAAGAGAATGGAAGAAATAGAAACATTATTATATTAGTCCAATTAACATCAATCATGCGCCGTTAAAGAGCCAGGACCGGTGAGAGGACCTGCAAGCCCTCGTTTGTTCATGAGTATATACAAAGCTTTTGTACGATGACCTGCATCTAAGTTACACTATATTACCAGTTAAAAGGAATTCACACCATCTCAGACAGTTGAAGGAACGATTTTGTCACCATTCCGCAAAAGTAATAGCATCCAAAACAGAGGTTCACAAGAAAGACATCGTAGTGCTTTTCCACTTACGAAGTTTTGTGCTTGATCGCCAAGGAGTAAAGTTTAGGCCAAACATCTCCTTGGAAGCTTCCTCTGGCTGAACAAAACCAACGAGCTTTGCAACAATTTTGGCACTCTCGGCCACATGGTCCATATCTTCTGTGTCAGACCCCAAGCGGTGGGCTAACTGTAAACTTCTATGCTTTGTATTCAAACCGATCCCCCAAGTTTGGAAGAGCATCTCTCTATCTTTCCTGATGAGCTTCTTTTGCAACTGTTTGGTGGGCATGTGCCTCTCCCGACGAGGATCTTGTATGCTGCTCAGCACAATAAAATCCCAGACTTAATATGTTCCTACTGCGAATTTAACAAAAGCAGCGAGTGTTTCATATAATTTGAATTCAGTACCTTGAAGCAGAAGTCAAGGTCTGACCATCTTCCGGAGCTTGATTACAGCGGGCAGATTTATCCCTAAGAAACGACAACCTCCTGAGCTCTACCTCCATGTAGATAGAATCCGTCCGATCACCTTTAAACAGTGGGAAAAAGTAGCTCCTGTGAACTAATGGGACATTGCATTCCTTCCACAATTTGACGATCTCCTTCCGCAAGTTTTTGAAGTGCAAAAGCCATTCCAAAGAACCTTCTGTACCATCTTCAATGGATCCAAGCCAACATCCTTAACGTGTTTAGTAGGTGCAATCACATTTGGTTTTATATCATGTACCTGTCAATCAAAAGAGTCCCCACTGAGCAAAATGTGTGTGTTGACAAAGCATCCATATCTAATGGTAGTAACCAAACACTCAGTCCGTTCTCCAAATTTCAAAGCAGTTTATATTCAAATGAGTGGTAATCCAAACTTACTTGCATGTCCATGTTTACGCATGACAAGACTCTTATAGCTGAAACCATAGCTGGGCAATATCACTATATCGGTCATTATATATATGTACACAGAAAAACAATCTTTAGACGAATCAAAATTTTCTAAATTATAACTTTACAATATTTAACAAACTTTAAACACCTGAAAGCCATGGCTTCTGTATCCTGTCCATTGTAAGTTTTCAAAACAATGTAAAAGAAGCCCAGTCTGATCCACGGGGGCCAACCCCTAATAACTCCCATCCACTTAAGTCATGGGGTGTCAAGCCCAAATATTTGAATCGGATAGCAGAGATATATAACATTCTTTGATATAGAAAAAGCATAATAACTCCTGTGTTATATTTAAATTCCAGTAGAGAAAATAAAAATTTGTATTAATCCATCGTTCATTATATAGCTCAATATGTCTGTGATAGAAGGAACAAAGAAAAGGCAGGGAACAAAGCTCACCCCATGCTGACCAGGTTGATCCTCCTGCTGAGCAATGGACTCCTCTATTTCGGAAGAATCCATACTACTGTCACATTTCTCAACTGTCCGACCCGTCTCTGCTTGAAGCTCATGATCCAAAGAATGCTCCAGTGAATTATGAGAACCACTACCGGACAAATTTTCTTTGGACACATACTTCAATGAAGGAAACTTTCTCTTTCGCAGCAAGGGGAGGTGTGCTATGGTTTATCTCCATCTCCTCAATTGAAAATGAAATATTTGTGAGGCCTGACTCACAACTTTTACTTCTAACTAGCTTGAAACTTCTGGATGTAGGTAACTCTTTCTCCTGCATCATTGAATATGCTTTTTCAAGAGAAGGTTCTACATAATCTTGAGGGACACTGTCTAACTGTCTAGTTTCCTCCAAAGTTGGTGATCCCAATTTCCCTTTTTCCTCAACCACAATATAGTCTGAGATGCCTTCTCCTCCTCTGATGACATACCACCATTGCCATGGCAGTTTGAGTCTGGCTTTTCCATCTCCATGCAGCGTACTTCTCTGCAAAAGTCCTTGGAATTTTCATTAGTGTATTCTCCAATGTCCTCTGGACATATGCTATTTCACCTGGAGTGAGATATCCGAATTGAGAGCTGTGAAGAGGGGTCCAAGAGTAAAGAGTTCTCTTCGAAGTTGGGAATGTGGATCATATGCCCATCTGAATCACTCCTACTGTGTTGATCTGAATATTGACACTAATCAAATGTTATGATACCAACATCCACATACTCGTTATCTGCATCAGTTTTGAGTACCTAAAATCAGGCTCTTGAGTTCCCATGAACCTCCCACGCGAAGTTTATGGTAATCACTGCATGCATCCACCTGAAGTATAAAATGAACAGACGCTTCATTGAGGAGTAATTGGTTCTATAAGTTGAGGACGGCAAATCCATCAAGGAATCTAAGTAGCATTACCTGTGCACTCGAAGGTTCGTGATCCACAACCAATTGGTCCAAATCCTGAACCTCAGACTGAGCAAGTTCTCGCTGTAGGGACAATTCTGCGATCTCTTTCTTGAGCTTTGAGAGGAAACAACCACAATAAAATATAAATAATTAAGTGGTTTCCTGATTTACAAATGGACAAAAAATGCTTCACTGTTCATCAAACTTTAAAGGGGGTGACAACATGGAAATTTTACAAAAAAAACTATTAAGAAGGCCTGTTTATAAGCTGCATAGTTAGCTCTTCGCAAATTAGAACTGATTTTGGTACCAGCTGAAGTTATTACTCATCCCAGCAAAGGATAATGCACATAAACCGACTGGCCATCCAATTTTTATGCCAAATTACAACCAAGAGTGAAGGTTTGTATGCTTTTAGCTCTGAAGTAGATGTCTGTTGACAGCATCATGGCAAAACTTAAATGGAATGAATATGAAAAAAGGAACAAATTAATTTAATAGGAAAATCTCACAATTTTTGCGGACAAAAAGATTGCAGAAAACATCAGCTGGACATCCAGGTAAATCAGAAGGTTCGCTCAAATAAGCTCTACTTATCTTTTTTGCTGAAAAATAAATAAATAACATGAAAGAAAAGCTGATGAGAAAGTCACAGCTATAAATGCTAACACCATAATGGTGAAGCTGTGGCTTATTGCCCAAAGGTGCAGAATGTTAGAAATGGTCCAAAGGTTATGCTACGGTGAGAAAGATGAAGAAAATTTGCAATTGTGGAAAATATGCATTCTGCAGGTGAAGGTCAAAAAGGCCAGGCGAAGATATTGCTCTTAAAATTCTCTGTTAGGTCTTAGGTTCCCAAGTTAAATTACCAACTTCTAAACGAACTTTCAAGTGGATGAGCTTGGTCAAGAGATGTCAATTGAGATGGAAATTGCATGTATTGTGCAGTGAGGGATAATCGTACTAATGGAAGCAGGTGGAATTCACCATCGGTACAAAATGAATAATAGACTTTCTGACACAGCAGCGTACCAAGGAAGAAGTTGGAGGATACACCTAGTTTATGTGTGATAATTACACACAAGTACCTCCCTTTTCCATAGATAGTGAGAAAAACCTAAAAAAAATATAAGAAACATCAAATTAAAATATTAAAATCCTTAATGCAGAATCATCACCTTCTCAATTTGGAGATCCTTTTCTCGAAGCAGCACAGCAGTATCAGATGAAACAGACGCTAGTCCTAGATTTCTCAGCTCACTCTCCAATCTAGCCAATTCTCTCTGTAAATACTTCTATGAAGCTTTATCAGACATAACAACATTGACCTGTGCATTTGTGGCGACCATTTTAGCACAACTTGTGAACAATAGTGTATTTTGTGACTGTTCAACATGACTTCGGGCAGGACTCGTTTTACAGATGATGGAAGTTCTAGCAAATCCTCCTAGTGAGGATTGCAGGATACGAGTCAGTTTGGAATCCCGGAAAGGACTATGTCCATTTCTTCCCTTGCTGGAGCCATTCAGATAGTTCTTGATAAATAATCAAAAGTCTACAGAAAAATCAATGATAAATTGAAAGAAAAGAGAGCTTAAGACTGCAATACTTTGACCAAATCCCGATTTCTTATAGGATCTTAATATTAGTAACTGTTCTGTTCATACAATCAAAGATGAAAAATTGGTAAAACGTCATCAAGGATGGTTTGCTGTTTCTTTAACTTTCCTCCAAAACATTGATAAAGAAAATAAAAGATACCTTAAGTTTAAAAAAAAATTAAAAAGAGTCTATATAACCACACATGTCAATATTTATTGTTTTAAAATTTTAAGATATTCAATGTGCAATAAAAGTCAAATTTCAAACGCTACAAGAAAAGGAAAATGTGAAAAGGTCAAACTTGCTCCAAAAAAACCTAAACAACTACTCTTGAGTCTCGAGTTCTTATGCTTTGAAACAGTTAATCTTCTTGATGCTAAATTTGCATGGTAACCTATATGGAGCTGAAGGCTAGAACTTAGTCAATTTCCCCAACTCTCAAAACAACAATTTTCAACTATGCATTGGAATTTATGCCTGAGAAACCCAAACCAACCCCCTCAGGGGAAAAAATAGACCGGATAGAACAGATTCTTTTGGCCAATATCATGTCTAGTGAATTGGCCCAAGCATTTGGTACAAGAAGTACTTGCCATTACTATAGAAGAGCAAAGATAAACACCATTGTCAGCTCTGTGAGCACTTGGTAGTCACAACAGGTAGGCAGACAAGCATAAATGGAGCTAAACATGTGGGAGCTCATTTGCTAAACCTGCCACAGGCAGCAATCACAAACCCTGATGGAGGATTGGAAGTGTACAGTATCTGGATTTTACTGAAAGCAGGATAGGAAATAGAGCGCGACAGCATAACAGGATCCGTATACTCTGTCCTATTTTGTGGGAGAAGGCTTGTTTGTTCATGATGTTGTTATTCGTGTAACATGTGTGTATACAGGTAAACTAGTATTGTGTAAGAGATGGACCTTTGGCACAGAAAAGGCGTTGCAGTGGTGCTCTATGTTCATGTCAGTGCACGGTCCAACTAAATTATAACATCTCTAAGATGAAGACAACAAAAAAACAAGCTGTAAGGCCAGCCTCAGCTTTCAGATAACTGATCCCAAAGTCAGCAAACTGCGATTTACGTGGCGGCCCTCTTTCAACCTCGCACCAGCTGATAATGACTGAGATGCACGCTCACTTCCTGCTAGATCCACGAAGTTCTGCAGCCAAAAGAAACTATTATATTCTCCCGGTAACTGTTTATAGGTTGAAGTTAAGTACTGAGTATTCATACCACAGTAGCAGAAAAAGTGCTTGAATTGCCGTTCCCCAAGAACTCGTGAGCCGAACTTTCAATTGTCTGGCAGCAGAATGAGCAATAAATGTTTGACATTTTGATAGGAATTGACCACAAAACAGATAAAATTCACCATTACCAGTCTGAGAATCTGATGTGAAATCCAAATGAACAGCCTAAGCATTTTATTTTAATGCTAGATATAGCATGCAACCAAGAAATTCATCCAACGCAAGACTGAATAGCCTTAGTCCTTACCTTCACACATAGAAAGAAGTTCTTGAAAGTGGCTCCAGTCCTTCAGTGTTTCCTCTGTAAGTTTCTCAACTATAGTCCCTCTCTGTCAAAAGAGGTAGCTCTCACGGTGATGTTGAATGAGCTCATATTCCTCAGCATAGCACGAAGAGATTTACCTCCGGATCATCCAGAAGTCTCAGTGGAGTACTATCTGCACTGAGGAGGTCTCTCACAGACTCAGTGTAGATCTCCATTGCAGAAAACTTCAACAGAAATTCTCTTTCCTTATGCTATTGAGAAACAAGAGAATGTCTTTATTAACAAGCAAATGTTAGAGGAAGAAGTTGCAATTGAAAATGGAGGAGATCTTTAGGTAGCATATGACTTGTTACCTTCTCTATGTAGCTGTATATCTGCTATTGAGTATTCAGTAATTCCATTCATAGTGTATGTTTTTCCACGACTTGTCTGTCCATATGCAAAAACACTTGCTGCAACTTTGAGCATCGGATGGTTGCAATCTCAGGCAAATGTCAACAAAACAAAACAATGTCGTAAGGAAGGAGAAGAGGTTAAAGTTTACCATTTATCCCACTGACAACTGAAAGAGCAACTTTCTTGGCTCCTTCCTCGTACACTTGCCTTGTGGAGCAATCACACTGGAAAACTATTTCTGCAAATCAGCCAACATGGAGGACACATAACACTAAGAGATATTGAACAGATTGCGTCCTTAAATGCAAGTCCATCATTAGAAACATTTGTTGGAATTTGAAGACGTGAGCACAAGACCAAAAGGATGCTAAATCCAGCGTAACATGAAATTGTGCTCAAGTGAACACAAGGAAGAAAAAAGGGAAAAAACTTCATGAATGGGATTCAATTACCAAATGTGTAGGCAGGTGGGTACATGGACCGCTCTGAAACAGAGAGATCGTTTCTGTAGATAATGGTGTTGTCATCGATACATTCCCAATCCAATACATCATTCCTAGAAATTTCCTTCTGATTCAAGGGCCAGAGACAAACTGATACAAAGATTTTCTCTTCACAGGGACTTGACCCCTGCATTACCTCCTGGCCATCGACTGCCACCATCACTTACCTGCCTACTATCCAAGTCTATGAAGCGTCCAAAGTCAAGATTAGTCTTCACCGCAACCAAATACTCCGACATAGCCTTTGACACATCACGTAGTTCTACGCCCATCACATCTTCACTGTCCGACTAGGCATTGTAGTTTGGGAGTCAACAAAGCGAGTGATGTCAAGATCTTATGAAATCTGAGGCCCATCCAACTTCTACACCTACCATCGTCGTCACCTGTAATGAACAAGCTAATCATGGCTTAGGGCAAAATCACCCCCGCTCCGTCAATTTGCCTTAACCACGAAAATCGGTTCCTCCTCAATTGCTCCTTCCTTTTGTCATCTAATTTAGCAAGGTCAAACAAATGCGTATCAGAAGCCTCAAGTGCCTAATCCCGGAGAGAAACGGGCGGTGTTTCTTTTTTCTTCAAATTAGCAAATATTTTATTAAATGAACCATTTTGGAGTTTTCTGAGATGGTCCCCATAGCAGACTGTCAAAAAGTCTCCTTTTGCTCGTGCTGACTTGGATTATCGAATGTCTTTAGAAAAACAAAGCAAGACACATTTTCACCTTGGGAAGTAAAGACTTCCCAAAGATTGTCTGAGATCTACGCAAAGATCCATGGCACTGGGCATTTCGCTGCAGTGGAGAGAGAGAGAGAGAGTCCTAAACTGGTCTTTGCAAAATTATCAGTTGTCTCATTTCCCTCCTAGTTGGACAGTAAACAGCAAAATCTCCACAGGGCAGAACATGAATTTCCGGAAAACTGTTGGCTCTCTCTCACTTTAAAACATAAAGCGAATGCGCTCCGAAGGAAGCGACCAAATTTTCAAGACATGTCTCCAAGCTACATGCGGAGCCACCTAAATTCGACAAGAGAGGTGGCATTGCCAATCTGCGACGGCGGAAGCTTCACCAATCCGTCCTTGGCAGTTCCAAACGAGAAACGTATAAAGGCATTCAGGTCGGTTTTTGCTAAAATTCCAAGGCGAATCATTGAATAAGCATAAGAAGGAACTCCGGAATGGTTGACCAGACGAACGAAGGGGGAAATTTACCAATGTGACCCTCAGCCATGTCGAACTTCAATCCGCACGCCATCCCCCTCACGATCCGACCCGAAACGCCATTCCGGATCCGAAATTGCAACCCGAGACGAGCCGGTAACAGGATTGCTTGCTTCGAACGTTCGTACCAAAAGAACCGGCGAGAGATTTCAAAATGCAGGCGAATGAAATGCGATTTCAACGGGGCTGTGCGCCAGAGATAGATAGAGAGAGAAGCGAACTCTGGCAACCCCCTGTCTCTCCAAGGAGGATGGCGATGATTTCCTGCCAATGTGGAGAGGGAGAGACGGTCGGTAGTCTGTTCCGTATTCGGGTCGGGTTTGGCCCCAAGTCGAACTGAGCTCCCGGGACGGAGAAGTCCCCCCTCTCTCTCTCTAATTCCTTCTAATAAAAGTGAAGCGGAAAATAAAATTGTGAAATTTCTGTTTCTAAAAGGCTATTTATAGGTTTTACAAGGTGATTATCTATAATATTATAACATTATAATAGAAATTATAACCCATCAAGATTACGAGATTACCATATGAAAGATACATAAAATCAGGTAATATATTTTTCTAATATCCATTCAAACTTAAAAAAGTCATATGGATTTTGGAGAAATTTTTTTGAAAACATCCTAGTGGATGTGCCTTAGTGAATACATCAACTATTTAATTAATCGTTGAAGTAAGTCTGAGACGAATGATGCCATGAAGCACGTGAGAGTATATGAAAAATGGCAATCTATTTCAATATGCTTTGTATGCTCGGAGAAAATTATCATTATGTGCTATTTGGATAGCACAACTATCACAATAAAGTACTATTTCACTATTATGCAAACACCCATGTCCTTTAATAACTACCATAACTATAATTATTTTGTTGTCGTATCAACAAGAGCACAACATTTTGCTTTCATATTATTTCGAGGAGCAATAGTCTATTTCATGCTACACCATTAGATTAGTGAGTTACCCAGAGAGAAGTAGTAGCCAGTAGTGGAGTGATGATCAAGAGATTCTCTAGCCTAGTCAAAATTAGTGTAAGCCTTCAACTCCAAGGTATATTAAGTAGAAAAGTGAAGACCATGAAATATAGTGCTCTTAACATAATGAAGATTTCAAAGAACGGCAACAATATGAGTGGTTCGTGGCGCAGTCATGAATTTATTGACAATGTGAACAATGTAAGCTCTGTCAAGATGAGTGACAATATGGTATATAAGATTGCCAACCAGCTATCGACAAAGAGTAGGACTCAGAAGAAAAGTCTCATCTTTGTGATTAAATTTGACATTAGTCTCCATAGGAGTTACGGTAGTCATGTTATGAGTGGGTCCTACTCGAGAAAAAAGATAAGTGGCATATTTAGCTATAGATAGATAGTAACCCAAGCAATCTGAATTAACTTCCAAGCCTAAAAAATAAGTGCGTAGCTTGAGATCTTCATTTTAAACCATTGACTGAGATATTGTTAGAGTTTTGTAATGCGGGTATGATCATCAATTATGATAACCATGTCGTTTACATATAAAAGTAGTAGAACATACCATGAGATGTTTGTTGAACAAAAAGAGGATTGTCATAAGGGCTAAATTTATAACCAAGGTGCTCCCTGGTGGAACTTAACTTGTAACACCATTTACAAGGAGCCTACTTCAGTCCAGGTAGAACTCGACGTAATTGACACACTTCGTCAGAAGTAGTGTATCCAAGAGGAGTTTCCACACATGCTACCTCAATAAGATCACCATTGAGAAAAACATTTTTAATATCCATTTGGAACAAAGGCCATTGCTTAATAAAAGCAATAGCAAGAAGACTTTATGAAGACGTAAGATGAGTAATCAGAGCAAACATCTCATCATAGTCAATCCTATAATCTTGAGCAAAACCATTTACTACTAGTCGAGCTATGTAGTGTTCCACCTCACCATGTACCTTCGTTTTGATCATATACACCTATTTGCAATCTATAGCAAACTTTCCAAGAGGCAAACAAAGCAAATCCCAAATATGAGATTTGCCTAATGCTTCCAACTCGTCCACCATTACTTGCAGCCAAAGAGGATTGATATGAGCTTTTTTTATGTGTGTGATGCTCGTTAAAAGAAGAAATAGTAGAATAACATTGAAAATCAGGAAGCTGAACAAAAGATTGACTTACATGGGTGGACAACGATAATGAGAAGGTATCGCTAAGGGTAGATAATGTGTGGCTAGTGCATGCATATCAAGAGTTGTCCAAATGGGATCCCTAGATGTACCTACATCAATTAAAAGAATGCAACTTTGAAAAGGAAGGTGCAAGTGTGTCACTTTTAGGAAATAGTTATACTTAAAGATTGGTAAAGAAGCAAATTGTTGCAGATGACTCAAAAAGATGGACAGAGGAGAGCATCCTGTATTACCAAAAATTAAAATGATGAGACACATGTAGATAATTATAGACAAGATCTTAACATTTATACTCTTTATGCTCAATGCTATATCCAAGAAGGTAACATGAGCAAGCTCGAGGTTGTAACTTCGTGCATTCATTAGGAAGTAAATGCATAAAACAAGTATTGCCAAAAACTCTAAGAAGATTGTAATTAGGACTACTACTATACAAGTGCTTTGTTTTAGACATAAAACAGAACACTTGTATGATTAGAGACAACATCTTAACATTTATCTCTTTATGCTCAATGCTATAACTAAGAAGGTAACGTGAGCAAGCTCGAGGTTGTAACTTCGGGCATTCATTAGGAAGTAAATGCATAAAACCAGCATTGCCAAAAACTCTAAGAAGATTGTAATTAGGAACACTACCATAAAAGTGCTATGTTTTAGACAAGAGGTCTCTTGTCTAGAACAGAGCACTTGTATGATTAGAGACAAGATCTTAACATTTATACTCTTTATGCTCAAAGCTATATCCAAGAGGGTAACATGAGCGAGCTCGAGGTTATAACTTCATGCGTTCATTAGGAAGTAAATGCATAAAACCAGCATTGCCAAAAACTTTAAGAAAATTGTAATTAGGAACAATACAATACAAGTACTCTATTTTAGACAATAGGCTGAAATGAGAAGTCATATAACATCTAAGATATGCATATGTTTATCCTCTGCTTAACCATTTTGTTGCAAAGTTCATCGAAAAGAATGATGAATGATAACATTGTTTTGAGAAATAATTCAAAGAAACTCCATATCCCTATGTTCAATGGTTTTATTGGTACGAAAAACATTGATATCTCGAGAAAATTGCGTTTTTATCAGGTACACAAAATCACGATATATATGAGTAAGTTATAGCGATTCTTCATCATATAAAGCCACGTATAAAGAGAATCGTAACAACCCCAACTCTATTTCTAAGGTCATGACCGGCAAGAGTGTTTTTTGCAAAGTCCCAAGCGCATTGCCATCCCAATTCTTGTATCTTTTCATTAAGAACATGCAGAAGCGTACATACGTCACCTAGACAACAAAAAGCTAAAAACAACCACTTGCAAGCACACAATTACATCTATTATATTTACAAGCTTTCTATCATGAGCTGTTATATTTACAACCACTACATTTTCTATGCTCAAAGGGCCAGGATAAACCTTAGCTCTTCTAACAAAACTTCAACTCCAAAACTAGTGGGAGATCTTCATGCCTACAATTTAAAAAAACAGCAAGGTGAGTCATGGACTCAGTTTGTGAACTTGCTAATCCTCAGATAAAAAAAATGCCTTGCTATCGAACAAGCACGTGAACATAACTGCATTGATAAGTTGATGGCAAATCAATAGCAAAACAAAGGCCTTGTCCAGATTAGAACATGCAAAATCCTCATCTAAAAATCCAAGACTAATTCCCACAATATAAGGAACTCACGCCTCACTCAATAATATGCAAGCATAAGCCAAGAATCATTCTATAATATGAGGAACTCATGCACACGGGATTCATTTATTAGTCAACGGAAATCCATCAATCCTTCCGGAATCTATCGAGCATCCAAACTCAATCATACAACGTCCCCTAATCTAAGAGTGATGGCTAAAATTATTATCATGTCATGTCCTTCTGACAAGATATCCCGTTGGTGTGGGGGCATTTCTTTCTCATTAACGAGGCATCTAGTTGATGTGGAGCATCTCATTCTCATTAACAAGGCATGTCGTTGTGTGGGAGCATCCCATTAGCATGGGGGCATCATAGCCATTTTACGTGGCAACAGTTCTTATTTTTCATTAGGTGATCACACATTGTGCATTGCCCAAACTAGTTCATTGTCTTTCATCTTAGCCAATACAAGCAAGGGCAAGGGTGTGAATCATGCCAAGTGTATAATATGCTTTTACCTTTTCGAAACCATACATCTTGCCAGGTGCGAATCAAGGATCGCAGCTTGATCCAACATGTTTGAGCACTGATCTAGTATCAAACTTGGCTTGGGAACGATATGCCTTAATATCGTACTGAAACTAAGAAAGGACCGATTCATCATGACCTCACATACGTTCAAGGCCGACAAAACCCCAAGGTTCATGGTTCAAACCAACTGGTCAAAGCACCGACTACACCAAATAAGGCCTTGGATCAATATGCCTCAATACCAATCCACCAAGCAAGATTCATTCCGATATGCCTCGATGCCAATTCAAACCAATGAGACCCATCCATGGCCTGGAATGTGCTTTCAACATATGAGCAAACCACAAAAAATTCTCACACAAGCAAAATATAGAAATCTCCCATAACCAAGAAATAGTAATCCAATAACAAAACTTACATAATCAAACAAGCGATCAAGAACACGGCCCGTTCTACCAATGCAACACAACGCCCTAGCCAAGGGTTAGGAAGTCTACTTATTACTTCCTAAGTCAGTAGCCTTGAAACGGCGGTGGCAAGAACTCCTAAGGGGCAAGATGGTCAAATGGAGGAGAAGAGGGAGAGGTTGGTCGGTTGGAGGAGAGGAAGAGAGGAGGAGATGAGGATAGGCCTTGGCTGAGAATGGCTTGGGATGAAGGATTCCACCTCTATTTATAGGCCTCCCCAAGAATGGTCTAAACAGGCATTAAATGCATTCACACATATTTGCACTTAGTCCGCAATTCATTAAATATGCTCACATTAATGGGCGCCCTTGGTCTTCCAATAAGCCTCTATTATTGGCCTCTCAAATAAACCCAGTCAAAAAGCATGTAAGAGGGCCTTACATGGTCATTAATTTTCAAAGTAAGATGTGACTATAGCTACATAGCTTGGGACACCTCAAGATGGTAATTAAGAACTAGACTCCAAGCTTGGGCGTAACTCACCCATCTTCGGGTGAAAAGTAGTTTTGAGCAATTTCCAAAATTGGTTTCATTACCCAGTCAAACAGAGTCGAAAAATTATGAAATTTGAATATGTTGTAGAGAAGACCTTAAATAACATTTTTCATGAAAGAAGCCAAGTCTAATTCGTGCTGTAAAAAGAGTAGTAAATCACTAAGACAACCCAACAATCTACCCGTCGAGCAGATCTAAGGACCGCAAAGAAATATCAATTCTGAAATCCAAGTCTTTACAAAGCACTTTGAAATTTTTATATTTTGTAGACTCGGTCTTTTAAAAATTTTGTGAAGGAAGTATGACCAAATTTGAAAGGGAAAATTTTTATAAAATTTCAAAAAAGCAACTTGGTCATCATTTTCACTACACGGGACAAGTTTCAGATGGTAAGTGATTGGGCCTTTGTCCCAACCATTTTATCTCAGAAAAATATAAAATTTAAGTATGTTGTATATCAAGATATTTAAAACAACTTTCATGAGGAAGTTTCTTCAAATTCAAACCACAAAAAGCTCTATAAAATTGGAAAATAGTGAAAACCCAACAATTTTGAAAAATCAAATGTGGTAAATCCAATTGGTGTTGAATTAAGGATCATTAATGGTTGGATAATCTTATCTTCGAAGTCTCCAATTAGGTCTTAAGTTAGCTTGGACACCTCAGGCTGGCCATTGAATAACTAAATTTCAAAAGATATAAATGTAAGCTTATCTTTTGAGTTCAAAGTTTAGTCTTGACCTTGATTCTCTCTTTTTCTCTTGGGCATGTGGCCCTTTCCTTGTGGGCTCCAAAGTCCACATTTCACACTTAGGTATTGAGGATATGATTAGGCCTAGGTTATGGCGACATCTTTTTCCACACTTCATTTAATACGTCACATTTGTTCATACTTACTCGTTCAAGAAACTTTGACTAGTCTCATGCTTAGGTGTCCCCTTGATTAATGGTTCCAAGTTCCAGTCCAATCTTATCTTCCAAAGTAAAGCCCTAATGTGCCAATTGTCTCAATTCCTTAAATTACTACATGACGAAGATATTAGACATAACTAGGAAAAAAGTCTAAGTTTTCAAGTCATAATTGAAAGTGCTAGTACAAACACCTAGAGGGGGGTGAATAGGTGTGAAAACAGATTCTACAAAATGTAGTGAAAACCTTTACTTTTAACCTGACTTTGAATAACAACAGACTTTTGAAACTGAGTCTGAAGAGCGGCAGACTTTGACGAGATCAGACTTTAGCAGTTAAATATAACTACGAACAAAATAAAGAGATTCAGGAAAGAAAATAAGAACACAAGGTTTATAGTAGTTCGACTTAATCCAAGCCTACGTCCACTCTCCCACGCTAACAGCCTTCTTGGCTGGATTCCACTATGCAATCAACAAGAGATTACAACTTTAAGTGCAAACACTTAGTAGTAGATCACACTATCTCACTAAGTCACTCTTTGGGTATTTCTCTCACGATCACAAACGTTTAAGCTCACAAGAGACAAGTGTATGATCGAAGATTGCTCAGTCTTTGGAATTATAAATTCTGCGCTCCGTCTTTTACTTGTTCATCGGTCCTTCATCTCCTTAAATACTCCTCTACTTCCAAACTAGCCATTGGACAATATCTTAGAGAATCGTCTTCCAATATACCTATTGGACAGATTTGTATCTAGAAGATTTGGTAGCCGTTGATGTAGAACAGACTTTGACACTAAAGTCTGACAATCTATAGACTTTGACACAGAAATCTGGAAATCTTCATAATATACTTTGAACATGTGTTACGTTCATTCTTTTGGCCGTTTTCAGACTTTGACAATATCATTTACATGTTTTATCATCTACATGGTCTATTACTCAACCATTAAACATGTTAGTAGCCTTTGATTTATTTTGTCATCTTCAAAACATCATAAGGGATTTCCCTAACAATCTCCCCATTTTTTATGATGATAAAACAATCTTTGAATATGCAGATTTGTCAACATACTTTTAAAAATATTAATTTAAATCAAATGATATCAGAAGATAGAAAATAGATTGAACATAACAATATATAGAAAAATAATCGCAACTCAATATTATGCAATAAATAATATCAACCAATCAACACATATGCATATTCATATCTTCTTCCCATTTTTGTCATAATCAAAAAGCGATAAAAAGTATCACGTAGACACGTAAAGAATATAAAATGATAAATATATGTCTTGCATGAAACACAATTTCCAAAAATCAGCTTTTATAAAGTAAATCGAATATTAAAGATATGCAATATAGCTCACTTCGATTATATATATAAGCAAATATCCAATAAAAATCACAAATGCATTATAAAATTCACTTATCCTTTTTATCATAACAAAATGATAATATCAATAAGAGATTTGTTAATGACAAAAGGTAATAAGAGATGCACTAACCGGATTTTTTAGAATTTAAATTCTTACACATTTACCTTCTCCTTCCTTCCATAATAAGATCACAATCATAATTGATTCAAAAATATTTTTCCATAATTGATCAAAGCTCCCCCTCAATTTGTTGCCTTTTTGAGATGATCACGATTCTTTTCTTTCTTTTAGATTCACATTCTCCCTCTGTGATAATGACAATATTTGCAGATAGAAACAATTGTTGCTTGTGCACATTAAACATAATATTTTTCTAGTATTTCCTTTGTAGAAACAATATCCACAACAATCATTTATATTTTGAAATTCAAGGCAAAAATTTATTTTCTTCAATCAAGCTTTTCTCGAATTCAACCTGCATCAACTTAACAAACTTTTTGCACAAATAAGCTGTAATAATATCCACATGATATATAATCCCCTTTCTTCAAATAAATAAATTGAGCAACATATATAAGATTATCTAATATTTAAATTCAGAAATACTCAACCTTTCGTACGACATATTAGGGATTTTCTTAACAATTTGGAAAAACTTTGCACAAGGAAGAAATTTTTTAGCCTCCAAAAAATAGTATAGAATCTTCATAATTTTCAGATCAAGTTTTCCAAAACCATATGGAAGATTCTATTGTCACCTGCAAAATCTTATATAATAGATAATCATCTTTGTAAAAATATCACATAATATCTTCTTTGGATCAAACTTGCTAGATATAATATATCTTCTAAAAATATAGCAAGAATATCCATAAATATGCAATAATATTTTTCGAGATCAGAGTGATTTCCTTGAACATAAATCTCAAAAACATATTATAGATGCATTTCATAAAAAGAAAAATGATATTGCTATCACGTGCCAAATCAAGTAAAATATTGCAATGCCTTATATTTATGAGAAGAAATATTTGCAATATAAATGATAAGCAATCATCCAAAATCATGATAAATAATTGTAGAGATTTGCAAGATAGGATAAAAAAATATTCTCTTACCTAAGGTATATGATTGCAATATACCATTAAAAAAAATTATATCATTACCAATCTTTGTAGGAGATATTTTTCCGATTGCACCAAAATCTATATAGATTCACGATCGTTCTTCCCTTATAGAATTTCCTGCGATCAACTCATTTCATTTTTGGTATCCATCAATTTTGAATCCTTCCATGATGTCAGAGCAAAATATGAAATCTCCATAATCAAATATTCTTTCTTAATTCATCATAACAAAGAATTCAAAGAAATAATATTATGCACAATGATATTTTGAAAAATAAATTCTCACTTAGTCATAGTATGATAAAAACAGAGAGAAAAAAATTCTTGAATATCTAAGAATATCTTGTATCATTACGTAAAACAAATTTTCACTTTGCAAAATATGAGTAAATCTGAAAGTATAAAATTAAACAAAATAATCTGAATTATCTCAAATAATCACACGTAATAAATCAAATCTCAACTCACGAATCACAAAAATAAATCACACGACTCTTTCTTCAATAAAACAAAATATGATCATTATAAAATCTCAATCAACCAAGGATATATCGAATATCAAGTATAATGAGAAATTTTAAATTGTGTACTCAAACCAAATTGAGAATAAAAATATATACATTCCTTACCAAATTCTCATTCTTCTCTTCCTTTATTTCCTGCAAAAATAACTCATTTCCTCTTTGGTACCCATTCTTTCTTGGGTCCATGAGAGTTAGTAAGGTATGCTTGTTTTATCCAATCTTTCCTAATACATCTCCAGACTTTAGGACATTCTTTCTCAAAGTGTTCCGAATCTCCAGAATTTAAACACTTGAGGGCATTTCCACCAACATGTTTTGCAAACACTTTTTGAAAATGATTTTTGTAAAATGCCTTTAGAGGTCTTTGTCTAAGTCTCTCCTTGACTTTAGGAAAATTAATTAGAAAATCACTTTCCTTATTGAAACCAAGTCCCAACTTATTATAGTAAGGTACTTGTATAGAAATGATATGCTCTAATGTTTTTGAACCATTTAAAAATCTTGTCGAAATATTTGAAAATTATTTTTTCAAAGAATCATTTTCTTTGACAAGTAAATCTTGACTTTCTTTTGTTTGTAGAAAATCTTTTTGCAAAATTTCAAAATTTTCTTTTTGAGAAAAATCCTATTACCTAAGTCGAGAATTCTCCTTTTTAAGTTCGGAGATCCTTTTAAGAGAAGATTTGAAATTTAAGCAGAGCTCATTTATATACTTAAAAACTTTGATGGGAATTCTTGAATGGCTTACCTCGATTTCCTCATCGGATTCTAAGTCTATGTCTGAGTCAGACTCTGATTTTGGGTCTATGTCTGTGTCAGACTCAAATTCTAAATGTGCCATCAATCATATATTTCCTTGCTCATCCTCTTCTTTCATTGTTCTTTTCAACCCATTCTGCTTGTATTGTCTTCTTCCATTCAATTTCCTTTCTTTTCTACTTAGCTTTTTGAATTTCTTGATCATAAAGGCAAGTTCTTCATCATTCATGTCATTTTCTGAGTCTGTTTCATCAAAAACAGTGTTAGGTACTAAAGCGCTGAACTTTTTGTTCTAGAAAACTTCCTTGTGTGTTTTGAAGATGACAAAACGTTTCCATCAATTTAGTCTGAAGACTTGCAAACTCTTTAGTCAAAGTCCGAAGATCGCCAAACCACCAGACTCAAGTTTCAAAGTCTATCCTCATTGACAATTTCTAGACCATCAAAGAAGACTTATCCAGAACTGAGTATCTTGTTAATGATTTGATTCTATCGATTGAAGAAGATCTCTCGGCTGGAGATAGCATCTTGAAATCTGTTATTCGTTTTGATTTCAATTCTAATAATTCAAATTAATTGATTGGCGAAGCATACTTGGAAGGTTCTACTTATGGAAACCTAGATCTTGATTATATGGGTGAGCATGATTGGTTGGCTATCGTCATATTCCTTAAATAACTCAAATCTCCCTAATTGATTCTGTCCAACGGGTAGATTGGAATAACTCCTTTAGTAAGTGCCAACGAGTATGAAGGCATGGAGGAGTATATAAGGAAGTCATTCCAGTTATTTGAGAATGTGCGCGAAAGAAGAATTCCGAAGTCTGAAACTCCTTGTTCTTTGTCAAATTCAATTGTTGAGCAAAAACTTGTACTCAAAAAAGCGTTTATATTTTTGTGAGACCTTGAGGAAGTGTAGCAGAGTCTCTACACTGTGGAATCAAGGAAGAGCTATACTGTAACAACTCTTTTGATTCTTAATGAAATTCAGCTGGTAGGCTGTTAGTGCGGAAGAGTGAACGTAGGCTTGGATCAAGCCGAACCACTATAAATTTTGTGTTCTTATTTTCTTTCCTAATCTCTTTACTTTGGTCGTAACAATATTTGTTTGTTAGAGTCTAATTTTCTTTTCATAATCTATTGCTAAATAGAATCGGTTTAAAAGTAAAATTATATTCTTTACTTTACAAATTTTGGTTTTGCACTTATTCACCCCCTCTAAGTGCTCATACTAGCTTTCACAATTGGTATCAGAGCTTGTGTACTCATTTAAGTTGAACTGTTTTTACTTTAGAGTTAAAGATTCATAGTTAGCATGTTGGCTCCAGGTCTAGTTGAAGGGAAAAACAACACAAGACTGCCTTATTTTGATGGAAATGAATACAACATATGGGAAAACAATATGAAGGCATTCCTAAGATCAAAAAATCCCCTGGAATGGGACGTGGTAGACAAAGGAATCATTCCTAAAGCTGCAACAGTCTCAGAAAGAGGAAAAGAAGATGTTGAGTCCAGTGAAATGACTCAAGAAGAGATAACCAAGAGACAAGCTCTTGATGCAAAAGAAATTTATTCCTTATATTGCGCATTATCTCCTACTGAATATAACAAAATATCTTCTTATGAAACAGCTAAAGAAATCTAGGATAGATTGCACATCACCTATGAAGGAACCGATCGAGTGAAAGAAACTAGAATCAATATTCTGTTCAGTCAATATGAAGCATTCAAGATGAAACCAGGAGAATCTATTACTGACATGTTTAATCGTTTTATAGAAATCGTGAATTGTTTTGAGTATTAAGGTCAACCAACCTCTAGACCTATGAAGGTTAACAAGTTACTGCGAGGGCTTTTCAAAGATTGGAACCATATAAAGACCTCAATAAGAGAGACACAAAGAATCATGCCACTCTCTGTTAACGAATTGGTTGGCACTCTTCAGTCTTATGAAATGGAGCAAATCAAGAAAGATGAAGATCTCAAATGTAAGAAATCCATTGCATTAAAATCTAATGATAATTCTGATGTCATAGATTTTGAAGACAATATGGACAATGAAGAGCTTGCTCTCATGACAAGAAGATTCAGAAAGCTGAATAGAAAGGGAAGAAGATTCAATCCGAAGAAACAAAATTCTCAAAAGCTACAAAATAAATCAGCTGAGGATGATGAATCCAACAAAGATGTAGTCTGCTTTGAATGCAAAAAAAGGTGACACATCAGACCCAACTGTCATCTGCTGAAGAGAAAGAATGAAAAAGCTGAGAAATATCGAAATGCACTTAAAGCGGAAACTTGGAGTGATACCGAATGTGAGGAAAGTGATGATGATTATGACAATATTTGTCTCATGGTACAATCGGACTCGGATTTAGACTTTGAGATAGATTTAGACTCGAGATAGTGAAATCGAGATAAGTAATTTAAAAATTCCTACTAAAGTTTATAAATATGTTGATGAATTGTGTCTTAGTCTCAAAACCTCTCTCAAGAGGATTTCCAAACTTAAAAGGGAAAATTCTGCACTAAAGCAACAGGAAATTGTTTGGAAAAAAAATGTCGAAAGTTTAGACAAAAGTGTTATTACTTTAAAAGAAAATGCAGATAATCTTTCAAAAGAAAATGCATTCTTGAAAAATGATATCTCAAGCATTTCTAAAATGTTTTATATAGGATCTGAGAAATTGAAAAAATTTCTTTTTGCACAAAGACCTTACTTCAACAAATCAGGTTTGGGAATGATTGCTGAAACCATTCCTTTAATTGATTTTCCTAAGGTAAATGAAAGAATTAAACAAAGACCTACAAAAGAAAATTACAAAAAACATTTCCAAAAAGTTTTTGTAAAACCTATAGACCACAGTGCTCTTAAATGTTCTAAGTATAATAGTTCAGATTACTTTGAGAAAGAATGTTCTATGGTTTGGAAACCTGTGAGGAAGGTTTTGGCAAAGATTGTATATCACACTAACTCTACTAGACCCAAGAAAATATGGGTACCAAAGAAAGCTTGAGTTTCTTTTTTAAATGCAGGTCAATATCAAGAAAAATGTTAAATGGTACTTGAATAGTGGATGCTTGAGACATATGACAGGAGACTCAAACTACTTTATAAAGCTTGTGCAAGTTAATGGTAGAAAAGTTTCTTTTAGAGGAAATAGCAAAGGAAGAATTGTGGCATACGGAATTGTAAAGATTGGAAGTCTCATGATCAGCAACGTTTCCTTAGTTGAAGGACTCAACTACAACTTACTGAGTATTAGCCAGCTGTGCGACACCGGTTTCAAAATCAACTTTCAAGAAGGAATATGTTCATGAACCAATAAAGACTCCTCTTAGACCTTCACAGGGCGAAGACATGGGAATATCTATCTCTTGGATATCAAACTAGAAAAATCCCAATGTCTAATCTCAATTCAAGAGGAAGAGAATCTATGGCACAGAAAACTTGGGCACATCAACATGAAGCAAATAGCCAAGATCTCAACAAAGAAGCTCGTTCGTGGACTACCCAATCTAACATACCAAAAGTCTAACCTATGTACACCATGCGTATTGGGAAAACAGGTAAGAAATTCATTCAAACCAATAAATCAAGTGTCCACTAATCGTGTACTGTAGCTATTACACATGGATCTCTTTGGACCAACTATAACTCAGAGCATTGGATGTAAGAAATACTACCTAGTAATTATGGATGATTATTCACAATTCACTTGGGTATATTTCCTGGCAAGTAAGTCTGAAACATTTTCTTATTTTATAAAATTTGCTAAGAAAGTTCAAAATGAGAAATGGTATGTTATTTCCAGAATATGGATAGACCATGGAGGTGAGTTTGAAAATCAAGACTTTCCTAAATTCTGTGATGAATCTGGTTTTCAGCATGTATTTTCTTCTCCTTATACTCCAGAGCAAAATGGAGTTGTAAAAAGGAAGAATAGATCTTTGCAAGAAATTGCTAGAACTCTTATAATTGAATGTAACATTTCTTCTCATTTTTGGGCTGAAGCAGTTTCTACAGCATGCTATATTATTAATAGAGTCTTCTTAAGGCCTATTCTGGAGAAAACTCCCTATGAGTTGTTCAAAGGAAAGAAGCCAATTGTTTCTTATTTTCATGTGGTTGGATGCAAATATTTTATATTGAAAAATGTAAATGATCGAATTGGTAAGTTTGAAGAAAAATTAAACGAAGGCATCTTCCTTGGATATTCAACCACCAGCAAAGCCCACAAAGTATACAACAAAAAGACTCAATTTGTGGAGGAATTAATGAATGTTAAATTTCAAGACTTTATGCAAAATCAATCAATTCAGACTCAACCTAAAGAACCTGAACTTGCTCCAAACTCTACAAAGTCTAAATCACCAGAAGCAGCTCAGACTTCAGAAGACCAGCAACAAATGATCGTTGAAGAATCAAATGAAGAAAATGATCAACAGTCTGACAAATCAACCAGTAACTGGAAACACAAGTCTAGTCATTCTAAAGAACTCATTATTGGTGACATTAATAAGGGAATTCGTACAAGATTCAAAAGGCGTGAAGAGTCTAGTGCTGTTGCTCTTATTTCTAAAATAGAACCCAAGAGCATAGAAGAAGCTTTAACTAATGAAAGCTAGATTGAAGTTATGCAAGAAGAGCTTAGGCAATTCAATATCAATGATGTCTGGGAATTGACTCCTAAATCGAAAGGTAAATCTATCATTGGAGCTAAATGGGTTTTCAGGAACAAGATGAACGAGAAAGGAAAAGTCGTAAGAAACAAAGCAAGACTTGTGGCCAAAGGAGATACGCAAGAAGAAGGGATAAACTATGATGAGACCTACACACTAGTAGCAAGGTTAGAAGCAATTGGATTATTACTTGCTTTTGTTTGTTATAAGAATTTCAGGTTATTCCAAATGGACATCAAAAGTGTTTTCCTAAATGGATTTATCCAAAAGGAAGTCTATGTGAAACAACCTCCCGGTTTTGAAGACCTAAGGAAACCAGACTCTATATTCAGAGTAAAAAATGCGCTATATGATCTAAAGCAAGCACCTCGAGCTTAGTATGACAAACTAAGTAAGTTTTTTTTAACCAAAATGGCTTTGTTAAAGGTAAAGTAAATACTATATTGTTTATCAAAAGAGAAAACAAAAACTTCTAGCTTGTTCAAATTTATGTTGATGATATTATTTTTGGATCTTCTAATGAAAAATTGTGCAAGAAATTCTCTAAGTCTATGCAGGATGAGTTTGAAATGAGCATGATGGGTGAACTATCCTTCTTTCTTGGACTTCAAGTAAATTGAAGGAAGGGATTTTCATTCACCAAGAAAAATATGCTAAAGAACTTGTTAAAAAGTTTGGCTTGGAGAATTGCAAAAAGATAGAGATACCAATGTCAAGTCCCTTGAAATTGGATAAAGATGAATGAGGAAAGAAAGTTGACCATAAGTTATACAGGAGTATCAGTGGTTCACTTATTTATCTTACTGTTTCTAGACCTGACATTCTGTTTAGTATTTGTATTTGTGCCAGCTTTCAATCAGATCCCAAAGAATCTCATTTAAGTACTACAAAACGCCTCATCAAATACGTAGCATCTATTCTAATCTCGATCTTTGGTATCCTAAAGAAATAGACTTTACTCTTCTTGGATATTCAGACGCAGACCTAGCAGGATGCAGAGTTGATAGGAAGAACACCTTGGGCACTTGTCAATTGCTTGGGAATAAGACAATATCTTGGTTTTCGAGGAAGCAAAGTACCGTAGCTCTATCTACAGCACAAGCAAAATATGTGGCTCTTGGAAGTTGTCGTTCACAAATTTTGTGAATAAACAACAGTTAAGAGACTTTGGAATTGAAGATTCATGCAATGAGATAAAATGTGACAACACCAGTAGAATCAATCACACCATGAATCCAATTCTTCATTTAAGAGCAAAGCATATAGAGATTCGACATCATTTCATTAGATATCATGTTCAAAATGGAGAAATCTCGATTCAGTTTATTGACTCAAAGAATCAACTAGTGGACATCTTCACAAAGCCTTTGGAGAAAAGTCAATTTGAGCTTATTCGTTCCAGACTCAATATCTTAAAGTTTGAAGAAGTTCAGACTCAAGGATAAAAGTCTAATGATATTCAGACTTAGAAGATGAAGATCAATGACTGTAAGTTATTTTTGTTTTTAAAAATTATCTCTCCAATAAAATCTCAAAAATGTATGATTATCTATTAATTTGTCATTGATTGATCTCGAAAAGGTACGATCATCTCCCCATTTTTCGTGATTATTGCAATCATTCCTTTTCGAAAAAGAGGTTATTTTTTAAAAGGCAGTTATCTATTTTTGAAAAAGGCAGTTTCTATTTTTTCCTTTTTACGTCGTTCCGTATGCCTCTTTTCGACTGCTTTATATACTGATCGTTTTCCTCAAAACCCTAAAAGCACAGACCTTCGTTTTCTTACTTTTACTCTCTAGTTTAATCTTCCAAGTTCTCACCTTTATCTCGAGTTTGGAATCTGTCAAAAACTGTGAGAATGGCATCCCAGAGAAAGTCTTCAAGGATTGCGAACAGGGGACCACAGCAAATGCGTGAGGGTCCTACACATTTTGACCTCACCGAGGAAGAAAAATCTCCGAGACAAGAGCAGAGCCCACAACATTCTCAACAACGTCAATCTCCTCAAGCTAGACCTCAAGGCAGTGTTCGTAGATCAGAGGAAGAAATCATTGAAGGCGCAGAACCCGTAAGATCTCAAAAGCCCGCTTTTATCTATAAGCTTTACTTTGCTTTGAAAAGGGGAGGGACTCCCTTGAAATACATCAATGAATTTTTGAAAGATAAAGGGTATCGAAATGAAACCCACTTTTTGCGGACAATGGAACGATTGGAGATTGCTCCCCGTGGGGTCGGCGAGATCGAGCATTTGCGAATATTCCTATGATCCACGTGTTGGAGGTCTTAGTCAACCTGATGGAAATGATGATAAAAAAATGAACACCCAATTCAAGCCTATAATGGGTGCTGCGGTGAATGTTTGAAGCAAAATGACAGATTTGTTTCGCTCAGATGAACACAAACAACTTTACTCTAAGTTGCTAAAAAGAGGGGTGATCAATTCGAGGAGTGTAGACTTTGATTTTCTTGATTCTGTGAATGTGAACCTGCGAGAGAAATTCACTAAACTTCAGCTTAAGCAATTTTGTTCTAAGACGACTGAGGCATATCCAAAACTTACTGCTTAATTCTATTCTAATCTCAGTTTCCTGGATGCGAATAGATTTTCGTTTAGTGCTCAAGACCAAGACTATGTTGTTGACATGGACACATTGGCGGATGTGATTGGAGTGGAGCGAGGGGCTTTCCAATCGATTAGTGTGTTTGTCGGTCATGGAACAGTAGAGCTTGTTCGAGATGGAATGGCTAAAGGAAGAATTTTGTACTTAAGGATGAATGCCTCTAACATTTTGCTTCACAAGATTGTAATCAATTGCCTCAGATCCAAGTCAACCTTGAAGACAGACGTCTCCAACTCAGAAGCAAAGTTGATGTATGCCATCAACGCTAAAAAGAAATTCTCTCTACCTCACACAATCATGTTTCACATGTACAGAACAATGGCGAAAGACATAGGGCAACTTCCTTACTCAGGGCTTGTTACAAAGCTTTTCAGACGTTTCAATATTCAGCTTCCTAGGATTTTATGTATTCGATCATATGATCAAATGGTAGTGAGACTGAAAATGGTTTCCAAAATGCGTTTAAAAGAGTTGGACAAAGCTTTGGAGCGATTGAAAGAGAAAACCCCTGTCAAGTCACACCAAGGTTCTTTAGTGGCAAAGCGGAAAGTGAAGGAACCCATGACAGCTCCATCCAAGAAAAGAAGAGCACTCATTCTGGAGGATGAAGAGAATGAGGATGATATTACTATTTTTGCTCTTGCACTGAGAAATCTTCAAAGTGTAGTTCCAAAGACTGAGGAGAGAGAGGATCAAGATAGAGATGATGAAGAAGAAAAGAGTGGAGAGAGAGAATAAATGCAAAAAAAAAAAGCAGAGGAAGAAATAATTGCATAAAAAGAAGAAGGCAGAGGTGAATAGGCAGAAACAGAGCATAAAGCGTACTTCTCACCCCCTGAGGGCATTGAAACAGGGGGAGTTGTTGAGAAAAGAGGTACATCTTTAACTGCTGTTACTAATGAAGGTGTTAGTCGCTCACTTGCAGATCCAGAAGACATCTATGCTTCTCAATTTCTAGAGGAAGGTCATGAGATTTCATCGTCAAATCTGAGTGATCATGCTGGCTTGCCATCATCTGCAAATACTCCTTCTGATCATGTAGAAGCCAGTACTCAGACTGAAAATTCTGGAGACCTTCACAGAATTCTTGATGTTCTTATGGAGATGCGAGGACAGATTTATGTCCTAGGATGCGAAGTTTAGAACTTGCAGAATGCAGGTCAAACCTCTTCAGTTTCCTTGCATGATCAAGTTAACGCCTTTGCTCTTCAAGTTCAAGCAAATGCCAAGGGTGAAGATGTGACTCAATTGAATGAGGATTTGAAGAAGCTGAAATGGATTGTCTAGTCAATGGGAGATTCCCAGTTCATTCGTGTTCCTAGGCAACCATGATTCCATTATCTTTTTATCTCTACCTTTTTTAATGTTGACAAAAAGGGGAAGAGATGGTGCAGATTTGAAAAACTTGACTTTTGTTTGGTTTACTTTTTGAATGACTTTTGTTTGGTTGTTTTGGCTGTGACTGGATACGGTTTGGGTTATTTGATCATTTGGTTATTTTAAGCACTATTAATATTTCATGGCAAAGATAGTTGTTTATTCACAAAACTAATATTTTTCCTGTGGATGCAGATTCAATGTTGTCTTTACTAAGTCAATTATCTTTGTGAGATATCCATGTTTGCTTGAGCTTTGTTTTGCAAGTCAAAAATATCCAAATCTGCAGGAAAGTTTTGTCACCATCAAAAAGGGAGAGATTGTTGGAGAAAACTTCATTGTGTCTTTTGAAGATGACAAAACGTTTCCATCAGTCCAGTTTGAAGACTTACAGAATCTTTAGTCAAAATCTAAAGATCGCCAAACTGCTAGACTCAAGATTCAAAGTCTATCCTCATTGACAGCTTATAGACCGTCGAAGAAGATTTATCCAGAACTGAGTATCTTGTTAAGGATTTAATTCTATCAACTGAAGATGATCTCTCAGCTGGAGATAGCATCTTGGAATATGTTATTCGTTTTGATTTCAATTCGGGTAATTCAAATCCGTTGATTGGCAAAGCATACTTGGAATGTTCTACTTATGGAAACCTAGATCCTGATTGTATGGGTGAGCAGGATTGGTGGGCTATCGCCATATTCCTTAAATAACTCGAAATCTCCCTAATTGATTCTATCCAGCCGGTAGATTGGAAAAACTCTTTTGATAGGTGCCAACGGGTATGAAGGCATGGAGGAGTATATAAGAAAGTCATTCTAGTTATTCGAGAGTGTGCACGATAGAAGAATTCCAAAGTCTAAAACTCATTGGTCTTTGTCATATTCAATTGTTGAGCAAAAACTTGTACTCAAAAGAGCATTTATATTTCTGTGAGACCTTGAGGAAGTGTAGTAGAGTCTCTACACTGTGGAATCAAGGAAGAGCTATACTGTAACAATTCTTTTGATTTTTAGTGAAATCTAACCGGTGGGTTGTCAATGCGGAAGAGTGGACGTAGGCTTGGATCAAGCCAAACCACTATAAACTCTGTATTCTTATTCTCTTTCCTAATCTTTTTACTTTGATCGTAACAATATTTTTTTGTTAGAGTCTAGTTTCCTTTTCATAATCTATTGCTAAACAGAATCGGTTTAAAAGTAAAATTATATTCTTTACTCTACAAAATTTGTTTTTGCACCTATTCACCTCCTCTAGGTACTCGTACTAGCTTTCACACTTTTTACCCTCGAGATGTTCATTGTTGAGTTGTTCGATTTCATAGGATTGAAGAGTGCCGATCAATTCATCAACGGAGAGTGGCATAATCATCTAAGTCTCTCTTATTGAGGTCTTTACATGGATTCAATATTTTGAGAGACCTCGCAAGAGTTTGTTGACCTTCATTGGGGAAGAAATTGGCTGTCCTTGATATGCTAAACCATTTACAATTTCTGTAAAACAGCTGAACATATCTCCCATTGACTCTCCTTGCTTCATCTTGAAGGATTCATATTTGCCGAGCAAGAAGTTTACTTTTGTCTCTTTTACACGATTAGTCCCTTCATAAGTGACATGAAGTCTATCTCAAACTTTTTTTGCTGTTTCACACGAAGAAATTATGTTATATTCAGCATAAGACAAGGCACAATATAAAGAATAAA
The DNA here is from genome assembly GCA_017140325.1 of Eucalyptus leucophloia subsp. euroa. Lineage (NCBI taxonomy): Eukaryota > Viridiplantae > Streptophyta > Magnoliopsida > Myrtales > Myrtaceae > Eucalyptus > Eucalyptus leucophloia. The sequence goes on along the minus strand of CM029473.1, from coordinate 22,317,358 downwards.
TTCATTTTACATCAAACGCTTCTCTTTTGGACATCTCCGTCTGAGACATAGGAGCGGGGTGTTTGCTTTCTTTTTCTTTGCAGTTCTTATTTGATGTAGATGTAGCAGTGGGATTTATTCCTTTTTCCACAACATCCCATTGTAAGGGATCTCTGGATCTTAGGAATGCATTCATTTTGTTCTTCCACATGTTATATTCTTTTCTATCAAAATATGGTGGCCTTGTGTTGCTTTGTCCCTCCATAAGTCCTTCTGCCAATATACTAGCCATAAAAGATCTTTAGCTCAAAAGTAAAAACACTTTTATAAACCGAGCACTTGGCTCTGAGACCAATTGAAAGTGCTAATACAAACACCTAGAGGGGGTGAATAGGTGTGAAAATAGATTCTGCAAAATGCAATGAAACCCTTTACTTTTAACCTGAGTCCAAATAACAATAGACTTTTGAAACTGAGTCTGAAGAGCAGCAAACTTTGAGCGAGATCAGACTTTAGCAGTTAAATATAACTACGAACAAAATAAAGAGATTCATAAGAACACAAGATTATAGTGGTTCGGCTTAATCCAAGCCTACGTCCACTCTCCCATGCTAACAGTCTTCTTGTTTGGATTCCACTATGCAATCAATAAGAAATTACAACTTTGAGTGCAAACACTTAGTAGTAGATCACACTATCTCACTAAGTCACTCTTTTGGTATTTCTCTCGCGATCACAAACGTTTAACGTTGAAGCTCACAAAAGGCAAGTGTATAATCGAAGATCGCTCAGTCTTTGGAATTATAAATTCTACGCTTCGTCTCTTACTTGTTCATCGGTCCTTCATCTCCTTAAATACTCCTCCACTTCCAAACTAGCTGTTGAACAATATCTTAGAGAATCGTCTTCCAATATACCCATTGGACAAATCTTTATCTAGAAGATTTGGTAGCCGTTGAGTGATAAAGGTAGAATCCCAAATTGATTCCAACCGCCCATACAAACAGAATCTTGATTTCCATAAGTAGAACTTCTTCGTATAGAAAGTTTTTGTCTTCAAGATCTAATCATCAATCAATTAAATTGAGTCAATCAATTCAATCTTGATGTGGAATCCAAACCAGATCACTAGTCATTGTATGATTGGGCTCATATTACGTTCTGTCGAATTTGGATATAAAGTATGAGTGCAATAGACTATACAATCTGAGTCTGATTGCAATAGACTTTACAATTTAAGTTTGAACAAGGTCTGAACACAATATGAATAAGTTCAATTTCAGTATAAAGTCTATTTTTCGGTTCAGCTTTAGCATAGAGTCTGTCTTCTGGTTCTTCATTCATATTCAGTCTGGAATTTGTCAGAGTTGGCAGACTTCTAATGTAGAACAAACTTTGACACTAAAGTCTAGCAGTCTTCAGACTTTGACACAGAAGTCTGGAAATCTTTAGAATATATTTTGGACATGTGTTGCATTCAATCTTCTGGCCATCTTCAAACTTTGACAATATCATTTACATGTTTTATCATCTGCATGGTCTATTACTCAACCATTAAATATGTTAGTAGCCTTTAATTTATTTTGTCATCTTCAAAATATCATAAGGGATTTCCCTAACAATAATCATTGGGTAGGGACTAATCGAGTTTGATCGTGATCAACCACATTATTTGGCCCAAAGTTCATGTTTAAGCCATGCCCAAGCAAAGCCAGATGCAATCGATCTCAATCTACCTAACCAAGCTTGAGCTCCCCTTTATCGAGAGAAGGTGCTCACGACTAGTCCTTGGGCCATGCCTTAGGCTGGGCGTCAAGCTTGTTGAGCGGTCCTTTGGGTGGCTAGGTCCATGGCCTATTCTTCTAGCCAATTTTGTGGCCAGTCCTTAGGCTAGTCGACCGATCCCTTGGTCAATCCCATGACCAATCCTAAGTCCTGCCCCACAAGTCATGGTCTGTCTGAAATTGAACCGCACTGAGCTTATTCGATCCTTAGTCAATTATCAGTTGTCATGTAATCATGTTTGATCGATCGATCCATCTCAACTCACGGTCACGTTGGATCAACTCATGGTCGTTCACAACTAGTATAATGTCGGGCAAAATCACCCGTGACTAATGCGATGACTGAGCGAATTGAGCCATAACCATTTATCGATCCACGATAGTATGTGATCATCCCATAATCGATTCTTATGATCAAATAACCTTCCCATGATTGAATACTCTATAACTAGACCTTTGGTTGTCGATTCTTGAATGGACTAATTGACTCAAGACTGGTCCTTAGACCGGTTCATGGCCAATTCTTGTCATTGGCGTATTGGTCATTGGCCTACTAGTTGAGGCTAAAATGAGAGTCAAAATCGAGGATATTGCAACTCTCCCTCTAAAAATATTTCGTTCCCCAAATTTTAAATACATACCCGATCATCCAAAAAGATGTGGGTATTGGCGCTTCACACTTTCTTCAATTTCCCAGGTCGCTTCTTCAATACTATAGTGTGGCCATAAAACCTTAACTACGGGAATGACTTTATCATGCAAGACTTGCTCTTTCCTATCCACAATCCATATCATCTTCTCAATATACGACATTGTATCATCTCTTTCGATCTCTTCGAAGTTTAGTATGTTTGTCGGATCAGGCTCACTTTTTCAACGTCAATATGTGGAACGCATTATTTATTTGGGCAAGTCTTGGCAGTAAAGCCAGCCAATATGCTAAATTTCCTATCCTTTCAAGAATTTCATAAGGTCTACATACCTTGGGCTTTACTTTTCTTCACCTTTCCACTACGCACTCTGATTATTATTCTTTTTATTGTGATGTCAAAATGGTACATGACCAACATGACTAGATCTATTGTTTCCTCTTATAGTCTCCTGGTCTTGAGTACTCATTTGACTAACCTATAGAATAACTATAGGAATTCTAAGGGAACTTTTCTACACCACAATAAGAAGTCAGTAGTCATGAACTATAGTCAAAAAATCAATCAAATGGTCACATGCATGAGATATTTTCCCAACTAATCATCCCAAATATCAGCGCACCTTATCACTCTAAATAATAAACCTCCCTATGATGCCAAAAATATAACAACCTCAACTCCATCTCTAGGGTCATAAGCAGCAAATGTTATTTTTGCAACATCTCAAGCGAGTTGCCGTCCCATTTCTTGTATTTTTTTTTTCCATTAAGAACATATAGAAGCATACATACAACACCCATACAATAACAAATAGTCAGGAAAACAATCACTTGCAAACACACAATTACATCTGTTACATTTATAAGCCATTCTATCACGAGCTGTTATACTTACAACCACTACATCTTCTATGCTCAAAAGGCCGAGGTAAACCTTAACTCCTCTAGTGAGACTTCAACTCTAGAACTAGTGGGAGACCTTCATGCCTACAATTCTAAAAAATAATGGGGCGAGTCATAGACTCAATAAGTAAACTTAATAATCCTCGAATAGCAAGATGCCTCGCTGTCAAACAAGCACGTAAATATAACCACATCAATAAGTCGATGGCAAATTAATAACAAAACAAAAGCTTTGTCTAGATTAGAACATGTGATATCCTCATTTAATAATATGGAAGCATGAACCAAGACTCATCCCACAATATGAAGAACTCACGCATCACTCAATAAAATACAAGCATAAGCCAAGAGTCATTCCATAATATGAAGAACTCATGCACACGGGATTCATTTATTAGTCAACCAAAATCCATTGGTTATTCCGGAATCCACCGAGCATCCGAACTCAATCAAGCAGTGTCCCCTAGTCCAAGGATGATGGCTAGAATCATTATCATATCCCATCCTTCTGATGAGGCATTCCATTGGTGTGGCGGCATCATCGCCACCTTACATGGCAATGGTTCTTATTTTTCATTAGGTGATCACACGTTGTGCATTGCCCAAGCCAGCTCATTGTCTTTCATCTTAGCCAACACAAGCAAGGCCTAAGGGCGTGAATTATGTCAAGTGTATAATATGCTTTAACCTTTCCGAATTTTACATCTTGCCGGGGGCAAATCAAGGATCGTGGCTAGATCCAACACATTTGAGTACCGATCTAGTATCAAACTTGGCTTAAGAACGATACGTCTCAATATCGCACTGAGACTAAGAAATGACCAATCCATCATGATTTTATGTACGTTCAAGGCCAACAAATCCCCAAGGTTCATGACCCAAATAGACTGGTCAAGGCACCAACCTACACCAAGCAAGACCTTTGATCGTTACGCCTCAATACCGACCCACCAAGTAAGGTTCGTTGCAACACGCCTCGATGCCAATTTGAACCAACAAGATCCGTCCATGGCTCGGAGTGTACTTTCAACGTATGAGCAAACCATACAAAATTCTCACACGAGTGAAATATAGAACTCTCACGTAACCAAGAAATAAAGTCTAATAACAAAACATATATAATCACACAAGCAATCAAGAATACGACTCGTTCTACCAACGCAACACAATGCCATAGCCAAGGGTTAGGAAGTCTACTTACTACTTCCTAAGTTGGCGGCCCTCAAATGGCGGCGGCAACAAGAACAACAAAAAGGGCAGCAGTAAAGACTCTTAGGGGGCAAGATGGCCGAATGAAGGAGAAGAGGGAGAGGTTGGTCAGTTGAGGGAGAGGAATAGAGGGGGAGAAGAGGAAAGGCTTTAAGTGAGAATGGTTTGGGATGGAGGGTTCCACCCCTATTTATAGGCCTCTTGACCATTCTTCTCAATGTCTCTCTAAACACCTCTTCTTCTCCAATCTGGTAGAATCCTCTAAAAGATTGGCACCTTTAAGTGTCTTTATGCTTTGAACTAAATCTCTAGGCAATTTGCTGCTAAAAGACTATCCCTAAAAGGCTTGAACAAGAGGTTCACCCACTGTGGAAAGGCATACCCACAGCAACTTACTTAGCTTTCCCTAGTTCTAAGCATAGGTCACCTCAATAAAAAGGCATTAAATGTGTTTGCACCTATTTGCACTTAGCCTGCAATTCATTAAATGTGTTCGCATCAATGAGCACCCTAGGTCTTCTAATAGACCTCCATTATTTGCCTCTCAAATAAACCTACTCGAGAAGCATTCAAGAGGGTCGTACTTGGTCATCAAGTCTTAAAGTAGGATATGACTATAGCTACATAACTTGGGACACCTCAAGATGGAAATTAAGAATTAAACTCTAAGATATGGTGTGACTAACCCATATTGGGGTGAAAAATAGTTTGAGCGATTTCCAAAATTAGTGTGATAACCCTAACAAACGGAGTCAAAAAAATTATGAAATTTGAATATGTTGTAGAGAAGACCTTAAATAACATTTTTCATAAGGAAGCCAAGTTCAATTTTTGCTGTGGAAAGAACAGTAAATCACTAAACACAACCCAACAATCTGCCCGTCGAGCAAATCTAATGACCGCAAACAAAAACCAATTCCGAAATACAAGTCTTTACAAAGCTCTTTGAAATTTTTATATATTGTAGACATGGATTTCCTTCAAAAACTCTATTAAGGAAACATGACCAAATTTGAAAGAAAGAAGTTGAAACAATTCAAGAAGGCAACCTGGTCACCATTTTCACTAGACAGGACAGGTTTCATATGGTAAGTGATTGGGGCTTTGTTCCAATCATTTGACCTAAGAAAAATATGAGATTTGAATATGTTGTAGATCAAGATGTTTAGAAAAATTTTCATGAAGGTAGTTTCTTTAAATTGGAACCATTAAAGGCTCTATAAAATTGGTAAATAGTGAAGGTCCAGTAGTTTCGAAAAATCAAAACTGGCAAATCCAAATGGAAGGAGGAGGTACCCCACTTGGTCTTGAGTCAAGGATCATTAATGGTTGGATAATTTTATCTTCTAAGGCTCTGTTCATTTCACAAAAAATAATTTTCGAGAAAATGTTTCCTGGATTTTCCGGCATTCGTATCACAGAAAATGAATTCCTTGGGAAAAATATTTTTTTATGAAAGGAAAAAAGTCTTCTAAATTAAGGGAAAATATTTTCCATTTTTGAAAAGTAGAAAACATTTTCCTCACTTGATCTCTCTTATCTCATAGCTCTATAAATCCATACTTTCTCCTCCCCTTTCTTTTTCTTCTTTTCTTTTTTTTGTTCGAATTATTTTTTAATTTAATTTTTCTTTTTAAATTTGAATTATTTTTAATTTCCTTTTTCTTTTCTTTTTTTCCTTTTCTTTTTTTCTCTTTTTCTTTCATTTGTTTCCCATCTTCTTTCTTGGCTAGTCGTCGACCGTTGCCATGCGAACCTCGAGCTCGTCGATCTCGAGCTCTCGCTTTGCACTCTTGCTTATCTTTTTCTTTATTTATTCTACCCTGTAGTTGCATATTGCTTAAGCAAAAGGCTCTACATCCTTTGCTTCTTTTTTTCTTTTGTTTATTAGAACACAAAAGACGTAGGGAGAGAACAGGCCACTCAATTGGAAGATTCTTATGAGGGCTATACATGCTTTACTTCTTTTCTCTTTTGCTTCTTTTTAAAATCGATACGAACATTTTTTTAGAGTAGATGAGCGTTTGACGACAATGAGAGAACAAAGATATGAAGTAAGTTTGCATGAATTTAAAGGCAAGTTCATATTTGATGGATTTATAGGTCGATAAATAATGCATGCCTAAGTGGCAAAGTCTTAGAAAATATTTTCCGAAACATTTTCAGGTTTTAGCTGAACACTAGAAAATATTATCATTTTCTTGGAAAATAACTTCTTTGAAAATATTTTCCGAAAATGTGCCATTTTCCGCGAAATGAACAGACCCTAATTTTCGAACTAGGTCTTAACTAGCTTGGACACCTCATCCCGATCATTGAATAGCTAAATTCCAAAAGATATAAATGTAAGCTTATCTTTTGAGTTCAAAGTGTAATCTTGACCCCGCTTCTCTCTTTTTCTCTTGGGCGCATGGGCCTTTCTTTGTGGCCTCCAAAGTCCATATTGCATTTGGTGGTCAAGATAAAATTCAAGATAAAATAAGATTTATCATATCATGCGTCATTTATCATATCATGCGTCTAGAGCTTACTCAAGACAAGACAAAGTCAAATATAAAAGTGCATAGAGTATGGATTAAATTATCCCATGAGGGAAGTAGGATAAAGGTAAATAGAATTTCTAATATCCATACTAGGAAAGTTATTTTTCTAAAATAACAAACTTCTTAAATTAATAAATTTAAAATTATATTTTAAAATAAATAATATTTGACTTATAATATAAGAAATTTATATTAACAAAAAATAGCTTTTTAATTTAATCTTATTTTATTTATATATTCCAATTTAATTTTTTATTATGATATAAATTCAATATATAAATATATATTTATTACATATTTTAAGTGTTTTAATATTTTATATTAGTACAGTTTTATTTTCAATAAAATTTTATTAGAGAATGATGGAAGGGGAAGAAAAAAAAATAAAAAATAATGGAAAATGAAATAAAAATAAATATAAATAAAGTATATAAGAGTGTCGTGAGAAATTTCTACCATATCCATTTGTATAATTTGTGATTCATTTATATTAATATGATGTTTATACCAAATAATATATATGATATGATGTAAATATATCTAACTTTATTATTGCACTCATCAAACATTGGATATGATATAACAAAATCCATGACTTTCGTATCCTATTTATAAATTCAGACAACCAAACGTACCCTTAGGTATTTAGGGCATGATTAGGCCTAGATTATAAGGCCATCTTTTGACACATCTCATTTAATACATTACATGTTCATACTTCTTCTTCCGAGAAACTTTGACTAGTCTCATGCCTAGGCGTCTCCTTCATTAATGGTTCCAATTCCAACTCTAATCTCATCTTCCAAGGTAAAACCCTAACATGCCAAGTATCTCCATTCCTTAAATTACTACTTGATGAATGTATTAGATGTAAATGAGAAAATTCTAAGTTTTGAAAGCCTTATCATTGGATAGGGACTAATCGAGTTTGACCATGATCGACCATGTTATTTAGCCTAAAGTTCATGCCTAAGCCATGCCCAAGTGAAACAGAACGCAACCGAGCTTAATCGACCTAACCAAGCTCGAGCTCCCCTTTACTGAGAAAAGGTGCTCACGACTGGTCCTAGTGATAGGCCTTGGGCCAAGCGTTAAGCCTGTCGAGCAGTCCTTCAGCCAAGTTGCTGGCCAAGTCCATGACCTATTCTTCTGGCTAGTCCTTGGGTTGGTCGACCAGTCCCTTAGCTGGTCCTATGACCTGTCCCTAGTCTTGCCCCACAAGTCATGATCCGTCCGAAATTGAACCATGTTGAGCTTATTCAATTCATGGTTGATTATCGATTGTCATATAATAGTGTGGGATCAATCGATCCTTCTCAACTCATGGTCACGTTGGATCAACTCATGGTCGTTCATGTGGCACCCCTCAACAACCCCCAATCCACTAGGGTTGCCATAGTTCGCTTTCCTTTTTACTTTCCCTAATAACATGTCACTTGATACTATTTCAATTGCAGCAGGTTCATACAATCTAGGGGTTTACATTTTTTTTTTTATCGGTCCCTTGCACAATTCATATAACGGAAGCATATCCAACAACTCCCTTCCTTATATTTAGAAAACGATACACACTAACTAAACATTATAGGTAAAAGCCGAACACTTTTATTTACTTAAACCAAATGGACATCATTCATCGGTACATCAAAATGCCATGATTTTCTATACTTGGCTATACTTCAAAAGATGACCGACATATCATCACCATCATATCATACATGTACCCTCATGCCATAGGTGCACATACATCAATGCACTTACCATCATCATGTCACACATACCATCATGCCATAGGTGCACATACATCCATGCACTTACCATCATGCATCCATGCATATATCACCATGCCATATGTGCACATACCACCATGATTCATATCATCCATGCTATCGAGCATACATCACCATGCAATCCATTCATGCCTTCATGATTGCATTTTCAATATCAAATAGCATCAACTTATTTTCATAAGCCGATCATGCATCATGCCATATGCATACACCCATGCACATGATTCATTTTCAATTCTTATCTTTCATAAGGATCTCATCAGCTTTTTCTTTCCAGTGACTAATGTTTGCATCCCACAATTTATCGCTCGCACCCAACTAGGCATCACGAGGAACCTCCGAGCATGTATTCAAAATACAACCGGGCATCTAGCCCCCCACATTCCAGGCATCTCGCATCCCAACTAGCATCACGAGGAATCCCCCCGGGCACAAACCTCCGGGGCTTCCGGAATTACGTACCGACATACCACTAAGATCCCCCCCTCCTCTGAAATTACGTACCATATACCACCAGGCATCTCGAAACTCCCAAGGACCCTCCGAAATTACGCCACTAGGCCACCGGGCATCCGGCACCCCCACTTTCCGGGCATCCCGACACTCCCGGGGCATCGTCGACTCACACCTCCGATGATCTTCTCATCACCACAATGCATATTCCCATACATCTCATTTTCAATTATAGCTCAATTTCAACATGGCATATGATGTGATGGCAAACAAGATCATTTTCATCATTTGATTCTTATATGCAATTCCAATCATCATCATACATACAGCAAGATACAACCACTTATGACAATACAATTCATGGGGTCCATACAACTTAGAATAATCCATACATCATGACTTTTGAAATTTACCATATTCCAACTTACACAATTATGGAAAACATGTAAATTAAATATCCATATGATCTTCAAAAATCATACAATTAGAGCATGTAATAGAGAAGACGTAAAGGTAGCAATTTCATGAAGAACACATGCCCAAAAGAGCTTCACACAAGAAGATATAGCTCACACAATACAGCATGCAAAATTCGGATAAAATCAGATTGCGTAGTTCTTGAAATATTTCGATTAAAATACCCGAATGACCTCCAAAAATTATGAAATTTTACCAGGTGATAGTCAAGATCCTAAGGTAGATTTTTCGTGAAGACATATAGGCCAAATTCGCTCTAGAAAATTAACATTAAACGGTCGAAGCTCCTATTCCAAGTACCGAACAGTCCAGTTTAGCTATCTCCGAAATATCGAGGTTTAGCCTACTTATCTTTCTTCATTTCCTCTAAAATTTTGATATGTTCTGCCTCAAGAGGTACCCTACAACTTTAATTAAGGGATCTAAGTGATATGCTCAAATAATAGTCACCATATAGGTCTAAGAAGTCTCGGTGTCCAGTACCGTATTTTCAGATTTACCGTCTTCAAAAGAAAATCGTTTCACTAGGCTAAACTTGCTCATTTTACCTCAAATTTGAGTATGTTAGTCGATAAGATGTTCTCTACAACTTTCATGAAGAAGTAGAAGTGAGATTCTCGGTACAAAGTGACATGCAACCCACAAAACCACCAAGAGGTCAACAAAACAGTTTCAGATCTGGCGTTTTTGTAGAGGAAGGGTTTCACCCCTTAAAAATCAGCCATTTTGTCCCAACTTTTAGTATGTTGTACTTTGAGATGTTGTCTACAACTTTTGTGAAGAAGTCAAAGCCAATCTGACTCGAAACCCACATGCAAGCCTCTACAAAATTTGGGTCAGGCGGCACACTCAAAAACAGAACACATTAAAAGAACAACACACTCAAGCTTTGGTTTTTCACACCCTAAACGTCCGAGATTCACCACCATTCAAACACACAAGCAAGACACAACATGCAGGAGCAGAATATAGATCCCAACTTGCCTCCAAAATCGAGCAAACAACGGCACACGGATGGCAACGAACTCACGGACGGACGGGCGACGGACGAGCGAACCTCCTCCTTCGCGTGGCTTCTCCCTTTCTCTCTCGGTTCCTCACTCTCTCGGCAACCCTCTCCCTCTCTCTCACTCTCTCAAAACCAGCCACTCCCTCGCTCTCTTTCTTTTTGGTTGCTTAAATACTTGCATGCTTCCCTTTTTGCATGGAGGGACACTTGTCCCTAAGAAGGAGACAAGTGTCTCCCTTGTTGAAGACACTTGGAAGAGGCCATGTGGCTCCTCCTCCCCCCTCCATGCGTCAACAGCCCAATGGGCTTCATGGGCCTGGTTTTGGGCCGGAGTGGTAGGGGTCTTGGGCTGGGTTTTTGGGCTAGCTTAGCCTAAGAATTTCAGCCCACTAACCTTTTAATAATCTATTAACATTTTTCCACTTAAATAAATACCTAACTTGCAAAAATAATAAGGCCATAAAACTTGTAGCCACAAATCCATAAATTCCAATTTATAATACACATGGCCAATGATAAAATTTTCTTTCCTATCACATAATTATCCATTAAAAGCTTGGCCATAAATCTTATTGCAAATTATGGATTAAATGGCTATAAAATAACTTAATGGTACTTCCATCACCTATTCATAGACTTTAATGCATCCAGAGGTTGCCATGAAATTTTGGGATGCCACAGTCTACAACTAGTACAATGACTAAATAGAATCGCTTACAACTGGTGTGATAATTGGGCAGAATCGAGCCATCACCAATCCATGATAGTACGTGATCGTCCCACGATCAATCCTTATAGTTGAATAACCTTCCCGTGATCAAATACTTTATAACCAAACCTTTGGTTGCTGATTCCTGAACGGGCTAATTGACTCATGAATAGTCCTTGAACCGACTCATGGCCAATCCACGTCAATAGAACACGCAAGCAATTGTGATATTCAACAAACTTGCGAACATCAGAATCCACGTCCCATAGTAGTTCAGATAGTGTTAGTTAATCTCATATAGCATGCATGGAGGATAAAAAACCATTAATAAACCGACCTATCTCTTCATGCATGTGATGCAGATACTTTAATAGTTGATACTAATTGATGTTTCATAGAAGGAATCGAAGTGTTTCAAATCCACATAAGGATTTGATAATTCTTGCTATCTTAGTGCTTCAAGTGTTTGTTAAGGGTGCATTTTTCATCAAAAAAGAAAATGCTTTCGGGGAAATTGTTTTTCAAGAAAATGGTTAGTTTTTCCTTACTTGATATGTGATCAAAAATGTTTTTTAGTGTTTGGATCTCATTAAAAAAATTGATTTCAATCTCATGACTTTATCTCGAGCGGAAAAGAAAAAAATTTTTAAATATTTTTTCTTCTTGTCTTTCTCTTTCTTTCTTCCTCCTCTACCAATCATCGAGCCTCAGCAATGGCTCTGACAAGCCACTAGCGATGTTGTCGAGTCTCGATGAGGTCAAGCTTGCCACGGCGAGTTTGGCAATGTCACGCCCCGATCTTCCGAGCACATGCCCATCCCTCCTTAGTCGATTAAATGCGACGTCCCAAGACGCGTTGCCGACCCATTTCTTTTAATGCGCATGCGAAAACGATAATATAAATCCCCAAACAACAATCAGATGGGATAGAAAAATATGGCCAATTTTTCAAACCAAAACAAACATTTTATGAACAAACGGATTTATTTACAAGACCGAACTATTTACAAAAATGTCGACTCATTCAAAAGGGAACTGCCCTATGACCTACGAGTCAAACCCATTCGCCCATTCTGGTCTCTCCACCTTTCCAAACTCCGGGGCTTCAAGTCTCCCACAACCATCATCTAGAGACCTGAAAATATTATCACACAACGGGGTGAGACGACGTCTCAACAAGTTCAACCCCCTAAACCTTAATTAAGAAAAAAATATGCCTTAAGCACTGCCTAAGCACAATCACGAGTTATAGGACTTACTTGGGCCTCCACTTCTTCTTGCAAATCAATTTAATTCATAAACTCGCAATCATATCATCTAATCAATTCGAATCAAATCATCGATCAATCAACTCAATCGACTACATGTCATCACAACCCTTCTTGGTCGGCTCATCTCATACTATCTATAAAGTCTGATCATATCAAGATTGCTCACTGCTTGGGGTAAGTATGGTCCGGGTTGGGCCGGTCCACCCCCTAACCTTAGGACCAACTCGCACAGTGCTAGTCCTCAAATTTTGAAACCGAGGACCGACCCTATTGAGTTTGGGACCGAGGACCAAACCGACCCAATGGGTTCGGTACGGTTCCAGGTCAACCCGAGAACAATAGATAATTTTTTATTTCATTTTTTGTACTCCTTAAAAAAGCGATTAAGGATCGAACTGACCCAATGGGTTCGATCCGGTTTTAAGATCAACCTAGGACCAACCAATAATTTTTTATTCCATGTTTTGTACTCCTTGAAAAGGCAACCGAGGGTCGTACCAACCTAATGGGTTCGATGATGAGCAAACTTAGCTAAGGAAGGCAAACAGTGAGGGTCAAGTGAAGTGAGCGTTGAATAGAATAAGCATCGAATGTCAAGCGAGGAGCAACAAACTAAGCGAACATCAAGCAGCGAGTGGCATGAGTAACCCAAAGCGAGCGAGGCAAGTGTCGAGTGGTGATCTTTCGATTTTGGCAAATTGAAGACTAAGAGGACAAATAAGACATAAGAGAACCAATATTAGAGGAGGATGCCATAACGTGGCTTTTTGGACGCTGTGAGGACTCCTCATAAAAATATTTTCCTCCGTAAATTATAACTATTGACGTCGTAAAAGACATTAAAAACCTAAGTTATTAAATAACAATGTAAAATTATTTGAATTCTCCACTAAAGAGTTATTTAATGTTATTGACGCTGTTTATTTAAAGATTCTCTCTATATAAAAAATTATAAATAATATTATATATATATATATATATATATATATCGAGTTGGGGTTGGTCTAGGTTGGACCCGGAACTCTTAAGACCGAGGACTGACCCGTACAGTGCTGGTTTAAGAATTCTAAAACTGAGGACCGACCTAGTCTCCCTAGGAACCGAACCAGGATCAGGACCGACACGGTTGGGCCGGTCCAGGGTCCGTTCAGGATTAACCCTAGACCGATGCTCACCCCTACTCACTGTTAAGCTGATAAATAGATAGTATAGCTTGTTTTTGAGATGATCGGGTATACTGCTCTCTATCTAAGTTGCCATATCGCCCGTAGGCTGATATAGTATATCGACATTGCTTAATCTAAACTAAAAAGGTATACTGCTCTCTACTAAGCTAACATATCGCTTGTAGGTTGATAAAGTATACCAGTATACTACTCTCTTCTAAGCTAACATATCGTCCGTAGGCTAATATAGTATATCATCCCAATCATACAACAAATTCAACTTTTTTATCATTCCCGATAAAAGTAGCCGTATGTGGATACATGATCGTTCTTAGTCAAAATATAATATTTTCAATTTTGAACTTCCAACCAATTTCAGCAGTCCCAAAATAGATTTTTGGCGTTGTAGACCGATGCCCGATAATTTTCCAATCAATTACCAAAATTATTAAAATTTGGGATAAATACCCAATTTCACAAAACATATCCAATTTGCACGAAATAGCAATCAATTAAATAAATGGAATGCACAACTGCAATCATCACGAAATTCTGATCACTGGCTATCCCGGTCTAATTTCCAGAAAATAAATAATTAATTAAATAATTACGGAAAATAATAAATAAATGCAATAAATAGCAACTTAGGCCCGTAAAGCCTAATTAAACACCGAGACGGACCCAGAAAATTTTCGAATCACTCTAAATAAGTACTAAAGCTTGTCTAGGCCCTAATTGCACTAACTATCCACCTAACATGCATCGGTAAATAATTAAATTCACTAATCAAATCTAACTAACCATCTAATCCTAGTTTAATCTAAACTAATCAACTCTTAAGCATCATTAACTTACTAAGAGATGATTAGTGAGTTAAACGCACCCAATTAACGATCCGCTCAGATCAAAATGACGGGAACGCGGAGGAGCTCGATAAACTTCAAAGCGGAACCACCAAGCGGGGCCGGGACGGGCCCGAAAATGGCTTCGCAAAGCCTTGCGGTTGTTGTCCGGTTCAGTGAAGAGAAGAACAGCAGCTCCTTTGGGTATGGCTTGATCTGATTTTGGAGACCGCGGATGGAGATACGGGCTGGTGCGGCTTAGCTTGAAGTTGAACTCGGCAGCCACAAGGCTCGCTGCTTCAATGTAAATGAGAGACACAAAGGCTAGTCTGGTGGGCTGACCAGGAAGAACACGAGCGGAAGAGAAATGAGTCGAAGAAGCTATCGGGTTTGGGTGGTTGTTGGGCCGTTTGATTGCTGGAGACGGCATAAAGAACAAAACAGCGGAGGTTGGTCTTTATTGAAGGAAGTTAGACTTCGGTGGGCCTTATGGAGGAGCGGTGGACGAGCTGCTCGTGAGTGGATCCGAGCTTGGCAGGTGAAGTGAAGAATCGGTGGGGTTTCAGTGGGGGTAGAAAACAAATGGAGAAAGGAAACTTAAAAGAGAAGCAGAGAGAGGCAGGGGAGTCGTCGAAGCCGTGGCACCAACGAGAAGACCACCGAAGAAGCAAAAGCAGAAATTCAAAGATAAGAACAAGCCAAAAGAAGACCAACTGCAGTGTTTGGTCGGCTGAGAGGGGAAAAAGAAAAAGGGAACGTGCGATTAATAAAGAGGGAAAGAGAGAAACCGAAGGGGGTGAGCAGCTTCGGCAAAGAGAGAGGGAGAGACGTGCGCCATTTGAAGAGGCCGAAGGAGGGGAAAAAGAAAAAATTAAGCATCCTATTTTTATCCAAATTCGGTTCTACAAAATTTCCATGTAAAAAATTTGGTCTTCACTTGCTTCCTTGCACTATAATTCTCCCAAAATAACAAGTCTCGGGTAGCAAAAATGGCCACCCCTTTCAATTCCAAATTTTACTTCATTTTTCTCGGAATCCGATTTTCTGAACAAATTTATCCGATTGAGGTCCGATTTGATGCGGAAAAAACCCATGAAATTTTCTGTCACTAATTCACTCACGCCGATATCAAAAATCCCTTCAAATTGGCCAATTTGAATTTCTGTTCAACGTCCGAAACAATTTTTCGTAAAAATTCCGAATTTACCGGAAATTCCTCGAAAGATGAGTCAACATTTCTAAAATGACTCATGACACAACAAAATTTTCAATTTCTAAACTCAAATTCAAATTCGTAGTTAATTTCAATCAGACGCGATTTTAGCGTGACCTAACCTGCCGAGTAGCTTTTAGAAATTTTTGGTGCAATTGACCCATGGTCGATTTTCTTCAAGCCACACATACATCTTCAATATATTGGCAACTCTCGATGGTCGTGAAAATCTCGAAATTTCAAATACGGACATAGGGTACCCAAAATGACAGAAAATCGGTCTAGTGTCAATCGATGAGAATTTTGCAATTAGGTGAAATCACCTACACTTTGATCACACATCTCGATCGAATCAACCTATCTCCAGTCTCTGATCGATTTTTAATTGTATCGTAATGACCCTTACAAACTAGCACGATCGAGCAATCGATTCCTGGTCGAATTCTTAAGTCTATTGTACTAAAATCCCTTAATGGCTTCAACTAATAGGTCAGTTATCTCATGAGTGGCCATCTCAAAGAAAAGCACTATAGTTGCATTGATGAAATGCCCAACTTATCCAATTGAAGTCAGAACCTGAAATTCAAGATGTCACAAGCAAGGCTCGACTTGCTCGAGCGGCCCACGCTTGTGCTCAGTCGCCTAGACCCAACAACTAACGAGAGGAGGAAGAAGGAAAATAAAAAAGAAAATGAAAGAAAAAAAGAAAAGAAAATAGAAAAAAATTAAAATTTAAAAATAGATTTTTAAAATAAAATAAAAAATGCAAGAGGAGCAATTTCGGGCGTTTGGTAACGATTACGTTCCCGGAGCTAATTCGATCGAACGATTCTTTTTTATTCGTTTTAGGAACGATTCGAGTAAAAAAGCGCGTTTGGTAATTGTTCAAAATTTTTTTATTCGGAATAGAATTGCGTTTGGTACCGTATTAATTGATTCTGTTCCAAATTAATTTCTTTTGATTTTTAAATAAATTTTAAATAATTTATTTACTTTTTTACTTTTTTCCTTTTTTTCTTTTTTTCTTTTCTTTTTTTCTTTTTTCTTTTTTTCTTTTTTTTTCTTTTTTTCCCCTTTTTTCCTATTCTTCTTCTTCTTCATTTTGGCCGGTCGCCGGACCGGCGACGCCGGCCAGACGAGTCGGCGACGCTCACCGGAGCGCCCGCCCCTCGCGAGGCCGGCCTTCGTCGGCCGAACCTCCCACCGCGGCGGGGCGAGGCTCGCCCGGCCCCACCGAGGCTCGGCCTCGCCGGGTCTGGCGAGGCCGAGCCTCGCCGGGGCGGGTTGGCCTCGCCCGGCCCTCGGCGAGGCCAACCCCGCCACCGGCGGGCCGGGCGAGCCTCGCCGATGGCCAGCGAGGCTTGCCCGGCCCCCACCGGTGGCGGCCTCGCCGGTCTTCTGGGCGAGGCCGGCCGGCCCAGCGAGGCGGGCCTCGCCCGGATCTAGCGAGGCCGAGCCTCGCCGGTGGCTAGGCTTGCATCCAGCGAGCTCGCCGGACCTCGCCCGGCTCGGCGAGCCTCCGGCGACCTCGCCGGACCAGCGACCGGGCGGGCGGACCCGACTGCGGCGGGCGGCGGCGGGCGGCGGCGGGCGATGGCGAATGGCAACCGAGATGTTGAAAGAGAAAAACAAGGTTTTACCGTGTTGATTCTTTTTCTGATTCTCGGACGTAGAATGAATTTTTTTTAGATTCTCAAATCTTGTCCAAAATTGTTCCGGGACAAATTTGTTCCCGGGAACAAAAAATTTACCGAACGCGTTTCTCGTCCCAAACGGTGCAGGAACAAAAAATCGAATCGGCCTTTGTTGGGCAAGTTGCCAAACAGACCCTTTTCACCTTCTTAAAATTAGAAATTCACTTTCCTAATCTTATGCATGAATATTTTCATTAACTAGAAAGTGTTTTCGGTTGGCTAATTATTTTCAATGAACCAAACTAATGGGAGTTCAAAAAATTAATTACGGAAAAACATTTTCTGTAAAACAAATACGCCCCAAATTTCTCCTTAGTTTCACTAGTACTCCAAGTGGATCCACAAATAGCCAAGTGATGTAAAGTCAAAGCCAGGGTCCTCTCAAAAAGTTGGATATTTCTTGAGCCCAAAAATTATAATTGGAACCATTCATAATTATCTAAATTGGTTTTGAAACTTTCAATTATTTCATAATATGCAATGTACTTGTATAAGCCTAGTAGGCTCTATAATAAGTTCAAAGAAAACCGGTACCTGCAAAGTTGATATGGAGAAAATTAGAATGATGATAGATTCAGGACGTCGAAACATCTCAAGAACCACTTGAAAAACACCAAGAACTGGTCTAAAATGGTTTGAACCGGAGGTGGGCAAATTGGTCTGGTTAACGCCGGTCAACGGTCGATTAGCGCTATCAATAGTCACTATCAGAGGCTGATGTGGCAAACACGTGTCGACGACATGGTTGAAATGTGGTGCTGACGTCGCTTGGTCGGTGGGTGGGGCGCATGCGGCGTCGAACGGTTATGATGTGCCGAAGTAGGATGCCCAAAGTGTTGGAATAGCACTGTAAGTTGCCGGGGTAAGGGAATCCGAGACGTGGCAGAGAGCGGCGAAATGTGCAGCGATGAATGGCGATATAATTTTCGGGTCTATCTCTTTTGAGGGCAGCGAGTGTAACGGCGGCGTCAATTTTGCAAAAGAGACAATAGAAAGTGGGGTTCCAGCATTCATCAGTGGCAGGTTTGACCAAGTGTTGGATCCCAACGCGGCTGACATAATATTGCTGCGACTATCACCTTGTAATAGACTCAATGCGGCGTTTACTCCATCTATAGTGACTCTAATACCATGACAAGAATAAAACAGAAAATAAAGTCGTGAAATTTCTGTTATTGATGAACTATACAAGAAATAGGTTTACAATGTCGATTGATTTCATTATGTTTTGATAATTGAATAGCCATCCGAAAATTATAGCGACAAGTAGGTGAATTTTCCGGAAAATTTAAAACATAAGATTATATTTTCTTTGCCGGGCACTCTTGCTGTAACGTCCAGCCGAAGTGTGAGTATTTTAAGGGACGACATCCATATTCAGACCATGCTGCTGAAAGGATAAAGTGAAAACAATATCATGGAAATGTACAAGCATCGTATACCCATAAGACATCTCCAAGCAAAGAATGACTGAGGAACCTGGCTAGCTTGAGGGAAGAAAAAAAGGCTAGTTCTCGTGAATTCCTCATTCCACAGTTACAACTTTTTACTGCTTTCAGAATTTAAAATTTCTGCAAGACTCGCCTGTAGTAATAATCTTAATAAGTGGACATACTAGATGATATGGTAGGTTACAAGCTAAGATTATTATGGGTGGGTTATGATCACTACCGAACAACTATTCATCACATCGCTAATATATTAACCATGTGAACTCGTCCCATCTTGGAGTCCGAACTTTAGCAAAACTAAATAGGCTTCTTAATTATTTAACCTACCAATGACAAAAGCACCGGATGCTTTCTTGTACCTCGGTCAAAATTTGGCTCAGTCAATAATCAATCGGGGGAGAGGCACCCCTTCGAGGAAAAGCACCGAAAAGAATGAACAAAATATAAAACACAATCATAAAAAGAACACACACCCCTACACACCTTGCATGGCAGCACTCCTACCATGTAGTATCTAATATGTGATAATGACATTATATTCACGTATTTTATACGAGCACTATATGCGATGTTGATATGTTATAAGATACATTCTCTATGTGCAAATGTTTTTTTTTTTTTTTTTGGTAAGAACTATGTGCAAGTGTTCTTACATGGACAAGTTGATAATGTGTGTACAAGCACAGGCTTCACTGCTTCCTATCAAGTATATTAAAGATATAATTGATGTCGGAGATGCAAATGCATCATAATCAAATATCATGTAATTGAATTATAAAACTCGAAATTTGAAAACCAAATCCTTAAGTATTCTAGAAATTTGAAAACCAAATCCTTAATTGTTGTAATCAGAAAAAAAGTAATGATTTTCTTTGAATTGGTTTAAGTATTCTATATTAGATAAAATAAGCCAACGAATGCTCTCATTTGATCTCAAATCGGGTGCTGATAAAGTGTTAAACTCTTCAGATAGATGGAATTTCATCACAAAAAATTAAATTCATCTTTACTTTTCTCTACAACCCGTAGTTTGACAAAGGAATATTGAGGTCGACATGTAAGAATGTTTTATTAGAGGCACACAACTTTACCTCATTCTGGGAGATTCTTTCTCTCCTGTCTCCCGGTTAAAAATCCCGCAAGCAAAGAATTAAACAAAGGTTGTCGTAGACAGGAGAGGCCACCCCAAGAAAAGCGTAGAAAAATGAAGAATATCTATAGAGAAAGGAAAATATGTCCCCACATATTAATTCAATTCAAGCAAACAAGCCAACATACACACACACCCAGACGACCTTGCTCGAAAAAAATATATTGATTAGCCATGGCTGCTTCCGACACGAGAAGCTGCATGATGGTCGCCGGAGCCGCCGCCCAGATCGCGTTGCAGAAACTAGATATGTTGCTTCCTAATCCGGTGTGCGTTGACTGCTTCCCGATGGAAGCCCGCGCGGAGGACGCCAAGAAGAAGCTGACCACGATCCAAGACTTCATTTCCACTCAATACGGGACGTCCAAAACCACGGAGTGGTTGGGGCGGCTCCTCCAAGCCCTGTACCACGCTGAGGAATTCATCGATAAATTCCACCTCAGAGAGGCTAGCGAGAGGCACGAGGCCCTGCGCATGGCAGCAAGGCCGTTGGCCGCGCTCGTCTCCAAGTGCAAGCTATGGAGGGTCTTGTCCATGCTTGTAAAAAAGATGGACGAGTTATGTGATGAGAAGTTCTTGAAGGACGAGGCTGAGGGCAAGAGTATAAAGGAACCTGCTAGTTCCTCCTCCTCTGCTAGTGTTCCATGGCAAGGCAAAAAACTGGCGAGGCTGACTAGTTTCTGGGATGGGCAAGTGCCAACTAACTTCTTATGTCGCCAGGATGAGAAAAACGAAATAATGAGTCGGATCAAAATCAAATCGGGTTGGACTCAATGGACTTCGATTTGGGGCGAGCAAGGCACCGGCAAGACGTTCCTTGCGAGATGGGTCTACAGCCAAGCAAAGTACATGGGCTATGAGTGGCGCAATTGGGTCCGCGTCTCGGGCAGCTTGGACAAGCGGGAGATCCTACTTAAGATACTGAAGCAAGCCGAGAAGGTAGCGAGGGACGTGAAAGACATGGATATCAAGGAGATAATGATCATGCTGCGCCAGGAATTGACCGAGAAGAAGAAATTCCTCATAGTGCTGGATGATGTGCGGCCATCCGACGAGCAACTTGTGCGAATATTAGTGATTAGCATCCCGCTTTTCTCAGAGGGCCACATAATTACAACGACTCAAGACGGTAAGATAGCCAGTTTGACGAATACATCCGCAGAAAAGCCAATCAAGCTAAAAAACTTGGACAATGGAGATAGCGAGAGGATGCTCGCTTGGAAGTTGCATGGAGTAAATGATAGTGGGAGACTCTCGAAGGAGAAGGATATCCTAAACAAGTGTCGTGGCCTGCCGCTCCGGATATCCTTACTTGGTGGTTTTCTGTCAAATGCTGGAGAGCAGGAACGCACAGCGCTAGCGGAAGAGGGTTCCAGGTTAGATATACTACAATTGAGTTGCCATAAATTGCCGGTCCATCTAAAACCGTGCTTCATCTACATGGCTTTGTTCCCCGTTGAATTACCCATTCCGACAAGAAGGCTAGTGAGGCTGTGGTTGGCCGAGGGCTTATTGGATTCACGTTGTTACGACAGAGAAAGGGAAAGGACAAGACAGCCTGAGGATGTGGGAGAGACGTTCATTCTGGAGCTCGCAGATAGGAACGTGATCGATGTGGTGAGCTGGAGGCCGGATGGATCCCCCAAAGCTTGCCAAATGCTCACCTCTCTGTATGACATGATCCGCCCCATCGCAATAAGCATGAGGTTCCTCCGCATACATGACACTAGCAAGTCGAAAGATAGGAACAACCGTGATCCAACCAGCCAGCAACAACAGCTGCTAGCCCAACTGCGAGAAAGAACCAAGATTCGGTGGCTTGCGGAGCACCCAAACATAGCCACAGACAACCGCGGCAGCAGCTACTCCGATTTGAACCTCAGCCATGTCCGCTCATTTCTGTCGTTCAACCTGAGGAGAGGCGTGCTCACCAAAGACATCAGCACGTTACTTAGGAAGATGACCTGCGAGACTAACTACAGCTTGCTAAGGGTGCTTGATTTGGAGGGTGTGTATAAGCCATCCTTGCAAGGTGTGCTCCACAAGCTGGTGCTCCTAAGGTACCTAGGATTGAGATCCACGGTGCTGGATTCGCTCCCAAGCACTGTTTCTGATCTGCAGTATCTAGAGACTCTTGACATAAAGCACACCAACATCACTTCGCTGCCAAGTTCCTTGTGGAAGGTGAGGAACTTGAGGCACCTGCATCTTAACTGGTTCTACATCGACTTGAAGAACATCCTCAAGGCTTGTAGCAACAATGTCAATGCCTTAACTCAACTCCAAACCTTAAGCGGGCTGGTTATTGGCGAAGTTAAGGAGACCTCGGGCCTCGAGAACAGCTTGACAACGCTCACCACACTCAAGCTTTTCTTGCAACACTCGGATAACGGCACCTCAGGCGCTGCTGGGAAAACAATAGCGCATTGGATTAGCTTCAGGCTCACCAATCTTCAGTCCTTGACCTTTGGGGTGATCCAAGAAGCCAAGCCCGTGGAAGTAGCCATTAAAGTAGACCAGCCCGCGAAAGAAGCCACAAAAGTATCCGAGCCTGCGAAAGAAGCCGAACCCGCGCCAGAAGTAGTCGAGCCCGGGCCACAAGTCGAGCCCACGAAAGAAGCCACAAAAGTATCCAAGCCCGAGAAAGAAGACAAGAAAGAAGCCCAGAAAGAAGCCAAGAAAGAAGCCAAGCCCGTGACATCGCAGGTAGGCCCGATACCGGAGCTGTCGTTGGCTGAAAAACATCACGAACTGCTGGAGCTCTACTTGCTGGGCCAACTCAACAAACCCATCTGGACACAGCTCTTGCCAATCTCGCTCAGAGTATTGACTCTGTCCGGTTCGAAGGTGGAAATAGACATGATGCCCCAGTTGGGTGGTCTCCTGAAACAACTGAGAACCTTCAGGCTCTTGGCCAATTCCTTCCTTGGCAGTAGACTGAGGTTCGCCAAAGATGGGTTTCCGAGCCTCATGATCTTGAAGATTTGGAAGCTGCCTCTGCTTAAGGAGGTGATTATTGAACATGGAGCAATGCTCCATCTCAAAGAACTCGAGTTTAGGCACCTCGATGCAAAGACAAAAGTTGAAGGGATCGAGGAGTGCAAGGAACTAGACAATATCCGTGTGGTATTCAAAAAGGGTGCTCAGGATTTTGTTGACAACCTCAACAAGAAAAGAGAAAAGACGCAGAATCTATACACGATGGAAGAGACCGAGATAGATGAACTTACAGATAATGATAACAGGTATGGGATACTAATATTAAATCTCAAACGTGATTTATAAGCATGATGATGGATTTTTTTTCTTAGAATTGATAATTTCAACAATTATTTTCAAGTGGTTAAAATGAACAATTGAGATCCTTGTCAAGTAAGTATTTCATTAACTCATTCTTTTATAGAGGAAAACAAATTTTCATACAGTCTCCACACTATAATCGATCACATAGCTTTTTTAAAACTAGTTTGTATTTATACTCACTATCACAATACCAAATCATGTGGGCAACATCATTTGTTCTTTATATAACCCAATGTTGAATCCAAAAGTAACCTTTGGAACCAACCTTACTGCTCATAGCTGACGCATGTCTAGTGAGCCTTTCACATAGCTTACATACAAATCGCTTAAGAACAGATACCAGTTAAGGCCTATCATTTACATGCTATATCGTATTTTAAGAAACGAGGCATATAAGAATAAATCTACATAGTTGCTTTCCTTCTCATTGGTAGGAGTACTATAAGGAAAGCAGTGTGTGTGTAAAGCTTACTTAAGTGGTTTCTTGTTTCCTACAGTCCCTGACGATGACGAGGATGAGGACGCTCTTCCTTCAATATAAGTCACTACAATGACATTTCTAGTTGAACATATGTATACGTCCCATCCTCCCACCTCGTCAACCTCTCTCTCTCTCTCTCTCTCTCCCTCTCTCTCTCTCTCTCTCTCTCTCTCTCTCTCTCTCTCTCTCTCTCTCTCTCTCAGTGTGCAAACAAATAATTTCATGTAACTACTATCTTGTGTGATTACTAAGATGATACCATTCAACCATTACAAGATACTCTTTCTTTAGTCTCCCATGGACCATATTCTTCTCTAATCGGAGTCTTGAGTCTACATATACTAAATCCCATGAGGTCAGGAAAACCACGAGAGCAAAAAAATGGCTCAGTGAAGTTGAGGAGTCACAATCAACGAGCGCATGCCACGAGTCATTAGTTAAATTACTAATTTAATCAACTACGAGCTTTTAAATAAAAAACATGTAAAAAAATGGAAGAAATAGGAACATTATTGTATTAGTCCAATTAACATCA
This sequence comes from Eucalyptus leucophloia subsp. euroa, assembly GCA_017140325.1. Classification (NCBI taxonomy): domain Eukaryota; kingdom Viridiplantae; phylum Streptophyta; class Magnoliopsida; order Myrtales; family Myrtaceae; genus Eucalyptus; species Eucalyptus leucophloia. The sequence goes on along the minus strand of CM029473.1, from coordinate 22,292,747 downwards.
ATCATGCGCCAATACATATGTTAAAGAGCCAGGACCGGTGAAAGGACCTGCAAGCCCTCATTTGTTCATGAGCATATTACAAAGCCTTTGTACAGTGACCTGCATCTAAATTACATATATATTAGCAGTTAAAATGAATTCATAGCATCCCAGACGGTTGGAGGAACGATTTTGTCACCATTCCGCAATGGTAATAGCATACAAAACAATTATTCACAAGAAAGACATCATAGTGCTTTTCCACTTGCGAAGTTTTGTGCTTGATCGCCAAGGATTAAAGTTGAGGCCAAACATCTCCTTGGAAGCTTCCTCTGGCTGAACAAAACCAACAAGCTTTGCAACAATTTTGGCACTCTCGGACACATGGCCCATATCTTCTGTGTCGGACCACAGGCGGTGGGCTAACTGTAAACATCTATGCTTTGTATTCAAACTGATCCCCCAAGTTTGGAAGAGCATCTCTCTATCTTTCCTGGCGAGCTTCTTCTGCAACTGCCTGGTAAGCATCTGCCTCTCATAGCGAAGATCTCGTATGCTGCTCAGCACAATAAAATCCCTGACTAAATATGTTCCTACTCTGAATTTAACAAAAGCAGCGAGTGTTTCATATAATTTAAATGCAGTACCTTGAAGCAGCAGTCAAGGTCTGACCATCTTCCAGAGCTTGATTACAACGGGCAGATTTATCCCTAAGAAACGACAACCTCCTGAGCTCTACCTCCATGTAGATAGAATCCGTTGGATCCCCTTTAAACAGTAGGAAAAAGTATCTCCTGTGAACTAATGAGACGTTGCATTCCTCCCACAATTTGACAATCTCCTTTTGCAAGTTTTTGAAGTGTAAAAGCCATTCCAAAGCACCTTCTGTGTCATCTTCAATTGGACCCAAGCCAACATCCTAAACATGTTTAGTAGGTGCAATCACATTTGGTTTTATATCATGTACCTGTCAATCAAAAGAGTCCCACTGTGCAAAATGTGCGTATGTTGACAAAACATCCATATCTAATGGTAGTAACTAAACACTAAGTTTGTTCTCCAAATTTCAAAGAACTTTTTTTTTTTGGTAAAAGGTAATAATATAAAGAGGAAAGGTCAAAAGTACAAAAAAAAATCACGGTACCAAAAACTTACACTCAAGATGAATAAACATAATGAGTGGAAGTATGACATGATGTAAAACACAAGGCAACGCCTAAAAGAAGGCAAACAGCAAATTAGATAGGCACGACATGAACAACCAGAAAAGAAACAAACACCTCAGCAAAGGAGGGGAGACATCGGCTCCAGAGCACTAGAGCACTAGCATTTCCTTGAAGCATCGATTGAAACCAGGGTCGATTACTGGTCTCCCGAGAAAATAATGGGATCGAGCCCCAACTCCTTTGCAGCCTTCTATTTCTGAAACTGTCCTCAACGTTTCTAAAGGTGCTCTCTATCCTAACCACCTTAAGAAAATGGTTCTTTATAGCCGAGATGGTAAGGGGTTGTTCTCTTAATAGGATGCTATTCATATTTTTCCAAATAATGTAACAAAGAGCCCCAAAGGAAAAGTGAGTAATGCATTTAGAGAAGTCTTTACCCTTCAAGAAAGAGGTGGCCCACTAGAGATTCTCTCCGTAAGACCTGTTCCACCAAGGCAGATTGCATCTCGCCACCCAAAAGAAAGCAACACCGGCTGTGACAAAGCAATCAAAAAACAAATTATTTATGGAATCAGGCAACCCATTGCAAAACGCGTAGGATCCCCTCTCTATTCTACCATAAGCCAATAACAGAGATTGTGTGGGTAATCTGCGCTTGGCCATAAGCTAAAGGTTAAGCTGATACCTTGGCGTGATTGTATTATCCCAGATGAAATCATGCCAAAAAACAATGTTCCGCTTGCTCCTGGGAGAAGTACACTATCAGTACCATAAGTTATGTACGGCGCTCACTTTGATGTCAAAAGTTTCTGTCGGATCACTTAAGTGCCAAATCAGAGGAAAAAAAGGTCACTTTGGTGCCACTAACGAGAGATCCCGAGTAAAATAATTACGCGGCTTTTATATTTCAAAAAAAAATTGAGAAGCCTTTTAAACGACGTCATTTTCCGTCTTCCTTAAGAAAACGACGTCATTTTGCCGTCCTACATGGATGGCCTCACAAAAACGATGCCGCACAACTCATTTGGGGATTTTTTTTTTTTATTTGGGGATTGAAATTAGGGTTTTTTTGTCTGCTGTCCCTTGGCCACCACCACTCTGCCGCCATTCCTCGACCTTCATTGTAGTTGCTTGCCACAGCAAGACAAAAGAAAAAAAAAACGAACAGAAAATCCCAAGGGAGGGGGAGGTGTTGATGATGAGGGCGGAGGAGGGGATTGCGGGCCAACGGCCGCCGCCATCATCACAGCTAGCTTCGCCGACGACCTCCATGGGGTTCCAAATCTTCACACTACCATTGGCCGAATCACTCGTACTTCTAGAGATTCTTCGAGCTCGCACTTCCTCTGCACCCGGCGATATTCCTTGGGAAAAGGCGGTGGTGGGGTTGAGATTTGGGGATTTGAAAGGTCGACAAGGTGATTGAAAATAGGGGGAAAATATTAAGGGAGGGCGGAGGCGAGCACGTGGTTTCTTTTCTGGAAAACTACTGGTGTTGTGCTAGTGCACTGCTGGTGTTGCTGGTGCTGTTTCGGGGAAGAAGACGACATATTTTCTCTCTTAATTTGGGGATTTAGGGTTTTGAATTTGGGGGAAAGACACAGAATTGCATTGTTTTGTTGTTTAAATGCTGACTATACTCTCCGGAGCTTCAAAAATTAATAAAAAAAAGTGCCACGTTGGATTTCCGAGCAATTTGATCGACGTTGGCACTGAAATGATCTTTTTTCAAATTTGTTAGCACTTAAGTGATCCAAAATAAACTTTTGGCATCAAAGTAAGCGCCGCACATAACTTATAGCACTGATAATGTACTTCTCCCCTTGCTCCTAATGGTTTCCCAAGCATTTGCTACTGTGAACCGACCCGACGGGTTCTCCCGCCAGCAATAGCAATCCGCGACTTGAGTAGGGGTTGGAAGAGGATAATCCCACGACTCAAGGACTGTTTTGAGAGCTTGGCTAGCATCAGAGAAAAGATCTGCAACTGAGAAAATTAAATTCAGCGGTCCCTTAAGGTGCCAATTGTCGAACCAAAGAAAGACCAAGCGGTCATCCCTAATCCTCCAAAAGAAGGCGTTTCGAAATTCGCTCCTGAGACTTAGAAGCTTCTTCCAAGCCCAGGAACAACAGGTTGGCTTCTTAGCGACCCAAAAGTTCCTGTCCCTTAAAAACATGGAATGAACCCACTTGCACCACAGAGTTTCTTTATCTAAGAATAAGAGACATATATGTTTCAACATAGTAGCCTTATTGCAATAAGTCTCCTGATACCAAGCCCTCATTCCTTCTTTGGAAGGCATACATCCTCCCAAGCAACCTTGGCACTCCTTCTACCTAGCTCCGGGTCTTTCCAAAGGAATTGTCTGAGGATTTTCTCAATCTGATCTAAAACAGCTATAGGTAAAATAAAAACACTCGCCCAATAGGCTTGGAGAGCTTGAAGAACTGACCTGATGAGTTGCAATCGCCCAACCAGAGAAAGGAAGTGACGAGTCCAAGAATGAACCCTCACTGTGATGCGGTTGACGAGAGTGCAACGGTCAGCTTTAGTGAGCCTCGATGTAATGATAGGAACCCCCAAATAGCGAGTTGGCAAGTTACCTTCGTGAAAACCCAACTCGAAGATAATCTGGTTTTAAGGACGGCGTGCCTCCAGCAAGGAAGATTTCACTCTTATTTGGATTTGGGAACAAGCCACTCCAAGTAGAGAATATTTGAAGGCCTTCTTTAAGAATAGCTATAGTGGGCAAATCCACCTCCGAAAACAAGAAGATGTCATCCGCAAAGAAAAGATGCGAGAGGCTCATGGGCTTGCATCTCCAAAAGAACTTAAACTCTGGCTTTAAAGAGCATTTATATAAGATCCCTGATAGGACTTCCATCACTAAGGTAAATAAATAGAGAGAAATAGGATCACCTTGACGAAGTCCAGAACCACTCGCGAAGAATCCATGAAGCTCCCCATTCAAAGCAATCGAGAACTTAGGAGTGCAAACACACGTCATAATCAGCTGAGTTATAAACTCGAGGAAACCAAAAGCCAAGAGGGCTCTCTCAAGGAACCCCCAATCGACCGTGTCATAAGCTTTTCTAAAGTTCACCTTGATTACACACTTAGGCAGGTATGGTTGAAGATGGAAGCCGAAAAAGAGTTCCTAGACTAGTAATATATTATCTCTGATCCTCCTGCCCTTCACAAACGCGTTCTAAAAAAGGCTAACGAAGTCCTTCAAGACTTCTGCTACCTGGTTGGCCAACACTTTGATAATACACTTGTAGATAGTGTTGCAACAGGCAATAGGCCTATAATCCTCAACGGAAGACGCATTCAACACTTTCAAGACCTACACCAAAATGGTGTTATTGATCTCCCTTAGGAGCCTCTCGGTGGAGAAGAAGTCCAACACTGCTGCAGTAACCAAGTGCCCTACCGTCTCCCAATTTTCTTTAAAGAATTCGACCGTGAAGCCATCTGGTCCCAACGCCTTACCCCTAGCTAGAGAGAATAAAGTATCCCGGATCTCCAACTCCGTAACCGAACAAGCTAGGAAACTAACCTGATCAACCGAGAGAGGATGCTGGATTACTTCACAGATCTCCTCCATCGAAGGTCTATCCAACTAAGCTTGCGGCGCCAAGAGGTCTTGGAAGTATTGAAGAAAGCATTACTGAACCCGCTACGGATCAGAGATAAGGTTCCCCTCTGAATCTTGGATAGAAAGGACTCTATTCCTCAACTATCTCTTTTTGACATACTGATGGAAGAACTTAGTATTGTGGTTTCCCTCTTTGAGCCACCTGACTCTTGACTTCTGCCTGAAGAAAGACTCTTCCATGGACCTTAGCCTAGCAAATACACTTCGCCGTTCTTTTTCCAACTCAGCCAGATGAGCAGAAGCAGGCTCCTGCAGCAACTCCGCCTACGTGGTCTTTAAGGTCGTCCTCGCCTCCGACGTTCTGACTAAGATGTCAAAGAAGGAAACTCTATTCAGAGTCTTAAGTCATTATTTGAGAGCCTTCAGCTTACATACAAGTATAAACATAGGAACTCCTTCCACATGGGCCTCCCAAGCTTGAGAAACAATAGCATTGAACTCTGAATGCTTCATCCAGAAGTCATTAAATTTGAACGGCTTCCTCCGAGGAATCGGGTTAAGCACCTTGACCACCATAGGATTGTGATCAAATATACCCAACACTAGGAAGGAAGCTTCAGAGTACGAGAATTCATAGCTCCATTTACAATTCACCAGAACCCTATTGATCTTTTTTGCCTTTCTGGCAGAGCCCACTGAAGTTGTCCAAGTGTATTTAAATCCTACATACCTGAAGTCTTCAAGTTCCGCCTATGCCAAGCACTAGCCAAACTCGTTGAAACACGGTATCCAAGCATCGGATCCGTTGACCCGGTCAAATGGGTCTTTAATTGCATTGAAGTCTCCCATCACAAGCCAGGCCGAGTTTTGCAAAGCAATGCTTCTAAGAACAAAATCCTTCCACAAAGCTCTCATGAGTGTGAACGTGTGCTCACCATAAACCATTGACACGCAGCAAGCCACTCCAAAGTCCAACTATTTAAGGTTCCCATGCACCGCTTGAGTTTAAATAGAGAGAGCTTCAAAGCTAAACCGAGCTGGGTCACATCCAACCCAAATCCTAACCCTAGGGGAAAATTCATAGTTTGAGATCCAAGACCAATCTCTCAACAAGATCCCAGAGATGGAATTGAAGTCATTTTGTGGAACCTTCGTTTCCAATACACTAATCAAACACAACTGGTTTGAGATAGCCAAGCTTCGAACCTCAACCTGTCTGGTGGGGTTAACAAGGCCCCTCACATTCCAACAACCTATATACACATATACAAAAAGAGAGAAACAGGATTACCTCCTCATCGGCAACTTGCGCCAACTAAAAGGGCAGGCCGAAAGGAGCGAAGTGGCGGATCAGGAGCTAGATCCATCAACTTGTCTTGGATAGACTTCACACTCGTAGCACCAGAAGGAGCTTTCGAAGATAGGCAGGGGGTGGCAAGTCATTTGAGCTGGCAATCCGGTTTGCCGATCCATCCGACTCCTCCCCATGGCTCATCAACTCTATCGAATCTTCATCGGGATTGATCAGCTCCTCTTCAGCTGAGGGGGCATGTGCTTTTGTCCTAGTAATAATTTGTAATCCTCTCTAGGCATTATGAGATGAAGTAAAAGGTAAACTCCTGTGTACTGCAGCTGCCGTCTCCTTATTTGTGTGATCCTCATCCCCCGAGGTAACCAAAAGTGCCGAGGTGATTTCCCTATGATGAGGGTCCTTCTTCTTCTTCCCTTTAACAAGATTCCACCCCGTCTCAGCCTATCGAGGTCCATTCTCCAACCCAGAATCATCAGCAGGTAGACATGACGCGGCAAAAGGGGCGGAATCAATCTGCTCTTGCTGTGCCTACCTTCGTTGGCCTTCAACTTCTGCAGAGGCTTTCAAAACAGGAGTTGGGGCTAGAGGCGTACCTTGGGGAACAGGGGAAGCAACAACCAGAACCTGTTGAGCAACCCCTGCAACAGAAGGACGAGCAGAGGTAAGGGCACATTTGTGGCCGAAGATGCCACACCCTAAACATGCAGTAGGTCTCCATTCATACTCCACTCCCACTAAGCATGATTCACCATTGTAAACAACTTCTATAGCATCACAACTGGGCTGCTTCGCTATAATTTCAACACAGACCTTGGCAAAAGCCAGCATCTTGATCTATTCAGTGTGCAAGTCCACATACAGCGGCTTGCCAACTGCACTAGCCACCTTGTTGATCCCTTGCAAAGACCAAAAGGCAAGAGCAAGGTTCCTCAACCTAATCCACACAGGCACGGTCAAATGGCTATCTTTCTTTAGCTCCAATGCAGGTTGCCATTGCTACAAAACTAAGGGCACTCTAGTAATCGTAATAGGCCCCCCCTCTAGGACCTTTCTGCGAAAATCTCCATCAAGCACATGGAAAAAAAAAAAAAAAGAAGTCTTGTCCATTAGACATTACCTCCACCAAATTCGGTCCCCATGCGTTTTTGAGGGCCAATTCAGTTACTTTAAACGGTAATCTCCTGCCAATAAAGTAACCCACAAGGCACTCTTGCAACTTAGAATCAACAGCCTCAAGTATATCATCAGATAACTCAACCACCAGTTTGTTGTTGACATATGAAGGAGGAAAAAACTCTAGATCATATCCCTTTGCAGCAACCTTGGCTACACTGGCCCAAGTACGAGCATTCGAGTTCTTGGACTCCTTCCTAGCCTAAGGGTGCTTAGAGCTAGACCTATCTCGGCTTCTACCTCTCGGCCCAGCAGGAGCATGAGGCAACGGCACTCGGGGGCGGAGTTCAGCGGCGAACAGCGAAACACTCGGGAGCGCTCGGCGACGGGAGAAGCGCACTCAAGAGAAGAAGCTCGACCCACCAGCGCTAGCTCGACCCACTAGAGCGGGCAAGGGTGAGGCCCTAGGGTGTGCTCAGTGGCGGCGCTCGGTGACGGAGCTCAGCAGCCGACGGCGAGCCACTCGGGAGTGTGCTCGGCTACGGGAGGTTTAAGTGGGTTAATTTCAAAGCACTTTATATTCAAGTAAGTGGAAATACAAACTTACTCACATGTCCACATTTATAGATGACAAGACTCTTATAGCTGAAACCATAGCTGGGCAATATTACTACATCCATCAGAAAAACAATCTTTTTACAAATCAAAATTTTCTAAATTATAATATTTAACAAACTTCAAACACCTGAAAACCATGGCTTCGCTACCCGGTCCGTAGTAATTTTTGAAAACAACGTAAAAGAAGCACAGTTTGACCCACGCTGGCCAAGCCCTCATAACTCCCATCCACTTGAGTCATGGGGTGTCACGCCCATATATTTGAATCAGATAGCAGAGATATAACATTCTTTGATATGGAAAAAGCATGATAACTCCTGTGTTATATTTAAATTCCAATAGAGAAAATAAATATTTGTAAGGTCCTCCAAAATAATTAATCCATCGTTCAATATATAGCTCAATATGCCCGTGATAAAAGGAACAAAGAAAAGGCAGGGAACAAAGCTTACCCCATGCTGACCAGGTTGATCCTCCTGCTGAGCAATGGACTCCTCTATTTCGGAAGCAGAATCCATATTACTGTCGCATTTCTCAACCGTCCGACTTATCTCTGCTTGAAGCTCATAGTCCAAAGAATCCTCCAGTGAATTATGAGAACCACTACCGGACAAATTTTCTTTGGACACGTACTTCAATGAAGGAAACTTTCTCTGACATCCCTCAGGTCTTCCAGGACATTCTTCTTCGTATCGAGGGGGACGTGTGCTATGGTTTATATCCATCTCCTCAATTGAAAATGAAATATTTGTGAGGCCTGACTGACAACTTTTACTCCTAACTATCTTGAAACTTCTGAATGTGGGTAACTCTTTCCCCTGCATCATTGAATAGGCTTTTTCAAGAGAAGGTTCTACATAATCTTGAGGGACACTCTCTAACTGTCTAGTTTCCTCCAAAGTTGGTGATCCCAATTTCTCTTTTTCCTCATCACCTTCCTCAACCATAATATAGTCTGACATGCCTTCCTTCTCCTCCACTGATGACATACCACCATTGCCATGGCAGTTCGAGTTTGGCTTTTCCATCTCAATGCAGCGTACTTCTCTGCAAAAGTCCTTGGAATTTTCATCAGTGAATTCTCCAATGTCCTCTGGACATATGCTATTTCGCCTGGAATGAGATATCTGAATTGAGAGCTGTGAAGAGGGGTTCGAGAGTAAAGAGTTATCTTTGAAGTCGGGAATGTGGATCATATGCCCATCTGAATCACTCCCACTGTGTTGATCTGAATATTGACATGAATCAAATGTTATGATACCAACATCTACATAATCATTATCTGCTCGGTTTTGAGTATCTAAAATCGGGCTGTTGAGTTCCCATGAATCTCGCACATGAAGTTTAGGGTAATCACTGCATGCATCCACCTGACGTATTAAATGAACAGACGTTTCATTGAGGAATAATTGGTGTTATAAGTTGAGGACGGCAAATCCATCAAGGAATCCAACAAAGTAGATTACCTGTGCAGTCAAAGGTTTGTGATCCACAACCAATCGGTGCAAATCCTGAACCTCAGACTGAGCAAGGTCTCGCTGTAGAGACAATTCTGCAATCTCTTTCTTGAGCTGTGAGAGGACACAACCACAGAATATAAGGTGTGAAATAATTAAGTGGTTTCCTGATTTATAAATGGACAAAAAATGCTTCACTGTTCATCGAACTTTAAAGGGGGTGACAACATGGAAATTTTACAAACATAATCTTAAAAGTGACACAACGAAAATATTAAGAAGGCCGACTAATAAGCTGCATAGTGAGCTCTTCACAAATTAGAACTGTTTTGGTACCATCTGAAGTTATTACTCATCCCAGCAAAGGAAAATGCACATAAACCTACTGGCCATCCAATTTTCTATGCCAAATTACAACAAATAGTGAAGGTTTGTATTCTTTTAGCTCTGAAGTAGATGCCTGTTGACAGCATCATGCCAAAACTCAAATGGAATGAATATGAAAAAAGGAACAAAGTAGTATAATAGGGCAATCTCACAATTTTTGCGGAGAAAAAGATTGCAGAAAACATCAGTTGGACATCCAGGTAAATCAAAAGGTTCGCTCAAATAAGCTCTACTTATCTTTTTCACCAAAAAATAATTAAATAACACAAAAGAAAAGCTGATGAGAAAGTCACAGCTATAAAAGCTAACAGTATAATGGTAAAGCTGTGGGTTATTGCTCAGAGGTGTAGAATGTTAGAAGTGGTCCAAAGGGACATGCTACGGTGAGAGAGATGAAGAAAATTTGCAATTGCGAAAAATATGCTTTCTGCAGGGGAAGGTCAAAAAGGCCAGGCGAAGATATTGCTCTTAAAATTCTCTGTTAAGTCTTAGGTTCCCGAGTTAAATGACCAACTTTTACACGAACTTTCAAGTGGATGAGCTTGGTCATGAGATGTCAATTTAGATGGAAATCGCATGCATTGTGCACTGAAGGATATTCAACCCACTGGAACCGGTGGAATTCACCATCGGTACAAAAGAAATAATTGACTTTCTGACACAGCAGCGTACTAAGGAAGAAGATGGAAGATAAACCTAGTTTATGTATGATAATTACACACAAGTACCTCTCTTTTCCATAGATAGTGAGAAAAACCTCAAAAAATATAAGAAACATCGAATTACAGTATTAAAAGCCTTAATGCGGAATCATCACCTTCTCAATTTGGAGATCCTTTTCTCGAAGCAGCACAGCAGTATCAGATGAAACAGATGCTAGTCCTGGACTTCTCAACTCACTCTCCAGTCTAGCCAATTCTCTCTGTAAATGCTTTACCAAAGCTTTATCAGACATAACAAAATTGACCTGTGTATTTCGTGACTGTTCAACATGACTTCAGGCAGGACTCATTGTACGGATGATGGAAGTTCTAGCATTTCCTCCCAGCGAGGATTGCAGAATACGAGTCAGTTTGGAATCTCGGAAAGGAATATGTCCATTTCTTCCCTTGCTGGAGCCATTCAAATAGTTCTTGATCAATAATCAAAAATTTAAAAATAAATCAGTGATAAATTGAAAGAAAATAGAGCTTAAGATGCAATACTTCCGCCAACTCCTGATTTCTTATAGGATCTCAATATTAGTAATTGTTCTGCTCAAACAATCAAAGATGAAAAATTGGTAAAACGTCATCACGGATGGTTTGATTTGAATTTCTATAAGTTTTTTTTTTTTTTAACTTTTCCTCCAAAACATTGATTAAAAAAATAAAAGATACTTTAAGTTTCAAAAAAATTAAAAAGAGTCTATATAACCACGCATGTCAATATTCATATGTTTTAAAATTTAAAGATGTTCAACGTGCAATAAAAGTCAAATTTCAAACACTGCAGAAGAAGGAAAATGTGAAAAAGTCAAACTTGCTCCAAAGAAACTTAAACAACTACTCTTGAGTCTCGACTTCTTATGCTTTGAAACAGTTAATCTTCTTGGTGCTAAACTCTGCACGGTAACCTATATGGAGCTGAAGGCTAAGAACTTAGTCAATAGCCCCGAAAACTAATCCTTTCCTCTCAAAATAACAACTTTCAACTATGCAGTGGAATTTATGCCTGAGAAACCAAAACCAACCCCCGCCCCCACAAAAGACCAGATAGAACAAATTTTTTTGGCCAATATCATGTCTAATGAATTGACCCCAGCATTTGTACTTCACATTACTAGAGGAGAGCAAAGATAAACCAATTGTCAGCTCTGAGCACTTGGTAGTCACAACAGGTAGGCAGACAAGCATAAATGGAACTAAACATGTGGGTGCTCATGCACTAAACCTGCCACAGGCAGCAATCACAAACCCTGATGGAGGATCGAAAGTGTAAACAAAGCTCAGTATCTGGATTTTACTGAAAGCAGGATAGGAAATAGAGTGCGATGGCATAACAGGATCCATATTACCCTGTCCTATTTTGTGGGAGAAGGCTTGGTTGTTCATGATGTTGTTTTTCGTATAACATGTGTGTATGCAGGTAAACTAGTATTGATTAAGAAATGGACCTTTGGCACAGAAAAGGCATTGCATTGGTGCTCTATGTTCATGTCAGTGCATGGTCCAACTAAATTATAAGATCTCTAAGATGAAGACAATGAAAAAACAAGCTGTAAGGCCAACCTCAGCTTTCGGATAACTGTTCCCAAAGTCAGCAAACTGCGATTTATGTGGCAACCCTCTTTCAACCTCGCACCAGCTGATAATGACTGAGATGCACGCTCACTTCCTGCTAGATCCACGAAGTTCTGCAGCCAAAAGAAACTATCATATTCTCCCAGTAACAGTTTATAGGTTGAAGTTAAGTACTAAATATTCATACCACAGTAGCAGAAAGAGTGCTTGAATTGTCTTTCCCCAAGAACTCACGAGCCGAACTTTCAATTGTCTGGCAGCAGAATGAGCAATAAATCTTTGACATTTTAATAGGAATTGACCATAAAAGAGATAAAATTCACCATTACCAGTCTAAGAACCTGATGTGATCTCAAGCTAGCTTCGTTAAGGCATGTCTCTCCAACCTGTTTTTAAGCTGTAAAATCCAAATGATCAGCCTTAGCATTTCATTGTAATGCCAAATATAGTACGCAACCAAGGAATTCATCCAACACAAGACTGAATACCCTTACTCCTTTCCTTCACACACAGAAAGAAGTTCTTGAAAGTGGCTCCAATCCTTCAGTGTTTCCTCTGTAAGTTTCTCAACTATAGTCCCGCTCTGTCAAAAGAGCTAGCTCTCACGGTGATGTTTAAAGAGCTCAAAGTTCCTCAGCATAGTGCAAAGAAATTTACCTCCGGATCATCTAGAAGTCTCAGTGGAGTACTATCTGCGCTGAGGAGGTCTCTCGCAGACTCATTGTAGATCTCCATCGCAGAAAACTTCAAGAGAAAGTCTCTTTCCTTGTGCTATTGAGAAACAAGAGAATGTCTTAAATAACAAGCAAATGTTAGAGGAAGAAGTTGGAATTGAAAATGGAGGAGATCTTTAGGTAGTATATGACTCGTTACCTTCTCTATGTAGCTGTATATATCTGCCATTGAGTATTCAGTAATTCCACTCATAGTGTATGTTTTTCCACTACTTGTCTGTCCATATGCAAAAACACTCGCTGCAACATTGAGCATCGGATGGTTGCAATCCCAGGCAAATATCAACAAAACAAAACAATGTCGAAAGGAAGGAGAAGAGGTTAAAGTTTACCATTTATCCCACCGACAACTGAAAGAGCAACCTTCTTGGCTCCTTCCTCGTACACTTGCCTTGTGGAGCAATCACACCGGAAAACTCTGTCTGCAAATCAGCCAACACGGAGGACACATAACACTAAGAGATATTGAACAGATTGCTTCCTTAAATGCAAGTCCATCATTAGAAACATTTGTTGGAATTTGAAGACGTGGACTCAAGACCAAAAGGATTCTGAATCCAACATAACATGAAAATGTGCTCAAGCGAAGGCAAAGAAGAAAGGAAGAAACTTCACGAATGGGATTCAATTACCAAATGTGTAGGCAGCTGGGTACATGGACCGCTCTGAAACAGAGAGATTGTTTCTGTAGATAATGGTGTTGTCATCGATACATTCTCAATCCGATACATCATTCCTAGAAATTTCCTTCTGATTCAAGGGCCTGAGACGAACTGATACAAAGATTTTCTCTTCACAGGGACTCGACCCCTGCATTATCTCCTGGCCGTCAACTGCCACCATTGCTTACCTTCTTACTATCCAAGTCTGAACCATCCGAATTCAAGATTAGTCTTCACCACAACCAAATACTCCGACAAAGCCTGCGACACAGTCCGTAGTTCTACACCCCATCACAACTTCACTGTCGGACTATGAATTGTAGTTGTGGAGTCAGCAAAGCGAGTGATATTGGGATCTTATGAAATCTGAGGCCCATCCAACTCCTACACCTACCATCGTCGTCGTCACCTGTAATGAACAAGCTAACTATGGCTTAGAGCTAACTCCCCCACGCAGCATCAATTCGTCTTGAGCACAAAAAAACTCGGTTTCCTCCTTCATTGCTCCTTCCTTTTGTCATCTAATTTAGAAAAGTCAAACAAATGCACATCTGAGGTCACAAGTTCCCATTCTCCGAAAGAAATGGGCGGTCTTTCCTTTTCTTTAAGGCTTCGTTTGTTTCACGGAAAATAACTTTTAGGAAAATGTTTTTCAAATTTTCCAGTATTCGTTTCATGGAAAATAAATTACTCAAGAAAAATGTTTTCCATCATTGAAGATGAGGAAAATGTTTTCCACTTTTCAAAAGTGAAAAACATTTTCCATAGCTTCTTCTACCTTCTTTTTTTCGCAACATAATTTTGTTTTATTTTTATGCTTTCTTTTTCTTTTTTCTTTTTTTCTTTTCTTTTTTTCTTTTCTTTCTTTCCTTTTCATCTTCTTCCTTAGCCTTGGCCGATCGCTGGCCCCGACGGCGGCCACGAGCTAGCTCGAGCTCCGCCCCACGCCGGCGAGACTCCACCTAGCCCGATCTGGGGAAGCCGAGCTTGGGCCTCGCCGGACGGGCGGTGCGTAGCCTCGCCGGCCTGGGGTGAAGCTCATGGCTCGCTAGATCCGGAGCTCGCGGCTCGCCGAATTCGGCAAGATGGGCAAGGCTCAAGCCTCACCCGAGCTCGCCGAAGGTTTGCCGAGCTCGGGCGAGCCACAAGCTCACCAAATCTAACGGCGGAACTTGAGCTCTCGATCCAGGCAAGCCTGAGCTCCACCACCAAATTCGGTGAGCTTGCAGCTTGCCAAAGCCCAGCAAACCTCTGGCGAGCTTGGGTGAGATCGGCCGAGCCTCGAGCTCATTGAATCTGGCGATCGGGTCTTGATCGGCCGCCGGGCAGCTGGCCCATCAGGCGTGCGGTGGCAGAGGAAGGAGGAAGAAGGAGGAGGAGAAAGGAGGAAGAAGGAGGAGGAGGAAGGAGGAAGGAAAAGAAAAAGAGAGAAAAAATAAATAAAAATTTTGATTTTTTAAAATACAAATAATTAAAAATTCAATTTTTAAAAAGATATTTAAAATATAAAAATATTTTTTTGTAATGAAAATAAAAATGATTTTTTGGTCAATTAAAAATATTAAAATTCAATTCTTCAATAATTTTTCCCAAACAATTAAATTAATTAATGAACGGTAAAAAATATTTTCCACTCAATGTTCAAGTTTCAGCTTAATACCGGAAAATATAGTCATTTTTCTGAAAAATGACTTCCGGAAATTAGCTAAATGGTGATGTAATTTTAGGGTCGGGCTCTTTTGAGGGCAGAGAGTGTAATGGTCGTGTCAATTTTGCAAAAGAAACAATAGAAAGTGGCGTTACGGCACTCATCAGTGGCAGGTTTGACCAAATGCTGTATACCAACGCGGCTGACATAATATTGCTGCGACTACCACTTTGTAATAGACTCAATGAGTGGCGCTTCCTCAATTTATAGTGACTCTGATACCATGACGAAAAAAATGAAAAATAAAATTGTGAAATTGTGAAATTTCTGTTTATTGATTAACTATACAAGAAATAGGCTTTACAGTGTTGATTGATTTCATTATGTTTTGATATTTGAATAGCCATCTGAAAATTACAGTGACACGTAGGTGGATTTTCCAGAAAATATCCGACATATGACAGAATCTTCTTTACCGGGTACTCTGACTGTAACGTCCAGCTGAAGCGCTGGGTATTTTAGGGAACGACATCCATATTCGGACCATGCTGTTGAAAGGATAAAGTGAAAACAATATCATGGAAAGGGACAAGCATCGTATACCCATAAGAGATCTCCAAGCAAAGATTGACTAGGAACCTGGTTAGCTTGAGGGAAGAAAAAGGCTAGTTCTCATGAATTCCTCATTCCACGGTTACTACTTTTTACTGCTTTCAGAATTTTAAATTTCTGCAAGACTCGCCTGTAGTAATAATTTTAATAAGTGAACATACTAAATGATATGGTAGGTTACAAGTTAAGATTATTATAAGTGGGTTACGATCTACCAAACGACTATTCATCACATCGCTAATATATTAACCGTGTGAACTCGTCTGTCTTCAAGTCCGAACTTTAGCAAAACTGGATTGGCTTCTTAATTATTTAACCTAGCAATGACAAAAGCACCGGATGCTTTCTTGTACCTCGGTCAAAATTTGGCTCAGTCAAGAATCAATCTGGGGGAGAGGCACCCGTTCGAGGAAAAGCACCGAAAGAATGAACAAAATATAAAACAGAATCATAAAAAGAGCACACGCCCCTACACACCTTGCATGGCAACATTCCTACCATGTAGTATCTAATATGTGACAATGACGCTATATTCACGTATTTTATATGAGCATTATATGTGATGGTTATGTTGTAAGATACATTCTCTATGAGCAAGTGTTCTTATATGGATAGGTTGGTAATGTGTGTACAAGCATAGGCTTCGCTGCTTCCTGTCAAGTGTATTGAAGATATAACTGATATCTAAGATGCAAATGTTGGAAGTTTCTTATAATATGGGCTTACATTAATTAATTGATTTTCTACTTTAAATAATCGGATTAATGGATATTCCAATATTTGTTGAACCCTACAAGTGATCTCGATTGAATTGGGTATTGGCATCTATTGATAACGGGCCTAGTTGAGCAGCAAAGTGTAGGCAATTGTGTTTGATCGCCCGTAATGGGAAGGGCCCAATTGACACGCTATTGATTAGGGTTTGCTAGATCCCCTCTCTAGCCTATAAAAGGGTAAGTTATATCTATCAGTTGCTTTAATCCCATTGAAAACTGCTATATCGAAATAGGTCATAAAGAGGAAGATCTGACTTTCCAATAGATCCCTGATTATCAAAGTGATCTACTTTTCTTCAAGTGAAGCAATGGTTTAAACAGGTACGCTTTAATTCCGCTGTATTTATTGATCTTGGTGTTTTACAATCATATATAGATCCGTTTTTCTTGATTGATTAATTGTATATGTGAATAAATTTTCTACATGTGGTAGCAGAGCCAATCATATATGATTTTAGAACCCAATTTTTTTTATGGAAAAATTCGAAATTTTCCTTTTTGAGCCGAATATGGGCATTATTTATTCGTATGGATTTCTTGCTCGATTGATCCTAAAAACATTCTACATGTCGAGATCTTTCCAACCATATATAATTTGTATAATTTCGTTGAGAATTGAGAGAGAATTTTAAATTTGAAATTCTAGGGTTTATACATGAAAAGTTCTAGAATTTTCAAATTACTTGCAATTGGTTGATGTTCATTGTAAATCATTATATGAGCATTGTTATATATATTTTTTAACATCTTTCAATTGCAATAAAGAAAGTTCCTTGGGCTTCATCTCCCATGGCAAAGATTGTTTCTTTTTTCGGTGTTCAAAGGGGTCAATCCTAAGTAAGTGCCTGTGTTTGATCACCATTTTCTTGTTTTCTTTAGAGATCCGAAATCTTGTGGTAGAATTCTTTAGATGCAGCTTGTGCAGTGATCGTTTTGTTCGGAAGAGAGAATTTTTTATTTGTTTTTAACTAGCTACTCGAGATTTTTGGGTTTTGGGTTGCTATGTATGGTGCAATTGGAGTGACTGTCTCGTATATATATAGAAAAAGTTCTAGAATCTTAAGTTAGATTCTAGTGTTACCTTCGATTTTTATTCGACGGTAGCAACGGTTGGTTTAGAGATTATTGTAGCTGATTGTTTGTTCTGCTTTGGATGAGTGGTTAGAGTTTCTATCTTCTCTTCCTCCCGCCTCGTGCTTCGATGCGATTGTGTGTACGGGGTTTCTGTGCGTTCGCATTAGGTTCTTGCACCTCTTTCCTTTTCCTTGATTGCCGCTTTGCCGTTTTACTCGATGGACCGAGATTATGCATCAATTGATCCACGTACGCAATGGGTGACGCTTATGGGTTGCTTTGTTATAAAGTTGAGATTTGTGCCCTATTTTTCGTTGATTTGGGTTATTTCTATATTAAGTAGTTAGTGAGTCGCTGAAGCTTTGGGGCTATGGTGCTCCCTATAGTCTAGAAAAGAGAACTGATGATTAAGATTTCTCAAGTTCTCGGGATATCAAAATTTAAAGATGGAAATAGTCGGTTTTTGCTTTTCACGCGCGGTGCGTCCATCTTGTTGCTAGATTCTAAATGAAATTGCTGCTTAAGGCTTCATTGTGATTTCGCCATAAATATGTTGATTGTGGGGTAAGCAAAAGACCAAACTGTGATTTTTTGTTTGTACGAGTAGTTTTATGCTAAGTTATCTATCTGGATTTGTTGGGTTCATAGTTGATTTGCTGAGTAATGTGGCATGACCAGCAAATTCCAAACTTGCAAATTCTAATCTTTTTGCAAATTGCTCGCACGACTCCTGTGATGCATTGGTGTTTTATTGACTAAGGTTTAAAATTCCATTGAAGGCGATACAATGAAACCAAGAGATTTGTGAATCGAGATCCAAATGTATATAGATACAAACAAGAGGATGTTATTTATCAAAAAAAAAAATTAGGATTAGGCTAGAGAGATGTAAAAGCTGAAGGTTTCAGCAGTGGAAGAAAAGTCCATAGTCTATTGTATAGTGCTTTGTGGAAACCACAGGTTCAAAAGGGGAAAATCGTAGATGGTGCATGATGAGAAGCACATGAATTTTTTTTTTTTACATGGGAATTATGTTTTAAATCTATTCATTTGTAGCTTCTTTTATTTTTATTGTAATCTTTGGACTAGTGACTGACGGAAGACTATAGCATCAAAATACGAATTAATCAATATTATTGAAAATTCTAGTGAACCAAACGGACCTTTCATGTCTTCTTGTATGGTTTTACCATGAATCATCGAAGTGGACTGGCTTAACATGATTGAGGTTTAGAAATTCTTTTTATAAAGATTTTGCTTGATCTCTTATGGGTTTCATGCTAACATGCATGAAGGATACTTCTAAATTCAGATGATATGATTGTGTCAAATAGGTGGAGGTTGAGTTATTGCATGACTATGAAATTTCCCAAATTTAAAAGATGCCAAATTTAAATATGCCAACCAAGGGTTGACAGTGAGGAAATGTGAGATAAAGATTATCTTCATGATTTTTTTATGTAATGATTAATGATAGCTATGAAATTTTTGGCTCCCTTTAATTCTAGTAACCATTCGTATCCATTCTTGTTTTGCCATGAGTCTGAACTATTAAAATAATAATTTTAAAAAAATTGTGGCAAAAGTTGTTGCTTGATAAATGCAATATGATCTTGGGAAGCACATGTCGTAAAGTGCTTCATATTTTTAGATGAATTTTGGGCATATATTTGTTTGGAGTTTCCTATTAATAAAAATTAGTATATATAATTACCTGCCCAAAGGGGGTTATTGTGTATATTAATTTGAAAATTGCATGAAGATAAATTCCAAAGTTAAAAGATGGGGATGTATGACTCAAAAAAGATTTATCTGTCCAAAGGGGATAAGTTTTTAAAAGTTATATGTAATTCCCCTCTATATTGATATATTAGAGATGAATGATTCGGATGTGTAACTCAAAATATTTATCTACCTAAAGGGGATAAATTTTTTAGAGTTATGTGTAATTCTCCTCTATGTTGAGATAATGGAGATATATATAATTTAAAGGATTTGTCTACCCAAAGGGGATTAAATCTTAAAGATTATATGTAATTATCTTTTATCATCTCTATATATTTATATCATGGAGATGTATAATTTAAATGATTTGTTTGCCCAAAGGGAATGAATCATTGACAATTATATGTAATTCTCCTTATTGTTGCTTTATAAACTTCATGCTGTGAAAAATAATGGTGCATTATACACTCTGCCCAAAAGGGAGTTTATAATGTACTAATTATTTTTATTAAAACACTTATTGCCCATAATTGATCTTATTCCATTATGTGTGAAAAATAGTTATTTTTGTTATAAATAACAACAATGCCACAGTTGAAATGTTAATTGGATCAAATATTATACTATTAAGGACTTGGTTAAAAAGGGAGACATTGTAATTGAGAACATTAGAACTAGGTCAATATTGGCTGATCCTCTAACAAAAGGCTTACGACCCATTTTATTTAAAGAACTTGTAAAGAATATGGATGTTTTAGATTCTTTTGATTTCTTTTGTTAGTGGGAGTTATACAAATTGTATTTCTAGATATTATAGTTATATACAGATTGATAATGCTTTTATAATGTTTATTAAAGCATTTATTTTAATAACTGTTGTTATTGATTATATTGTTATCATTTCTCCTGTTAACTGAGAAATGGAAGTATAAAATAGTATCTTTAAACAACTGGATGTCACTGATTATGAGATCTCATGTTGAATTGTGACATAATTGTGCAATTTCATGTTGTTTAGAAATCGCACTAAGGCAATTTCATGTTGTTTAAAAATTGCGTTAATGCAGTTTCATGTCGTTGAGAAATTGCATTGAGAACTGATAAGAAATAGTGTATATTTTGATCACATATTGGCACTATTTCTTACTACACTACTAGGCCCATGATCCATGAAAATATAATGCTTATTATATGTAATTATGGAAGGTCTTGTGTTGTGGCATTTTCTTAACACATTAATTTCCATAGTCCTATACTAAGATTATATAGAATTGGATTGGTATTAAGATGCCATTATTTGAATATTATTTTTTAAAAGTTGTGGCCACATAAAACAAAGTTTTCAGTTATTAACCCGATAGTGTTGTTTTCTATATAAAATCTTTTTAAAATAAAATAAGTTAATTAATGTAGCCCAAGTGGGAGAATGTTGGAAATTTCTTATAATATGGGCTTGTATTAATTAATTGATTTTCTATTTTAAATAATCGGGTTAATAGATATTCCAATATTTGTTGAACCCTATAGTGATCTGATTGAATTGGGTATTGGCATATATTGATAACGGGCCTAGTTGAGTAGCAAAGTGTAGGTAATTGTGTTTGACTGAAGCCCGTAATGAGAAGGGCCCAATTGACACGCTATTAATTAGGGTTTGCTAGGTCCCCTCTCTAGCCTATAAAAGGGTAAGTTATACCTATAAGTTGCTTTAATCCCATTGAAAGCTGCTATATCGAAATAGGTCATAGAGAGAAAGATCTGACTTTCCAATAGATCCCTGATTATCAAAGTAATCTACTTTTCTTCAAGTGAAGCAATGGTTTAAACAGGTATGCTTTAATTCCGCTGTATTTATTGATCTTGGTGTTTTACAATCATATATGAATCCGTTTTTCTTGATTGATTAGTTGTATATGTGAATAAATTTTCTACAGCAAATGGATCCTAATTGTATCTCATATAATTGAATTCTAAAATTCGTAAACATATAGTATCTCCGGCAATTTGAAAATCAAATCCTTAATTGTTGAAATCCATAAGAAAAGTAATATTTTCATTGAATTGGTTTTAGTATTCTATATTAGATCAAATAAGCCAACGATGTTCTCGTTTCATCTCAGATCACGGGTGCTGATAAAGTGTTAAACTCTACAGATGAATGGAATTTCATCACAAAAAATTAAATTCATTTTTACTTGTCTCTGCAACTCCAAGTTCGACAAAGTAAGGAATATAAGAGTGTTTATTAAGGGCACCCAACTTTACCTCATTGTGGTAGATGCTTTCTCTCCCGAGTCCCGGTCAAAAATCACACAAGCAAAGAATTAAACAAAGCCTACTGGAAACAGGAGAAGCCACCCAAGAAAAGCATAGAAAAATGAAGAATATCTGTAGGAAAGAATGATATGTCCCCACAAATTAATTCAATCCCAGCAAACAAGCCAACACACGCGCGCGCCCACACAACCTTGCTCAAAACAAACATATTGATTAGCCATGGCTGCTTCCGACACAAGAAGCCGCATCATGATCGCCAGAGCCGCCGCCCAGATCGTGTTGCAGAAACTAGATATCTTGCTCCCTCACCCGGCCTGCTTTGAGTGCTTTTCGATGCAAGCCCGCGTGGAGGATGCCAAGGCGAAGCTGGCCACAATCCAAGACTTCATTTCCACTCAATACGGACCGTCCAAAACCACGAAGTGGTTGGGGCGGCTCCTCCGAGCCATCTACTATGCTGAGGAATTCATCGACAAGTTCCACCTCAGAGAGGCCCGCGAGACTCACGAGGCCCTGCGCATGGCAGCAAGGCTGTTGGCCGCGCTCGTCTCCAAGTGCAAGCTGTGGAGGGAATTGTCCATGCTTGTGAATATGATGGAGGAGTTATGTGATGAGAAGTTCTTGAAGGAGGGGACCGAGAGCAACAAGAACAAGGAACCTGCTAGTTCCTCCTCCCATGCTAGTGTTCCATGGCAAGGCAAAAAACTGGTGAGGCTGACTAGTTTCTGGGATGGGCAAGTGCCAACTAACTTCTAATGTTGCGAGACTGAGAAAACTAAAATAATTAGTCGGATAAGACAAAAACCGTGTTGGATTGAATGGACTTCGATTTGGGGCGAGCAAGGCACCGGCAAGACGTTCCTTGCGAGATGGGTCTACAGCAGAGCGAAGTTATGAGTGGCGCGCTTGGGTCCACGTCTCGGGCAGCTTGGACGAGCGGGAGATCCTGTTTGAGATACTGAAGCACGTCGAGAAGCTAGCAAGGGACGGGAAAAACATGGATATGGAGGAGATAATGATAATGGTACAACAGAAATTGGCCAAGAAGAGCCGATTCCTCATAGTGTTGGATGGTTGCACAAGCAACTCGTGCGAGTGTTACCGATTAGCTTCCCGATCTTCTCAAAGGGCCACATAATTACCACAACTCAGTGCTGGAAGTTTGTTTGTGTGACATCCTAAATTTCAGATTCTGATTTCACTTGAATAAGTTTGGCATTTCATCAATGCGCCTATAATGCTATTTTCTCAGATGACCGCTCATGAGATAACTGGTCTATCCTAAAAGCTACTAAGGGATTTTAATACAATAAACTTAAGAATTTGACCAGAAATTGACTGTTCGATTTGTGTTAGTCTGCAAAGATCATCACGGCATTATCAAAATCGATCGAGATCGAGATATATCGATTCGATCGAGATGTGCGATCAAAGTGTGGGTAATTCCACCTGATTGCAAAATTCTCGTCGATTGGCACTAAACCGATTTTCTATCGTTTTGGATACCCTGTGTCCATATTTGAAACCTCAAAATTTTCACGACCACTGAGAGTCGCCAATGTGTCGAAGAGGTACGTGTGGCTCAAAAAAAATTGACCACGGGTCAATTGCACCAAAAATTCCTAAAAGCTACCCGATAAGCTAAGTCATGCTAAAATCGCGTCAAATTGAAATTAATTGCGAATTTGAATTCGATTTCATAAATTGAAAGTCCTGTCATGTCACGAGTCATTTTAGAAATGTTGACTTACCTTTTGAGAAATTTTCGTAGTTCGAGATTTTTACGGAAAAATCGATTCATACGATCGGAAAACGAACGGAAATTCGGATTGGCTCATTTGAAGGAAATTTGTACTTCCAAGCCGAGCTACTTAGTGATGGGAACTTATAGAAATTTCTATGGGCTTTTTCTTCATCGAAATTGGACCTCAGATTGGAGAAATTGGAAAAGAAATTGAAGCCAAAGTTGTGTAAATTCAGAGCTAAGGAGGAGGGCTGGATTTTTATCATCAAAATTGGTTTAATTGGTGGAATTTAGGCTAGAAAGAAATAGGGGACACTGTGATAAGCTTGAAGACCAAAGGGGACCAAGCTTTAATTAATTAAGATATTTCTTTTGACTTTTGCTTCTCTCTCTCCACCCATCTTCTCAGACAAGCTTCTGACGATCTCCATCTTCGTATACCTCTCTCTCTCTCTCTCTCTCTCTCTCTCTCTCATTGCCCGTCTTTCTTTCATCTAAACAGCCCATCCCCACGTTTCCTTTTACTTCCTCTTCATCAAAGCCTTGCCACACCACCTCCACCCACCAAATTCTCCTCTGCTGCAACATGTTCCTCGGTTTTCCCTGCTCCGCTCTCACTCGCCCACAGCTTCAGTCAACCACCAACATTTGGTTGACCCCCAAAACCTCACCGATTCTCCACGAATGCCCCAGAATCGACACCAGCGAAGCAACTTGTTCCAATCAACCGTGCCATCCCCTCAATCGGTTTGTTGACCGAAGCTGCCCTGCCCGTGTCTTCGTGCAGCTCGTCCACCGAAGCAGCTGCCACGAAGACCTCCTTGCCGTGCATCCTCCTCCATTTCGGTTCTGCCAGTTCGCCCCTCTCCAGCGTCAACGACCGAAGCAGCTTCTGCCTTGCTGCTTCTTCGATTGGCCCATCTCCTCCGAGTCCAATTGACCCCAACAGCGAAGCTGCAAGCCCAGCGGTCCATCCAGCGTCTTCAGCCCATAAACTTCAGCTGCCGCAGCTATCCCATCTTCAACCCACTTGAAGCCCGGGTTTAGCCCGAAGTTGAGCCCATCAACCCACGAATTTCTAGCCCATTATTGGAGTTTGGCCCAGTCCATTCGAAGCCCGCAAAGCAGGCCCAAGCCCAAGACTAAGCCCAGCAATTGCTATGGGCTTGCAAGGCCTTTTTGGCTCGGTCTAAGTGCCTGTTGACATCATCGAAAGTTCGGGTTTCGGCCGTCGTTACGGTGATCCGATTTTCGCATTACACCGGTGAGTTTAACTCAATAATCATCGCTTAGTAGGTTAATCACGCTTAAAGGTTGATTAGTTTAGGTTAAGCATGGATTAAGTGGTTAGTTAGATTAGATTAGTGAATTTAATTAATTATCAATGCATGTTAGGTGGATAGTTAGTGCAATTAGCGAGTAAATAGACTCTAGTATTTATTTAACGAATCTCGGAATTTTTCCGGGTCCGTTCCGGCATCCAATTAGGTATTACGGGCCTAAGTTGGATTTATTGGCATTTATTTAATATTTTATGTAATATTTATTTATTTTCCGAAAATTAGACCGGGATAGTCGGTAACCGGAATTTTATGCTGATTGATGTGGTGTAGTTCATTTATTTATTTGATCTCTAATTTATGCCGAATCGATTTAATTGTGATTTTAGGATTTTACTCATAAATTAAATTAATTTTGGTGATTGATTGGAAAATAACTTGACATCAATCTACAGTGCCAAAAATCTAATTTTGGACTATGGAAAGTAGTGCGAAGATCAAAAGTGAAATTATTATATTTTGGTTAAGACCGACTATGTACCCACACACGAGTATTTTTATCGGATATGATAAAAATGATGAATTTGTTATATGGTGAAAGTGGTATACTATATTGGCCTAGGGGCCCTAATAGTATAACATAGTATCAGCTTTAGGCGAGCAATATATTATCGACTTTGGGTATATATATATATATATATATATATATATATATATATATATATATACTATATTATCAGCTTTTGGGTGAGCACTACTATCTATTCATCAATTTTGAGTGAACAATCTTGATTTGATAGGATTTTATAGATAGTATTGAATGCACCGACTAGGAGGAAGGTCGTGGTGACATATAATCGACTAAATCGATTGATCGATAATTCGATTTGATTGAGTGATTTGATTGTTAATATGATTCAATGAAATATTAAATGGTATCGACTTGCAGGAAGGAAACTGAGACCAAGGTAAATCTTCTGACTCATGGTAGTGCTTAAGTAGCCCTTATGGCGTATTTTTTTCCTAATCGAGTCTTAGGGGAGTTGAACTTGCCAAGACGTTGTTTCATTGGTTATTATATAACCATTTTCAGGTCATTAGATGATGTTAGTGAAGGACTGTAAGCCTCGGAGTTTGGAAATGTGGATAGACCAAAATTGGCGAGCGGGTGTGACTAGTAGGTCATAAGACAGTTCCTTTTGGAATGAGCTGACCTTTTTGTAAATAGTCTGGTCTTATAAATAAACATGGTTGTTTATAAAAGATTTGTTTTGGTTTGAAAAATTGATCCTACTTTCCAATCACATTGTTTTATTGTCTAAGGATTATTTATATGCTTTCGCATGCGTATTAAAATAAATGGGTCGGCGATGCGTCCTAAGACGTCGCTATTTAATCGATCAGTGAGGGATAGGCTCGCGCTCGAAGATCCGGACATGACAATTTGTAAAAACAAACCAAATGCATGTTTCATTGTCCCACATAGGAAAAGTGGGAGGAAGTGGGCCAATTAATAATAAATGCAAGGTTTCTTTTGTATACTTAAAGGAATAATTGGATGTGGATTAGACCACACCATACCCATGTGCGGGTGCACGAATAATGGTGTACTTAGCACTTTTCCTGAAGGATTGCATTTGTTCGTTTTTCAACTTCTTCTGAATGGACGCATTTGTTTTATTTTGGTAAAGTGAATGGACGCATTTGTTTGTCTTTGTTCAATTGGACAATTTTCGAAAGGACACATTTGTTCATTTATTGCAATTTTTCACGAAGAGTTGCATATGTTTTAAGAGTGTTTTATATATATACATGTCAGTTTTTAGAAGGAGTGTGATCATTTCAATTGTAGCTTTAGAGCATTCTTTCTGAAAACTACACCCATCATTTCAATTATTTCCTAGAGAGATCTTGGAGAAACACTAGAATTGTTATCTAGTATTATCATTTTTTAGACTTTATTGTATCATGGTGGATATTTGTCGGTAGCCATTAGTAACGTTGTGGGGCAAATAAATCCTTAAAGAAAGTGATATTACGCATCAAAGTCCAACTCCTTAAAGAAAGTGATATTACGCATCAAAGTCCAACTCCTTAAAAAAAGTGATATTACGCATCAAAGTCCAACTTGATCACTCTAAAGATCTAACTTTATTGTTCTACCCAATTCAAAACCATATTTTCCCAAAAATTTTAAAGATTTATTTTTGCTACAATGGAGTCGGAGACAATCAAAGTCATAAATCAAGATATGGTCAAACCGGATCGATTCGATAAAAAAAATTTGCTCGTTGGAGGGACAAGATGATGTTCTTACTCACTGCTATGAAAATTTCATACATACTGGATGCTAACTTGGCACCTATAGAAGATCCTAAGCCTACTACCGAGAGAGGATAACCAAGTGCGGAAGCCCTTGAGAGGGTTAATAAGGAGAAGAAGAAACATGCAGAGGATAAATTACTTTGTCGAGTACACATTCTGAATACACTCTTCAATCGTTTGTACGACTTATTTACTTAAATGAAGTCAGCTAGAGAAATTTGAAATGCACTGGAATTCAAGTACAAAGCAGAGGAGTAAGATACCAACAAATATCTAATTGCAAAGTATTTCGATTTCAAGTTTATTGATATTAAACCCTTGCTGGAACAAGTCCATGAATTGCAAGTGCTTGTAAATAAAATTTGTGCCCTCAAGATTGATATTCCAAAAGCTTTTCAAGTTCGAGCAATTATTGCAAAATTGTCTCTAAGTTGGAAAGACTATGGAAAAATGCTGATTCACAAGTTAAAGGACTTTACTTTGGAACAAATACAGAAACATCTTCGCATTGAGGAAGAGTTATGTTTACGTGATAATTCTGTTTTGTACAATTCCAAGGTAAATGCTATGGATAAAAAACGGAAAATTGGCTAGAACTTCAAAGTAAAAAGCGGGCATAATTTAAGAGAACACAAAAAAAAAAAAAAAAAAGTTGATGTTTTGTTTGTAGCAAACATGGACATTACGCCAAGGATCGCATTCATCGCAAGAGCATTTCAAAGGATAAGAACATTCCGACGGTGAAAGTAAATGCAAATCTGGTTGAAAAAAATTATGTAACCATGATTTCAACCATGTTTTCGAACGTGAAAATTTCTAAAATTAATAATGCGATGACTATGGTTTCTGAAATCAATTTTACCATTGTCCAATCCGGTTGGTGGTTAGATTATGGAGCACCAATCCATATGTACAAATGACAAATACATGTTCGAGCAATTTGAAGAGATTGTTAACTCAAATGTTCAAGAGATCCTGATGGCGAATAATGCTCTTGCAAAGGTTGCTAAAAAATGCACGGTGGAAATAGACTTCACTTCTTGAAAGAAGATAACTCTTCTTAATGTGTTATTTATACCTGAAATTAGGAAGAACCTAATGTCTATTGATTTACTTTGTAAGATGGGGTTTCGAGTTTTGTTTAAATCCAACAAGGTTATCCAGTCGAATAATGGTTGTTTGTTGGAAAGGATTATGCCAATGATGGCATATATCAACTGAGTATCAATAATAATATTACTAGTTCTGCTTATATTGTTGAGTCTTCTTTTTTATGACATAGTAGGTTAGCACATATAAATATTCATTATTTAAAGAATATGAAGAAGTTAGACTTGATAAATTTCAATTGTGAATTTAATAAATGTGAAATATGTGTTAAGTCCAAACTTACTAAGAAATCATTTCCTAGTGTTAAAAGTGATATAGCTAGAATAAATACCTAGAGGGGGTGAATAGGTATATAAAAGATTTTTCTCGATAATTGCACAATACTAGACAATTGATAGATTTGAGACAAACAATAATCAAATTAAAAACTGAGAGAAGGAAAGAGAAAATTGAACACGCGGTTTATAGTGGTTCGGCTTATTTCAAGCCTACGTCCACTCTTCTGCACTGACAGCTTATTGGCTGGATTCCACTATGAACAAAGAGATGTTACAGTGTTGATCTCCCTTGATTTCTCGGTGTAGATGATCTACCACACTAGCTCAAGGTATCCCTAAGTATAGACACTCTTTATGTATACAACTTCGCTCAAAATGTATCGACTAATAATCAAGGTGCTTTAGACTTTGGAATTTCTCTATCGATCATACACTAAAATAACTAGAACGTCTTCCTTTTATACTTCTTCATACCATCATACCCGTTGGCACTTACCAAAGGAATTCCTCCAATCTACCTGTTGGACGGAATCAATCAAGAAGATCATTCGAGCTATTAAAGGATCCTAACGATAGCCCATCAATCCTGTTCGCCCATACAATCAGGATCTTGGTTTCCAAGAATAGGACATTCCAAGAATATTTCGTCGACCATCGGATCTTCAAACGATTACGAATGAAAGAATCCGTTATGTTTATCCAGCCAAAAGATCTTCTCCAGAGGATAGGACTAAATCCTCAACCAAATACTTCGGCTCTGAATTGCCTTCGTCACTGGATTAGAAAAATTGTAAATGAGAATAGTCTTGAGTCTTGAGTCTTGAGTGCTGAGTTTGGTGATCTGAAAGTCTTTAGACTCTTAAATGTAGGTCTGCAAATATCCAGACTAGATCGATAAAACGTTTTGTCGCCTTCAAAATATTCTAGAAAGATTTCTCCAACAATCTCCCCCTTTTTGATGGTGACAAAACTTTCCTGTAGATTTGAACAACTTTGACCTGCAAAAAATTACTCAAGCAATATGACTATCTATCTCATAAAGATTAATAAAATCAACCGGACTCGCATCCACGTAAAATCGGTTAGTCTTTCATGAGTAAAACCATACAATAACACTTGATATAAATGCAAACAGTCAAGTATCAAAATCCACACCCAAGTTAGTCATCAAATTTAAGTTCACACCCAAGTCATACTCAAAAACAAACATCAAAATCCACAAAAGAGATTTAAAGTCAAAGTTTTTAAAGAGTTCAAATTGCAATTCTCCCCCTTTTTGTTATCATTAAAAAGGTGAGAAAAGAGTCAAGTCCGCTTGGGAATGCGCACAACTGAAATCTCCTATTGACTCGTACGATGCCTTCCAGCCTCTTCAAGTCTTCCCGTAGATGAGCTACCTCTTCTCCTTTGGCATTGGCTTGGATTTGAAGAGCGAGGTCTTTCATTTGATCCGCCAGGGTAACAGAAGATGCTTGTCCAGCATTCTTCAGAACTTGAAGTTCACAATCTAGAGCATAGATTTGACCCTGCATTTCCAGAAGAACATCAAGGATACGACGAAAATCTGTTGTGTTGTCCGTCTGTATGCTCGCATTTGCTTTCTCGGATGGAGTGAAGGCAGACGATGGAACTTTGGTGTAATCGGGCAGATTTGGTGTTGATGTATCATGTTCTTCTTCAGGCATTTGAGAAGTCTGAAAATCTTCTGGATTGTCTGGTGAGCGACTCACACCTTCACTGTTGACAGCATGTGGTGTAGTCCTTCCTTGCTCGCCATCTCCCCCTGTCTCAAGGACCTCAATTGGGGAAGAGTGATGGTCATGCTCTTCAGGGTCTTGATTCCCTTTCTCTCCGGCTTCATCTGCAGACTTTTCTTTCACTGCTTCTACTTCTTCTTCAGCTTCTTTCTCTTTGTCTTCTTTCTCTTTCTCGTCCTGCTCCTCTGCTTCTCTGATCTTTTCTTGTCCCTCTTCTTCTCTCTGTTCTTTTTCCTCTGCTTCTTTGTCTTTCATCTGACATTCAGAACATCTAGTCCTTTTCAATGCAGAGATAGTGAGATCTTCCTCTTCTTCTTCATCCTCCAGGATAAGAGTTCTTTTCTTTTTTGATGGAGCACTCATGGGCTCCTTCCCTTTTCACTTAGATGCAGAAGATGCTGGAGTCTTCACTTTGGACTTCTCCATTGCCTTATCAAGCTCTTTCAGACGCATTTTTGTCAGCATTTTCAGACCCACCATCATTTTATCACATGGTCGAACACAAAGAATATGTGGAGGTTCAATGTTCAAATGTCTGAAGATCTTGGTCACGAGACCTGGGTAAGGCAATTGGCCCTTGTCCTTCACCATTGCTCTGTACATGTGAAAGAGAATGGTGTGAGGAAGAGAGAACTTCTTCCCTGAATTGATCACATACATCAATTTCGCCTCGGAGTTAGACACGTCAGTCTTGGATGTAGACTTTGGCCCGATACAGTTGATCACAATCTTGTGAAGCAAAATGTTGATGGCACTCATTCTTGAGTAAGTAATTCTTCCTTCGTAGATCTGTCTTTGACAAGCTCCAGAGTGGTACGAGCAATCGAAACTTTGATCGGTTGATACCGTCCTCTTTCAACTCCAATTATATCTGCCAACATGTCCACATCTACCACATAGTCGTGGTCTTGAACACTGAACGATATTCTATTCGCATCTAAAAAGCTAAGATTCGAATAGAAATATACTGTCAATTGCGCATAACCGTATGTAATATCGGAGCAGAATTGCTCAAGTTGAAGCAGATTGAACTTCTCCCTTAAGTTCAGATTAATGGCATCCAAGAAATCGAAATCAACACTCCTAGGGTTTATCACCCTTCGTTTCAATAGTCTGAAGAATAGATTCTCATGTTCCTTTGATTTAAACAAATCCATCCTTTTTCCTTTCACCTTCGCAGCAACACCCATTTTAGGTTGAAATTCACTGAACATTTTATCATCATCGTTCCCATCAGTCGGATTCAGTCCCGATACACGAGGGTCACTTGGAATGTTCGCAAGTGCTTCCTCAGCCTTTCCTTTGGGAGCAATTCCCAAATCCTCCATTCGTCGCAAAAAGATATACTCATTCCCATAATTCTTATCTTTAAGGAATTCATCTATATAGTTCAGCGAAGTCCCAGTGCTTTTCAACGCACGATAGAGTTTGTAAATAAAAGAGGGTTTTTGGACTCTTACTGGTTCAGCGTCCTCGATTATATCTTCCTCCGGTTGTTGACCCACACTTGGTGGGGTAGATGATGAAGAGTGACGCGGTGGAGAGTGAATCGGGCTCTGTTGCTGACTCAATAAATTTTCCTCCTTGGTGAGATCGAAATGGTTAGGCCCCTCTTTTATTTTCTGTGGTCCCCTGTTCGCGATTCTTGAAGACTTTCTCGAAGAAGATATCCTTCCTCGTCTTTGAAAGATTCCTTTACTCGCTTTACCAAGAAAAGATGACAACTTTCTCGAGGATGAACACGAAGTAGAGACACGATTGGGAGGATAATGCCTTTTTTTAGGGTTTTGAAGTTTAATCGGGGAAAACTGTATATATATAACTTAGTTTAAAAAGGAAAAAACCAATCGGTATAAAGGAAAATGAACAGACGCCTCTTTTGAAATCGATAACTGCCAAAAATAAGTTAATCTTTTTGAAAAGACACAATTCCGTTTTTTACGGAAATTATAAATTAACTGAACTAAAGATCGTACCTTTTTGAGATTAAGTATAATAACAACTTACAATCTATAGCCATGAATGTCTGAGTCTGAAGGTTGGAGAGTCTCTAGACTTTAACTTCCTCAAGCTTCAAAATGTTGAGTTTGGAACGAATAAAATCGAATTGATTTTTCTCCAAAGGTTTTGTGAATATATCCGCTAGTTGGCTCTTTGAATCAACAAATTGAATCGAGATTTCTCCATTTTGAACATGATCTATGATGAAATGATGTCGAATCTCTATATGCTTTGCTTTAGAGTGAAGGATTGGATTTTTAGTGAGATTGATTGCGCTGGTGTTGTCACATCTAATTTCTGTGCAGGAGTCTTCAATTCCAAAGTCTTGTAACTGTTGTTTTATCCATAGAATTTGCGAACAGCAACTTCCAAGAGCTACATACTCTGCTTTTGTTGTTGAAAGAGCTACAGTGCTTTGTTTCCTTGAAAACCAAGACACTATCCTGTTTCCAAGCAACTGGCAAGTTTCGGAAGTGCTCTTTCTATCAACTCTGCAACCGACCAGATCTGTGTCTGAATATCCCAGAAGATTAAAGTCTCCTTCTTAGGATACCAAAGACCGATGCTTGAAGATGAAGCAACGTATTTAATAATTCGTTTCGCAGACCGAGATGGGATTCTCTAGGATCTGATTGAAACCTAGCACAGATGCAAACACTCAACAAAATGTCAGGTCTAGAAGCAGTAAGATAAAGAAGTGAACCAATGATGCTCCTGTACAGCTTTTGATCAACTTTCTTCCGTTTTTCATGTTTGTCTATCTTCAGAGAACTTGAAATAGGTATGTCGGTCTTTTTGCACTTTTCCAGTCCAAACTTTTTGACAAGATCATTAGCATATTTTTCTTGATGAATAAAAAGTTCCTTCCTTCAATTGTTTTATTTGGAGTCTAAGAAATAATGTTAACTCTCCCATCATACTCATTTCAAACTCATCCTGCATAGACTTAGAAAATTTCTTGCACAAACTTTCATTAGGGGATCCAAAAATAATATCATTTACATATATTTGAACAAGTAAAAAGCTTTTGTTTTCCTTTTTGATAAATAGAGTAGTATCTACTTTACCTTTGACAAAACCATTCTATATTAGGAACTTACTTAGTTTGTCGTACCAAGCTCGAGGTGCTTGCTTTAAACCATATAATGCATTTTTCAGTCTGAAGACTGAGTCTGGCTTCTTTGGGTCTTCAAACCCTGGTGGTTGTTCCACATAAACTTCCTCATGGATAAATCCATTTAGGAAGGCACTTTTGACGTCCCTTTGGAATAACCTGAAATTTTTATAACAAGTAAACGCAAGTAATAATCGAATAGCTTCTAACCTTGCTACTGGAGCGTAAGTCTCATCATAGTCTATTCCTTCTTCTTGCGTATATCCTTTGGCCACGAGTCTTGCTTTGTTTCAGACGACTTTTCCTTTCTCATTCATCTTGTTCATGAATACCCATTTAGCTCCAATAACACTTTTACCTTTAGGTTTAGATGTCAATTCCCAGACATCATTAATGTTGAACTGTCTGAGCTCTTCTTGCATAGCTTCAATCCAGCTTTCATCAGATAAAGCTTCTTCTATGCTCTTTGGTTCAATTTCAGAAATGAGAGCCACAAAGACACTAGACTCTTCACGCCTTTTGGATCTGGTGTGAATTCCTTCATTAATTTCGCCGATAATGAGATCTTTGGGATGACTGGACTTATGCTTCCAAGCATCTTGGTTGATTTGTCTGGTTGATGATCTCTTTCTTTATTTGAATCTTCGCGAACAGCTTGATGCTGATCTTTCAGAGTCTGAGATGCTTCCTGAGTTATGTACTTTGGAGGGTCTGGAGCAGGTTCAGACTCTTCATGATGAGTCTCGATCGATTCATCTTGCTTAGAGTCTTGAAATTTGACATTCATTGACTCCTCCACGGATCGGCTCTTCTTGTTATAGACTCTGTAGGCTTTGCTTGATGTAGAATATCCAAGGAAGATTCCTTCATCTGATCTTTCTTCAAACTTACCAACTCGATCATTAGCATTTTTCAATATATAGCATTTGCAACCGAACACATGAAAGTATGAAACAATAGGCTTCTTACCTTGAATAACTCATAAGAGGTTTTTTCTAGAATAGGTCTTAAGAAGACTCTATTTATAATATAGCACGCTGTTGAAACAGCTTCAGCCCAAAATCGTGAAGAAATCTTGCTTTCAATTAAAAGAGTTCTAGCCATTTCTTGAAGAGATCTATTCTTTCTTTCCACAACTCCATTTTGCTAAGGAGTATATGGAGAGGAGAAGACATGCTTAAAGCCAGATTTATCACAAAATTTTGTAAAATCTTGATTTTCAAATTCACTTCCATGATCTGTTCTTATACTGGAGATAACACATCCTTTTTCATTTTGAACATTTTTAGCAAATTTCTCAAAATACAAGAAGGTTTCGGACTTACTTGCAAGGAAATATACCCAAGTAAATCGGGAGTAGTCGTCCACAATTACTAGGCAATATTTCTTACCTCCAATGCTCTGGGTTCTAGTTGGTCCGAAGAGATCCATATACAGTAGCTGCAATACATGATTAGTAGAAACATGATTTATTGGCTTAAATGAATTTCTTACCTGCTTTCCCAGAATACATGGAGTGCATGGATCAGATTTTTGGTATGGTAATTTGGGTAAACCTCGAACAAGCTGCTTTGTAGAGATTTTGGCTAATTGTTTCATGTTGATGTGACCAAGCTTTCTGTGCCATAAGCTTGCTTCGTCTTGAATTGAGATTAAGCATTGCGATTCATCCGGTTTCACATCCAAGAGATAGATGTTTCCATGCCTTCGACCCATGAAAGACTGAGTAGAGTCTTTACTGATTCCAGAACATATTCCTTCTTGAAAGAAGATCTTAAAACCAGTATCACACAGTTGACTGATGCTAAGAAGATTGTAATTGAGTCCTTCCACTAGGGAAACATTACTTATTGTGAGATTTCCAATTTTCACAGTTCCAAATCCCACAATACTTCCTTTGATGTTTCCTCCAAATGAAACTTTTCCACCATTTACTTGAACAAGCTTTATGAAGCAATTTGAGTCTCCTGTCATGTGTCTTAAGCATCCACTGTCAAGATACCACTTCACCTTTTTCTTGACGGAGATCTGCATTTAAAAGAGAGTCTCAAGTTTTCTTTGGTATCCAAATTTTCTTGGGTCCTTTGGTGTTAGTAAGATAAACAGTATTAGCCCATACTTTCTTAACAAGTTTCCAAACCATAGAACACTCTTTTTCAAAGTGATCTGAACTGTTGCACTTTGAACACCTGAGGGCATTTCGACCTACAGACTTTACAAAAACCTTCTTGAAATGATTTTTGTAAGCCTCTTTCGAGGGTCTTTGCTTGATTCTTTCTTTTACTTTAGGAAAATCAATCAAGGGAATAGTTTCTGCTGTTATACCTAGACCAAACTTATTGAAGTAAGGTCTTTGAACTGAAAGAATTTTATCAAGTTTCTCGGACCCTATTGAAAATTTCTTTGAAATATTTGATAAGTCAGTTTTTAAAAGAGCATTTTCTTTTATAAGACTATCTTCATTTTCTTTAAGAATGGAAACATTCTTGTCTAAACATTCAACTCTTTCTTTTAAAACATTTTCCTATTGTTTTAGAGCAGAGATTTCCTTTTTAAGTTCGGAAATCCTTTTGAGAGAAGTCTTAAGACTAAAACACAGTTCATCTATATATTTAGAAACTTTGGCAGGAATTTTAAAATCACTTACCTCAAATTCACTGTCTGAGTCTGATCCAGAGTTTGAATCTGAGTCTGATTGTGCCATTAGACATAAGTTAGCATATTCATCCTCACTTTCTTCACACTCTGTATCACTCCAGGTTTCAGCTTTGAGAGCCTTTCGAGACTTTTCAGCTTTTCCTTTCTTCTTCTTCAGAAGAGGACAGTTGGGCTTGATGTGTCCCCTTTTCTTACATCCAAAGCAAACTACATCTTTGTTTGGTTCCTCATCATCAACAGACTTGGTCTGCTGTCTTTGAAAACTTTGTTTCTTTGAGTTGAACCTTCTTTCTCTTCTATTCAGTTTTCAGAATCTTCTTATCATGAGAGCAAGCTCCTCATCGTCCATATCATCTTCAGAATCTGTAACATCAGAATCATCATTTGATTTTAATGCAATGGATTTCTTACCTTTTGGATCTTCGTCTTCATTAATTCGTTCAACTTCATAAGACTGAAGAGTTCCAATCAACTTGTTGATATATAGTGGCATAATTCTCTGCGTCTCTCTTATTGAAGTCTTTATGTGATTCCAATCCTTGGAGAGTCCACGCAGTAGCTTGTTTACCTTTATAGGATCAGAAATTTTTTGTCCTTGATTCTCAAGACCATTGACAATATCTGTAAAACGGCTAAACATGTCAATTATAGATTATCCTGGTTTTATTTTGAAGGCTTTATATTGACCGAGGAGAATGTTGATTCTGGTTTCCTTCACTCGATCTGTTCCTTCATAGGTGATATGTAATCTGTCCCAAATTTCTTTTGCTGTAACACAAGAAGATATTCGGTTATATTCAGTTGGTGACAAAGCACAATATAAAGAGTAAATTGCTTTTGCATCGAGTGCTTGTCTCTTCATTATCTCTTCCTGAGTCATTCCGCTAGTCTCAACAGTTTCTTTCCCTCTTTCAAAGACTGATGCAGCTGTAGGAGTAATTCATTTTTCTACAACGTCCCATTCCAGAAGATCCTTTGATCGTAGGAAAGCTTTCATCTTGTTCTTCCAGATGTTGTAATCATTTCCATCAAAGTAGGGTGGTCTGGTATTGCTTTTCCCTTCCACCAGCCCTGGTGCTAGCATACTGGCCATGGATCTTTTACTCTGAAGTAAAACACTTCAAATAAAGTGAGAACACAAGCTCTGATACCAATTGATATAGCTAGAATAAGTACCTAGAGGGAGGTGAATAGGTATATAAAAGATTTTTCTCGATAATTGCACAATACTAGACAATTGATAGATTTGAGACAAACAATAATCAAATTGAAAATTGAGAGAAGGAAAGAGAAAATTGAACACGCGGTTTATAGTTGTTCGGCTTATTTCAAGCTTACGTCCACTCTTCTGCACTGACAGCCTTATGGCTAGATTCCACTATGAATAAAGAGATGTTACAGTGTTGATCTCCCTTGATTTCTCGGTGTAGATGATCTACCACACTAGCTCAAGGTATCCCTAAGTATAGACACTCTTTATGTATACAACTTCACTCAAAATGTATCGACTAATAATCAAGGTGCTTCAGACTTTGGAATTTCTCTATCGATCATACACTAAAATAACTAGAACGTCTTCATTTTATACTTCTTCATGCCATCATACCCGTTGGCACTTACCAAAGGAATTCCTCTAATCTACCCATTGGACGGAATCAATCAAGAAGATCATTCGAGCTATTAAAGGAACCTAACGATAGCCCATCAATCCTGCTTGCTCATACAATCAGGATCTTGGTTTCCAAGAATAGAACCTTCCAAGAATATTTCGTCGACCATCGGGTCTTTAAACGATTACGAATGAAAGAATCTGTTATGTTTATCCAGCCAAAAGATCTTCTCCAGAGGATAGGACTAAATCCTCAACCAAATACTTCGGCTCTGGATTGCCTTCGTCACTGGATTAGAAAAACTATTAATGAGAATAGTCTTGAGTCTTGAGTCTTGAGTGCTAAGTCTGGTGATCTGAAAATTTTCAGACTCTTAAACAAAAGGTCTGCAAATATCCAGACTAGACTAATAAAAACGTTTTGTCGGCTTCAAAATATTCTGGAAAGATTTCTCCAACAAAAAGAAATTCGAATTTATTGGATTTGGTTCATAGTGATATGTGTGAATTCAATGGTATACTAACACATGGAGATAAAAGGTATTTTATTACCATTGTAGATGATTGCAGTAGGTTTTTATATGTTTATCTCATGAGATCAAAGGATGAAGCATTTACCTCGTTTAAAAAATATAAGTCTGAAGTAGAAAATCAATTAGAAAAGAAAATTAAAGTTCTACGATCAAATAAAGGTGGAGAATATTTCTTAAATGAATTCTCTTCATTTTGTGAAGAACATGGTATTATTCATCAAGTTTCGATACCATATACTCCACAACAAAATGGTTTGGCTAAAAGGAAAAATCGATCTCTTGGAGAAATGGTTAATTGTATGCTTTCAAATTTAAAGTTACCAATTAACCTTTGGGGAGAAACATTACTTACTGCATGCTACATTTATAACAGAATACCTTCTAAGAAAAATCACATAACCCTTAATGAAATATGGAAATGTAGAAAACCAAATTTGTCATATCTTAAAGTATGAGGGTGTTTGGCATACTACCGAGCACCTCCTAAGTGAACAAAGCTTGGTCCTAGAATTATCAAAAGTGTTTCCGTTGGGTATGCTGAAAACAGTAAAGCTTATAAGCTTCTTGATTTAGAGTCCAATGTCATTGTAGAATCGAAAGACGTTGAATTCTTTGAGAATAAATGTTTTACAAGTTTTGAAATTATTGAAAATAATTCAAAATCTATGGAAACTCAAAAAGATTATCAAGAGAAAGAAACGAATGATTCTAAAAACATGATTAAACCAAGGAGAAGTATTAAAACTAAGAAAATAAAAGACTTAGATCCTAATTTTATTACTCATGTTTTTCTTGTTGAATGAGATGGAGATAATAACGTGATAAATAAATATCATTTAGTATTAAAATTAGAAGATAATCCTAGAAGCTTTGATGATGCTATGTCTTCTAGAGATACTTCTTTTTGGAAAGAAGTTGTGAATAATGAAATGGACTCAATTATGTCCAATAATACTTGGATATTAGTAGATTTACCGAAAGGGTCAAAACCTATTGGGTGCAAATGGGTTTTTAAAATAAAATATCATTCTGACGGTTCTATTCGAGTTTTTAAAGCTAGGCTTGTGGCCAATGAATATATTATTTTGATACGTATGCTCCTGTTGCATGTATAACTCCTATTCGAGTTCTTTCTAGCTTCCATTTATGATCTTTGTGTTCATCAAATAAATGTTAAGACTGCTTTCTTGAATGAAGACTTAAATTAGGAGATTTACATGAAACAACCAGAGTGTTTCGTTCTTCTTGGAAATGAAAGAAAAGTATAAAAATTGATTAAATCTTTTTATGGGCTTAAGCAAGCTCCTAAGAAGTGATATGAAAAGTTTAATTCGGTCATATTATCAAATAGTTTCATCAATAGTAGTATCGATAAGTGTATATACTATAAATTCACTAAAGACTATGGTGTCTTAGTGTGCTTGTATGTTGATAATATGCTTATCTTTATAATGAATATGACTAGAATTATTGAGATTAAGAAGTATCGAACTTCCATGTTTAAAATGAAGGATTTGGGTGAAATAGATAATATCTTAGGTATTAAAATTAAGAAATGTAGTGAAGGTTATTCTTTAAGCCAACGTAGTTATGTTGAAAAGTTATTAAATAAATTTCAACATCCTAATTTCAAGGAAATAAGTACTCCATTTGATTCCAGTATTAAATTAAATCATAATACTAGTTGAGCGGTGGCACAACTAAAATGTGCAAGTGCTATAAGGTCTTCAATGTATGTGATGTATTGTATAAGACATGATATTGCTTATTCTGTATGCAAGTTGAGTAGATATACTAGTAATCCAAGAACAGAATATTGGAGAGTTATTACCAGATTCTTTTGTTATCTTAAGAGAACTAAAAATTTAAAATTGTTCTACAATAATTATCCAGTTGTATTAGAAGGATACACCGATACTAGTTGGATTACAAGTGTAGGAGATAAACATTCCACTTCTAATT
Source organism: Eucalyptus leucophloia subsp. euroa (assembly GCA_017140325.1). Classification (NCBI taxonomy): domain Eukaryota; kingdom Viridiplantae; phylum Streptophyta; class Magnoliopsida; order Myrtales; family Myrtaceae; genus Eucalyptus; species Eucalyptus leucophloia. The sequence goes on along the minus strand of CM029473.1, from coordinate 22,252,956 downwards.
GGATTTTCACACTAGCTGGAGGTGTTGTTTCTTGGGTGAGTAAGAAACGAACATGTATAACTCACTCAACAATGGAATCTAAATTTATTGTTTTGGCGGCAACTGGGAAAGAGGCTAAATAAATTAGAAATTTATTGATAGATATCAAATTATGGCATAATCTTATACCTCCTATTTCTATCCATTGTGATAGTTGATATTGCTAGTACGAGTACCTAGAGGAGGGTGAATAGGTATATAAAATATTTTTCTTGATGATTGCACAATACTTTAGACAATTGAAGGATTTGCAACAAATAATAATCAACGTAAGACTGAGTAAAGGAAAGAGAGAATTGAACACGCGGATTATAGTGGTTCGGCTTGATTCAAGCCTACGTCCACTATTCTGCACTGACAGCCAATTGGCTGGATTCCACTATGAACAAAGAGATGTTACAGGGTTGATCTTCCTTGATTTCTAGGTGTAGATGATCTACCACACTCACTCAAGGTATCACCAAGTATAGACACTCGCTGTGTATACAATTTCGCTCAAACTGTATTGATTAATAATCAAGGTGCTTCAGACTCTCGAATTTCTCTATCGATCACGTTACTAACACAACTAAAACGTCTTCTTTTTTATACTCCTTTATGCCATCATACCGTTGGCACTTACCAAAGGAATTCCTCCAATCTACCCGTTGGACGGAATCAATTAAGGAGATCATTCGAGCTATAAAAGGAACCTGACGATAGCCCATCAATCCTGTTCGCCCATACAATCAGGATCTTGGTTTCCAAGAATAGAACATTCCAAGAATATTTCGTCGACCACCGGATCTTCAATTGATCTAGATACAAATAAAAGAATCCGATATATTTATCCAACCAAGAGATCTTCTCCAGAGGATAGGATTAAATCCTTAACCATAAACTTCGGCTCTGGATTTCCTTCGTCACTGGATTAGAAAGAGTGTCAATGAGAAAAGTCTTGAGTCTTAAGTCTTGAGTCTTGAGTGCTGAGTCTGGTGATCAGAAAGTCTTCAAACTTTAAACTGACGGTCTACAAATATCCAGACTAGATTGATAGAATCGTTTTGTCAGCTTCAAAATATTCTGGAAAGATTTCTCCAACAATCTCCCCTTTTTTTATGGTGACAAAACTTTCCTGTAAATTTGAACAACTTTGACCTGCAAAAACATTTCTCAAGTAATACGGCTATCTCATAAAGATTAATAAAACAACCAGACTCTGCATCCACAGAAAATTGGTTAGTCTTTCATGAGTAATACCATATGACAAAACACTTGATATAAATGCAGATAGTCAAGCATCAAAATCCACAACCAATTCAGTTCACTCAAGTCAAGTCATACTCAAAAACAAACATAACCACAGAAACAAATTTAGAGTCAAGTTTAAAGTTCGTTCAAATTGCAATTCTCCCCCTTTTTTTCATCATTAAAAAGGTGAAAAAATCGTTAGGTCTGCTTGGGAATGCGCACGATCTGGAAATCTCCCATGGACTGGACTACGCCTTCTAGCCTCTTCAAGTCCTCCCTTAGTTGAGCTACCTCCTCTCCTTTGGCATTGGCTTGAAGTTGTAGAGCGAGGTCTTTCATTTTGTCCTCCAAGGTAACTGAAGATGCTTGTCCAGCATTCTTCATGGCTTGAATTTCACAGTCTAGAGCATAGATTTGGCCACGCATTTCCAGAAGAACATCCAGAATACGACGAAAATCTGCAGAGTTGTCCGTCTGCGTACTTGCATTTGCTTTCTCGGATGGGGTAAATATAGACGATGGCGCTTCTGTATAATCTTGCAGATTTGGTGTTGACGTATCGTGTCCTTCTTCAGGCAATTGAGAAGCCTGAAACTCTTCTGGGTCTGCTGGAGATTGTCTTAGACCTTCACTATTGGCAGCATGAGATGTGGACCTTTCTTGCTCGCCAACTCCCCTTGTCTCTAGGACCTCAAAAAGGGAAGAGTGATGATCTTCTGTGCCTTGATTCCCCTTCTCTCCAGATTCAGCTGCAGACTTTTCTTTCTCTTCTTCTCCTTCTTCTTTAGCTTCTTTCTCCTTCTCTCTCTGCTCTGCTTCTTCTCTAAGCTTGGCTTGCTCCTCTTCTTCTCTCTGTTTCTTCTGAAGTTAATCGATTGAGGTACAGACGTCTAGTCCTTATCAAGGCGGTGATTGTGAGATCTTCCTCCTCATCTTCATCCTCCAAGATGAGTGTTTTCTTCTTTTTGGATGGGGCACCAATGGCCTCCTTTCCTTTTCTCTTTGAAGCAGACGGTACTGGAGTCTTCACTCTGAATTTCTCCATTGCCTTGGAAAGTTCTTTCAGACGCATCTTCGTCAACATTTTTAAACCTACCACCATCTTATCGCACAGTCGAACACAAAGTGAATGTGACGGTTCAATATTCATGTGTCTGAAGATTTTGGTCACCAGACCTGGATAAGGCAATTGACCCTTGTCCTTTCATATTGCTCTGTACATGTGAAAGAGAATAGTGTGAGGGAGACAGAACTTCTTCCTAGAGTTGATTGCGTACATCAATTTTGCTTCGGAATTAGACACATCAGTCTTTGATGTAGACTTGGGCCTGATGCAATTGATAACAATTTTGTGCAGCACAATATTGATGGCACGCATCCTTGAATAAATTATTCTTCCCTCGATATCTCTATCTTCGACAAGTTCCATTGAGGCACGAGCAACTGAGACTTTGACTGGTTGATAACGTCCTCGTTCAACTCCAATTATGTCCGCCAACATGTCCACGTCTACCACATAATCCTAGTCTCTAACACTGAATGATATTCTATTCGCATCTATAAAGCTGAGATTCAAATAGAAATACGCTGTCAGTTGTGCATAACCATTTGTGGTATCGGTGCAGAATTGCTCAAGTTGAAGCAGTTTGAACTTCTCCCTTAGGTTCACATTAACGGCATCCAAGAAATCGAAATCGACACTCCTAGGGTTTATCACCTCTCGTTTCAGCAGTCTGAAGAACAAATTCTCATGTTCCTTTGATTTAAATAACTCCATCCTCTTTCCCTTCACTTTTGCAGCAATACCCATTCTAGGTTGAAAATCACTGAACATTTTATCATTGTCATTTCCTTCAGTAGAATTAGGTCCCGACATACGAGGGTCACTGGGAATATTCGCAAGTGCTTCCTCTGCTTTACCCTTGGGAGCAATTCCTAAATTCTCTATTTTTCTCAGAAAGATATACTCATTCCCATAATGCTTATCTTTGAGAAAATCATCCACGTATTTCAACGGAGTCCTAGTACTTTTCAACGCACAGTAAAGTTTGTAAATAAACGAGGGTTTTTGGACTCTTACTGGGTCTGCGTCCTCGATTATCTCTTCCTCCGGTTGTTGACCCGCATCATGTGGGGTAGATGGCATTGAGTGACGTGGTGGAGAGTGAGTCAGGCTCTGTTGCTGACTCGATAATTCTTCCTCTTCTGTGAGATCGAAATAGGTAGGTCCCTCCTTCATCCTCTGTGGTCCCCTGTTTGCGATTCTTGAAGACTTCCTCGAAGAAGACATCCTTCCTTGTCGCTGAAAGATTCCTTTACTTGCTTTCCCAAGAAAAGATAACGACTTTCTCGAAGATGAACACGAAGTAGAAATCGGATTGGGAGGAGAATGCTTTTTAGGGTTTTGAAGATTTGGAAAATGAAAACTATATATATATAACTCAGTTTTGAAAAAGGAAGTTCAATCGGCACAAGGAAAGTGTACGAATACCTCTTTTTGAAATCAATAACTGCAAAAATTAATCCTTTTTAAAAAACAAGTTTTTGTTTTTCACGAAGACTACAAAATAACTGAACGAAAAATCATACATTTTCGAGTTTAGATAAAATAACAACTTACAGTCTATAGTCATCAATGTCTGAGTCTGAGGATTTAGAGTCTAAGAGATTAGAGTCTGATGATCATCAACTTTCTGAGTCTGAAGGTTGGAGAGTCTCTAGACTTTAACTTCTTCGAGCTTCAAAATGTTGAGTCTGGAAAGGATAAAATCGAATTGATTTTTCTCCAAAGGCTTTGTGAATATATCCGCTAGTTGGCTTTTTGAATCAACAAATTGAATCGAGATTTCTCCATTTTAAATATGATCTTTAATGAAGTGATGTCGAATCTCTATATGCTTTGCTCTTAAATGAAGAATTGGATTTTTTGTGAGATTGATTGTCTTTGGTGTTGTCACATTTGATTTACGTGCATGAGTCTTCAATCCCAAAGTCTTGTAGCTGTTGTTTAATCCATAGAATTTGCGAACAGCAGCTTCCAAGAGCTACATACTCTGCTTCTGTTGTTGAGAGAGCTACAGTGCTTTGTTTCCTTGAAAACTAAGACATTGTCCTACTTCCAAGCAACGGCAAGTTCCCCGAAGTACTCTTTCTATCGACTCAAATGAGCCGGCCCGGATGATTCATCCGAATATCCCGAAGATTAAAGTCTCCCTTCTTAGGATACCAAAGACCAATGCTTGAAGATCAAGCAACATATTTAATTGCAAAGCACCGAGATGGGATTCTCTAGGATCTGATTGAAACCTAGCACGATGCAAACACTCAACAAAATGTCGAGTCTAGAAGCGAAGATAAAGAAGTGAACCAATTATGCTCCCGTACAGCTTTTGATCAACTTTCTTCCCTTATTCATCTTTGTCTATCTTCAAGGAACTTGACATTGGTATATCAGTCTTCTTGCAATTTTCCAATCCAAACCTTTTGACAAGATCATTAGCATATTTTTCTTGATGAATAAAAAGTTCCTTCCTTCAATTGTTTTATTTGGAGTCTAAGAAATAATGTTAACTCTCCCATCATACTCATTTCAAACTCATCCTGCATAGACTTAGAAAATTTCTTGCACAAACTTTCATTAGGTGATCCAAAAATAATATCATTTACATATATTTGAACAAGTAAAAAGCTTTTGTTTTCCTTTTTGATAAATAAAGTAGTATCTACTTTACCTTTGACAAAACCGTTCTGTAATAAGAACTTACTTAGTCTATCGTACCAAGTTCGAGGTGCTTGCTTTAAACCATACAAGGCCTTTTTTAGTCTGAAGACTGAGTCTGGCTTCTTTAGGTCTTCAAACCCAGGTGGTTGTTCCACATATACTTCCTCTTGGATAAATCCATTTAGGAAAGCACTTTTGACGTCCATTTGGAATAACTTGAAATTTTTATAACAAGCAAACGCAAGTAATAGTCGGATAGCTTCTAACCTTGCTACAGGAGCGTAAGTCTCATCATAGTCTATTCTTTCTTCTTGCGTGTATCCTTTGGCCACGAGTCTTGCTTTGTTTCGTACGACTTTTCCTTTTTCATTCATCTTATTTCTGAACACCCATTTGGCTCCAATAACAGTTTTACCTTTCGGTTTAGATGTCAATTACCAGACATCATTAATGTTGAACTGTCGAGCTCTTCTTGCATAGCTTCGATCCAGCTTTCATCGATAAAGCTTCTTCTATGCTTTTTGGTTCAATTTCGAAATGAGAGCCACGGCACTAGACTCTTCACGTCTTTTGGATATGGTGCGAATTCCTTCATTAATTTCGCCGATAATGAGATCTTTGAGATGACTGGACTTATGCTTCCAGTTACTAGTTGATTTGTCTGGATGATGATCTCTTTCTTTATCTGAATCTTCATGAACATCTTAACGCTGGTCTTTCAGAGTCTGAGATAGTTCTTGAGTTGTAAGCTTTGGAAGGTCTGGAGCAGGTTCAGACTCTTCATACTGAGTCTGACTGGATTCATCTAGCGTAGAGTCTTGACATTTGACATTCATTTACTCCTCCACAGACTGGCTCTTCTTGTTATAGACTCTATAGGCTTTGCTTGATGCAGAATATCCAAGGAAGATGCCTTCATCTGATCTTTCTTCAAACTTACCAACTCGATCTTTTGCATTTTTCAATATAAAGCATTTGCAACCAAACACATGAAAATATGAAACAATGGGCTTCTTACCTTTGAATAATTCATAGGGAGTTTTCTCAAGAATAGGTCTTAAGAAGACTCTATTGATGATATAGCATGCTATTGAAACAGCTTCAGCCCAAAATCGTGAAGAAATTTTACTTTCAATTAAAAGAGTTCTAGCCATTTCTTGAAGAGATCTATTCTTTCTTTCCACAACTCCATTTTGCTGAGGAGTGTGTGGAGAGGAGAACACATACTTAAATCCAGATTCATCACACAAATTTGTAAAATCTTGATTTTCAAATTCACCTCCATGATTTGTTCTTATACTTGAGATAACACATCATTTTTCATTTTGAACCTTTTTAGCAAATTTTTCAAAATACGAAAAGGTTTCTGACTTACTTGCAAGGAAATATACCCAAGTAAAATGGGTGTAATCATCCACAATTACTAGGTAATATTTCTTACCTCCAATACTCTGGATTCTGGTTGGTCCGATCCATATGCAGCAACTGTAGTACATGGTTAGTAGAGACATGATTTATTGACTTAAATGAATTTCTCACCTGCTTTCCCAGAATACATGGTGTGCATGGATCGGACTTTTGGTATGGTAATTTGGGTAGACCTCGAACAAGCTGTTTTGATGAGATTTTGGCTAATTGCTTCATGTTGACATGACCAAGCTTTCTGTGCCATAGGCTTGCTTCATCTTGAATTGAGATTAGGCATTGCGATTCATTTAGATTCATGTCTAGGAGGTAGATATTTTCATGTCTTCGACCCATGGAAGACTGAGTAAAGTCTTTACTGATTCCAGAACATATTCCTTCTTGAAAGGAGATCTTGAAGCCAGTATCACACAATTGGCTAATGCTGAGAAGGTTATAGTTGAGTCCTTCCACTAGAGAAACATTGCTTATTGTGAGATTTTCAATTTTCATAGTTCCAAATCCCATAATATTTCCTTTGCCGTTTCCTCCAAATGAAACTTTTCCACCATTCACTTGAATAAGTTTTATGAAGCAATTTGAGTCTCCTATCATGTGTCTTGAACATCCACTGTCAAGATACCACTTTACCTTTTTCTTGACGGAGACCTCAAATTCGTTGTCTGAGTCTGATCCAGAATCTGAGTCTGAGTCTGAATGTGCCATCAAACATATGTTGGCACATTCATTATCACTTTCTTCACACTCTGTATCACTTCAGGTTTCGACTTTGAGAGCTTTTCGAAACTTCTCAGCTTTTCCTCTTTTCTTCTTCAGAAGAGGACAGTTGGGTCTGATGTGTCCCTTTTTCTTACATTTGAAGCAGACTACATCTTTGTTTAGTTCCTCATCATCAACAGACTTGGTCCGTTGTCTTTGCAAGCTTTATTTCTTTGAGTTGAACCTTCTTCCTTTTCTATTCAGTTTTCTGAATCTTCTTATCATGAGAGCGAGCTCCTCATCGTCCGTATTATCTCCTTTCGAATCGTATCATCGTAATCATCATTTGATTTTAATGCAATGGATTTCTTACCTCTTGGATCTTCGTCTTCATTAATTCGTTCGACTTCATAAGACCGAAGAGTTCCAATCAGCTCGTTAACAGAGATAGTGGCATAATTCTTTGCGTCTCTCTTATTGAAGTCTTTATATGATTCCAATCCTTGGAGAGTCTACGCATGCTTGTTCACCTTCATGGGATCAGAAATTTTTTGTCCTTGGTTCTCAAGACCATTGACAATATCTGTAAAACGACTAAACATATCAGTTATAGATTCTCCTGGTTTCATTTTGAAGGCTTCATATTGACCGAGGAGAATGTTAATTCTTGTCTCCTTCACTCGATCTGTTTCTTCATAGGTGATATGTAATCTGTCCCATACTTCTTTTACTGTAACACAAGAAGATATTCTGTTATATTCAGTTGGTGACAAAGCACAATATAGAGAGTAAATTGCTTTTGCATCGAGTGCTTGTCTCTTGTTTATCTCTTCCTGAGTCATTCCGCTGGTTTCAACTTCTTTCCCTCTTTCAGAAACTGATGCAGCAGTTGGAGTGATTCATCTTTCCACAACATCCCATTCTAGAGGATCATTTGATCGTAGGAAAGCTTTCATCTTGTTTTTCCAGATGTTGTAATCCTTTCCATCAAAGTAGAGTGGTCTGGTATTGCTTTTCCCTTCCACCAGCCCTGGTGCCAGCATACTAGCCATGGATCTTCTACTCTGAAGCAAGACACTTCAAATAAAGTAAGAACATAAGCTCTGATACCAATTGATATTGCTAGTACGAGTACCTAGAGGGGGGTGAATAGGTATATAAAATATTTTTATTGATGATTGCACAATACTTTAGACAATTGAAGGATTTTCAACAAATAATAATCAACGTAAGACTAAGTAAAGGAAAGAGAGAATTGAACACGCGGATTATAGTGGTTCGGCTTGATTCAAGCCTACGTCCACTCTTCTGCACTAACAGCCAATTGGCTGGATTCCACTATGAACAAAGAGATGTTACAGTGTTGATCTTCCTTGATTTCTAGGTGTAGATGATCTACCACACTCACTCAAGGTATCACCAAGTATAGACACTCTCTGTGTATACAATTTCGCTCAAACTGTATCGACTAATAATCAAGGTGCTTTAGACTCTGGAATTTCTCTATCGATCACGTTACTAATACAACTAGAACGTCTTCTTTTTCATACTCCTTTATGCCATCATACCGTTGGCATTTACCAAAGGAATTCCTCCAATCTACCCGTTGGACGGAATCAATTAAGGAGATCATTCGAGCTATAAAAGGAACCTGACGATAGCCCATCAATCATGTTCGCCCATACAATCAGGATCTTGGTTTCCAAGAATAGAACATTCCAAGAATATTTCGTCGACCACCGGATCTTCAATTGATCTAGATACAAATAAAAGAATCCGATATATTTATCCAACCAAGAGATCTTCTCCAGATGATAGGATTAAATCCTTAACCATAAACTTCGGCTCTGGATTTCCTTCGTCACTGGATCAAAAAGACTGTTAATGAGAAAAGTCTTGAGTCTTAAGTTTTGAGTCTTGAGTGCTGAGTCTGGTGATCAGAAAGTCTTCAGACTTTAAACTGACGATCTGCAAATATCTAGACTAGACTGATAGAAACGTTTTGTCAGCTTCAAAATATTCTGGAAAGATTTCTCCAACAATAGTCATACTACTTTGGCAAGAGCCTATAGTAGCACCTATAATGGTAAATCTAGACATATTAGCGTAAGACATGAATATATGAGACAATTGATTAAACATGGTACCATAATAATTGTCTACATGAGGTCAAGTAATAATCTTGCCAATCCATTGACAAAGGCTTTACCAAGACATATGGTAATAATAATCTCATAAGAGATAAGGCTGAAACCCTTTAATTGAAATTACCAATAATAGTAACCTAACCTTTTTTCTAGAAAATCACTAGTTACAAGGTTTAACGGATAAGAACAAGTTATTGAATGTGATTGTTTGATACTAATATAGCCCTGATATGAGAAATCAGTATCATATGTTACGTTTTGTAGGTTGGATTGAATTCTTAATGAAATATAATACAAACTTGTAATGTGTTGATAATAGCATAAATACATGGTAGATACTTCACCTATATAAGCTTGGAAGTGGTGCCGCTTCTTACAAAAGTAAGAGTTACTTTTTTAAGAGCTCATGAAATAGGATCAAGCACAAGGCCATAATAGTGTGCAGTAATATATAACTTCTCGCTGAAACAAGAGGTTAGTGTATGTGCGGTATAGCCAATTCTATTACATAAAAGTACAAGTTTAAAGCTGAGTTACTTGTCACTTTGATAGAGCTTTGATATATTTACACTAAGTAAATGTTTAACTGAAAAGAGACATTTATGTATATATATTAATCTTACTGAAATTTTGGTTGTACAGTTTTAAAATTTTAATTTTGAAATCTTTGTTTTACAAACAAAGTTGGGGATACCACCGCACTGAGTGGCACTGCTGGCTTCGGGCTTTCTCCCCCTCACGAAGGGGAGAAGTTCGAATCCCCAGCACGCCGCAAGTGGACTTACCCGCTTCACGAGGGTGGTGGGTTCCTCCGTGGGCCCTAGGGTTTGCCCATCGACTGTCGGCTTATAGGTTTCTCTAGGTCATCAAAAAAAAAAAAACAAAGTGAGGGATTGTTAGAAGTTTGTTTGTAAAAACAAACCAAGTGCATGTTTCTTTGTCTCACATAGGAAAAGTGGGAGGAAGTGGGCCGATTAATAAGTATGGGGTTTTTTTTGTGTACCTAAAGGAATTATTGGGTGCGAGCTAGACCCCATCATACCCGTCTGCAGTGCTCGATTACTTGGCGCACTTAGCACTTCGCGTGCCTGCGGTTTTGATTAGCACTAACCCATTTATTATTATAATTTTTTGTGGTTATGTTATTAATTTTAATCAATTCAAAGATTGCTTTTGTTTATGAGAATTTTTGGAAATTATTTTTAAAAATCAAAATTTAATTTTTAAAAATATTATTATTATTATTTCGATTTTTTGTTTGTCTTTTCAAGACAACCTTTTGAAAAGATACTCGTTCAGTTTGCAAATTTTCCCGAAAGGTTGCATTTGTTCGTTTTTCAACTTCTTTTGAATGGATGCCTTTATTCACCTGGGTAATTTTCGAAATGACACATTTGTTCATTATTGCAATTTTTCATGAAGAGTTGCCTGTGTTTTAAGAGTGTTTTATATATATACATGTCAATTTTCGGAAGAAGAAATGTGATCATTTTTTATTTTTTCGAGGCAGGGTGTAAAGGGTCAGCCAGATACCTATCCCACATTGCTTGGGAGAAGCCCACTGGCCTGCTTTATATTGGTGGAGGCCCCCCTCACCTCTCAAGACGTCTTTTGAGGCTAAGGTCACAAGGCAACAAACAAGGACCATGCTCATGGGTCCAGGTACAAACAGGGGCACCGGAAATTTCGGGAAGGGAATTATTCGCACACTATGAACAGTAACTGTACTGTGAACAGTACATTCCCTGGCCTAGTGCTACAGTAAAAGTGAACAGTGACTTTGCTACAGTGAAATTGTACGGACTCAACGGTCTCGTCCGTCGCGGGCATTGTAGCTACAGACTGAGTCTGAGTCATCTGAGCTGTCTTCTAGGAGATGAGCTTTGTACTTCTGCTGAAGGGCTTCAAGATCTTCTGGTGAGAGGATCTGATTTAGCCTTCTTGATTAGGATGCTTGCACATGAGCCCAATGGGATGCTTCTTCTTCTGCCCAGTTCGTGTTTTCACTTGTAGGACGAGCAGAAATGCTTGGCTGAGGCCAATTAGATGTCTGTGCATAATACGATGTGTCAATGTTCTTGAATGAGGACGAAGGTTCCTGTTCGTAGGGATCCTAGGACAGAGGACCTCCAAAGCGTGCATAGGGGTCTTGAGTAGACTGGACAATGTCATCTTCGCTTGTCATTTCGTGTTCTTGGGACGATGCAGCTTGTCTGTACTGATTGAGTGCTTCCTTAGCTTCTGGTGCTAGGTCATAATGATCCCATGTAGTGGGTACATTATTCCAAATATCTTCAAGAATGGTTTTGTTTTCTTGGCATAAGATTCGCTGGAGTTCTCGGTACTCGTTTTCACAAAATCTAACGATCTTAGATAAGATTTGTGAATCCGGGCTTCTCAGCTGTTCAAGTGAGGTTTATAGGATGTGGTTCCAATTTCAAGTGGCCTATCCAAAATACTACCATTATTTCTGCAAAAATTCCATGGACGTCGGAAAAACAGGATGGTGTGAACTTCAAGATTTGGTGTCATGGTTCTCAGTTCATTTTCTAAGTCTTGTTTCCAGCATGTAGGATGATAAAACCAATTAAGAAAGTCTAAGAGGTTCTTATCACTTTCCTTTTCGATGTTTCTTCCTAGCATGAAAATTCTTGTGAGGTTGGCAATGAATCTTCTGGTGGGAATTTCAATGGCTATTAAGTACTTATTGGTTAAGTACCATAATAGCGTTTTGAGCTGGTCAGGGAAATCATCTTCTTTCCAGATGAGAGGATGAATGAAGGGTAATTCAAATTTAATCCGAAAGGATAAAGAATCGAACCTCCATTGAATCTGAATAGGTCTGTGTGGGATTGCCACATGAAGTTCTCCAGGTTCTCAGTAAGACTATCGTTCTGGATTTGCTGAATAATCTCTTGAGGAAATTTCCAGCTTGGCAAGTCTTTGATCTTTTCAATCTTGTATTTCACATCATGATTGAGCATATGGAACGCAGGTCTCTTGATGTACATGTTGATTTCGGCTGGTACTTTTGGTCTTGACAGAAAATCGGCAAGCACATTCTTTTTTCCAAGAATATGCTTGGTTTCAAAAGAGTATTTCGAAAACCATTCAGCCCATCGAAGCGGTTGAGAGTTTGGAATCTGCCTTTCGTTTAAACTTGGTCATCCGAGGAAAAGATACCATATCTAATTCTACCAGAAGTGATGGCCGATGTGATGAAATTCAAACTTTTTGATTCCATTTTTTACTTTGCTAGGATTTCTTTGAAAGTGGAATGGTAATGCATTTCAGCTTGAGAAAACTTTTCACTTTTGTGAGCACAAAGGAGTCTCTTACCATCAATTTCTTCGAATAGAACGGCTACCCTGTATTCATCACTGGTGTCAGTTTAAAGAATTCTTTTACCTGTTGATGGTATTTGCAGTGGTGGGAGATTCTGCATAATCTCCTTAAGCTTAGCGACTGCTTTGGTCTGAGTTTTTCCCCAAGGTGGGGAGTTCTTTTTCAGCATGGATTGCAAAGGGATCAGAAGTTTTGCAATATTGGGGACAAAATCTCTGAGATAATTGATTATCCCAAGAAATTGTTGAACTTGTTTTGCCGTGAAGTTATCTTCAGGAAACTTCAATAATTCTTGAGCAATATGTGGCCCTAGGTAGTATGTACCCTTGTTGAGGTGCATACCAAGAAATTCAATTTCCGTTTGGGCAATGTTCATTTTTCTTTGAGAGAGCATAATGCCATGCTTTCTCACTATTTTTGCAAACTGCTCAAGAAGTTGACAGTGTGATTGTTCATCAGGACTATAGAGCAGAATATCGTCGATATATACAGCTGCACTTGACAAGATTTGTTGGAAAATATGACACATAGCCTTTTGGAAAAGGGATGGTGCTACCTTTAATCCAAAAGGAAGAACTTTCCACTGGAAGTGCTGGTTCGGGATACATAATCCTGTTTTGGATCTGTCTTCAGGATGAATACCCAATTGCCAAAATCCGGCTTTGAGGTCGAATTTGGAATAAATGTGGGCTTTGGTTAAACCAGTAAAGAGAGAATCTCTGGATGGTAAAGGGAATTTGTCATCTTGGAGAAAGAGGTTGAGAGGTTGATAATTGATTACCAATCTCATTTTTCCTCTATTTTGCTCAGCACGTTTGTTGACATAAAAAGCTTCACAAGCCCATTGAGAATTAGAGATTTCAATAAGGCCTTGCTGTAATAATTCTGAGCATTCCCATTGAGCTAAAGCCAAGTGTTCTGGCTTCATTCCCATATGACTTGCCTTGGTCGGATTTATGTCTTCATTTTTTTTAAGGGAAGGCGGACAAAGAACTCAGGGTTTTCCCATAAAGGATGAGAACATTTCTGGGCAAATTCTGAATGGGATTCTAAACAAGATTCGAGCAACTTTTGCATGATTGGATCTAATAAACTCATCTCAATGGAAAAGAGTCTCTGAATGTTAACGAACTCAGAGAATTGGTCTTTAATCTAAGACCTTTTCCAGGAATGATTCGAAGTTGAGAGATTTGAGTCATGATATCCCACCCAATTATCAAATCTTTATTGGGAAGGCTTGATCCAAAAATCTTTGTGGTTATGGAACACCGTGGAAAAAGCGGACAAGGATCGGTGTGGTTCGACATTCATGGAGAAAGTATCTCCCGAAGCGGAATTGAAGTATCGGATGTAAGGAGTCCGAATTCTTCGGGTAGAACTTTTGTATCTAGAATGGAACAACTCGCTCCGTGTCAATAAGAGCAATGACATTGATGGGCTTGGCAAACTTCGAGGTGAGGATTTTAACAAGGAAATGAGGACAGTGAGTTTGACTTGAGAATATGTCAGGATTTGGCTCTGAAGATGTGGGAGATATGTGAAAAATATCTTCAGATTCTGAGTTAGACTCAGTGTCACTAGAAGTTTGGTAAAAAGGAATGACACAAAGAGTTTGTTCAGTTGGTTCATCATCAGCAGAGAATAAGGATTCAATATCATCATTTTCAAGTGAAAAACCCGTTTCATTCTCTATTAGATGATTCTGACCTTTTTTCGCCTGAGGACAACTTTTGGCAAAATGTCCTTTCTTGTTGCAAATGTAGCAACGGCTTGACTTCTTATGGCCTGTGCGATCCTTCCTTTTGCGTAGGTATCACCATTTCTTCTTTTTCCGGAAATGCTTGGAGCCATGTGTGGATTTCTTAATCGAGTATTTCTTATAGTGCTTTTTCTTCCGGGAATACTGGCCACAAGTACCATCGCAATCTTGTTTGGAGCATTTGATCTTTAACTTCTGGTGGGAACAAGCTGCTTCAAGACGCTTGTCATCTGTGATATATATGCGGACCATTCGACGCTTTAAGCATAAGTCTTCAAGATATAGATGGACTTCTTGCTGAATTTCTCCTAATGGAACATCTTGTATCCTTCTTTGCTTTCCAAAGAAAGATCTTTCAACCATTTGGGATAGCTCTTTAGGAATAGAAGTGAAGAAGACATGCTTTAGATTTGGATCTGCTCCAATTTGGTAAAAGAGCTTAAGCATTAGTCGATAATGCTTATCAAGATGCTTCTTTTGAAGAGAGCAGCATCTTCTTTCGAAAAATTCTCTTCTTTTTAGCTTCTTGAGATCTCCGGGTGTTTCCACAAAAACATGATATAAATAAGTAAGGGCATGGCTGAAATTGGGTGACATTAGAAACATAATTTGGTCTTGTTCCGTGAGTGATTGCCACCAGAATTTAAGGCTCCCTGTGAACCTTGTAACAAAATTGTAAAGGACATCATTCATATCATGGTTGGTAATGGACTGTGTACTCAACCAAGTATGAAACTCTTCAAGTCTTTCTGGCCATTTTGGATAAGGAATATCGTCAATGGAGAAGAATTGTTTTGATGCCATAAACACATGTCTGGTGGAATTGTTTCTGGTGGGATTACTTGTCTGTCCAAATTCTGGATCAGAATAGTTCGATTCCATTTCATAGTCTGGAGGAGTATCAGCCATGAATATTTGTGAAGTTGGTGGAACAATAGGGGGAATCGACTGTATGATTTGAGAAGGATGAGAAAGAGGAAAGGGATGCTAAGTCTGATGTAGTAGGGGAAGTTTGTTCAGTGAGCAGAATCTGCTTTTCTGGGATAACAGGATCAAGCTCAGGTTGTTGGGTAATAGGATCAGGTTCTTGATTACTCAAATCCTTCAAAAAGGATTCTAATGGATTTGATAACATCATCCGGTCTGGCTTTTCTCTTATAATAATTGAACTTGATTCCGTAGGTGGTGTTTTCTCTTTCCCTTTTTCTTTCTTCAAGGCTTTGAGACGATTTCGTATTTCTGCCATATCCGGTTCTCTTCTGTGGGGATCTTCTGGGATATTGGCAAAAATAGATGCTTGTGGTGCTAGAGGTACATACCCAGTTCAAACAGGAGGTGCTAATGGATCGAAAGGTCTGTTAAACCTTCCTTCTTCAAGAAGTTGGATTTGCTTCTTGAGCTTCTCTATCTCTGGCTTTGGACTTTCAAAATAGTGGTACCCAAGATGTTGTCCTGATTCTAAGGCGTGAAGCCTTTTCTAGAACTCAGAAAGTATTTTTTTGGTACCTTCATCATATCTGCGGAGATATTGTTGCACACTTCCAATCTTGGAATCAATAGCCTTGAAGGCATTGTTTTGTGCCAACAGAGTTTCCAATTGCCAGTTTAAAACAGCTTCAGCCACAGGAGTTTTCTTCTGTCTCCCATGTTCATCTACATCAGTAGGGGTAGGAATTTTAGGAACATGGTGGTATCTGCCATGTGGATCAATAAACTCTTATGTAGCAGGGAATGAGAGTTTAGAGCTTTCCTTAACAAGAGGAGGAAAGTCGGTGTCTTGAAACATGGCAATAGAAGAAGTGGGTGGTGCTTCTACTGGGACTTCAAGCGGGTAAGAATGTTTCTTAGCCCATTTGAGGATTGGCTTGTAAAATGGAGAGAGGGTTTGTTTTTTCTAAGGAGGAGAAGGTGGGGGTGATTTTGGCGGATCTGGTGAGACTTGGGATGTAGTACTGGACTCTAGTGGTGGAGGTGGTGCATAAGAAACCATGAACTGGTATTTGTCACACTCACCAAGAATATCGATAGAGGAATCTCCGTTCAAATACCTTTGGTACATCTTAGCCTTTGGCTTCTTCCGTCGAGGTGGAGATCTTGCAAGAGGATCTACCTCGTCAGGAGAATTTATACAGTGGGAACATTGGCAAAAAGGATCTCAAAAACAATTACCATAATTGTCTTTATAGTAATGAACAGGATGTCCATCACCATCAAAGTGTCGAACATGCTTTTTTGGGTCTGGTTCAGAGATAGATTCTGGAACACATGGTTCAATCATGAAGAGGGTCTGGAAGATAAAAGGACTTTCTTCCTTTTCTTTGCCAAATTTGATGGAAACAGTTCCATCTTTTTTCCTTACAAACTCTGAGTCCGTGGACTGAAAAGGCTTGTTATGCTGATGTAGCTTTTCATAGTTGGTGATCCAAGTCTTTGGAAGGAGCTTGGCCAGTGTATCCTTCGGGATCTGCCTGAGGACGTGAATGCAGGACGCCTGGTCATTCTGCATGGAGATAAACAACGCATTGTTTATTCCCATTGTTGAAGTTGAGATCAAGAGCATGGTTCTGCACTCGATAAACCATTTGGTAATGTAGGGTTGCGGCTACAGATTCAGCAGTCTGAGGGGCTCCAGTGAGCTGGACTTGGATTTTCAAAAAAGAAAGTAGCTGGGGGTCTGATAGAGCGATGTTGAAATTTGGATACAAAGTCACAAAAACTGTTCCAGCATTTAAAGTGGTTTGAACAGTGCCTATACATGCATGCTGGTATTGTAAAAACATGGTATCCAATAATGCTATTCTTGCCACAACTGGCAAACCTTTACGACCATGGAAGGTAAGAGCGAGACGAACAGCTCCATAATGGACATGAGAATATCCCTGTTAGACCCATTGTCTGGGAAATTCTGGAGGGATCTGGAGAGTGACAAAATACTCTTTCTCAGTAGCAGGAATGGGATGCTGGTTGAACTTAGAGGACTGGACATACTCCTTTACTTGCTTTGGAGTTTTGTGAATGAGTTGATGGATGGAGCGAATAGGTGAGAATGATGAGGTGGGTTTAGCAAAAGCTGAATAGGGGTTCATAAGAGGAAGCTGGGTTTCGGAGATCTTGGTTTCATCACTAAGAGAGACTTCATAAAGATAATCTATCTTAAAAACATTGGAAATTACATCTCCTTTCAATTGTTTTTTAAAAAGACCCTAGAAAAATACTATAATTGCTATCTAATATTCTTATTTTTGAGACTTTGTTGTATCTTGGAAGGTATTTGCCGGTGACCATTAGCAACGTTATGGGGCAAATAAATCCTTAAATAAAGTAATATCACGCTTTAAAGTCTGACTTGATCACTCTAAAGATTTGACTTCATTATTCTACTCAATTCGAAACCATATTTTCCCAACACTCAAGACAGTAAGATAGCCAAGTTGACAGATACATTCGAGGCAAAGCCGATGGCTACAAAACTTGGGCAATGAAAGCCAAAGGATCCTCGCTTGGAAGTTGCATGGAGTACCGGAAGGTCAAGACTCTCAAAAGAGGAGAAGGATATCCTCAACAAGTGTCGTGGCTTGGCGCTCCATATATCCTTACTTGGCGGGTTTCTGTCAAATGCAGGAGAGCGCGAACCCACAGCGTTGGCGGAAGAGGGTTTCAAGTTAGATATACTACAATTGAGTTGCCATAAATTGCCGGTCCATCTAAAACCGTGCTTCATCTACATGGCTTTGTTCCCCGTAGCAATCCCCATCCCGACAAGAAGTTAGTGAGGCGGTGGTTGGCCGAGGGCTTATTGGATTCGCATTGTTACGACGGAGAAAGCGAAATGAAAAGGCAGCCTGAGGACGTGGGAGAGACGTTTATTCTAGAGCTCGGCGAATAGGAACGTGATCGATGTAGTGAGCTAAAGGGCGGATGGATCCCCCAAAGCTTGCCAAATGATCACCTCCCTTTGTGACATGATCCGCCCAATTGCAATGAGCATGAGGTTCCTACACATACATGGCGCTAGCAAGTTGAAAGACAAGAACAACCGCGACCCAACTAGCCAGCAACAACAGCTCCTGGCCCAACTGCGAGAAAGAAGCAAGATCCGGTGGCTTGCGGAGCACACGAACATAGTCAGAGATGGCCACGGTGGCAACTACCCCGATTTGAACCTCAGACACGTTCGCTCGTTTCTGTCGTTCTACCTGAGGAGAGGTGTGCTTACCAAAGACATCAACACGTTTCTAAGGAAAATGACATCCGAGACTAACTATAGCTGCTAAGGGTGCTTGACTTGGACGGTGTGTATAAGCCATCCTTGCAGGGGGTGCTCCACAAGCTGGTGCTCCGAAGGTACCTAGGATTGAGATCCACGGTGTTGGACTCAATCCCGAGTGCCGTTGCAGATCTGCACCATCTCGAGACTCTCGACATAAAGCACACCAACGTGACTTCCCTGCCGAGTTCCTTGTGGAAGGCGAGGAACTTGAGGCACCTGCATCTCAACTGGTTCTACGTCGACTTGAAGAACATCCTCAAGGCTTGTAGCAACAATGTCAATGCCTTAACTCAACTCCAAACCTTGAGCGGGCTGGTTATTGGCGAAGATAAGGCGACCTCAGGCCTCATGTACAGCTTGAGTTTTTCTTGCAACACTCGGATAAGGACGCCTCAGGCGCTGCAGGGAAAACAGTAGCGCATTGGATTAGCTTGGGGCTCACCAATCTCCAGTCCTTGAGCTTTGGGGTGATCCAAGAGCCCAAGCCCGTGGAAGTACCCAAGCCCGCCGAACAAGCCCAACCCGCGAAAGAAGCCATGAAAGCAGACCAACCGGCAGAAGAAGCCCAACCCGCGCAAGAAGCCCAGCCCTCGGAAGAGGCCAAGCCAACGAAGGAAGGCACAAAAGTATCCGAGCCCGCGAAAGAAGACAAGAAAGGAGCCAAGCCCATGACATCGCAGATAGGCCCCATACCGGAACTGTCGGTTGGCTGAAAAACATCATGAGCTGTTGGAGCTCTACTTGCTGGACCAACTCAACAAACCCATCTGGACACAGCTCTTGCCAATCTCGCTCAGGGTACTGACTCCGTCGGGTTTGACGTTGGATATAGACATGATGCCCCAGTTGGGTGGTCTCCTGAAACAGCTGAGAACCTTCGGGCTGTTGGCCAATTCCTTCCTAGGCACTTGCCTGAGGTTCGCCAAAGATGGGTTTCCAAGCCTCATGATCTTGAAGATCTGGAAGCCACCTCGGCTTGAGAACGTGATTATTGAAGGAGCAATGCTCCATCTCAAAGAACTCGAGTTTAGGCACCTCGATGTGATGAAAAAAGTTGAAGGGATCAAGGAGCGCAAGGGACTGGAGAATATCCGTGTAGTAGTCAAAAAGGGTGCTCAGGGTTCTGTTGACGTCCATGATAAGGGAGAAGGAAATATGTTGTACAAGATAGAAGAGACCAAGATGGATGAACCTATGGACAACGACGATAGGTATGGAATAATAATATTAAATCTCAAACGTGATTTGTACTCATGGTGATGGATTATTTTATAGAATTGATAATTTCAACAATTATTTACTGGTGGTTAAAACAAACAATTAAGATCCTCATTAAATAAGTATTTCATTAACTCATTCCACCATATCAAGTCAATGCATATTAAGCCTATATATAAGTCCCTAGCAAGTTCTATAGAAGAAAGCAAATCTTCATATAGTCTTCACACCGTCACATAGCCTTTTTAAAACAGTTTGCATTTACACTTTTTCCTGTCACAGTTCCAAATCATGTGGGCAACATAATTTGATCTTTGTATAGCCCAATGTTGAATCCAAAAGCAACCATTGGAATCAACCTTACTACTCATAGCCGACGCATGTCTAGTGAGCATTTCACATAGCTTACATACAAATTGCTGAGGTATAGATACCAATTAAGGCCTATCATTTACATACTATATCATATTTTAAGAAAAGAAGCATATATGAACAAATCTACATAGTCCCTTTCCTTTTCTTTGGGAGGAGTACTATTGGGAAAGCTTTGTGTGTGTGAAGCTGCCTTAAGTGGTTTCTTGTTTCCTTCAGTCCCTGACGCTGACGAGGAGGCTCTTCCTTCAATATAAGCCACTACAATGACATTTCGAGTTGAACATATGTGTATGTCCCATCCTCCCACCTCGTTGTCGCGACCTCCCCGAAGTGGGTTCGACCACCTAAGGGTTCGGCTAATGGATTGTTAAGCCTAGACTTAACTCGGGCACTCCCAAGCCCATACCAATTCGCGACTTAGGTTCAAATTTCTTAGTATGCAAATGATTTTTATCATGAAGTCGCCACTAATCTATTTTTGGTGGGTCGATTAGAAACCCAAGTAAAGTAATGGGAGGATTACTTCACTCCTACGAACCAGAGATTAAATGAGTTCGGGGACTTGATTACGCTAGATTTCTCTAACGCCCTTTCGGTACCTTTTCTTTTTTATTTTTAAAAAATATTTTGCAAGCAGCTTGAATTGATTTTAATTTATCTTCCTAACATGTGAGGTGATCATGCGGGTGCGCAAACCACCAATTTAACATCCAAGAAAGCTATTAATAAGTCACAGGATTTACCTTATAGCAACGAAAGCATCTGCAATGTTAGATTAGAATTCACATCAACAGTCTAAATATGATTTCTAATTAACGCGCAATTTCTTTTTTTGATGGTTTTCACTTATTTAATGAGAATCATGCTTTATGCAATGCATGCTATTAATTTAACATGATATATCATGGTAGTAACATGGCCTAAACTATATGATGCGATATTTTTGTGTTTTCTCAATAAGCATGCAATCTATTCTAAATAATGAAATTTATTTATTTAAAGACAACAAAATTTTTTGTATTTTTCATGAAATTCGAAATGAAAATTGTTCAATAATTAAACGTGCAATCTAAACTAACAAAATGACCTAATTCTAATGATGGGTAGTTTCCAATTAAATGAACCTAGCAACAATCACTAACTAACGTGCATGAATCTAATTCTATATGACATGCGCATGACTTTTTTCTTCTTTTCTTTCTCTTTTTTTAAATGCAATTTTATCCTAGAAAATAAAACTAATTTATTCTAAGACATTTTTTTGGTATTTTCATGAAATTCGGAATTAAAAAAAAAATATCTATCTAAGTTAAAATATCATCTAATTTGTATTAGGAATGAGGTTAAGCCAAATCCTAATTTAAACTAGAATGTTGTCCTAATTTGGAAATTCCTAACTAAAATGCCATCTATCTAAAAATTTCTCTCAACTTAAATTAAAAACTACTATCTAGAATTAAACTATATGAAATTTTACCCTAAAATGCAATGACATGCAAAGAATGCCGTAATTCTAATTTTTTATGTTTTTGTATTAATTTCGAAATTAAAGATTGCCAAGCAATTAAACATGAAACCTAGTTAAAACTAGCAACCTAAATTGATTGATTTGATTTTCTTATTTTTTATATTCGAAATAAAATTCCTATTCTTAATATGCAAACCATAAAACCTGAAATAAACCTAATTCTAACCTACATGGAATGCAAATGCAGTTTTTTGGTATTTTTGAGATAAACGAAACAATTAAAAGATACCAAATCCTCCATGGTTGTTTCACTAATAAAATCAATAAATTGATCTTAAGCCTTAAAGACCAAATATCAATTTTATTCCCACATGATTAATTATTTCATCTAAAGCCTTATAGATGAAAGCTCGAGGGCCCCTACCACGTTCGCACGTCCGCCGAATTAATGCATGCATTAATGAGAGAGAGACAATGGACGTGTAGGAACTTTCTTCGAACTTTCTTCAATGCGCGTTCAAATCAGTGGAGAGAGAGACCATCCTTTTGTGAATATTATCGACCACGAGCCGCTGCGTCTTGTTGCCCTTTTAGTACCGATGCAAATGCGACTACATGAAATGCAATTTTACTATTTTTATTATTATTTTATTATTTTTTTATGCAACTAATTATTAAATGATTATGTAAAATTTAGGTGCCAACACTCGTCAACCTCTCTCTCTCTCTCTCTCTCTCTCTCTCTCTCTCTCTCTCTCTCTCTCTCTCTCTCTAAGTGTGCAAACAAATAATTTCATGTAACTACTATCTTATGTAATTACTGAGATGATGCCATTCAACCATTACAAGATACTCTGTCTTCAGTTTTAGGCATTTAAGTCAGAATATTCTCAATCCAATGAGGTCAGGAAAACCACGAGGGCAAAAAAATGGCTTAATGAAATCGAGGAGTCACAATCAACGAGGGCATGCCACGAGTCATTAGTGAAATTACCAATTTAATCAGCTACAAGCTTTTAAATAAAAAAAACATGTAAGAGGATGGAAGAAATAGAAACAGTATTATATTAGTCCAATTAACATCATTCATGCGCCCGTACATACGTTAGAGAGCCAGGACCGGTGAGAGGACCTGCAAGCCCTCATTTGTTCAAGAGAATATTACAAAGCTTTTGTACAATAACCTGCATCTCTTTACATACATATTACCAGTTAAAAGGAATTCATACCACCTCAGATAGTTGGAGAAACGATTTCGTCCCCATTCCGCAAAAGTAATAGCATCCAAAACAAAGCTTCACAAGAAAGACATCATAGTGCTTTTCCACTTACGAAGTTTTGTTTTTGATCGCCAAGGTGTAAAGTTGAGGCCAAACATCTCCTTGGAAGCTTCCTCTGGCTGAACAAAACCAACAAGCTTTGCAACAATTTTGGCACTCTCGGCCACATGGTCCATGTCTTCTGTGTCGGACCACAACCGGTGGGCTAACTGCAAACTTCTATGCTTGGTATTCAAACCGATCCCCCAAGTTTGGAAGAGCATCTCTCTATCTTTCCTGGTGAGCTTCTTTTGCAACTGCTTGGTGAGCATCTGCCTCTCACGATGAAGATCTTGTATGCTGTTTAGCATGATAAAATCCAAGACTGAATGTCCCTACTGAGAATTTAACAAAAGCAGCAAGTGTTTCTTATAATTTAAATTCAGTACCTTGAAACGGCAGTCAAGGCCTGACTATCTTCCAGAGCTTGATTACAACGAGCAGATTTATCCCTAAGAAATGACAACCTCCTGAGCTCTACCTCCAAGTAGATGGAATCCGTCAGATCACCTTTAAACAGAAGGAAAAAGTAGCTCCTGTGAACTAATGAGACATTGCATTCCTTCCATAGTTTGACGATCTCCTTCCGCAAGTTTTTGAAGTGTGAAAGCCATTCCAAAGAACCTTCTGTATCATCTTCAATTGGATCCAAGCCAACATCCTTAACGTGTTTAGTAGATGCAATCACATTTGGTTTTATATCATGTACCTGTCAATCAAAAGAGTCCCCACTGAGCAAAATGGGCATATGTTGGCAGAACATCCATATCTAATGGTAGTAACCAA
This sequence comes from Eucalyptus leucophloia subsp. euroa, assembly GCA_017140325.1. Taxonomy (NCBI): domain Eukaryota; kingdom Viridiplantae; phylum Streptophyta; class Magnoliopsida; order Myrtales; family Myrtaceae; genus Eucalyptus; species Eucalyptus leucophloia. The sequence continues at coordinate 22,229,155 of CM029473.1, read as the reverse complement.
ACACTCAGTTCGTTCTCCAAATTTCAAAGCACTTTATATTCAAGTGAGTGGTAATCCAAACTTACTTGCATGTCCACATTTACATATGGCAAGACTCTTAGAGCTGAAACCATAGCTGGGCAATATCACTACATTGGTCATCATATATTTGTACACAGAAAAACAATCTTTAGATGAATCAAGATTTTCTAAATCATAATATTTCACAAACTTTAAACACCTGATAACCATGGTTCCTGTACCCTGTCTGTAGTAAGTTTTCAAAACAACGTAAAAGAAGCCTAGTCTGACCCACGCGGGCCAACCCCTAATAACTCGCCTCCACTTGAGTCATGGGGTGTCACGCCCAAATATTTGAATCAGATAGCAGAGATATAACATTCTTTGATATGGAAAAAGCATACTAACTCCTGTGTTATATTTAAATTCCAATAAAGAAAATAAAAAATTGTAAGGTCCTCCAAAATAATTAATCCATCATTCATCATATAGCTCAATGTCTGTGATGAAAGGAACAAAGAAAAAGGCAGGGAACAAAGCTCACCCCATGCTGACTAGGTTGATCCTCCTGCTGAGCAATGGACTCCTCTAATTCAGAAGCGGAATCCATACTGCTGTCACATTTCTCAACTGCCCGACTTTTATCTGCTTGAAGCTCATAATCCAAAGAATCCTCCAGTGAATTATGAGAACCACTACCAGACAAATTTTCTTTGGACACGCACTTCAGTGAAGGAAACTTTCTCTGACATCCCTCAGGTCTTCCAGGACATTCTTTTTCATATCGAAGGGGAGGTGTGCTATGGTTTATCTCCATCTCCTCAATTGAAAATGAAATATTTGTAAGGCCTGACTCACAACTTCTACTCCTGACTAGCTTGAAACTTCTGGATGTAGGTAACTCTTTCTCCTGCATCATCAAATATGCTTTTTCAAGAGAAGGTTCTACATATTCTTGATGGACGCTGTCTAACTGTCTAGCTTCCTCCAAAGTTGGTGATCCCAATTTCTCTTTTTCTACATCACCTTCCTCAACCACAATATAGTCTGAGATGCCTGCCATCTCGTCCACTGATGACATACCACCATTTCCATGCCAGTTCGAGTTCGGCTTTTCCATCTCAATGCAGCGTACTTCTCTGCAAAAGTCCTCAGAATTTTCATCAGTGTACTCTCCAATGTCCTCTGGACATATGCTATTTCGCCTGGAGTGAGATATCCGAATTGAGAGCTGTGAAGAGGGGTCCAAGAGTAAAGAGTTCTCTTCGAAGTCGGGAATGTGGATCATATGCCCATCTAAGTCACTCCTACTGTGTTGATCTGAATATTGACATGAATCAATTGTTAAGATACCAACATCCAAATACTCATTATCTGCTCGGTTTTGAGTATCTAAAGTTGGGCTCTTGAGTTCCCATGAACCTCGCACACGAAGTTTAGGGTAATCACTGCATGCATCCACCTGAAGTATTAAATCAACAGACGATTCATTAGGAATAATTGGTGTTATAAGTTGAGGACGGCAAATCCATCAAGGAATCTAACAAAGTAGAATTACCTGTGCAATTGAAGATTTGTGATCCACAACCAATCGGTGCAAATCCTGAACCTCAGACTGAGCAAGGTCTCGCTGCAGAGACAATTCTGCAATCTCTTTCTTGAGCTGTGAGAGGATACCACCACATAAAATAAGGTTTTAAATAATTAAGTGGTTTCCTGATTTATAAATGGACCAAAAAATGCTTCACTGTTCATCAAACTTTAAAGGGGGTGACAACATGGAAATTTTACAAACATAATCTTAAAAGTGCCACAACAAAAAATTATTAAGAAGGCCGGTAAATAAGCTGCATAGTTAACTCTTCACAAATTAGAACAGATTTTGCTACCAGCTGATGTTATTACCGATCCCAGAAGAGGAAAATGCACATAAACCTACAGGCCATCCAATTTTCTATGCCAAGTTACAACAAATAGTGAAGGTTTGTATGCTTTTAGCTCTGAAGTAGATGCCTATTGACAGGATCATGGCAAAACTTAGAAGGTTCGCTGGACATCCAGGTAAATCAGAAGGTTTGCTCAAGTAAGCTCTAGTTATCTTTTTCGTCGAAAAATAAATAAATAACATAAAAGAAAAGCTGATGAGCTATAAATGCTAACAGCATAATGGTGAAGCTGTGGGTTATTGCTCAAAGGTGCAGAATGTTAGAAGTGGTCCAAAGGGACATGCTACGGTGAGAGAGATGAAGAAAATTTGCAATTGTGGAAAATTTGCATTCTGCAGGGGAAGGTCAAAAAGGCCAGGTGAAGATATTGCTCTTAAAATTCTCAGTTAAGTCTTAGGTTCCCAAGTTAAATTCCCAACTTTTACATGAACTTTCAAGTGGATGAGCTTGGTCAAGAGATGTCGATTGAGATGGAAATTGCATGTATTGTGCATTGAAGAACATTCAACCCAATGGAACTGGTGGAATTCACCATCAGTATAAAAGAAATAAAAGACTTTCTGACACAGCAGCATACTAAGGAAGAATTTGGAAGATACACCTAGTTTATGTATGATAATTACACCCAAGTACCTCCCTTTACCATATATAGTGAGAAAAACCTCAAAAAATATAAGAAACATCGAATTATAATACTAAAAGCCTTAATGCAGAATTATCACCTTCTCAATTTGGAGATCCTTTTCTCGAAGCAGCACAGCAGTATCAGATGAAACAGACGCTAGTCCTGGATTTCTCAGCTCACTCTCCAATCTAGCCAATTCTCTCTGTAAATGCTTTACCAAAGCTTTATCAGACACAACAACATTGACCTGTGCATTTGTGGCAACCTCTTTAGCACAACTTGCGAACAATAGCGTATTTCGTGACTGTTCAACATGACTTCGGGCTGGACTCATTGTACAGATGATGGAAGTTCTAGCATTTCCTCCCAGTGAGGATTGCAGAATACGAGTCAGTTTGGAATCTCGGAAAGGAATATGTCCATTTCTTCCTTGCTGGAGCCATTCAAATAGTTCTTGATCAATAATCAAAAGTTTAAAAATAAATCAATGATAAATTGAAAGAAAAGAGGGCTTAAGACTGCAATACTTCCACCAACTCCTTATTTCTTATAGGATCATAATATTAGTAACTGTTCTGTCCATACAATCAAAGATGAAAAATTGGTAAAACATCATCACGGATGGTTTGCTTTGAATTTCTATAAGGCTTTTAAAAAAAAAAAACTTTTCCTCCAAAACATTGATAAAGAAAATAAAAGATACTTAAAGTTAAAATATATATATATATATATATATATATATATATATATATATATAAAAAGAGTTTATAACCACACATGTCAATATTCGTATGTTTTAAAATTTTAAGATGTTCAATGTGCAATAAAAGTCAAATTTCAAACACTACAAGAAAAGCAAAATGTGAAATGTTCAAACTTGCTCCAAACAAACCTAAACAGCTACTCTTGAGTCTCTTGAATTCTTATGCTTTGAAGCAGTTAATCTTCTTGATGCTAAAATCTGCATGGTAACCTATATGGAGCTGAAGGCTAAGAACCTAGTCAATAGCCTGGAAAACTAATCCCCTACTCTCAAAACAACAATTTTCAACTATGCAGTGGAATTTATGCCTGAGAAACCAAACCGCCCCCCCCCCCCCCAAAAAAAAAAAAAAAAAAAAAAGACCAGATAGAAAAATTCTTTTGGCCGACATCATGTCTAATGAATTGACCCAAGCATTTGGTACAAGTGGTATTTGACATTACTAGAGAAGAGCAAAGATAAACCCATTGTCAGCTCTGAGTACTTAATAGTCACAACAGGTAGGCAGACAAGAATAAATGGAACTGAACATGTGGGAGCTCATGCACTAAACCTGCCACAGGCAGCAATGACAAACCCTGATGGAGGTTTGAAACTGTGAACAGAGCTCGGTATCAGGATTTTACTGAAAGCAGGATAGGAAATAGAGCGATATGGCATAACAGGATCCGTATATCCTGTCCTCTTTTGTGGGAGAAGGCTTGGTTGTTCATGATGTTGTTATTCATATAACATGTGTGGATGCAGGTAAATTAGTATTGTGTAAGAAATGGACCTTTGGCACAGAAAAGGCATTGCAGTGGTGCTCTATGTTCATGTCAATGCATGGTCCAACTAAATTATAAGATCTCTAAGATGAAGACAACGAAAAAACAAGCTATAAGGCCAACCTCAGTTTTCGGATAACTGTTCCCAAAGTCAGCAAACTGCGATTTATGTGGCAGCCCTCTTTCAACCTCGCACCAGCTGATAATGACTGAGATGCACGCTCACTTCCTGCTAGATCCACGAAGTTCTGCAGCCAAAAGAAACTATCATATTCTCCCAGTAACAGTTTATAGGTTGAAGTTAAGTACTCATTATTCATACCACAGTAGCAGAAAGAGTGCTTGAATTGTCTTTCCCCAAGAACTCACGAGCCGAACTTTCAATTGTCTGGCAGCAGAATGAGCAATAAATCTTTGACATTTTAATAGGAATTGACCACAAAACAGATAAAATTCACCATTACCAGTCTGAGAATCTGATGTGATCTTGAGCTAGCTTCGTTAAGGCATGTCTCTCCAACCTGTCTTTGAGCTGTGAAATCCAAATGATCAGTCAAAGCATTTCATGGTAATGCTAGATATAGAATGCAACCAAGAAATTCATCCAACACAAGACTGAATAGCCTTAGTCCTTACCTTCACACACAGAAAGAAGTTCTTGAAAGTGGCTCCAGTCCTTCAGTGTTTCCTCTGTAAGTTTCTCAACTATAGTCCCTCTCTGTCAAAAGAGCTAGCTCTCATGGTGATGTTGGATGAGCTCATAGTTCCTCAGCATAGTACAAAGAAATTTACCTCCGGATCATCTAGAAGTCTCAGAGGACTACTATCTGCACTGAGGAGGTCTCTCACAGACTCATTGTAGATCTCCATCGCAGAAAACTTCAACAGAAATTCTCTTTCCTTGTGCTATTGAGAAACAAGAGAATGTCTTTATTAATAAGCAAATGTTAGAGGAAGAAGTTGCAATTGAAAATGGAGGAGATCTTTAGGTAGTATATGACTTGTTACCTTCTCTATGTAGCTGTATATATCTGCCATTGAATATTCAGTAATTCCACTCATAGTGTATGTTTTTCCACTACTCGTCTGTCCATATGCAAAAACACTTGCTGCAACATTGAGCATCAGATGGTTGCAATCTCAGGCAAATATCAACATAACAAAACATTGTCAAAGGAAGGAGAAGAGGTTAAAGTTTACCATTTATCCCACTGACAACTGAAAGAGCAACTTTCTTGGCTCCTTCCTCGTACACTTGCCTTGTGGAGCAATCACACCGGAAAACTCTGTCTGCAGATCAGCCAACATGGAGGACACATAACACTAAGAGACATTGAACAGATTGCTTCCTTAAATGCAAGTCCTCCATTAGAAACATTTGTTGGAATTTGAAGACATGGGCTCAAGACCAAAAGGAAGCTAAATCCAACATAACATGAAAATGTGCTCAAGAAAGAAAGGAAAAAACTTCATGAATGGGATTCAATTACCAAATGTGTAGGCAGCTGGGTACATGGACCGCTCTGAAACAGAGAGATTGTTTCTGTAGATAATGGTGTTGTCATCGATACATTCCCAATCTGATACATCATTCCTAGAAATTTCCTTCTGATTCAAGGGCCTGAGACGAACTAATACGAAGATTTTCTCTTCACAGGGACTCGACCCTGGCGTTATCTCCTGGCTGTCGACTGCCACCATTGCTTACCTTCTTACTATCCAAGTCTATGAACCATCCGAAATCAAGATTAGTCTTCACCACAACCAAATACTCCGACAAAGCCTGCGACACAGCACGGAGTTCTACACCCCATCACAACTTCACTGTCCGACTATGCATTGTAGTTTTGGAGTCAACAAAGCGAGTGATGTTGGGATCTCATGAAATCTGAGGCCCATCCAACTCCTACACCTACCACCATCACCTGTAATGAACAAGCTAATTATGGCTCAGAGCTAACTCCCCCACGCCGCATCAATTCGTCTTGAGCACAAAAAAACTCGGTTTCCTCCTACGTTGCTCCTTCCTTTTGTCATCTAATTTAGAAAAGTCAAACAAACGCACATCTAAAGCCACAAGTTCCCATTCTCCGAGAGAAATGGGCGGTGTTTCTTTTTCTTTAGATTAGCAAATATTTTATTAAATGAACCCATTTTGGAGTTTTCTGAGATGGTCCCCATAACAGACTGTCAAAAAGTCTCCTTCGCTCGTGCTGACTTACATTATAGAATGTCTTTAGAAAAACAAAGCAAGACATGTTTTCACCTTGGGAGTATTCACTTCCCAAAGAATGTCTGAGATCTACGCAAAGATCCATGGCATTGTGCATGAAGCGACCAAATTTTCATGACATGTCTCCAAAGCTACAAGCGGAGCCGATATCATTGGAATACACACGAACTGGAACCGTTCAACCAGCAACGCCTCATTGGCTCATTAACTTGGACCAAACGAAAAAAAAAAAAGAAGAAATTACCGTTGGCTCTCGGGCTGTTGAACTCGAATCCTCACGCAATATCCCCCTCAGGATCTGACGCGAGACGCCATTCCGGCAACGGGATCGCTTGCCTCCGACGTTTGAACCCGAAAGAAGTGGCGAAAGATTTCGAAATGCAGGGCGAACGTGACGCGGAGTCGACGAGGATGGGCGCGAGAGATGGAGAGGGGAGAGAAAAAGCGAACCCCGGCAAGCTCTGGAGATGAAGATTTGGATGATCTTTCTTAAGGCCCTGCGAATATGGAGAACAGAGGGGACGGTTGTAAAGTCCTGGTCGGTGTTGGTTTTGGGTTTCGATTATTGCCACTTTTGCTGGCTTCGTTTTGAGCCTTTGAATTAAAACTGCCAACCGAACCAAAATTTCTGCTCTCTTCTCTTTTTCCATTTTTATAAAATTTCTATTTTTACACCGTCGGGAACACGCGGCAAAAGCCAGACCTCGACCTATCAACATACCCAGTTGCACGGCCCACTTTAATTTAAAAAGATTATACCGATGAGTTATGAATTAATGAAAATATATTAGCTCTCTCACACTATACCAAATGTCCCAACATATGACTTTTTTTATAACAAGACTCTTATGTGCATCTCCGCATTTCATACGTGCCCAATATCTTCCACTTTCCCCGTGGTCTTCGATCTACCAATCGATCACGCACATCACAAGCAAATAGAGTAGATAATTATGTGTGCCATGTCAACTAATAATATTGCGTGCTATGGTGTCGACAATTATCTGAGCTATGTCAATTCACAATTATTGAAGTATGATTTATACTCCCCATCTATAGGAATATATGAGGTCTTGCTCACTGATGAGCAAGTGGGAGTTTAGGGGTTGTGGGGTCAACACCCCAAGTCACCAAAGAGCTTTTACGGTTTGAGCTCATATTTTATTTATAATTTGAGCTTAAACTAATAAATAGTTACTGAATGTTTATAATTTATTTTTCTTAATAGAGAGGTGCAAAGTGTTAATTATGGTGGAATCGTATGATAGATGTAGTCATGTTTAATGTTTAAGAGTGAATTAGGATAAACCCTACTTTACCAAAAAAATAAAAATAAATAAACCTTATGTCTCGATTTCTCTTTCCATATTTGCTCTCCATTTTGTTGTGTTTAAGCGGTTAATCCTAACAATATTGCGACGCATCGTGTTAGTAATTGTAAGTATCTACGAAACATGGAATTGGTGGAGCTCCTAATGTTCTCCTTTTTTGCTAAGCTACGCTTAGATATCTTCTTAATTTGCTTCGCGAAGGTAGTTCGATGAGCAATTGAAAATGTTTGGTGCTTTGGTTTGAACTGGGAGGGCCATCATTGCAATTTATGAAAGCATTGGGCAGGTTGGTGAGCTCTCGAACAAGGAAAAAATATTTAGTTCGTGAGCATGTTTATTTCGACGCTAGCGTGATGCGACTGTTCATTTAATGAAAAGCCCTCGCCCTTCGTTGATTTCACATGGTGGTGGTTGCTTGGAATCAAAATAATATCAACTCCCAAAAGAAAATTAATAATTGCAACATTTGCCATGTGACCCTCGATTACTTTTCTTAACCCCAATTCTTTTATTGCAAGAGAGGACGATAGATAATCGTCCCGTTTCACTCTCCCGACGTGCACGAGTGACTTTCGTACAATCATTTAAAACGGGCTTTACTTCGACGTGCGAAAACTAATTCCGACGACACCCAACAGTATCAGGATGCTAATGATGCCGCCGGAAAAAGCCGAGCCAGTTCAAATCGATCTTGGGCAGACTCGATCGACGCATAATGAGAGGGGTTTTCTTTTCAGGGATGAATTTAGGAAGGAATCACATCAAATCCAAGTGTTGTGTAATTAAAACTCCTGTGCACCAAAATGGGCCACACCACTGCAAAACTCCTCTTGATTTTCATTTCGTAGATGCTTGAACACAACATGCAACCTAAACCGGCGTTGATGGTGGGTCGGTGATTAAAGCCACGAACCAATTGGGTGGTAACTAATCATTTAATTAATTAATGATAATCTGTGAATAGATCTATTGACCTAACCGGCCCTGTCCACCATCCGGAAAGGAGGTGAAGTAGAACCTAAACAAACGGTGATTTCAGATCAAGGAAAGGAGCGAGAGTAATCTTCCCACCATTGAAGTTTGGGAGGCTTCTTTAGCTAAAATTATCTGTTGGCTATATAAGAGTGTCAAAAAGAATCATCCGAAGTAAAATTAAAACTGAATTGAACCGACCCAAATAAAATAATAAAAAGATAAAAAGATGGGTTATTTTTGGTAGGGGTTCCATTCTATTCGATTAGTAAGTGAAACAACGGGATTCCAACGTTTCGGTTTGATTTTGAGTCATGAACTCCGGAAACGACCTAGAGTGGCATTACCAGACTTGTTTCAAAACAAAAACCAATTGGAACAAATGCATTCATGAACATGAAAAGGGAAACCTGGACCCCCTCGCCTGATCGTCTGACCATCGACTTCTCGTCCCCGCCGTCGTCTCCTCATCCCCTTCGGTTCCATCGTGTCTGCTCGAGCCGTGGGTTATGTTGCTATCAGCATGCAATCTACTGGTGAGCTCTGATCAATCGGATCACCAAACAAAATCCATAGAAGCCTCAAATTACAAACGACCCTGTTTTCCTTTCTTCTCTCATTGGAAATATTCAACGTGTCTTTTGATAATTCGACATGTTGAATTATTTCAAATGTTCGTGGGGGTCTCAATGAGCCAGGGAACTACAATTAAGCGCACATGACAAAATTTTCGAATAGAAATCAATTTCTACCGTAAATTGAAATTAATTTATATTCCATAGACGAGTTTTTAAGCAAAGAAACGCATATGATAACGATTCAAAATTTCTATTTCTAAAATAAAAATCCATTTGGTAAAAAAATAAAATTTCTATTTCTAGGAGCGGCAACGACCGGCGTCCAATGGCTAAAGTCCGATGTCCAGCAACCAACGACGAGCGGCTAGAGTTTGGAGTTCAACGTTCAAGTTCAACATCCAGCGATCGAGGCCGACATCCAACATCCAAGATCGACAGCCAGCATCCAACATCCAACATCTAGAGTTCGCGTCGACGTCCAACGTCCAAACTTTGGCGTTCGATGTCCTGAGTCGATACCGATAGCCCGGCGGCCGTGGCCAACGGCTAAAGTTCGGCGGGCTGCGACGGGCGACCGACATCCAACAACCAGTGGCAAGCGACGGGCGGTCGACGTCGAACGTCTGGTGGTCGACAGTGGGCCTCCAACGTCCAACGGTTGGCGATGAGCGGCCAACAACCAACAGGCATCTGACGATCGACAATCGACGATGGACGGCCAGAGTCCGGTGGCCGCCAGAAGGCGGCGAGCGGTTGATGGCGAGCGTCCAGCAAACGACGGCAAGTGGCAAGCATCTAGCATCCCATGGGCGACTGGTAGGCAATGGGCAATAACAAGAGTGAAAGACGATAAAATTTTTTATTTCTCATTTATGTTTCAAAAATAGAAGCTAAAATTTTAACTTCTTTTTTTACTTAAATCTATTTTTGAAATTGAAATATATTTCAAAAATAAAAATATTAAATTGTGTTCTTACGAATTTCTATTCTAAATCAGTTTCAAAGAACAGAAAAATAAAAAAATCAAGAAATAAAAATATTGTCATACACGCCCAAAATAAACAATCTCGATGCAACTTAATCTTGTCCGGTCATACTCATTTCTTGAATATCTTTTCGGTTTTCCCTTTGGGAAAAGCTGAAGAAAAGCTGCAAGAGTTCGAAGGGGAGGACCACTTTGACTCTGTGGGGAAAAGAATTGCAGGACACCCCACGTGGCTAGCGAAAGCCATGCGTTCATGCATGTGTACTCTCTTTCGATGGTCATAAATACTTTTGTCGCGTAAAAGAAATTAATGAATAATAATAATAATAATAATAATAATAATAATAATAATAATAATAGCAGTTCGGAAAAAAGATAAATTCGAGGAGCAAAAAGTTGTGCTGTGGAGATCGAATTTCGGAATCCACGCATGTGCCTTCCCACCGACAGTGACACGTGGTCGGGGAAAAAGAACGTAGGTTTCGTCAACAATTCGGCGGATAATATTTCGTGAAATTGTAATGTAGCATTTTTGTTTAAGCGCCTAGGAAAAAAGGGACAAAATTGATATAGTCATGCCTATGGTAATGTACAGATAATCACTGGTCACCTGCTCAAGGTCATAGTGGGATTAGGTAAGCAAGATACTTCCAAGTAATTATTAACGTGTGTGTGTATTTATATGTCTGATTAGGGCATGCTGAGAAATTCTTAGCTAGATGCCATTTGTTTGTTCTTTGGCCAGCTCCATCCCAACAAAGAGATTCCTATGACCAAACTCATACATACGTGGAGATCCCTATACATAGAGATACTAGCATACCTTGCGTGTAGCAAAATTTGAAATTGCGAATTTAATTACGTCCTCTGAAATAATCGATAGGGTTTTCATTGAGTCAATTAAAGTTCTGGAGTTTTTGAAATTCATCAAGATACACAAATCAGCTTCGAATTTTTGGAACCAAAGGATATTTTCTTACATAGTTCATCATTCTGGAAAATTCTTTGGGTAAATAACACAAAAAATCCTAAATTGTACTCGTTATGATGTAAATACCCCACTTTTTTTTTTGTTAAAGTTAATTTTTTTTTTGGTAAAGATACCCCACTTTTTTTTGTGTCGCAAAAAATCCCTAAATTTGTCTCATGTGATATAAATACCCTAACCCCTTCTATATCATGAAAAAACCCAAACTTATACATACGTGACATGCATACCATTTATTTTAGTTTTATTCAAGCTATATTTATCACTCTAATAAAAGTTCGGTTTTTTTAATAATTTGCATCACAATGGGTAAATTTAGGGTTTTTAGTGACAAAAAAATAAGTTCCGAGTATTTGTGTAACAATGACCATAATTTGGGATTTTTGTGATATTAATCCGAATTCTTAACATAACTTTTTTTGAAACACTCTATATCATTCCACTAACTTAAGCTAAGATCATGTTTATGCTACGTAGCCGGTTTGGACTTAAATACAAGCATATTTCCTTTCACCCTAACATTGATCTAATTTTGATCAGAAGTTTGTTTCATTGAAAGTTATTTATTTATCTTTTCTTTGGCGTTTGATGTTGGAAAATTAGTTGGTCTACGAATATCACTTTCCATGAAAAAGCCACACTCGCAAAATGAGTGAAATGATTTCGGGTCTTGAAATTGGAGAACATTTTTCTACACTTCTCATCAATGAAAAGGCCAATTTCATCATCATCATCATCGAATTACGTATGGACACTATTTACATCATCGACCACCACCGTCGATCACAAAACAGAACCGAATCGCCACCGCTGTCGTCGAACCCTCCTTCTTCAGTCATTCTCGGCCACAGAGTAGCCCTTATTTTTTCACTAGAGCAAGCCCTTGGGGATGTTTGATCGTCGCGTGCCGGCGAAAAGGAAACTGAGAACAATTAAGGCTGTTTCCGATGAGCGCACTCGAATGTTGTTCCCACATGGAAAGAACTCTTCTTTGTGCCAGAATTTTATCGTATTATAAAGTAGTTGAATTAAATACGAGAAAGGCAGCACCAAATGCCAAATATGTGGTTGGAGTCGCCCCCTTTTGACTACTATTAATTTGTGTGTGTGTGTGTGTGTGTGATTATTTGACTATTAATATCTTTACTCTTCGTCCTTTTATGGCTGAATGTTGGCGAAGAATCCAATCTAGCATGTGATGATAGGAATTTTTAAACGACACGTATCGAGGAATTGTCCATTTTGTATTTACCGCTCCCACATATCCAGCTGTTCTAAGGTTAACGATAGCGACCAGATTAGTTGACGCCGATGGAATAAACATCTTTATTTTTGTTTCATGCAATAATTGGTTCAATGCAAAGGGAGGCAAAAGAAAGAGAGAGAGAGAGAGAGAGAGAGAGAGAGAGAGAGAGAGAGAGAGAGAGAGAGCAAAGACGAAACTGAACCATCACGTAACGTTATGTTTTTCTCTTTTATATGTCATAAAGGTAAGGGAAGTCATAAAGATAAGGGAAGACGAAAATAACATAATGGGAGACACTGTATGTTGAGAAAACTTGCCAATATGTTTTTGAAGATTGATAAGGCCTTCTATAGATGTTTAATGGCTCTAACGATAAGATTTCCGGGTGATATTCTCTTTGTTCTGAATGTTAACAGACTTAGAAAATCATACTAAGAGACCCGCTCGTCTTATCAAAAAGTTCTAAATATCATCAAACCTAGAGACTTATGAAGGCATTCTAATTATCTATGTTCAAGACATGGTTGAATTATGTCAAATTGAGTTATATGAGGACAACAGTAGAGCTTGCATGAGTATTGTCAAGATGACATACCTCTTCAAACGTTACACAAAGTATTTTCAGATGATTAAGATATTTAGAATCAGATTATATGAAGCGCAACGGTTAGTAATTTGTTTCGAATTTCTTTCTAAAAATATATTGATTGTCTAGAATTGTTAAATATTAATGTAATTATTCCATACTAAGGACTTGTGATCCAATTGACAATCTTGTGGAGATGAGATGTTCTTTCATGACGAGGAACCCTACTTATGGAAACCCAACCTTTGTTATATGGGTAGCAGAATCAAGAGAAACTTTAATCTAGTCATTCAAACAATAATTAGATCTTCTTATATCATTTAGGTCAGACGGGTTAATTGGATGAATGATTATCAAAGTATTGTCCAACGGTCGGTTTGGAAACCGAGGAGTATAAAAGGAGATCCAAAGTTCAAAGAGAGCTTTGATATTTCATACTTGTCTTTATAAGCTGAAATTGCAATTATTTGAGATGTGTGAATAGTGTCATAGTGTGTGCTTTGTGAATAAGCATTACCAACTTTGGACAGAAGCTATTGGATATAAGCGGCACACCTTGACTATAACCTCTAATTGATTCTCTAGTGAAATCCAACTCATAAGCTATTAACATGAGAGAGTGGACATAGGGTTACTACAAGTCGAACTACTATAACTATTATGTGCAATATTTTCTATCACTTAACCTCTCTTTTATTTTGTTTGATAGTTTATTGCCCACAAGAAGATTTGATCACTGCAAAGTTTTTCTTCATACCTTGTTCTTTTGTGATATTTAACTCGGTTGCTTAAAATTTCACTTTAATTGTGTATAATCACCTATTCATTCCCTCTATAGGTGATGGTGCTAGTCTCCAACACCGTGAAGTATTATTATGTTTTAAAGTACATAAAAGATCATCCATACAATCAAGAAAGGACCAAGGGAGTGTTCTAGCTCAAAAGCTTGCGAGTTGCAACAATGTAAAGCAAAATACATTTGGAAAATGAAGATCGCTATTTGAGAAGTTGAGGATTTATGTACATTTTTATCCGGGCACAGTCCAATAGTTTTTATTTTAGATATAAATCATCTAACTGAAGGAGAGATCGCGCTTTTTTAATTCATAGTATCAATTGAAGTTATACTAAAGATCAGTACATTTGTAACTTTATCTACATGAAAATTGAAAAGGATAAGGGATCTTAGGATAACTCATAGCAACTTTAATATGAGGCACAAGGGCTTATGGGACAGGCCATAAGGAGAGCTTCCTATGTTGCTACCAGGTCGAGTAGCTCACTTTTCTGATTGGCCCATAAACAGGACTAAACACTTTTTGTATGTGATATAAACATCTGTTTATTTTAGAGGGTATCAAAACCTTTCATCCTGACTTATTTGTATCAATATATACAAATTGTTCTGTCTGTGTTTATCGGGTGAGGCTCCATAGGAGGCGAGCATGGCCCCTAAAATGATATATAGTGCGTTGCGAATAGGACATATGGTAGCTCGCATCTAGATCAAGCATGTAATGAACCCTTATAGCCAACTCTCTTGGACACAAAAAATTAACTATGTTCTGTCCACAATTTACTGATGTGAATTGTTCTTTACTCAAAATTTCATTCAAAAGCCAGCTAGATGTTCGATTCAATTATAATTATTGTTATAGCATCCATAAAATCAACATCCATATATCTAAAAGCTAAATTTGTATAGTTATGTTTTCACTGTTACTATTAAGTAAAATCTTAATTTTCTTTGTCGGTGCGGTTAAAAATTTATGCTTTTTGTCATGATTTTTCGAATTCATCAAATTGTGTGACACGTAACCTAATCAAATCAAGGCCCTAAGGAGGAATTTTGATCCAACTCTCTCTACTCTCCCGTCATAGATATCAGGCGCCACATCAGCTTCGATTGTCATGTCAGCAACTACTCCGTCAACAATGCCACGTCAAGCATTAATGAACTGAGAGATGGAAATGACCACATCAGACAAATCGAGTCAGTTCTCGAGTATTTGTTTTCTCACCATTACGATTTGTATTGAGATTAGAGTGGTGCAAGATCAGGTGTGCACGCAAAATGGGATTCCCGCCATGTGTGTTTGGTCGGAGCGACCGGGCAACTTCGTCGCTGTTCAGCTTCTTGGATTCTTCTTGAGCTTTTTGGGCGACAAAAACATCGGGAGATCGATGATGAAGGGGACTTCAATCTTCTGATAAGAGGAAGCATCGTGGAAGTTTCTCTGGTTTTGGAACCTTGCACCGTCAGTTGCAAGTTGCAACAACTTTCAGGGGACTCGATCGATCCCAGATCCTCCACGCGTTGTTCTAATCTATTGCTTTTACCACTGGCAAAAACCTTGTGTGTATCTACACCAAGGATGTAATCTTTTATGTACCCACTAAACTCTAATGTACTTTATCCTCAAAGGGATTGCTCAAGTCCTAAGCATATCTTCCCCTATGCTCAGGGTTTAAATGAGTCCAAATCGCCACACGTGCATTCTCTCAATGCAACCCCAATATCGAACACGCATTTATGGCTCCAGTAATGACTCGGCATGTGTGAGAATGAAAAGAGAGTTGCTACATCCAGTTAAGATCAATCAGGTGCTCAAAGATAGACTTGAACACTTCATTAATATAAATAAGTGGGTGATATAATTTCATCGTGTTAAATAAGCTTCGAAATACAGACAACTTACATTTAGTAGGGTCGGCGTGGATTAAACGTTTACACTAAGGTGTGTACGAAACAAAAGATAACCAGACTAAAATCAGATAATGTGATACGAAGGGCATCCACCTTTTCCCAAGGGAGAATCTGCAAGGAAAGTTCCTCTCGCCTATATTTTTAAATTTTGCCAAGTTTTCAAGCTAAAGCAATGTGACGGCCTCTCTTTAAAAAGGAACTAATCGCCACTCATTCCATTCATCACGTATGCTCGAGGGAGACCACAACGCAGAGAAACTTTTTAAGGAGGATCAGAAGCTGAAGAGGGACGACCAAGCTCTTAGAGAGAAGATGATGACGGGTGCAAAGATGGAGATTGAGGAAGTGATGGGCGGCTGCGAAGCACTGCCTCTCCTCTCGCTGAACCACGTCTCATTGATGTGCCGGTCTGTGTGCGAGTCGGTGAGGTTCTACGAGGACGTTCTCGGCTTCGTCCTCATCAAACGCCCTTCTTCTTTCGACTTCAATGGAGCTTGGTCCGTCTCTCTCTCTCTCTCTCTCTCTCTCTCTCTCTCTCTCTCTCTCTCTCTCGTTATTGATATGAAAGACATGATTTCACTTTTGCATTGTGCCATGCCTGCATGAGCATGATCCTCGCTCTTTCTGCGTTCGATATGCAGGTTATACAACTATGGAATAGGGATACACTTGATTGAGAACCCATCAATTGAGGAAAACGACGCCATTGACGAGCCACGTCCAATCAACCCCAAGGATAACCATATGTCTTTCCAAGTAAGTTTGATGCAGCATACGTCTCCATTAACAGGGAGAACTGTAAGGCACGATTGAATTTGAGTTACTAGTCCTAGTTGTTCAATTGTTAAAAGGATTTGTTTCAAAAGAAATCTTAAAACAAGACGAGAATTTGTGGTCTTTCGTTGCATTCGTTGATCTAATAAGCATCGTTTGGCCTTCTTTACACAGTGCACGGACGTAGGGCTAGTGAAGAGGAGACTACAAGAGATGGGAATGAGGTACGTGACAGCAGTGGTGGAGGAAGCGGGGGTGAAGGTGGACCAAGTCTTCTTCCACGACCCCGACGGGTACATGATCGAGATCTGCAACTGCGACAACATCCCGATCCTCCCCATCTCCTCTTGCCCGTTCAAGCCCAAGCTCGGGAGCTTCAACAAAGCGCCCGTGAGCAACTGCGGGTTCATGGAGACCATGATGATGGAGAGCCTCAGCATGGACATCATGAACTTCTCCTTCTGAGAGCTCAAGTTTCAATCCACAAGAAAAAGATCATTGATGCTGGATGAAGAAGCAGCAGCAAACTCAACATGTTTTTCTTTTGATAATTTGTGTGAAATTAAGTACTTTGTCATGTTGTTTTCAAGGTTTGTAATACTAAAGGACCTAAACACGTATGAGTGTCATAAATTGTTTGTCGAAGGGTTCAAGGTGATTAATTATCACGTGTTCCTCTTTTACTATATGTTGAAAAAAAAAATATGAGTGATTACTATTTATTCTAAACTATGCAATTCCAAGAGGGGATAAAATGGTTTTTCATATGTTAATGAGAGAATCTGATAAAAAGGGTCTCTTTGCTCAATAAATACATGGTTATCATTTTGCCTATCAAGTATCTCCATTTCTCTGGACTTGCAGTTCCTGGGATGTTTATTTTGCAAAAAACTTCTTGACGGAGGAAAATGTTCTCTGTCAAAATCAATTTTAAGTAGAATGGCTGGTTTTTAGTTGTTCAGTAATTTACTCGAAGATATTTTTAGATCTTATATTAAAAAAATTATCCTCTCCATCATAATTGTATTTTATTCAAAATAGAAGATACTAAGATGATATCAAATTGCTTGTCTAAGATATTAATTATACGACATGAAATATAAAGTTTATGTTTTTAATATCAAAATAAAGAAAGCTAAAAAAGGATCCCAAAAAAAAATGCAAATAATTAACAAATTTAATTTCTCAGGGCTCATAAAACTTCCCGTCAAAATCGTTCTCCATCCCATAAAACATTAATAAATAAAGCAATCAAAGAATGATACCAGAGAAAGTATTTAAATAGAAGATACGAAAGACCGGCGAAGACCAGGCTAGAGAGAACATAGGTTGAAACTTTATGCGAACATGCGCGTGAAAAGGAGTTACAACGATTTCTTCCTTTTAAATTGGAAAAATCATTTTCCTCATTTTTAAGTATGATTTTTTTTTTACCGTAAAACCTTTTTCTTTGATTATCCATTTCCAGTAAGCCAAACATGTGAAAGTTTGGAAAACCAATTCATGAAAATGTCTTTCATAAAACAAACATGCCTCTGGTAACTTTTCAATTTACCCAAATGTTTTATTATATTGTTCCCTGCGCAATGTATGGGGTTAAGATTCTTTTAAACTTCATTTGTTTAGCAGAAAATGAATAATTTGGAAAATATTCAAAAAGTCAATAAAGAAAATTTTTTATGTCGACAACAATTCATATCTACACATTTTCATTGATGATGAAAATATTTTCTTTTATTCATTTTTATAAGTAATACGAGCGATTATTTTTAGGAAAATAATCTTCAAATCATTCATTTTCCGCAAAAACATTGCCATAATTAAAAACTGACAACTAGAAGACTCCTTCTTTTACCCTTCTATTTAAGAATGAAAAACTTCATTGGATCAAAAAGGCATTTGAATATCATAAGGTCTAACAAAAAAAAAAAGATTTTATAAAAGGAGACACAAATTTGAAGTTTTATTTCTTACAGAAAAATTTTTACAAAGATAAATTTTAGCATATGATGGGGGAAAATTTGTTCAAAAAGTCCCAAACCTATTTGCACTTTTAGAAATTTCACTTTAAAAATTTTAATTTTGCCAATTAAGTCATAAACATTTTTAAATTTTGTCAATTGAGTCCATTTAGTCAATTTTAACAAAAAATTCATAGACATGCAGTCCAATGGCGGCTGTTCTACATGGCTTAGCCAACACCGATGTAGACAAATTTAAATACTTTTTAAATTTTTTTGAACTTTGTAATACTTTTTATTAATTTGTTCATGTTTTTCATTTTCTTTTCTTTTATTTCTTTTTTATTTCTTTTTTGGTTGAAACCTTTGATGGCCATGGATTTGTCAAATGAGTGAGTCAAGTCGATTTAGGTCGGGTCATAAATAATCCGATTCAAATCGACTGTTTAACCCATTTATGACCCATTTGTCATAATGCAAAATTCTTGACTCATACTCGACTTAACCCATTCGCAATCAATACCCGACTTATTTAGCTAAACTTAAAAAAACTTATTTTTTATTATTTTTTAAATGGTATTGCTAAAACACTTTCATGCAATAGAAATCTAATGGAAAATTTATATATATATATATATATATATATATATATTAAAATAAGCATTCGTTTGTTTCTTGAAAAAAATTCAAAAAGTATTTTTCAGGAAAATTAAATATTTTTTTTGTTTTTTGCCTAAAATCTGAAAATAAATTATAAAATATTTCCCGTTGTTTGGTATGAAAAATATGATTAAATTTTCCTTCATGACTCAATTTTTTTTATTTTTTATTTTTTATTTTTTAAAAAATCAATTTATAATTATTTTCTTATTTTAAAAAATTCAAAATTTTAATTATTCTTTATTTTTAAAAATATAATTTTTTCTTTTTTCTTTTTTTCTTTTTCTCTTCTCTTTTTCTTTTTTTTTCTTTTTGCTTCTTTTTCAATCGCTTATTAGCCATGACAACGGCCAACAACCAATTAAAGCAAGCTCGAGGCTTGCCAAACATTGACAAAGCTCGAGTTTTCCCAAATTGGGGATGCTCGAGCCTCACCAAATCAAGCGAGCTTGAGTCTTGCCAAACACTAGCGAGGCCCCCTCGCTAGATCGATGAGTTCGAGTCTTGCCGGTTGTCGGTGACCTCAAGCTCACCTAAGACCAATGAGCTCAAGCCTCAGTTGGTCGATCGTTGATCGTCATCGTGCCGACCACTAGCTAAGGAAGGTAGAAGAAGAAAAGAAAAAAAAAAGGAAAAGGAAATATAAAAAATAATTATAATTTTGAATTTTATAAAAAAATATTTTTATAAGGCTTAATAGGAAAAGAGAAAAGTGTGAGCCTTCGATTGAAAATGAGTTCTAAGTCCAACCTATTTAAGACCCATTTGTTTCAGCCTTTCAATTTTTAAACCCATTTAAGTGGTATTTTCAAGATGTGAATGACCCATATTTAACTCGTTTATGTTTTAAATAATATGGATTTAAGACCTAATTTGATAGGTCTAATAGGCCACTAGGCAACTCAACTCCAAACCTTAAGTGGGTTCGTTATTGATGAAGTGAAGGAGAACTTGATGACAACCTTGAGGACAGCTTGACCCCAATCACCATGCTCAAGCTTTTCTTGCAACACTTAGATAACAACACTCTAGGCGCTGCAAGGAAAACAATAGCCCGTTGACATTTCAATTTTATCAACTAAGTCCTAAACCTTTTCATTTTTTGCTAGTTAAGTCTATCTGGCCAATTTTGGTTAACATAGCACTTTTTAAAAAATATTTGATGATTTTCCAAAAAAATATTTAATGATAATTTAATAATTTTTTGAATTTTTATGCTTTTTTCCTTTTTTTTCCTTTTACTATTCTTATTTTTTGTTTAAGATTTTGGAGAAGGTCAACGAGGGTGGCTAGCCGACCCTTGCCAACCCTAGGCGAGGGTCAATCTACCCTTGACTATCACCGACCCTAACTCAAAAACATTAAAAAAAAAAGTAAAAAAATCATGAAAAAATGTAAATTTTTATTAAAATATTACCAAAAATTGCCATGTCAGCACTAGTCGTCCACATTAGCAATTGCCAGTCAAAATTGGCTGAATGGACTTAATTGGCAAAATATAAAAAAATGTTCATGACTCTATTAGCAAAATTGAAAAGTTTATGATTGAATTGATAAAAGTACAATAAGTTTAAAACTTTTTGAACAATTTTCCCTTACCAATCTCTAGCTCTTGACCTTTAAGGTGATTGAAGAAGCCAAGCTTGCAGAAGAAGCCCAAGCCAACCGAGGGTGATGGCCGCGATCCTCACTAGATTTGGCAAGGGCTCGAGCTATAGGGCTTGTAACACACTCATTGTCCTTAGCAAGGGTCGTGATCCCTCGCCCGTGGCTAGTGAAGGCTTCATGACCCCCAATCGAAGGTAACAAACCCTTTCAACAAAAAAAAAAAAAAAGGAAAAAAGGAAATTGACCAGATGGACTTAATTGACAAATTGTTAAAAATTTTAGGACTTAATTGACAAAATTAAAAGGTTTATGATTGAATTGGCGAAAGTGTAAAAGGTGTAGGACTTTTGGATAATTTTCATGTTTGTGAATTAATATCACAAAATATCCCAAACGGATAAACATATGACAAATATACCTAAATTAATCAATAAAAACTACATGTCATATAGGGTGCACGTCAAAATAATTTAATTAAGAAATTGCATATCACCTTAGAATAATTGCATTTAGAGTAATTGCATTACATTCATCACATATAGGATAGTTTTCGTGAAAGAGAAAACCCTAAACAAATTTGAGTGGAATTGTGTGATAATTGGAAACTATATTTAGGTCGAATATGTGTTTTTCTAATAAATATTGCAGATGCTTATGTTACTTTGAGGTAAGTAAATTCACCAATTTTCCTTGCAATTCATGTACCATTTTGGATTATTGACTGTAAAATTAATGTTTGCACATCCACATGATAATCTTAAAAATTAGTTGATGGCTTAAATTCAATTCAAACTGCCTACAAAATATTTTTTTTTTAAATAAAAGAGAAAACGTGCCAAAATAGTGTTAAAGTAATATATCGTAGTCAAGTCCTCGAATCCATAATTTCTTGTTCGTAGATGTAAAGTAATTCTTCTAATACTTTACTTGAGTTTTTAATCACTTATCAAAAAATAGATCAGTGGTAACTTTTAATTGAAAGGATTTTGTATGTTAATAACTTGAACCTAGTATGGGTCTAAGCTTACTAATCCACTAGTCATATCCTAGGTGGGATACTCGAGGTAAGGTCACAACAAATACGAGACCTTAGTTGAACTTAATTTGATGATTTTAAAACTTTATTTTAGACAAGATGAATTTTAAGCCCTCATTTAAAACTTTTCATAAGTTTTTTTAGGGTAAAAAAGGCTATTGGCCAAATTTCATTGATGGAAGTAGCATTTCGAAAATGCTAAAAACTCAAGATAGCTAGGGATTTGCTTTGGGCTCTTTAGCTTTGCCAAGACGAACATTTGGTCGAATAGGTCTCAAAAAGATTTACCTTAATAGGCTTTGGAGGCCTAAAACCCATTAAGAAAGCTGAATCAAATGTAGTCTTTGAACTTGTATTTGAAATTTTTAGCCTTACATGGTAAATTATTTGCCTAATATCTTAACAAACCTCCAACTTTAGGTTAGATCCTAATTCTACCCTTAAAAGCTCAACTTTAGATTTAGTCTCAATTTTACCATAAACTATTTTTATCTCATAAAAAACCACTAATTTTTACTTCAATTCCAAATGTGTCTCGTTAATTTTCTATCCAAAATTTCTCTTGACAATTAAGAGATGAAAAACTCCCAGTGTGAAAAGTTCGAGCATCCCGAGCCAAGTGCCTCGAGTGCCAGAAATGAAAAACTCCCAAGTACTGAAGATTGAAGACTGAACGCAAAACGAAGATCCCATAGCAAGATGGAAGGAAGACTTACTTAAGAATTAGAGCAATTAAAGAAAATCAACCATAATTGCTTTAAGTTTTACCCAAATTTCATATTTAATGAAACGTTGTCTAGGCTGATATGGAAATTCGTCTCTAAAGGGTACATCTTCGATATGAAATTTTGGAAAAAAAAAACTAGAGTAATGAAATGGAAATGTTTGGATGATTAACGAGATGGATATGAGATTCAAGAAAAATTAAGAATTTTTTTATATAAAAAAATTAGGGTAAAATTAAAACTATATTTAAAGTTGGCGATTTTTTATGAGATAAAAAAGTTAATGGTAGAATCGGGATTGGATCAAAAGTTCTTCTTTCTCATGAGACGGAAAAATCTTTTGGATAGATTTGGGCCTAAAGTTTTTTTTTTTTTTGATAAGTGCATTAAAAGTCCTAAAACTTATCATGAAAATGTAATTGCTTCATTAAACTTTTAAAAGTGTAATTAAGTCCTAAAACTTGTCACAAAAGTTCAATCAAGTTCTAAAATTTTAAAAATATTCAATAAAGTTCTAAAACTTGTCTCAAAAGTACAATCAAATTCTAAAACATTCAAAATATGCAATCAATGGAATGACTTAGATTAAATCACTTTGACAAATTTTAAGACTTGATTGTAATTTTTAAAATATTTATAACTTAATTATACTTTATGACAAGATTTATGACTTGATTGTATTTTTTGAAATTTTTAAAATTTAATTACATTTTCATGATAAATTTTAGTACTTCCAAAGTACTTATCTTTTTATTTTATTTTATTTTATAAGTTAGAGTCCAGGTACGTCGAAGCTTCAAAAAAATGATATTTTTATCCGATTATCATCTGGCAAGACAACGAAGAAAAGCCAACCTTTCCTCCGCAAAACCGATTCTTTGAAGAGGAGGAAGAAGAAGGAGGAGGAGAAGCAGAAGCGACTTCCATGGGGACTACGATGAGCCCGATCTCGATGCTGACTCCTCTCTTCTTGTCGATGCTCGTGTCTCTGTGCCATGGCTACGTGAAGGACCGAACTTTGCTTCACCAATCTTCCAGCAACGACGTTGGATATTACTTGACCAAGGATGAGCTCTGGTTCAACCAAACCCTCGATCACTTCTCTCCATATGTACTCTCTCTCTCTCTCTCTCTCTCTCTCTCTCTCTGCGTGGACGATGTTGGTTTTTGGTTTCGCTCGATTCCATGTGGATTGGCGTGTAATTGGTCGCTTGATGTTTGGTGGTTGGTGTCCTTGGGGATGAGTTGCTTGAGATGCAAACCCATCAGTTTTTTTCTCTATTACTGCTTCCCTTTTGAAGGTTAATCCGATTGAACTTTGAACTGATTGAGTTTGGAGGACGCGATCAATTTGCTTGTGAATTGGGGTAACGATTGATTGGATACTTTGAATTAAAAAATCTTGGCCTCGCAAAATTGTGCATATTGTTTAATTACATCCGCCTATTTTATTGGCAACCCACTTATTATGAACTCGAACGAATTTTTATATATTTTCTCTGTCGAAATAAACGCAAGAATTCGAAGATTCCATTCCTTGAAACGAGTGATGACACCATATTGTTAGTGGCAAAATAAGTACAGAAGGCCAATAGTTGACAAAATATCTAAACTAGTGCTCTTGACCCTGTTTTGCACGGGTTTGGTGTTTAAGTATTGTTAATATTTGTTAATTGCTAAAACTCATATTGCAATTTTACAGATTCTAGTTTTGTGATCATGATAACGGATTCTACATTGTGTTTCTGGACATACACCGAAGTTGTTCCGCCCTTTTTATCTTTTAGTCTTTGAACTTTGAAGTTGAAGTTGAAGTTGAAGTTGTTATGTCATGGTTCTGATTGTGGATTGTCATGAAGCGACTCAACGTGTAATGTAGGGGTGGGAGCACTATAACTGATTTTTTTATAGTGATCCTCAGAAAAGGGCATCATGCTATTGCTAACTCTTGGATATTGGATTTTCATTCTCAGGATCGTCGTCAATTTGCACAGCGCTACTATGAGTTCCTCGACTACTTCCAGCTTCCTGATGGACCAATATTTTTAAAAATCTGCGGTGAATCTGCATGTAATGGGATAGTGAATGACTACATTAGTGTAAGTGCTACTTAGCTCGGTGTTCTACTAGCTTTTGGCTAGTATAAGCATGCCAATCATCAAATCACTATAAAGCGGTTAGCATCCCACTAAGCATTATACTGGCACATTTAGAGAGAAAATTTGAAAACTAAACCCTGTTAAGGCTTTGGAATTTCATGGTTATACTAAGCTGTGATTCTTTGAAAAAATTTCCCCGTGTTAATTCATGCAGGTTTTGGCAAAGAAGTTTGGAGCTGCTGTGGTTTCACTTGAGCATCGGTACTATGGGAAGAGTTCTCCTTTCAAATCATTGACCACACCAAATCTAAAATACTTATCATCTAAACAGGCACTCTTTGACTTGGCTTCCTTTCGTCAATTTTACCAGGCAAGTTTTCGAATCTGTTAACCATGTCATTGACTATGAATGACAATGGTGAGAGAAGTTTCATGAAGAAACCTTGATTTTCACAAAAGAGATGGCCTGAAACTCGGAAAAATCATCAATGAAGTAATCTTGTTACTAGTCAAAACTAGGATTATTTTTATCTATGACTGGGATGTGTCAAAGTGTCCTTTTTTTCACTTACGAAAAGATGTTGATACAGAGCTGACTGAAAATTTAGCACATGGGGGAAGAAATTGATTTAGGTATCATTTGCATGCTGTGCACATGACATGAGAGCGATCGCTCTGAGCGATTGGATGACCTGCCTTTGTTTTTGTCTGATTGAAGTGTCGGCTCTGATGAATATTACTGCATTTGGAAAATGAGAGTTGCAAGTGATGCTTGACCTTGAAAGTTTTGATTGCACAAAAAGTTAGTTTGTTGTTTTAGGAGGGCTTACTTTTCACGCGTTATCGATTGATGCAGTTTTTTTAAATGATTAAATATGGCTAAGTCGTGCTAGATTCTTTTGAATGAAACTTTTAGCATTTCCTCTAGAAAGTCGTTACTTCTGTGTGTTGAAGTGAGTCTCCCTTTCACATGATGTCTGCTAGCGGTCTGACTAGTTAGTTGCTTTTACACTATGTGCAGGATTCAGTAAATCTGAAGCTCAATAGAACAGATGCCGGAAACCCCTGGTTTGTTTTTGGCATTTCATATCCTGGAGCTCTCAGTGCATGGTTTCGTCTTAAGTTCCCTCATTTGACATGTGGAAGTCTTGCAAGTTCTGCCGTTGTTCAAGCTGTGTATGATTTCCCTGAATTTGACAGGCAGGTAAGGACAATCTTGATTGCCAGTATTGTCCATTTTTACTTGCCAGAAGGCCAAGAAGTTGGGGATTATGATTATATTGTGAGGTGCATTTTGATGTTTGGCTGCTGTCAGTTGATCTGTATTGAGAAATACCTGGAAATATTCTCCAACTAAATAAAACTTTCTACTGTTGTTTCCAACTTTAGATTGGTGTTTCAGCTGGAGCAGAATGTAAGGCTGCATTGCAGGAAGTAAATCAACTTGTGGAGCAACAGCTTCAGTCAAATGGAAAGGCATTGAAGGAGTTGTTTGGTGCTGTTGAGGTTCGAATTCCTCTTTCCTTAGCGTGGTGTGTATGTCTTCAGAAATATGTTTAGCTGTTGTGCAATGTAGAATCCTTTTTTATCCCTCTTCTTTTTGAAAGTAATCTTTCTCATACTTTGCAGCTTGAGATCGATGGTGACTTCTTGTATTTTCTGGCGGATGCTGCTGTTACAGCTGTAAGCATATCGTTTTTCATTTGTGTTTGTTTTGTTACTTTACGAGGTAATAATATTAAAGATTTCATCCTCCACAGTTCCAATATGGAAATCCTGATAAATTGTGCTTCCCTCTTATTCAAGCTAAGAAGGATGGGGAGGATTTGGTGGTAAGAAACTTTTTCCTGCCTTGAACTCATTCTTTTTTTGTATTCTAGAGCTTTTATGGAAGTAAATGTTCAAGGTGTCTGTAACTCTTAAAATGTTTCCTCCAATTGATAGTGCAACGGCAAATAGTATATAATTTTACTATCTTAGCCAAATAGAATAGCATAGTTGAAAGCTTTTGGGAGATTTTTTTTTGGGTTGAGATGATTTAGATAGATCAAAGGCATGGTTATCATTCATGCTTGCTTGAAGAGTTTCCTTGAGGCAATGAAATTTCTCTACATATATATTATTCCCTGGACAGTATGATGTTTGCCATTACTTCTATGCCATTTACAAAATGAATCTTCTAGCAACACATATCCATTAGACATTTATGAGTCTTTTGTGTCTTATGATGCTTCTTGTACAGGTGCAATAATTTATCATAGTCAATAATTAATCTACTTTATTTAAATAGCTGTCATCATTCGCCTACAAATTGTTTTCTGTGGAGTAGCTGTACAAACAGATTTTCAGTATTATTGTGATGCAAGCTTTATCTGAGTGAACCTGGGACGCCTAAAACAAATTGAGGGCATGCTCTTCCGTTTTCGCTTCTGTTCTGAGTTTATTTGGTCAAATTGAAATGTTTATGCAGGTTGCATATGCCAAATATGTTAAAGACAATTATGCAGATAGCGTTAGTTATAATCAAAAGCACTTGAAGAACACAGATCTTAATGGAGACAGGAGCGATCGGTTGTGGTGGTTCCAAGTTTGCACTGAAGTTGCGTACTTTCAGGTGGCCCCCTCCAATGACAGTGTCCGCTCGTCAAAAGTTGACACAAGGTGCTCTCATCTTCATACTCTTCATTCCTTGTTTCATTAGTTTTCTGTGTGTAATCTTATACCCAAGTCTATATTTCTTGTGTTGCGACAGATACCATTTAGATCTTTGCAAGAACGTGTTTGGCCAGGGAATATATCCTGACGTTGACGCAACAAATTTATACTATGGAGGCACAAGAATAGCAGGTCTGAGCACTAATCTTTCTAGTTTGGCTTGTTAGTGTTTTGTTATCCATGCATCTAAGAATCATATGGATTTTCTCTCCAGAATTGACTGGACATTTCTGTGGTTGTTGATGCTCCTTTAATCAAAATGTTCCATTTTTTTTTTTTTTTTGTTTGCCTCTAGGAGATTTGGTTTTCCTGGCTGGCAATTTCTGAGCTTATCTTTTTCATGAAAAGCCAAGCAACAAATAATATCAGACACTTGAATCTGGAACACGCAATTACAAAAGCCCAGATGGATGGAACTGTTTAATATATTGAAGAGTTTCATGCAGTATCTGTTCCCTGTTGTCTGGGACTCTTTTAAGTAAACTGATTACAACTGATGATCGAGCTGAGACTACTGTATTTGTAATTAGCGTTCTTCAATTTATGCTTGCGATCCTATTTGTTGGAGTCTTTCTGCATAAATTGATGGGCATCGACGAAAAGTCATATTAAGGGCTGAAAATGAATCTGGTTATATAATGGTGACAATAGACAGAATGAAGTATATTAGTGCATGACATATTATGAGCATATTCTGGAATCAGCAGATAGCTTTTTCATCAAAGTTATCTTTTTGTGAGCCCCAAAAGCTAAAGCTGTCAAGAAACAGGCTTATAATGTATATCTAGCATGCTCTTTCTGTACTCCACCTCGAGTGTGAGGCCTTACACATCCACGAGATAACTAGGGAGCAGACAAATATACATAATGAATGTAGGAGAGTGCCAAGATTCAAACTCTTGATTGTGCTCTAATAATATCTTAGCCTCGGGCGACAGTTTTTCCTATAAGTGGAAGCTGTCAGGAAATAGGCACACATTTTATATACAATATACTTCTATCAAAAAGAAACTTGTGTGCTTCCTTTTGACACTAAGGTGTAACTTTGCCAGGCTCAAAGATAATTTTCACAAACGGCTCTCAAGATCCATGGCGGCATGCTTCAAAACAGACCTCTTCACCAGATAGTAAGTTCCCATGATTTCAGATGACCAATTTACCAGTTTTTGTTAGCCACTGGTTTCAATCAGTGAAGAGTAGAAAATGATTTCAGACAGTCTGTGGTTTCAAGCTAGCAACATGCTTGACACACACATTCCATAAGATGATGGCATAAAAAACTTCCCAATGCATTTTGATATTAATCTTTCTCTTGCTCAAATATCAATAGTATTCATAGTTGTTTACGTGGACAACAATTTATGGTGTCGTGCTGTTAGACTGAACGATGGTGAAGAATTGCCTTGTGTGTCAGTGTCTTTGGTTAAGAATATTAAATAAAGTCTCTATAAACTGCCAGAGATCTTTCTGCGTAGTTCTTCTTATGTCTAGTACATCCGCAGTTACATGTTCATATAGGGTTCCATTGCTTATGCTTTTTCGACCTCTCTCTGTCACTCTCTTTCATGCTGAAAATACTGTTGAATTTTGAATGTTGTCAGTGCCTTCCTATCTCATCTCCTGTCATAATTGCGGCCATGGAACTGATATGCGAGGGTGCCCACAGTCTCCTCTGAGCCTTGAAGGTATGGGCGGATTGGATCTACTAAAATGCTGCATTAAGTTACTAAATATTCATGGTTGTGACTACTGTATGCTGGTAAATTGGGAGACTTGCATTTTCCAGTGGGGTGAATCGCAGCAGAACTGAATGCCATCACTCTGGAAAATGGAAATTGCATTTTGATTCTTGCACGAATAACTTGCTGATATCGCCACGTGCCACGCCTATTTTCTTCTCATTTTGGCTCTTCTTCTGCTGGTCCTGACGGTTTCCTGATCTGATTATTTTCTTTAATAAACTCATGATCCCCCCCCCCCTATGAAGACGAAATTTGAAATGAAAAATACAAAGCAAGTGTTTGCTGTATCCTGATATTAGAAGAGATGAGAAGGAGAAGATGAAAATGAAGTGCTGCACTAAGTGAATTATTTTCAAAAAAGAAATAATATAGAACTGTTGAACAGGTAGTCCTAGTCTTGAGAATAGTGTTTGTGCAGTTGACTTTCTCCTCCTGGTGTGGCAACCGAGCAATGATTAGTGAGGATTGAGCCCTTGATATCATCTCCTGCTAAAGTTTTCCCAGCCACTGGCCACTTAACTTGTGGTGGAGTTGACATTGATATTAACCTTGCCAGCTTAATTAGAATGACTTCCATTTGAATGTGTTTTTGCAGTTAGGAAAAGCAAATATCATGTGCAATTCAAATACTTTTGTCTCTAGTAAAGAAAATTTTCTAAGTTTACATAGTCCGAGTGTCATACTTCTTTCAGGCAATGCCCAGAACTGCAGCTCCCCAGATGCGGTCCACAAAGTAAGGCAACAGATCACAGAAAACATAGACTTGTGGCTGTCTGAATGCCAAAACAGTGGTAGGAGCTTTATCTGAAGTGCATGCTCATGGTGAACGTGAATTTCGGAGGTGGTTCTCTGCCTAACCGTGATATCATGATGAACTTTTCAGGAGATGCTTAATTCTAATTTATGAAGGGTACTGTAACCCTCATCCTGATCATGCGTAGTTGCACTTGTCTATCCAGGACTTGGTGTGAATTGACAATTGCAATAATTTGCCTTCGCTTCGCCCCTGTAATTGTTCTGTCAATACGACCTGTAAATATAGAATAATTACTCAATGGTAAGTCATTTTTATTATATTCCAGGTCAATCTTCTTACTTCCATCTTCCCTTCTTTAACATGTCGCCATTTGTGATGTGATGAAGTACACAGAAGTCTGCTTTCTTTGACCGTCTCTGATGCTAGTGTCTAAAACAAATCCTTTGTGCCCTATGAGGGCTAGTTTCCCGAGCTGGAGAATCTTTCAATGTGAAAGACTAGCATCAGATCAAGTTAAGAATATGGAAATACGACTCTTCTGCTCTTGTCAATTTTATTGCAGTAATGTGGATTAGCGTTCAAACTGATCGCCACTTCGTTCACTTTATAAGCATATATGTTATGGCACTTCATTAGATACGCCTGCTTGTGTATTCATGCCAACCCTGAGTCGATGGAGTGAGTCCTCCTTCACACGAAAAAGCAAATCATTCTCAGTCCCCTGCACATGCTTTGGCAAGGTTCTTTTGATCTTTGGTAGAAGATTTTAGTTGAGTGTTGCAAATACCCTGGTTATATTAGTTAATTAAAAATAACAATAATATAATCACCTAATGAGAGTTAAGGTTTTGTAAAAGCCCACGTTTGAAACTACTCAAAATTTGCAGTTTCGAAGTTTATTCGGATGAACTAAGAGTACACACACTACGAGCACCCTAACGGAGAGTTTATTTCGTGGAAATCCCTCAATATGACAGATATTAACAATGGCATATACATTGAATTTGCAATTTGATTTGCCTGATTCTTATTTGGTGTATGAATAAAATACTTCAGTAATCACTTTCAGATTGTCACATAATTTTTAACAAATATCATGAAGCTGTAACTTCCCTCGATGCATACTACAACGTCGAACATCATTGCTCGCACGACATCATGCTGCACAAAGATGAGATACAGAACGGAATGCAAAAACCGACCATAGTGAAATGGTCGCTATATTTCATTTTCACATCATTTTCCTTTTCCAAAGGATAAAACAGCCATCTCAAAACTGTTGATCCTATACCAGTGAGTTCATCGAACAGATGTTAGAAGACAAATGAACGCGGCTTGCGGCTGTCAATGGATACATGATTAAATACCATCAAGAGGCATCATTAAATTGGAGATTGAAGAAACCAAGAACGCTCATATCAGGCCACTTTCAACCAAAATTGGGGTTCTCGAAGGTCACTAAATTTCCTACTTCAGATATGTAGAAGAAACCCAGAGCAGAACGTAGGTTATAAGTGAAGTTGTCACTTCAAAACCGCGCAGTCCTTTAAACAAAGGTGGTATTATGGAGACCATCAAGAATGTCCCCAGTAGCCATGACAAAATGAAGGCACCAGCCCTGCATATGGAGACAAATCATAGAATCCAAGTCATCCATTGTAAGTATGCAACATATGGGGCAGTCAGATTGACAATAACGGATATATGAATGGGGAGGAATGAGCTATTTAACTATCAGGCCAGGATACACAAATAAAAAATAAATAAATAAAAATAGCTAGAGTGTCATCGACTGAAATCGATGAACAACACTAATAGTATGTCATCTACGTACCCATAGAGGAAAGCTTGCAGTTTGCTTTTCAGCCGATCATGTATGAAGTATATGGTAGCTATTAGGGATATGGCTACTTGAAGTGTGGGGCCTTCTTCCGTTGGAAAAAGCACGGTGAGAAGTCCAAGTACTAAAAATGTGGCAGCTGTTTTTATTATGAACTTTGAGGACGGAGTGTGAAACCTGCTCAGGACAGCCTGCACGGCGCGGGATTGAGTTACCTCTCTGACCTTTTTCTTGACATCAATTTTTGGGTTCTTCCTCTCGTAGAACTTCTGCATGATTATTTTGTCATGCGCTGATTCAATTGCATCCAAACTGGGCTTGTGTCCCCCATATTTTTGGACGAGGAAATTCCTTGCGGCTTGAATTTCATCTTCGGAGGCCTCTCTACTGATTCCAAGCCGCTTATATGGGTCCCTTACATTTATTCTAGGAAAGATGGTTGAACCTGAAAAGGCCAGTCAAACAGAATGAAGTGATGTGAAGAACAAAACAACACACTGTATCATTAATTAGCTCAACTTTTTCTTGATAAAACATCAATTTTTTTAGCCATGACAAAAATCAACTAACTCAATGTGAAAATCAGCATTTCAACGGGCAAATGGTTTTAAGTACTATAGATCCTTTCAGAATGACCTATTAGTCCTAGTGGGCTTGACATGGTGAACCACCATCATAAGCTGCATACTGCGTGGGAGTTCAATGACATGCCTATTTTCATGTTTTTATACTATAATGCCATGACTCAATAGTTCGACAGAACTCAGGAAAGGGTAAATCATTAGTATGAGGAACAAATGACCTGGAAAATGTTCCCCAACACAAATTCCACTTTGAGGAATAAAAGAATGCCAACAGGTATGAGAGCTTAAAGTAAAGATGATAGTAAAGTAGGCATATATCTTGCTTTCTTGAAGTAGCTCATTGCCTAATTCATTTTGAACAAATGAAAACAACTGTAGCAGCAACCTCTATCCAAAAGTTGAAAGCCAGATCAAATGATCAAAAATTGACCTAAAACATTAGATACAGTAAGGAACAAAAGCTTATTCATAAAATCTTCTAATCACTTTAAAGTACACCTCATTCATAAAATCTTCTACTCACTTCAAAGTACACTTCTGTTTTAACAATAGTCACCAGCTTTCACAAGCTTTTCCAAGATTGTGTTTCTAGCTATTTTGCTTCTGTCAAAATAACACCTTAATACTCCAATAGCTCTAGAACAGGAGAGAAGAAAATTCATCCAACTATTAACTTTTTGTTGACAAAAGATAAAGCATTTGATACCGGTTGGGTCACTATATGAAGCATCCATTGCAGACCTGATCAACAGAGCTTGATGTCTGCTGCAAATTTCAAAGAACTAATCCAATAAATAAGGTAAGAAAATTGCAAAGAACCGAATGGTTCATTTTCAAAAACCATGAGAGTTTCCTCAAGGGAGCAATACCTTTGTCCATGCAGGGACCTGAACTTTCCTTTAGGTCTTGCAATAGATATAAGGGCTGGGAAGTCTACAGATAAGGAATTGGCCCCTCGAGCAGGTATCAAGAAACATTTTGATGGACCAACAGTTAATCCGGAGACAGTCATCTTTGATTCAGTTTGTTAGCTATCGACAATCTGTGTGCAGAGTTCAAATTCAGAGTGCATATAATTAACAGATTCAAATATGTAACATGAGTAGCGTAGCATTTCGCTGCACTTATTAACGGTACCTAAATCACAAATACCCCATCCCCCTTCATTTAGCCATTTATACACGGACAGTCAAGAAATGGCTTTGTTACAACACTCTCAATTCATAAAGATTGTCGGTTGACATCATCCATTTATACTGATTGCACTTTATAAAAACAGTGTTGACCTGACGGCACCAAGCATGGACTTTTCTCATTCATCAAATTCTCTACAATGATCTCTACAATGATCATATGCTGCGCCCAAACTATGCCTAAAGAATACACAAAACTCTAGCTTTGTTTGTCCAGATTGAATAACTTGCATTTTTGCAGCATACACTCCCAATGTTCTATCCCGAGGGATCATGGACAGCCTCAACAATCACAGCTCGAGGACAACATATGACCTCAGACGGCCAAGAAAGTCCGCCGCCACTTCAGCGGGTCTCGCTGTTCTTCTACAGTGCTTCGGTCCAAAAATAAGGAATTCCCAGCTCAAATTAAAACCATGTTCATCTCTTGATGAATCT
Source organism: Eucalyptus leucophloia subsp. euroa (assembly GCA_017140325.1). Taxonomy (NCBI): domain Eukaryota; kingdom Viridiplantae; phylum Streptophyta; class Magnoliopsida; order Myrtales; family Myrtaceae; genus Eucalyptus; species Eucalyptus leucophloia. The sequence goes on along the minus strand of CM029473.1, from coordinate 22,195,296 downwards.
TTTCCCAACGAGAAAATTTCAGAAGTAACCATACAGCCAGCTTTCTTGTTCATGATGGTTAACTGCAACTCTACCGACCAACAAAGCCCTCAGCAATCTACCCACAATCAAGAAAAGACCTAAGGGCGGGCAAAAGGGAAAAAGAAAAACTGAAACCCATTTCGTCCTTAGGAACGAGGAGATGAGAAAGGACAACTTTCGGGTTGAGCATGGAACGAGCAAGCAAGCAAGCAGAACTGATGAAAACAAAATTCGATTCAGGAAGGAACAGAGTGCCCATACCCAGATTGCGATTGGAGAGAGGGAAGTGGAGGGTGGTCTCCGCGTTTATCTTCTTCTCAGAGACGAATCTCAAATGTCGACGAGCATTTGCAACGGATAGGGGGAGGGCGGGCAGTGAGCAGAGTGCGAGGGATTTATCAGACGCTGGCTCTTGAACGCTGCGGGGTCGCTCTCTTGCAGCTATAGTGTATTACCTTTAGTGCTGACGATGTGACAAATTCCGTTGTAGTCTAGTTGGTTAGGATACTCGGCTCTCACCCGAGAGACCCGGGTTCAAGTCCCGGCAACGGAAAATTACTTACTTTTTACTTTTTTTTTTGTCTTGTAAAGATTGTTTTCACTTTGTTTAAAGAAAAATCGGGAAAATTTTGGCTACTTTATATTAAAAATACCGAATGCAAACTGGCTCTTTTTTGGCAATATGGGGAAGAAAATGTTTAGTTTGGTAAATAAAATGACTAAAGGATCATTGGTGGAATACGCAAGTTGAAGTCCAGCAACAAAGCACAACATTTCAAAATTTTGGTTTTCGAAGAGTGAAGATGCAAATTGATGCGTGGACACAAAAGTCAGGAACGATTGAAATTTTCTCAACATCAAGCAAAGGAGACTTCCTACAATCACACTTACTCGTTGGTGGATTGTAAAATCATAGACATCCCTGAAGTTTGCAACTTATATAATCCACCTGTCAAAAGGATTGGTGAATCGAATTTTTTTCGACCATCTTTTAAAACCTTTGATTGGGACAGCCACAATTCCAGGTTAGCTCTCTAATAGCGCCACAGAAATAAATCCATACGTATCATAATCACCACCCGAATTTAGTATTGTCATTTGACCGTGAGGTGACAATAGGAATTAGGTAGCCAAAATATGTTTCGTAGTTTCAAGGAGAGTTTCAATATCTTTTGCTTTTTTTTTTTTCCCCTCTTTGCTAATTTGGAGGAAATTCGTGTTCATATTAGATCTGTGACTCGTGTATCTTTCTTCAACCTGTGCCATTAGAACATCATGTATAACTTTTAGTTATCAAGTCCAAAAGAAATTGAATCACAACGAAAGACAAATCATAAATTTTGCTAATGTACAAAGTTAACCGTACCACGTTGAGTCATATATTCAGATTTTGTCTCCTTAAATCGTATGTTGCCTATATTGCATCAGATCTTGTTTGGATATTGACGTTAGAATGGCAAATTTGGGGCAATCGATATCGATCATGAAACAGACCCAAAGCAGACAAAAAGGAGTGAAGAGGGTCGTTTGAAAGTCCGCTGCTAAGGTCAAACGAGTGATGGGGTTGCACCAGCAGAAGCTAAACGAAACACCATCAAACATTGTCCAAAAGCTGGCGTCTCTGCTCTTTAAACCTTATTGCGATAACGTTGTCCCAAGAGCTTACCTCTTGTCTCTCACGTCTCTCAAGAGTGCAACAACGAAAATGCAAGCAATGTGGTTCAAGGTTTGCTTATTGATTTTACTATTTGGAAGCACCATTGGCACTACTCCTTCCTTGTTCGATTCAATCGATGAAAGGCATCAGAATTGGGTGAGACGGATGTGTTCGGGTTCCGGTTTCAGTTCTAGTTCGTCTTTCTTTGGTTCTCTACTCAAGAAGGCTAAAAGAAGGCTCAAGCCGTGCCTGAGGCTGAGAGTCAGCAAGAAGCCGAGGCCACGAGGATTTGCGAGGACCGGCTCTGCGTTCAGTACTGATAGTCAATTCTTGCCGGGTGGTGATATCCACTAGGGCAAGAACTTACAGGCAAGTGTAAATCATACGTAGTGTCCGAAACAAACCTGGTCAATGCAAAGGCCAGGATGAGCAGGACCTCTCGCTGAAGCTAAAAGTCCTTACCAGGGCCAGCAGATGATTGACAAATTGATGAACTATTGTATATAAGATCGATTGGACCTAGTGGTGCCGGTCTTAATTGTGGAATTGCTCACCTTAGTCCATCCGTTTTGTCCTTTGAGCCAATCTGGCAGGGACCATTCAGTCATTCGGTCTCTGGGGTCCGTTAGAATGATACAGTCTGCCCATCTAGCAGCATTGATTTTATGTGCATAAGTAATTCGTTAAAATACAAAATATATGCCCATCTTGCATTTTCTAATAACTTTGTTTTTATAAAAAACGGAAGTCAAATTTGAAATTCGATTCCCCACGTCCTTTTTCAATCTTTTTAGGATTATAATGGAAGTATTTAGTTCGGTTTTTCTAAAAGACTCTGGGTTTCCAAGGGAGTTATGTCAAAGTTGAGGTATTTGGTAGCTCAATTCCAAAGACCTTTGAGTTAAAATTTAGCAATTCCAAAGTCCCTTAGCCCAATACAGTTCTCTCTCTCTCGCCCAACATTTGCATTTCGGCATTTTTGGAATGCTATTTAGGAGTTTAATGACTTTTTCTTTTTTTTACAATGACCCTATATCCTCCTGCACATATAGCGTACATCTACAAGTAAATCCTCTAGAAGGGGCTGAGCCCTTCGTTTCCCTCGACTTCGTCGATGCCCCCAATTGTCTCTCTTTTTCTTTGACCAATTATATTTAATGTACGACATGGAGCTTATGTATCTCAGTGTAGATCCCTTAACCTAATTTTATGAGTTTATGCAATATCTTACCGTTTAATAGTTTTTTGATCACTGAATGGTACGTCTCCTTTTGACTTTGATCTTACTGGTTCTGTGATCGAACAAAAACAGAGGTTTGGGATCATCACCCTAATGGATAGTACGGTTGTGGAGACAAAAACAGAGGCTAATTCTATCAATTATAGAGCAACCATTGTGTGTAATTAATCAATTTACTATCAAAACTTTAAAAGTGTCCATTTAAGTGATTTTGGCAAGCCACACAAGATTTTTCAACAAGTTAAGTTATCGGAGTCGCTTAAAAGATTGCTTTTCAAAATTTGTGGCACTTTTATGATTGTATCAAAAATTTAACACGAAATGGGGGCCGTAGAGAAATTGTGGCATAAATACCGTCCTTTTTCTTGGTCGTGAAAAAGAAAACCCGTTTTGAGGTTATGAATGTCAGACTGAGGTTTTTGCAGGTTCTTATTAGTTGCATCTTTCTAGCCTTGACTTGCAGTGTTAAGGGCTTAATCAAGTTAAGGTAGGGGTGGGGCATCAGCCGTTAGCATGGGGGCGATGGAAATGTTTAGCGACGGTCATACAGCACATGCCTCCTTGTGAAATGTCGTATGTCGCCCGCCACTGGCCAATTGGTCAGGCATGGATGAAAAGTCGTGGCCATGGAGGTCATAAACTACATGAGATGATGGAGACATGATATGAGATAAACGCGCTCATCGTGCAATGTTTTATCGTAGTGGCGATTTCATTCACAGATTTCACACAAAGACTAGCGCTCAAGGAAATAAAATACTGCTTCTGGAATCGAAGCAATCAACTCAATGAATTGGAATCACTTCCACTTGGAGTAAGCATTTAGTACAAACTTTTGGCTTTTTTGTGTCTTTACTTGCTATAACAAGCCAAATAGGTGACTCTGATATTTGACATGAATTACATTAAGTTGGTGATGTGTGCCGGACATAGTGTGAAAGTCAAAATGAGTTAGATTGAAGTACATAGGATTTGAATTATGACTACTGATTGAGAAACCAAGCTTTAACTCACGGCCAACATTCTAATCTTGTTGACCAAGGCAAATTATACTCATGCTAGTACAAACGCCGAAACCTAATTGTGTCACTTTACTTCCCCCTTGGGCAAATGCTGAGAATGACTTAACAATTATGCATCTGAAATGTGGTGTTGTGAGTATTGTGTCATTGGTGTTTTTGAAAAGTGTATTACTTTTTTTGTTCCTCGTAATGTAAAGGGGTGGGGGAGGGGGACGGGGAGGGGAGGGGAGGGGAGGGGGATATGTACTTCCTTCCAAATTCAATTCCTATCTAAAGTTAGAGCGTGTTTGGTAACGATTACGTTCCGGAAATAAATTCGATCGAAATGATTATTTTTTATTTTACTCCCTAAACCGATTACGAGTAAAAAACGCATTTGGTAACCATACAAAATTTCGATTTTGAAATAGAATTGCGTTTGGTACTTGTATTTATTGATTCTACTCCAAATCAATTTATTTTAATTTTTAAATAATTTTTATAATTTTTTCCTTTTTTCTTTTCTTTTTTTCATTTTTCTTTTGTTTTCTTTTTACTTTTTAATTTTTAATTTTTTAATTTTTTAAATTTTCCTTTTTTTTTTATTTTTTTCCTTTTTTCCTTTTATTTTTTTATTTGTTTATTTGTTTATTTATTTTTATTCTTTTTATTTTTTTTATTCTTCTTCTCCTATTCTTCTTCTTCTTTTTTTTTTTCTTTTTTTTTTTTTCTCCTATTCTCCTATTAGGGGTAAGCATGGTCCGGGTTGGTTCGGGCCACCCTAACCCTAGGACCAACCCGTACGAGTCGGTCTTCAATTTTTAGGACCGAGGACCGACCCTATTGAGCTTGGGACCAAGGATCGGATCGACCCAATGGGTTCGGTGCAGTTCAAGAGTCAACCCGAGACGATCAATAATTTTTTTCGTCTTATTTTTTATACTCCCTAAAAAAGCAAATCTAAAAATTCAAATTACACATCCATCAACAATGCGGCATTGTGCAACTAAACTATAAATACCGATACATATCTAGCAAATTTAAGATGACACAATAATATAAATTTCATACCTTTAACCGCTCATCGAGATATGGGACAAGATGAAAAATTCTTTTAATCATATATGTTTAATATTCATAACACCATATGCAAAAGTGTTTTCCTGCATTTGATCATGTAGAGTCCACTCAACCAAAAAATGAGTTTCACACCACTTGACTAGCATTTGATCATTTAGAGTCTACTTAACCAAAAAATGAGCTTCACACCACTTGACTAGCAAATCACCATAGCAACTGCAGTATCTACTCTACTCTTCAAAAACTTCTATCATTTTACACAAATTGAAAAGTAAAGTGCAGCTGAAATTCATTAGTAAAATACAATTAAACCATAAAAAAGTTCAAAATACTTAATATAAACCATGAATATATAACTTTACATCTTGTAAATTTACTTGAACTTCTAAACACCTTAAAACAAAACAAACGACACATAATTAATACTCAACAAAAGTTTTAAATTGAAATTACTATTAGTGCTATTGATAGAACATGTCAATATAATATAATATAACAGACATTTTACTTAAGTTTGAATATATAAAAAAATTATAAATAATATAATATAATATAATATAATATAATATAATATAATATAATATACATGATTGGTTTAGGGTTGGACCGACCCAAAACTCTTAGGACCAAGGACCGACCCAGTCCCCTTAGGAACCGGACCAGGACCGATAGGATTGGGCCGATCCAGGGTCGGTCCAAGGTAGACCCTAAACCACTGCTCACCCCTATCTCCTATTCTTCTTTTTTTTTTCTTTTTTTCTTTTTTTTCTTTTTTTTTAAGGCCAGACGAGAGCCTTTGGTGAGCTCATTGGACGACGGTGGGCGGCAGCAGACGGCGGTGGGTGGCAATCATGGGATGGCGGTCGATGAAGAAGAAAAAAAGAGACGAAGAAGAGTTTTGATTCTCCATTTTGTTCACGGAATAATAATCAACTTTTTTTTTTTATTCTTGATTCTCTTCCCAATCTGTTTCCGGAAACAAATTTGGTCCCAAGAACAAAAATTTTACCAAATGCGATTCTTGTCCCAAACTGATTCTGGAAATAAAAAAATCAGAATCAGGCATTGTTTTGATGGTTACCAAACATGCCCTTAATTGTTACAAGATGGTGGCAGTTCTAAGGATGGAAAATTGTCCAGAAAATTATAAACATATTGCACTTTTGCCAATTAAGTCCCAAACTTTTTTAATTTTACCAATTTAGTTGTAAACATTTTCATATTTTATCAATTAAGTCCATCTAACTAATTTTAGCTTGAAATCGCTGATGTGAACGTCAGCCATTTTCCATGGCACGGTTAGCATTGACAACAAATGGCATTGACATGAACAATTTTTAAAATATTTTAATGTGTTTTCAATTTTTTTTTCTTTTCTTTCTTTTTCCTATATGCTTCTTACTTTGGTTGGTTGTTGGGCCTGGGTAATGGCCAACGACCGGCCAAAGGCAACCGCAGGCAAGGATCGCCCTGGCCTCACCCGAATCTAGCGAGATGGCCCCTCACTGGTTGTTTCCTTTGGCTAGCTACCAGCCATCGTTCAGGCTTGATGATTGACTGGAGGAAGAAGAAGGAGGCAAAAGAAAGAAAGAATTCGAAAAAAGAAAAAGAAATATTTACATATTATTAAAAATTGTCTACGTCAATACCAACTATATCATGTAAGACGACTGATGTTCAAGTCAGCAATTTTTAGTGAAAATTGGTCGAATGAACTCAATTGACAAAACGTGAAAAAGTTTAGGATTCGATTGATAAAAGTACAATACGCTCGCATATCGCCCAATATGCTGCTACATCAAAGAAACTTTCACTTCAAATTCTATATGCATAGATTAATTTTATTTTTCAACAAAAATCTTTATTAGTAATATCCATCGTCCTATGATCCAAAAAATATATAGCTAAATATTCTATAATTACTTTATAATAAAATTTACCTTCGGCTTGGTAATCGGAGGAGAAGGGGGAAAAACGCTGATCTCTATCCCACATTGGTTTCTTTGTCTTTTTATCTCCATAAATTATCCGGCAACTTCTCCATGTCTTGAAAGTTAGCCACAAAAATTGACTTCACCAAGCAAATAATTATCCTTAACAGAATTGTTACCTGACTTTGGCCACATCTACGTTAGTTTCAATTTGTTAGTAATGTCATATATGTTTTACATCATGTTTCTGAAGAGTAACAATAATGCAAATACCTGCACAAAATCACAACCATACCCTTTGGTGATTTACAGATTGTTCTCAAAAACATATCTTAATTCTTTAATTCTTTGAAATTATTCATTCCTACCAATTCTTCATACTGGAATTACAGAGATTTACAACTAATGCAATCTTACAACTAATTCTTTGAGTTTAGTCTTTAATCTTTTGATTAGACGTAACTTTTCTGGTTTGACAGCTAAATTTGAAAAAGACGTATGGAAATGAACTTCACTTGCAAATTACTTAGACATCAACGGTTGGCTAGCAACAACAAAAGTTTAGCAAATCAAAAATCACTTTTTGTAACGGTTATCACGAAATATTTTCTAACATATGAAATTTCCAGATAATACGTAATTGATTATTTTATAATCAATCTAAATAGTTAGAAAAACCAGCAAGGAAGCGGAAAATGCCTTTGAGGTTCGGTAATTTTGTGTATGTTCATAGAGATTTGGTGAAAAGTAAAAGGTAACGAAACATTAATTCAAAATTTCAAATGGATGAAGAGGTAGGACCGTAGGACAGGATCTAAAGCAAAATCATTTTCTTCTATTATTTTCTATGGAAATTATATTGCTTTTCCCCTCAAATTGTATGTTTATGTGTAATTTTTCTCCATCGCTGCAGCTGAATTGTCCGCGGCGTGTTTTTCAAACTCGCATGTGACTAGTAAAGCAAGTGTTCCAACCTCAAATCATAAGCATTTGAAGACATGATTATTCAGGCTCACGAGAGAACTCGGCATGCTAGTTCAGTCGGCCTGTGAATTCACGGTGCTCAACATATAACGAACTGCGAGTTTTATAGACCAGAAAAGCTCAATATTAAAGTTCAGTAAAGTGAGGTGTTACACTGCATATTTATCTAATGGCTTAAACTTTTAAAATGTCATACAAAATCTCATAAAGGTTGTTAATAAGTCTAGACCCTATACTTATACGGAAGAGTTATGGGTTGTTACGTCTCCAACCCAGGACTTGATGTGCAATTTTTAGGGAGAAAAAAGGCCCGGTACCATCCAACACTGATATCGAAGCAAAGAGCTTAAACACATTAAACAATTTGATCTGCATTGTTTACGATATGGCTACAAAAGCATCTGCAAAGATAGTGGCCGACCCTTTCTAATATATCATCTCAACACCTCCGTTAATGCTAGAAGTGTACTCATTTCATGCGTGCTAACTAGGGATAACTATGTAACATGATCAAGGCGACAAGACGTGCATTGCAGGCTAAAAATATCGGGTTTATTGACGGACCACGAGAGAAGCTGGATCAAATGGCTCCCTAATTTAATGTCTGGAACCTTTATAATTTCATGGTAGTTTCATGGATACTCAAGGGGAGCCGGACACTTAGAGTGTCAAAATTTGACACGGAAAAAGTGTTAAAAGTTCGAAAATATACATTTAAGTGTCAAAAATCATAGCAAAATGGATCAATTAAGTACTAACGGCGAAAAAATTCGATCAAAATGCTAACGTGTTATTTTTCTGACGAGACAAGTCCAAAACAACATTGTTTTGCACGCTAATATGAAAAGAAAACCCCAGAAACGATGTCATTGTGCCTCATATTTGAATTTTAATATAAATATTAATTAAATTAAATTTGAAACTAAATTTAAATATTAAAAAAAAGAAAAAAAAAAAAGAAGAAAAAAGCATAAGCAAATCACAAAAGGCGAGGGCGTGCCCTCACCCCTACCACCCCACCTTCGCCAGCCCTTCCGAGCGATGGTGGGGAGGCGGCGGCAGGGCTAAGCCCTCGCCTCCAACCTCCTCCCTTTTTTTAAATAAATTAATATAAATATTTTAATTTAATTAATATTTATATCAAAATTTAAGAAAAAAAAGACAAAGCAATGTCATTTTAGTTGTTCATTGCTGGCTCAACCCTCTGACGTGTCACGTAGGCAAGTTATATTATTTAAAAAATATCACGTAGTATTTTCGGCCACTTTCGCCGGACTTGACACTTAGGTGTCCTGTTCTTGAAAAAAAGTAGCACTTAAGTATACTTTTCCGAATTTTTGGTACTTAAATATCCCCGCGCCAAGTTTTGGCACTTCAAATGTCCTTTTGCTACAGAAAAAGCAAATTGCGATTCATTTCATGAGGGAAGACATCTAGGAGAAAGTGCACGATTCATTTAATGACGGACCAAAGAAGCACATGACTATGCAAATGATCTCATTCTTTTGTCAACTAATATTGGCATGGAAAATTGTCCAAAAAGTCCTAAACCTATTGTGCTTTTGACAATCTAGTCCTAAACCTTTTAACTTTGCCAATTTGGTCTTAAACATTTTTACTTCTTGCTAATTGAGTCTATCCATCTAATTTTGGCCTGAATATGCTGACGTGGACACCGGCGGTGTCACGTAGAACTACCGACGTTAATGTGTATAATTTTTAATAATATTTTTATATTTTTATATTTTAATATTTTAATTTTAATTTTATTTAATTTTTCCTTTTTTGCTCTCTTTTCTTTCTTTTCTTTTTGTCTTTCTTCTTTGCATTTTCAAGTGGCCGGCTAGCCACAGCCCATCGACCGGCCTCACCCACCATATGCGAGGCCTGGTCGGGCAAGGACTAGCCCCGGTGAGGGGAGCCCTCACCGGCTTGGCCTAGCAAGGGTCACTTGAGCGAGGCCGACCTGCACCCAAGCCAAGGCGGCCTCGCTTGGCGTCGCCATTGCCCGACTAACTCTCGGCCGGGCCCGCCTCGCCGGCAACCCTTACCCGATTGCATTTGGGCAAGGACTCCCCTCACCGGGGCTAGCCCTAGCCCGGTCGAGCCTCGGTTGTGGCGGGCGAGGCCGGTCGGCTAACTGCGGCTGGCTAGCCACCGAAAAAAGCAAAGAAGAAAGCCAAAAAAAAAAAAAAACAGAAAAAATAATAAATTTAAAAAAAAAAACAAAATGTTATTTAAAATTGTCCACGTCGGCACCGGCGATCCTACGTGACACCGCCAACATCCATGTCAGCATTTTCTGGCCAAAATTGATCGATAAACTCAATTGGTAAAAAGTGAAAATATTTAGGACTGAATTTGCGAAGTTAAAAAGTTTAAGACCGAATTGGTAAAAGTGCAATAAATTTATGACTTTTGAATAATCTTCCCGATATTGGCACGAACACTGCACAGCGGAGAGAAGGTGGGGAAGGTAGTGGGACACCCAGAAACTTTCCGCAGCATGATCGAGACCAACAAAAGTTGCTGTTCTGCAGGAAGTTTACGGAAGAAGTTGAGAATTTCGCCCCAAACTTATTGTGCTCTCTCCTCGTGGATAAAACGGGGCCCATCCAGAATGACAACCTGGAGATCAAGGGCGAGGTTCTAAAATTTGTTTCTTGGCATGTGGACCTTGGTACGATAGCTGCGTCACCAAGGATGATTGCTCGGACTGAGAAAGCGCCAGCCACAGTAACCGAGTCCGGCGGGAAGTGGCTGAGAGGGTGGGGAAAAGAGAGAGGAGGAGGATGAAAGAGGAAGGAATTACAGAGGTTTACATTTTTCTTTGGAGGGACAGAGAGCGAAGATGGCAGTTTGAGAAAGAAGATTGTACTTTATAAATAAATTAATAAGGATCATTGGGGGAAGACAGAAGTTGAAATCTAGCAACAGAGAATAAGATGCAAAATGCAGGTTTTAAAAAATGAGGATGTAAACCGATGTATGGACACAAAAATATAGATGATAATTTAATTTTTTTGCAATATAATGATCATGTTGTCTCCATCTCCTGTTTGGAGAAAAGGCAACTTCCTTCAACTGAACTTCATAGACATCACTCATAATAAAATAATTTAGTTGATTTTATATATGATCGATGCCTACAGCTTATAATCCACCAATTAGAAAGGTGATTAAAGCAAATTTCTCTCTAACCCTCTTTTCAAACCTTTGATCAGGTCAGCCTAAATTCCACAAACTCTGACAATGTCGGAAAAATAGAAATCAACACTTATCATAAACGCCCTCTAAATTTAGTAACTATGGGAATTTCGACAGCCAAACGATATGTTTAATTTCCAAATTTTTTTCTCCATTTTCTCCTCATTTTCAAAAGCCGTATCGAACGGCCACGATCATTCGAGCTTGGGATCGACCAAAGCAGAATCAAGTCCCAAATGATTTTTACTTTCTTCTGCTGTTATTATAGAAATCTCAGTGTAGGTCCAGCCTTTTCGGTCCGGCCCACCTCTAAACCCCAAAAATTAATCCCACTATTATCATCTAAATAATTAAAGAATAAACAAAAAGCTTCGACGGGACCCATCATAATTTTTTAATAAAACCACCATAAAGAGGGTCTTTCTTTGACAATTTAATATTAATAAGTTCAGTTTACATTGTAGGCCGCCTTCTAATCATAAAAAGGGAGTTTCTTTTCACACCTTTTTTTGTGTGTACTAATTAAGAGGACAAATATTAGAGGAGGATGCCATGATAAACTGTATATACCTTTTTGGATACCGTGAGGGCTCCTCACAAGAACAATATCCTAATTCGTAAATATGGTTGTTAACATTCTAAAAGACATTAAAAATTGAAGTTATCAAAGAATAATGTAAAATTACTTAAACTGCTCACTAATGAGCTGTTTAATGTTGTTAACGCTATTTATTTTAGGATTTTCTTTATATATAAAAATTATAAATAATATATTAAATGTTAGGATTGATCTAGGTTGGACCAATCCTAAACTCTTAAGACCGATGATCAACCCGCACAATGTTGGTTCGAAATCTTAGGACTAAAGACAGACCTAGTCTCTCTAAAAATTGAACCAAAACTAGCGGGGTTGGGCTAGTTTAAGGTTGATCCTAGACCGATGCTCACTCCTAGTGCACACTATCTTAAAATCAATCAACTGTGTTAGTAACTATATAAATCTCGTCTTATCATTGATTGTAATGCATGCCATGTGACCCATACCCAAATAATAGTTCTCGCGTCACCGGCACTCTCTCATAGAATGGAGTTGCCATTTCTCTTGTGTTCGTATTCCAGCCATTATAGATTTCTATCGTGATACTTTATTCATCTTCCCATCGACTCATCTCCCCCACTAAATTTCAAGTATTTTTAAATCTCACATGTGGTTATTGAAGATTCGATGTGGCTTCTGAAAGTTACAATTTTGACACAGAGAAAGCAAAGCTTGGAAAGAAATCCAAAGATTGTGTTTATTTTTTAATAAAGAAGTGTCGGTTACAATATCTTTGGCGCCTATTTATAAAGAGGTCGCCATCTAAAAAATAACAAAATAACTGAAATCTAATAACAAAATTGAAAATATATTGATAAACTAGGAAATCTAAAATCTAATAACAAATTAAGGAAACGATATTGATAAACCAGAATATTTCAGATAAATCAGAATATCTGAAATCTAATAATAAATAAAAGTAAACACGTGAATCAAATATTGTAACCCATTTTGCAATCTTGAAGATCACACAATCCTCTTTAATTTGTCGGACCACCCGCTCTTATAATGCTTCATTATTTCCAAAAAGGCATTTGCATATTGTTCTACATCAGTCTCCTCCACTTCAGAAGAACTCGACCCCGAGTTATGATTAGGATAAAGAGGAGTATCTGGAGGATAACACTCAAATAGGTCCGCTACATTGAATGTCGAGGAGATGTTGAGGTCACCAGGAAGATCAAAAACATAGGCATTGTCATTGATTTTCTTCATGATTCGACAGGAACCAACTTTCTTGTGCTTTAGCTTGTTATATGTACCAGCAGGAAAGCGTTCCTTGCGGATGTAGACCATTACTTCATCACCCTCAGCAAATACCTTGAGGCGACGATGTTTATTTGCAGCAACTTTGTAAACAGTAGTGGAAGCTTCTAGCTGTTGCTTCACACCCTCTTGTATCTCTTGTAATTTTGTTGCTAAGTTTTCAGCTGCAACACTATATCCTGGGACTTTGGGCAAAGGCACGAGATCCAGTGTTTGTTGTGGCGTTTGCCCGTAGATAACCTCAAACGGAGACTTGCCCGTGGAACGGTTGATAGTGTTGTTAAAAGCAAACTTAGCAGGAGCAAGATACCGATCCCATTGCTTTGGCATGTTACTACAAAGACACTGAATAATATCCGCCATAGTACGATTGACAACTTCAGTTTACCCATCGGTTTGAGGATGAAAGGAGCTGCTATACTGCAAATCCATCCCAAATAAACACCATAGGGTCCTCCAAAAATGACTAAGGAATTTGGTATCATGATCAGAGGTGATAGTTTTTGGAACACCATGCAAACGAACTACTTCTCAAAAAAAAAAAACTCGTTACATGAGAAGCATCAGAAGTCTTCTTGCAAGGGATAAAGTGCGTCATCTTTGTAAACTTATCCATTACCACAAAAACAGAATCCATACCTCGTTGGGTTCGGGAAGCCCCAACATGAAATCCATTGAAATGTATATCCAAGGTCCAGAAGGAATAGGTAGAGGGGTGTAAAGTCCAATGTTTTGAGAATGGCCTTTTGCAGTCTAACAAATGTAGCACTTTTTCACAAATCGTCCAACGTCCCGTTTCAATTGAGGCCAATAATACCGCTCCTCAACTAAGGCAACAATTTTATCTCGCCCACAATGTCCTCCAAGGGAGCCACCATGCAGCTCTCGAATAAGTTGTTCTCGCAAAGAGATTCGAGGAATGCACAACCCATTGTCAAAGAATAAAAATTTGTCTTGAACGATCATGTCGTCGTGAGAACCTGTCTTAGAACATTTTTCGCAAATTTCCTGAAAATCTTCATCATCAGCATGACGAGCACAAAGGTGGTCAAAGCCCACAACGTCAGTGCGCATGGTGACAAGTGTTGCAGCACGACGGCTAAGTGCATCAGCGACTTTGTTCAAGTGGCCCGCCTTGTGTCGAAGCACAAAATTGAATTGCTCCAAAAAGGAGACCCAATGTCCATGCATTCGATTTAGATGTCTTTGGCCCTTAATGTATTTGAGTGCCGGATGGTTAGTGTTAAGGACAAACTCATGTTGATAAAGATAGGCCTGCCAATGCTTGATAGCTCGTACTACAACAAAGTACTCCTGCTCATAAGTAGACCATCGTTTGCGAACATCATTATGTTTCTCGCTAAAATAAGCAATAGGCTTACCTTCTTGGGAAAGAACAGCGCCAATTCCTACACTAGAAGCATCACAGTCTAGTTCAAATACCTTTTCAAAATTCGGGAGCATTAGTATTGGTGCCATGGAAAGTTTTTCCTTAATGAGAGTAAAGCTGGCTTCTGCTTCGTCACCCCAATGAAATTTTCCTTTCTTCAAGCACTCGGTAATCGGAGCCATAATAGAACTGAAATTTCGAATAAAGCATCGGTAGAATGTCGCAAGCCTATGGAAGCTACGCACCTCTCCAACGGTCTGGGGAATCGACCAATCGCGGATGGCAGCTACCTTTTCTACATCAACTTGAAGGCCTTCTGCTCCGACATTATACCCCAAGAAGCAGAGTTGATCAATCATGAAGCTACACTTCTTCAAATTAATGTACAATTGGTTTGTCTGCAAGGCTGATAAGACATCCCTTAGAAGCTCCATATGCTGTTGGTCATCTAAACTATATATGAGAATGTCATCAAAGTAGACCATCACAAATTTGCCAATAAAAGGTTTAAGAACTTAAGTCATCAAACGCATGAAGGTGCTAGGCGCGTTCGTGAGGCCAAATGGCATGACAAGCCATTCGTATAAACCTTCACTTGTTTTAAAGGTCGTTTTCCATTCATCGCCAGGGCGAATGCGTACTTAGTGATATCCGCTATGTAGATCAATCTTTGTAAAAACCTTTGATCCCGCAAGCCGGTCGAGCATGTCATCCAAGCGAGGGATTGGGAATCGGTACTTGACAAAAATCCAATTAATTGCCCGGTTATCAACACACATACGCATGCTTCCGTCTTTCTTCGGAGTGAGGAGTGCGGGTACTGCACAAGGGCTCATGCTTTCGTGCAAGAAGCCTTTTTCGAAGAAGTTCTCCTACTTGGTCTTGCAAAATCTGGTTCTCCTTCGGATTCATCCGATACTGCGGCAAATTAGGGAGGCTCGCTCCTGGAAGAAAGTCAATCTCATGTTGGATATCCCTCAAGGGTGGTAATCCAACAAGTAGATCCTCCGGAATAACATCGTTGAATGCCCTCAATAAGGGCTGAAGAGCCATCGGAATTGGAATAATGGCTTCTTGATTGCCTTTCTCCACAATCATATACATGCCCTCATGTTTACGAACATTTAGCATAATCCCTGCACTTTGCTTCTTTGGGGCCTGGGGAGTGTTACTCATTGGCTTCAAAATAATCTTCGTCTTTTTCCACACAAAAGAATATGTGTTCTCACGAGCCCTGTGAGTGATATCAACATCGTATTGCCATGGTCGCCCCAGTAGGACATGACATGTATTCATCTCCACTACATCACAAATTATGGTGTCCTTATGGGACTTCCCAATTGAAATAGATAAATGACATACCTGCATCACCTTGAGTTCGACCTCTTTACAAATCCACTCGATTGTAATAAGGGGAGGGATGTAACTCTGTCTTTAGTTGTAGATGGTCCATCAAAGCCTTGGACACTATATTCTCACAACTTCCGCTATCGATGATGACATTGCGAACTTTGCCGTTGACTGTACAACAGGCACGAAAAAGACTACTCCGCTACATGTCTTCTCTTCGCGAAGCGAGCAATAGTCTCTTAACAATGCAATTGACATGCTCACCCTCCTCATCCTCCACTTCTTCCTCATCAATCCAGTCATCTTCGTATATGTCATCGTCGTGCTTGACAACATTGGCCATCTTCCGCCATGGACAATCACTCGAACGATGTCCTAATTCGTTACATTTGTAGCATTTGATTGGTGGTGGCTTAGCGTATGGGTTATGGGCATTCTGATTGGCGTTACGGTTGTTTGCAATGACTGGTTCCTTGCGCACCCCGCATACTACTTCCGGAGTTCGGTTCATAGTGTCGGTTGCTGGTTGGAGGATTCTGAAACATCTAGTTGCCTCCCCTTTCCAGATGATCCTCGAGCGGAATAATTGTTAGCCCAATTAATGGGGCTAGTTCTCTCTAATTGCATCTCAACCTTTCGGGCCATCTCTTAAGCATCCTCAACGGAGAACAAACGATATAGTGAAACACAGTCTTGAATATTAAGTCGCAAACCATTAATGTACCTGGCGATCTGTTGTGCCTCCGACTCGGTTAGGTTGTTACGGGCGGAAAGTCGGAGAAACTCCTCTATGTAAGCTTGGGTGATCGGCTTAACCGCACAATTCTGAAATTGTTGAAATAATAATTGCTCATAATCGGTTGGAAGGAATCGAACCTTCAACATTTCCTTCATCCCATTCCATGTTCGGATGGGAGCTTTTCCTTGTCGACGTCAGGTCAGTTGCATTTGCTCCCACCATGCTAAGGTGCCGCCCTTCAATTTGTATGCCACCAATTTTACTTGGCGATCCTCTTCAATCTCCATGGTATCGAAGAATTTCTCAACTTCCCAAAGCCAATCCAAAAAGTCTTCAATATTCAAATTGCCATTAAAGGTCGGAAGGTCAACCTTAAGTTGATATTGCTCGGGGTCTCGTCGAGATCCCCGGTTCCGGTGGCCTCCACAAACAGGTCGATCCAGGAACTCTTCTTCTCCTTCGGAGTCCTCGACATAGGCTTGTCGCCTCTGTCGGGGATTTGCCCCATGTTCCATAGCTGCTTCTGGGTCGCGAGCTGCCTGAGCATGTTCAGCCGGAAGAACACCAGGTATGGGGTTGGTAGACAAACGCTGGATGGCGACAAATAATTCTTGAAACCTCCGTTCGGTTTGCTCCGCAAATTGGTTGAACTCATCCCGTGTAATAGGCTCGTTTCGCGGCCTTCAGCTACGGGGAGATTGACATTAACGTTATTAGCCATCGTCACAAGAGAAACTTGCTTTGATACCAAATGATGCAGAGAAAGCAAAGCTTGGAAAGAAATCCAAAGATTGTGTTTATTTTTGAATAAAGAAGTGTCGATTATAATATCTTTGACGCCTATTTATAAGGAGGTCGTCATCTAGAAAATAACAAAATAACTGAAATCTAGTAACAAAATTGAAAAGATATTGATAAACTAGGAAATCTAAAATCTAATAACAAATTAAGGAAACGATATTGATAAACCAGAATATTTCAAATAAACTAGAAAATCTGAAATCTAATAATAAATAAAGGGAAACATATAAATCAAATATTGTAATCCCTTTTGCAATCTTGAAGATCACACAATTCTTTTTAATTTGCGAAACCGCCCGCTCTTATGACGCTCCATTGTTTCCAGAAAGGCATTTGCATATTGTTCTACATCAAATTTCTTATCGGTCCTTATAAATACGTGCATGATGTTTGAACTACATAAAATAGACCTTTTATTTGAGAAAACAAGCTTTTTTTTTTTTTGTCAGTCCTACTCTATTCCTACTCTACACTCACTCTCAGACTTTTGCCTTACCTCTTGCAGGGTATGAGAGTCGAAACCCACTCCTGAAACTTACGTATCCCCACCCCATCCCCCCCTGACAAGCTTGACCGCTGCTTATATTTCATCTTGCAGATTTACCACAAAGATACAGAGATTCTCTCTGGGCAATTACGCCAGGCTTACCTTCGTTTCTCCATAATTATACTACTCATCAGCTGCATGGTAATTTCGAGGATCGTGGGATGGCCTTCTGCGCAAAATTTATCCTTGTTTTACGAATATCATTCTCTCTCTTTTCCAGTGATATCCGAATATTACTGGTTTTGTAGTGCCCGGGACTTTTGTTTTGCCCTTGTACATGGGACGCTTGCTGGTTTTGTGGGCATTACTGTCGTCTCTGATATTAATGAGAAGTCTTATTCTACAGAATTGCAGTCTTTAGTGGGGTATAGAGTGGTAATATTGACCGTCGTCACGTTAAATTTTTAACTGCTCGTTCCCTTTCAATCGACAGGTGTCAGGCTTTGGAGGTTCTAATGTCGACCCCACCGCGAGGGATGATAAGAAGTGCAAAGGTGAATCGAGGTTTCCTGCTCAAGTCGGGCTCGCCCCACCCACTTGCATGCACATGTCTATTTCACCATGGGAAGATAGTTGTTTTTGCTGCGACATATAGTTGTTTTTGCTGCGACATCTCCTTCTCTCTTTTCCTGGTGCCCGAGTTCAACAGGTGAGGATTCGCATTAGGAAACGTTGTACAGCATTGGAGGAAGATTTTGATTTGCAATGTTAAGGGCTTAGTTAAGTTCAGCTAGAGGTTGGCCACCAGTTGCATGTCCTTCGCAGGCAGCATGTGAAACATCAAAATGTTCAATAACCGTCAGGCATCACGTGCATCATTGTGAAACATCATGTATAGATGGAGAAAAATGTTCGGTCAGTGTCACACACCTCATGCCAACTATTCAGTCATGGATGACAATTTGTGAACATGGGGGTCATAAATCGCATCAGCTAACAGTAATATGGTGTGAGATAAACTCACTCCTGTGGATGTTTTATCGTGCTGACTACTTTGTTCATAGATTTGGCAAGCAGATTAGTGTTCAAGGAAATAATATGCTTATCCATTGAAATCAAAAAAATCGACTCAATACTTCGAAATTGCTTCAATTTGGAGTGAGTATTTATAACCCTCTTTTGGCATTTCCGTCACTTTACTTTTTATAGCAAGCTAAATTGGTTAATTATGTATTCCATATGAGTCATGTCAGTGATTGGAGTGAGGTTCATTGGATTTAAATTTAGATCGTAATTGAGAAACCAAGCTTTAACTTCTAGCCTATATTTTGATCTTTTCAATTAAAGCAGATCATACTCATGGGGAGAATTACTAAAAAAGTCTTAAACCTATTGCAATTGTGCCAATTCAGTCATAAACCTTTTTTTTGTCCAATTTAGTCCTAAACCTTTTATCGTTAGACAAATTTAGTCTATTCGGCCAAAATTGGTCGGCGGCGCGACGTGGACGTCGGCGGGAGACAACCGGCCGGTGAGGAAATTTTTTTTATATATTTTTATATTTATTTGAATTTTTAAATATTTACTTACTTTTTTGGCCTTCTTCTCCTTCCTTTGGCCGGCCGACGCCGGCCCGGAGGTGAGGCCGACAAGGTCAGCCTCACCCGGCGACGGTTGCCTCGCCGGTCACCGGCGAGGACGAGGGTCGACCTCGCCCAATGGCCGGCAAGGCTGCCGTAATCATTGCCGCCCCGCCACCTTCGCCACCTCCCCGTCCCCCGATCGTCGGCACGATTTCCCCCTCGAGCTCAAGCGGCCCTCCCCGGCCATGACCGTCACCAAAACTCTATTCCGGTGCCTCTAGACCAACGAGGACAAGATCGAGCTCCTTCGCGGGTTCCTCGACTACATCACGTAGCGCGGTGGGGCCTTGCCCTCGCTAGTGGCCGACGAGGCCGAGCTCGCCGAATGGCGAGGCTTGCCTCCGCCAATGGCTGGCGAGGCTGACCTCGCCGGCCCTCACCTCTGGTCGGCCGGCGGAGGGAGGGAGAAGAAGGCCAAAAAAGTTAAAAATTAAAAATTTTAAAAAAATATTTAAAAATTCGAATTTTTAAAAAAAATTAAAAAAATTACCTCGCCAATGGTCCCCACCGGCGTCCACATCGGTGCCAGCCAGCGAATTTTGGCCGAATAAACTGAATTGGCACAATTTTAAAAGATTTAGGACTAAATTTGACAAAAAAAAGTTTATGACTAAATTGACACAATTGCAATAGGTTTATGACTTTTTGGTAATTCTCCCCATACTCATGCTAATACGAATGTTGGAATCTAATTTTGTCTCTTTACTTCTGCTTGCGGCAAATATAGAGGATCACCTAACAATTATGCATCTAAAAGTGGAGTTGCGAATAATGTGTCGCGTATGTTTCGAGAAGCGTGCTACTTTTTTTTTTTGTTCCTTGTAATGTTATGCAAGGTAAATAGGTGCTTCTGAATTTGTTTCCTGTCCCAAGCTAATGCTTATATAATGGCGGCGGTTCTAAGGATGATGCTGAGGTGAATTCAAGGCTGAGGCTACTTTGCCTTGCTTTGTGCTCTCTCTCTCTCTCTCTCTCTCTCTCTCTCTCTCTCTCTCTCTCTCTCTCTCTCCATATCCTAAGTTTGACCGCTTTTTGAGACACCGCCCCGATCTTTGCGCCTTTCGGTGATGGGATTTTTCCTGCTTCCCGAAAACATCCGTGAACTATGGAAAGAGTGGGAGCTTCGGTTGCTCGTCCTCCTCAGCTTGTTCCTCCAATTGACCCTTGCGTCTCAGGGCAGCCGGAGGAAATCCATTGTCAGGAACTGGATCCAAGTCGTGGTCTGGACGACGTACCTATTGGCCGACTCCATTGCGACCCTCACGCTCGGTGTCCTCTCGCACCGCTTGGCCAGCATTGAGGAAACTAAGGGGATGATTGATCCAAAGAGCCAGATCACAGCGTTCTGGGCGCCGTTCCTTCTCCTCCACTTGGGGGGCCCCGACACGGTCACTGCGTATGCCCTGGCAGACAACGAGCTATGGCTGAGGCAGTTGGCGCGGCTTTGTGTCCAGGTAGGACTAGCGGGTTACATCTACTCCATGGCGTTGTCGAAGTCTACACTGTGGATGTTAGCGGAGGGTATGATCCTGGTGGGGTTTATCAAATTTGCGGAGAGGTCGCTGTGTCTGTACTTGGCGAGCAGAGGTCGACTACGAGATTCGATGCTTCCGCGTCCTGACGTCGGTCCCATATACCCAAGGAAAATGGAGCAGCTCACGCTGAAGAAGGACGAGGGTTACCAGGTCCGCGTCGACGAGATCACACAGATTCCGGGTCCGGAGGATATCTCGGTGAACAGCGATCCAGTTCCTGTGGTCCAAGCCTATAAGTTGTTCAAGATCTTCAAGCTTCTCTTTGTGGGCCTGTCCGTCAACTCTGTCGACCTGGACGTCAGCCGGCGCATGTTGATGGGGCCGGACATGAATGCGGCGAGGGCTTTTGGGATCGTGGAGATCGAGCTCGGGTTCATGTATGATCTGCTCTTCACCAAGGCCCCGTTGCTATCGTTCGTTGGGTCATCAGTCTCTCGGTGCCGGGTGCCGTGTTGGTATTTTTCTCCTTACAAGATAAGAAGGAATACCCCACGGTGGACATCTGGATAACTTTCCTGTTGATGAGTGTGGCTATACTTTTAGAAATTCACTCGCTTCTTCAAGCAATTTCTTCTGATTGGATGCACCACTGGTGGCGTCAGAGAGGCGGGAGACCCGTAATTTCGTCTGCCATCGCTCTTCTCCGGCTCGGCGCGAGCCAAAGATGGTCAAGTCGCGTGGCCCAGTTCCACCTCTTGACATCATCTCTCAGGAAAAGAAAAGGCATCTTCCGCCATCCGAGGTTAGCCAAGTTGCACGTGGTGGTGGAGAAGAACTTCTTCATCGGTTACAAAAATTTTTACTGCGAAATCAAAGGATTGATCTTCCGTCGCTTGAGGGAGATGGCCATGAGTCTGGAACAGACCGTCCGATTGAAGAGCGGGTTGGCGAGTCTTAAGCTGAAGGCAAGCAATCTACTGTTGTGGTCGAACTGCGATCATCTGAGATGGAGTTTGGATGAGATGGAGTTTGACCAGAGCATCCTCATCTGGCACATCGCCACTGAGCTCTGTTATTACAAAGACAGGGGTCGCGTGCAACCCGAATGAGTACGTTGGTCTCTCGGTACATGCTCTATCTTCTAGTATTCTATCCTTCCATGTTGCCAATAGGGATAGGGGTGGTCCGATACGAAGACACTTTGGTCGAAGCTCAGAAGTTCTTCGACGACAAGCTGATAACGTCATCGAGGAAGAAAGGCAGCATCTCATCGCTCGTCATCAAGTGGGCGCATAAATTATTCAATAAAGAGGCACGCGGCCACAACTGCTTTGGCAGCTGCAAAGAGCAGCACAAGTTTAGAGTGTCGAGCGATCTGCGCTATCTCTGCCATATTCTGCTTCAAGTGAGAACTCCCCTCCCCGCATGGAAGCTGCGCGGAGCCAAAAGCACGTCGGTGCTGTTCGACGCGTGTCACCTCGCCCACCAGTTGAGATCTGTCGATACGTGGGACATAATCAGCAAGGTCTGGGTGAGGATGCTGGTTCACGCGGCTTGCCAGTGCAAAGGCTACGAACATTGCGAGAGCCTGAGCAGAGGAGGAGAGCTTCTCGGCCATGTTTGGCTTCTCATGGCGCATCTCGGCGTAGCGCAGCCAGTACAGACTTCCGGAGCACCAATTATTACCAAACTGATCGTGGAGTAAAGTTTCAGGGGGAATGTGTCCTTCGGTGAAACGTGGTGTTTTAGTTGAGTGAGATAACTAAGGTAAACTCGTCATCATGTTGAGATGGTGAGAGGTTGAGTGTACTTCAGTGCGTGTTGCACTGTGGAGTCGAGTCAGAAATGATGAAATCGCGTGTATCAGTTGTTGTTCACCAGAGGCATACCCCTGGGCCCTGAAGCAAGCCAAGTGGCGACGGGAGAACTTTGAGTCCCCTCTCGAAATGGTTAGTAACTTTCCTACGCATCCGCAATTAGTGATTCCTCAAAGGGGCTCGCGATTTTTTCTCATTCACGATTTTGGTTAGTAACTCCTTAACGTAATGGGCTTTCGTAAGATTTTAATTTTGATAAAGTAAATATGTACGAAACCGAGGCTAGTAATTTCGTGGGAAAAAAAAACTATTATAAAAAATGACATTATATGTAAAACCCAAGCGGTTTACCCCAGTGGACACTCTTCCAACATGGAAGGAGGGAGGGAATTCAAATCCCCACTTTCTCAGGAGAATGGGGTGTGAATGAATTAATTTTATGTGTGGATTTGTCAATCTTAATTGTGGAGTTACTCACCTTAGTCCATCCGTTTTGTCCTTTAAGCCAATCTAGCAGGGACCATTCAGTCATTCAATCTCTAGGGTCCGTTAGAATGATATAGTCTGCCCATCTAGCAGCATTGATTTTATGTGCATAAGTAATTTGTTAAAATACAAAATATATGCCCCTCTTGCATTTTTCTAATAATTTTGTTTTTATAACAAACGGAAGTCAAATTTGAAATTCGATTCCCCACGTCCTTTTTCAATCTTTTTAGGATTATAATAGAAGCATTCAGTTCGGTTTTTCTAAAAGACTTTTGGGTTTCCAAGGCAGTTATGTCAAAGTTGAGGTGTTTGGTAGCACAATTTCAAAGACCTTTGAGTTAAAATTTAGCAATTCCAAAGCCCCTTAGCCCAATACATCTCTCTCTCCCCACATTTGCATTTCGGCAGTTTTGGAATGCTATTTAGGAGTTTAATGACTTTTTCTTTTTTGCAATTACCCTCCTGCACATATAGCGTACATCTACAAGTAAATTCTCCATATGGGGCCGAGCCCTTCGTTTCCCTCGACTTCGTCGATGCCCCCAATTGTCTCTCTTTTGCTTTGACCAATTCTATTTAATGTATGACATGAAACTTATGTATCTTAGTGTAGATCCCTTGACCTAATTTTATGAGTTTATGCAATATCTTATCGTTTAATAGTGTTTTGATCAGTGGAAGGTACGTCTCCTTTTGACTTTGATCTTACTGGTTCCATGATCGAACAAAAACAGAGGTTTGGGATCATCACCATAATGTATAGTATGATTGTGGAGAAAAAAAACAGAGGCTAATTCTATAAATTATAGAGCAACCATTGTGCAATTAATCAAATTTTAGTATCAAAACTTTTAAAAGTATCCATTTAAGTGATTTTGACAAGCCACACAAGATTTTCCAACAAGTTTAAGTTATCGGAGTCGCTTAAATGATCACTTTTCAAAAGTTGTGGCACTTTTATGATTGTTTTAAAAATTTAACACCAAATGGGGGCCATAAAGAAATTGTGGCAATACCGTCCTTTTTCTTGGTAGAGAAAAAATAAAACCCGTTTTGAGGTTTTTTGCAGGTTCTTATTAGTTGTATTTTTCCAGCCTTGACTTGCAATGTTAAGGGCTTAATCAAGTTAAGGTAGAGGTGGGGCATCCCCCGTTAGCATGTGGACGATGGAAATGTTTAGCGACGGTCGTACACCACATGCCTCCTTGTGAAATGCCGTATGTCGCCCGCCACTGGCCAATTGGTTAGGCATGGCTGAAAAGTTGTGGCCATGCAGGTCACAAACTACATAAGATGACGGAGACATGATATGAGATAAACGCACTCATCGTGCAATGTTTTATTGTAGTGGCGATTTCATTCACGGATTTGACACAAAGACTAGCGTTCAAGGAAATAAAATACTTTAGACCAAAAAAAAAAAAAGGAAATAAAATACTGCTGCTGGAATCGAAGCAATCAACTCAATGAATTGGAATCACTTCCACTTCGAGTAAGCATTTAGAACAAACTATTGGCTTTTTTGTGTGCCTTTACTTGCTATAACAAGCCGAATAGGTGACTCGGATATCGACATGAATCACATTAGGTTGGTGATATGTGCCGGACATAGCGTGAAAATCGTAATGAGTTAGATTTTTTTTTTTTTTTGAAGTACATAGGATTTGAATTATGACTAGTGATTGAGAAACCAAACTTTAACTTGCGGCTTATATTCTAATATTGTCAACCAAGGCAAATTATACTCATGCCAATATGAATGCTGGAACCTAATTATGTCACTTTACTTCCCCCTTAGGCAAATGCACAGAATGACTTGATAGTTATGCATTTGAAAGGTAGTGTCGTGAGTATTGAATCGTAGGTGTTTCGAAAAGTGTGCTACTTTTTCGTTCCTCGTAATGTGACAGGGGAGGGAGGTCATCGTTCAAGTTCAATGATCGATTGGAGGAAGAAGAAGGAGGCGAAAGAAAGAAAACTTTCGAAAAAAATTTAAGAAATATTTACATATTATTAAAAATTATTTACATCGGCGCCGATCGTGTCATGTAAAGACGATTGGTGTTCAAGTTAGCAATTTCTAGTCAAATTGGCCAAATGAACTCAATTAGTAAAATATGAAAAAGTTTAGGAGTTGATTGATAAAAGTGTAATAAATTTAGGACTTTTTTGACAAGTTTTCCATAATGAGATGGTGCCGGGGTAAATTCAAGGCTCATGTGTATTGCCTTGCTGTGTCCTCTCCATATATTTTCCTAAGTTTGACCTCTGTTTAAAAACGTACCCAGTCCTTGCGCCTTTTAATGCCAACAGTTCCGAGTTTTTTTTTTTTTTTCCTTTTCCTTTGGTCCGTAATAGTTCCGAGTTCAACCACGGGGTTTTTGCACTACCATAGAGAAGACCCTTATGAACTGTGGAAGGAGTGGGAGCTACGGTCGCTTGTCCTCCTCAGCCTGTTCCTCCAAGTGACCCTTGCGTCTCTGGCCAACCGGAGAAAATACAAGTTCAAGAAGTGGATCCTAATCATGATTTGGATGGCGTATATATTGGCCGACTCCATCGTGAACCTCCCACTCGGCATCCTCTCGAACCGCCTGATCAAAAAAAAAAAAAAAGAGATAAAGATGAGGATGGTGATCGATCCAAAGAGCCAGATCACAGCATTCTGGGCGCCATTCCTTCTCCTCCACTTAGGCGGGCCTGACGCGATCACCGCATTTATCCGGGAGGACGATGAGCAATGGTTGAGGCAGTTTGTGCGGCTTTGCATCCAGGTAGGACTAGTGGGTTACATTTACTACATGATAGACCCGTCAAATGAGTAGATTGGGTCGGGTTTGGGTCAAATTGAATATGGGTGGATCTATATTTGACCTATTTAACCCATTTTGACTCATATTCATGTAATATAAATCAAGTGACACATGTCCAATCCAACCCATACCTAATCCATACTCAACACATACCCGACTCGACCCGTATTGCTAAAACCTATTAATATTCTAAGAAAACCTGCTTCTACCATATGCTAATTGGATTAAAACTTCAAATTAAATTAAAAATAGTAAAAAAATTAAATAAAAGTTAAAAAAAACCTATAAATTGAAATATTTATAAAAAATTAGACCATGCACATAATTCTCTTATTTGAAGTGAACATACCATTGAATAACTAAAAACCGTAACATGAAATTGTTTTAACTAAACCTAAAAAAGCTCATTTTTATGATATTTTTATTAAAAAAAAGTGTTGTTAAAACGTTTTATGCAATACAAATTTTTTAACAATTTTTATGCAATACAAATTTAATAGAAAATTTTTCATAATTCTTTTTAAAATATTTTTTAAAAAATATAATTTTTATTTTTTTAAAATATTATTTTTTTAATAATTATTTTTCCTTTTTTCTCTTTTCTTTTTTCTTCTTCTTGGCTGGCCGCCAGCCACGACGATGGCCGGCGACCGACAACAGGTGAGATTGAGCTTGCCGACAAGTTTGAGCCTCGCCGGTCGTCAATGACCTCTAGCTCGCGTCTTTGAAGAGCTCGAGCCTTGCCCAACGGCGCCATCGGCTAAGGAAGGAAGAAAAAGAAAAGAAAAGAAAATTGAAAATATGAAAAGTAATTATAATTTTGATTTTTTATAAATAAAAAAAGCATTTTTTAAAGTTAAAGAGTGAAGGCCATGGGTTCAAAGTGGGTTTTCTAATTCAAACTCATTTATTTTTTGTGTTTTACTTTCTCAGACCTATTTCTAACTCATATTTAACTTTCACTTAACCCATATATGACATACTTAACTAAAAATGGGTCATATATGGGTTTATGACCCATTTTGCCTGCTCTACTACATGGTCTTGTTGGAGAAGGTACCATGGATGTTTGCAGCGGGCATGATTCTAGTGGGGTTGATGAAATTTGCAGAGAGGATTTACTGTTTGTACTTGGCAAGCAAAGGCCAGCTTCGAGATTCGATGCTTGTGCTTCAGATGAAGAGGAGGGTTTCCAGGTCGAAATGGAGGCCTGTGAGGTTCCGGCTCCGGAGCTTGTCCAAGTGAACAGCGGTCGTCCAAGTGAACAGCGGTCAAACCTCCAACCGAGAAGATGCCACGACTCTGTTCAGAGCCCATGAGGTGTTCGAGGTCTTCAAGCCTCTCTTCTTGGGCTTTATCTGCTACATTGGCAACCTGGATGACAGTCGGCGCATGTTCGTGAACGATGACATGGATTCACGGACGGCTTTTAAAATCGTGGAGATCGAGCTCGTGTTCATGTATGATCTGCTCTATACCAAGGGGCCCTCCAACGTGGACGACGATGTGAAGAACCCAGACCCCTCCAAGAAGCCTTGATTCCTAGCACCGGTGAAGACAGAAGCGGCCTAAAATGGGTCGGATCGTAAATGCACAGAAACCCACACACAAAAAACCATCCTATTCAATTGGTCGTTATACTCCTCTAAGTCAAGGCTTCGCCTTTGGTATTAAGGAAACTTATTTGAGAGTTGATCTTTTTGTTTTTTATATATAAACTCTTGCTACTTTTTCTTAATACAGTGCTAGACAATACGCTCGCATAGCGCCCAATATGCTGCTACATCAGAGAAAATTTCACTTCAAATTCTATATGCATAGATTAATTTTATTTTTCAACAAAAATATTTATTTGTAATATCCATCGTCCGATGATCCAAAAAATATATAACTATATATTCTATAATTACTTTATAATAAAATTTACCTTCGGCTTGGTAATCAGAGGAGAAGGGGAAAAAAAGCTGATCTCTATCCCATATTGGTTTCTTTGTCTTTTTATCTCCATAACTTATCCGGCAACTTCTCCATGTCTTGAAAGTTAGCCACAAAAATGACTCCAGATGTCCTTTTGCTGCAAAAGAAGCGAATTGCGATTCATTTCACGAGGGAAGACATCAGGGAGAAAATGTACGATTCATTTCATGAGGGACCGAAGAAGCACGTGACGATGCAAATGATCTCATTCTTCGGTCGACTGATATTGGCACGAACACTGCACAGTGGAGAGAAGGTGGGGAAGTTAGTGGGACACCCAGAAACTTTCCGCAGCATGATCGAGACCAACAAAAGTTGCTGTTCAGCAGGAAGTGTACGGAAGAAGTTGAGAATTTCGTCCCAAACTTGTTGGGCTCTCTCCTCGTGGATAAAACCGGGCCCATCCAGAATGACAACCTGGAGATCAAGGGCGAGGTTCTAAAATTTGTTTCTTGGCATGTGGACCTTGGTACGATAGCTGCGTCACCAAGGATGACGGCTCGAACTGAGAAAGCGCCAGCCACAGTAGCCGAGTCCGGCGGGAAGTGGCTGAGAGGGTGGGGAAAAGAGAGAGGAGGAGGATGAAAGAGGAAGGAATTACAGAGGTTTACATTTTTCTTTGAAGGGACATACAGCGAAGAGGGCAGTTTGAGAAAGAAGATGGTACTTCGATTAATAAATTAAGAAGGATCTTTGGGGGAAGACAGAAGTTGAAATCTAGCAACAAAGCATAAGATGCAAAATACAGGTTTTAAAAAATGAGGGTGTAAACCGATGTATGGACACAAAAATATAGATGATAATTTAATTTTTTTTTGCAATATAATGATCATGTTGTCTCCATCTCCTGCTTGGAGAAAAGGAAACTTCCTTCAACTGAACTTCATAGACATCACTCATGATAATACAATTTAGTTGATTTTATATATGACCGATGCCTGCAGCTTATAATCCACCAATTAGAAAGGTGATTAAAGCAAATTTCTCTCTAACCCTCTTTTCAAACCTTTGATCAGGACAGCCTGAATTCCACATAAACTCTGTGACAATATCGCAAAAATAGAAATCCACACTTATCATAAACACCCTCTAAATTTAGTATCGTCATTTGACTATGGGAATTTCGGCAGCCAAACAATATGTTTGTTAGTTTCAAGGAAAGTTTAAATATCCTTTTCTTTCTCTTTCTTTTTTCTTTTTGCTAATTTGGAGTAACCCCACGTTATTATTAGGTTTCATATATTTTCATGTCAATAGTTGAAATATTATAGAACTTTCGTTTAACAAGTCAAAAAAACATTTGAATCACGGCACAAACACCGTATTTCTTGCCGATATACTCGCTAATCGTGTTGTGATGGTCGTATATTCGAATTTTCTCTTCGTATCTCGTATTTTGCCTCGTATCGTGCCTGTGCTTTTTGAATGATCGTGGTCGGGTATTGTAGTTATGTTGGCAAATTTGGGGGGATGAATTCCGACCATGAAACAGACCAAAAGTAGACAAAAAGAAGTCAAGAGAGTCGTCCGAAAGTCAGCTGCTAAGGTCAAACGAGTGATGAGGTTGCACCAACAGAAGCTAAACAAAAGGACACGCTCAGACGTTGTCCAAAAGCTCGCCTTTCTGCTCTACAAACCTGCCATTCCGATAACGTTGTCCAGAGAGCTTACCTCTTATCTCTCTAAGGTCTCTCAGAGGGCAACAACAAACATGCAAGCAATGTGGTTCAAGGTTAGCTTATTGCTTTTACTGTTTGCAAGCACCATCGGCACTACTCCTTCCTCATTCGACTAAATCGATGCAAGGTATCGGAATTGGGTGAGACAGATGGGTTCGCGTTCAGGTTCGCCCGTCTATGGTTCTCTGCTCAGGAAGGCCAAGAACAGGCTCAAGCCATGCTTGAGGCTGAGAGTGAGCAAGAAGCCGAGGTTAGGAGGATTTGCTTCAGGTGGGGCGGCTCTGCGTTCAGTGCCGATAGTCAATACTTGCCGGGTGGTGATCTACATTAGCGCTGGAACTTACAGGTAAGTGTTAACCATGCGTGATCCAAAACAAACTGGGTCAATGCGAAGGCTTGGATGAGCAGGACCTCGCATTGAACCTGAAAATCCTTACCAAGGCCAGCAGCTGATTGAAAAATTGTTGAAAGTCTTTTCTATAAAATTGATCAGACCTAGGCGTGCCGGTCTCAAGACTGGAATTGTTTGCCCAAGTCCATCCATTTTGCCCTTTGAGCTGATTTGGCTGGGGCAATCCAGTTACCGGGGGTTCATCAGAATGATGAAGTCTGCCCTCAATCAGCACCAATTGTATGTGCATAAGTAATTCGTTAAATTACAAAATATATGCGTGTTTCACATTTTCTAGTAATTGGCTTTTATAACGGACGATTGCACGCTTGACTTTGTCAGAGTCAAACATATAAAATTGGCTTCTTCTTCTTTTTTTTTTAAATCTTGAAAGGATTATTATAGCAACAGATCTTGGGCCTTCCGAGACCCCTGTGCCAAAAGCTGAGGTGTTTGGTAACATTATCCCAAAGGCTTTGAGTTAAACTTTAGCATTTCCAAAATCCCTTAGCCCAATGTAACTCTCACTCAACATTTGTAATTCAGCATTTTTCGAACGATGGTGTTTAATGACTCTCTTTTCTTCTAATCTTGCCTTATATCCTCTTGCACCCATAAGGTGTGTCTACATGTGAATGTAAGTGCATCTGGTCAATGCTTAAATGTCAATAAATGCATGGGCTTTGAAAACCTAATTCATACCTTCAATGCTCCGGTCCTCTTTAAATTTAATTTATTTCTTTGAGCGTAGAGGTAAAGTTGAGATCCCAGCAACGATGGCTTAAGCGACCGTGAAAGGAGCCGGTGCGGACAAGAGGCCATCGAGTGGGCCGACACAGCAGACAGAATCTGACCCAACGGTCTGTTAGAAGATGCCCTAAAGCTGCTAAGGATTATGTTATTATTATTATTTTTTTTAAGGAAATTAATTGATTAATTAATTTGGAAATGGTCAGCAATTTTTGCTGACCACTTCCACGAAAAACGTGCACATGCACGCACGAATTCGTGCATGATGGTCAGCGGTTGCTGACCGTTCCATTCATGCACGATCGTGCTCGATCGTGCATGAGAACGAGGATCAGCAACGGTTGCTGATCCCACGATTGGCAACCGTTGCTGATTCGTGTATAAATATTAAAAAGAAAGGCTGCAAAATGGTTGCGAGTTAGAGAAATTTTCTGTGGGTGTGCGTCTTGATTTTTGGCGACACTTCAAGGGGTTGAAATACAGAGAAAGGTGGGCGTGCGCTATTTGTTTTTAGAGAAAATGGGTTGCTGAAAAACAAAGAGAAACGTGTGTGTTCTTGTATTCTTCGAGAGATACAAGAAAGTAGAGTGTTTTCTCATTCGGGTCGTGACTATAATACATTGAGGATACGTCGGATCATTTCCACATGATTGCTAGCACAATCGAAGTGGCGAATATCTGAAATTTCTCTCTTCCGTTCGACGTTCGTTGTTGGTGTGTCGAACTAGAGGTCCGACGCTTGTGGGACTCGTCTTGTAGAACATCCGAACCGACTTGTTTCAAAGCGCGCTTCAAGAGGTATTTCGTTTAACTCTCTTTTATGCTTAGATTTTTGATTAAAACGCACGAATAATGCCTAAGGAGAATCATGTGTAGAATATATCTTTGTTTCCGCTGTGTTTATTCTGTTGATTTTTCTTATACATGATTCATAAAAACCCAACAGTGGTATCAGAGCCAACCTTAGGCGTTATCGTGCGTTTAATTGATTTGTAGTTCAAATATATTTTTGCGTTCTAATGGCCAATTTATTTTGTTAAGAGAATCGGTTCTCTTACCTTTTATGTGGCCTATGGAAGTTGATTAATTTATGTGATAAATTTAATCAACTAAGCAAAAATTAGAACTAAATCAATTTTGAATCAAAAATTAAGTAACTTGTTATACTTGATGTTTATATTTTGCAATTGATATGCAGAATTTTATGCATGCCTTCCAGAGCTTTAAATTTTGAATTTATGGCTCGTAAGGAAGAGTGGTGATCATGGAAAAATCCTAATTGTTGTGATTGTTGTATGGATGAATGTATGATGATTACAGGTATTCTTTTTGGGGATGTAATTATTAAATGGAGGCTGCGTCCTTCCTTTTATTTTACTTTAATTTTTCTTGATATGTAATTTTTAGTATAGTTTAGTATTTCAATTGTTGATGTAAATACTACAAGAGAGGAGGAGCCATTGGAGGAGCCATTAAACCGGTGAGCTCTTTGGGCCCGGTCTTTGAAGAGTTCAAAGATTGAAGAAAAAGTGAAGAGCAGGTCCATATAATTAAAACATTAAAATGGCTAAATGGGTCTCTTTGGCTCGAGACCCATTGAACCATAATTCCATGATCACCACATAGGATAGATGTTATGTGATATCTATTTATTTATTATGTTTTTGATGTCGTGCATGTTAAGCCGGTTAATGTGCAAAGTGAGACCATTAATAATGACCCAAATCTCCTTACAAAGAATATTAAGTCGAAACGGGTTCGGACTCGTGGCCTTCCATCGTCGTGGTTTAATCCAATATTATAGTGGTTAACTAACCGGTTATGGATACATAGGGGTTAATTACCATTTATAATATTGGACCACTCCATTATGCATATGATGCTGTGGGGTTGAAGCCAAATGATTTCTAATAACTGTCAGGTGAGGGAATCATTTGTGTTTTCAATACTTGCATGAGATGATGGGCTAGACTTAACTATGATCATGATGCCAATAACTGTTAGGTGAGGCTTTCATGGTCTAGAGGCCGAATTATGATTGGGACTCGCATATGATGCGTTGAACAAGCTGGTTCACTCACTAGTTCATAGGACACCAATAAGCTGTTAGGTGAGGTGGACTTTGGACTGGTGGGACTCAATCCCCACTAGTAATCTTTACCCAACAAAGATTACCGCTTCCCATCTTAAGGAGTATGGGATTCGAATATAAATTTAGTGGGAGGATCTATTTCATTTAAAGGCCAAAATGAAATAGTTACTTTGAAAGATACAACGGCTAACAATTTATTTTCTGCAACGAGATATATTATTACTCTGAAAATGGTGACCACAAACCCACTCGATTCTATACTTGACAAGAATTGTTTGACTGGACCCAATTTCACTTTGGCGGGTGAGGAATTTGAGAATTGTTCTCAATTCAGAAAAAATTGGGTATGTGCTTGATGAAAAGATGCCAACCTCCTTTCCTGAGGGTGGGACCCAAGAGGAGCGTGTCACTTATGATAAGTGGCGTGATGATGACTTAAAAGTTAGGTCATATATGCTTGCTTCTATGAATAATGAATTACGAAGAAGTATGAATCTATGGAAGATCTTTGGGTCGATCATTTTGCACTTAAAGGAATACTTTGATGAGAATGGTCGAACCTCTAGATATGAGATATCTAAGGCATTGTACCGTATGAGGATGGCTGAAGGATCATCTGTTAATGATCATGCTTTGAAAATGATCTGGCATATTGAAGAATTGGCTAGGCTAAATCTCGTTATGGACAATGAGTTAGCTGTGGATTTGATCCTCCAATCTTTACCCGATTCCTTCTCTGTTTTGTCCAAAACTTCCACATGCATAAGATGGATAAAACTCTTGCGGAGTTACATAGCATGCTGGTAGTTTATGAGAAGGAAATGCATAACACGAGGCCAAATGTAGTGGCTATGGCTAAGGCTTCTTCTTCAAAGGGTAAGACCATTTTAAAGAAGAATAAATGGAAGAGGCCTGCCAAACCTGTTGTGCAACCAAAACCCATGATTGATAAAGGGAAATGTCATTACTGTGGTGTCAAAGGGCACTGGAGAAGGAACTGTAAGAGGTACCTCGCGAGCTTGAAGGTCAAGCCCAAGAACCGACCTTATGAAGGTATGGTGTCTATGCTTATTGAAACTAATCTTATGGTTAGTGCTGAATCCAGCTCATGGGTTCTAGATTCTGCTGCAACTTCACATATTTGTATGTCTTTGCGAATCTGGAAATAAGCGGGATGCTAGGGCGAAATGAGATTGTCCGACATTTGCCAATGGAGCAAGAGTTGCTGCATTAGCTATAGGGACTTTTCGTTTATGTTTGCCTTCGGACATGTATTGGTTTTAAAGAACTGTTTGCATTATAAGAATGCTTTGTTAGGAACATCATCTCTATACCTCGTTTGGGTAAAGAGAATTATGAATTTTCTTTTGCTGATGATGTATGTTCTATTTATCATAATAGAATATGTGTTGGTTCTAGCTTATTAATCAACAATCTTTATACCATTACAATGTCCGGTAATGCGATTACCAATGTCAATAAGCAAAATAGAATTGATATAAATGCCATAACTAATAAACGCCCTAGAGACGGTCCAAATAAAAAGTATGTTTGGCATCTCCGATTAGGTCATATTGGAGAAGACAGAATTAACAAGTTGAGTAATGATGGATACATTGATCCTTCAAATTTTGAGTCATACTCGACTTGTGAGGCATGTCTTCTAGGAAAAATGACCAAAGCACCTTTTGTGGGACAAAGTGCGCGAGCTACCGACATATTAGAATTAATACATACAAATGTATGTGGACCAATTAATGAATCT
The DNA here is from genome assembly GCA_017140325.1 of Eucalyptus leucophloia subsp. euroa. NCBI lineage: Eukaryota > Viridiplantae > Streptophyta > Magnoliopsida > Myrtales > Myrtaceae > Eucalyptus > Eucalyptus leucophloia. The sequence goes on along the minus strand of CM029473.1, from coordinate 22,160,653 downwards.
GCTAGAGGTGGTTATAATTACTTCATTACCTTCACGATGATCGATCACGGTATGGTTATTTATACCTCATGAAGTATAAATCTGAATCCTTTGAAAAGTTCAAGGAATTCAAGGCTGAAGTTGAGAAACAAACGGGAAAATGTATTAAGGCTCTTCGATCGGATCGAGGAGGTGAATACCCTAGTACTGAATTCCTGGACTTTCTTAAAGAGAATGGCATTTTATCACAATGGACACCTCCTGGAACTCCGAACATAATGGTGTATACGAACGAAGAAATCGTACTTTATTAGATATGGTACGATCTATGATGAGTTATACCGATTTGCCAATATCCCTTTGGGGATATGCCCTTGAGATCACTGCATATATACTGAATAGAGTGCCGTCCAAATCTGTTCTAACTACGCCCTATGAGATATGGCATAGTAAGAAACCTAGTCTTAATCATATTAAGATTTGGGGTTGTCCAGCTTTTGTGAAAAAGCTGAAAGTGGAAAAATTGGAGGCAAGATCTGAACAAGGTCGCTTCATTGGATATCCAAAGGAAACTCTTGGATATTATTTCTATTTTCATTCGGACCAAAGAATTTTGGTATGCAAGCACGCTTCTTTCTTGGAGAATCAGTTCATCCAAGAAAGTGGTCTTTGGCGGAAAATAGTCTTACAAGAAGAAAATAATGAAGTATCAAACAACCGAGTTCGAGATACCAATCTACGATTCGATGGGAGCTTCGATACACAACCTCTTAGGAGAAGTGCGAGAATGTCTCGCCCACACCTGCTCGTTATAGACACTCGGTTGATCATATTGAACCATTATTCATTGTGAATGATAGTGATCAACCCGGTGATCCTAAAACCTATGAGGAGGCGATGTTGGACATCGATTACGGTAAATGGCTAGAAGCCATGAAATCCGAAATGGATTTAATGTATTCCAATGAGGTATGGACCTTGGTGACCTGCTGATGGTATTGTACCAATTGGCTGTAAATGGATCTTTAAGAGGAAGATGAATGCTGAAGGTCAAATTGGAACTTACAAAGCACGGCTGGTGGCGAAAGGATATCGTCAAAAGAAGGAATTGATTATGACGAAACTTTCTCACACAATGGCCATGCTAAAATCCATTCGGATTATGTTGGCTATAGCTGCACACCTTGATTATGAGATATTCCAAATGGATGTCAAAACGGCTTTTCTAAATGATTTTCTCGATGAGGACATCTATATGGAACGACCACGGGTTTTGAACCCAATAGTGAAAAACGGAAGGTGTGTAAGCTTAAGAGATCCATTTATGGACTCAAACAAGCCTCAAGAAGTTGGAACATCCGTTTTGATGAGGTAGTCAAATCGTTTGGCTTCATCAAAAATTCGGATGAACCTTGTGTATATAAGAAGATCAGTGGGAGTGCAATTGCATTTCTGGTTTTGTATGTCGATGATATACTTTTGATTGGAAATGATGTACCAATGATATCATCGATAAAACTATTCTTGTCACGAAATTCTCCATGAAAGATTTAGGAGAGGCAACCTACATTTTAGGTATCAAGATCTATAGAGATAGATCAAGACGATTGATTGGCCTCTCACAATCTACGTACATAGACAAAGTGTTAACACGGTTTAACATGCAATGTTCCAAGAGATGATTATTGCCTTTTAGGCAAGGGATCCGTCTTTCTAAGGAGATGTGTCCCAACACTCCCGAAGAAAGAGAGCGGATGGCAAAGATACCATATGCATCCGCTATTGGAAGCATAATGTATGCTATGCTATGTACTAGACCGATATTGCGCATACCTTGTAAGTATTACTAGCGAGATATCGATCGATCCAGGAGAAGAGCACTTTGGATAGCGATCAAGAATATTCTTAAGTACTTGCGAAGGACTACGAGATTTATTCTTGATATATGGAGAAGGAGAATTTGAAGTTGTAGCTTATACGATTCGATTTTCAATCGGATCCTAATTATTATAAGTCTACGTCGGGTTTGTCTTCACATTCAATGGTGGTGCGGTTAGTTGGAAAAGTTCCAAACAAAGCATAACTGCCGATTCCACCACCGAGCGAGTATGTAGCTGCTTCCGAAGCGGCAAAGGAAGCCGCTTGGATGAAGAAGTTCATTTCGGAACTTGGAGTCGTTCCTTCAATTGAGCAACCGATCACATTGTTTTGTGACAACAATGGGGCGATAGCTCAAGCTAAGGAACCAAGGTCTCACCAAGTCCAAGCATATTGAGAGACGCTTCCATCTCATCGGAGAAATTGTTGGGAGAGGTGATATCGCCTTGCAGAAAATTGCCTCAGCAGAAAACGTGGCGAGATCCCTTCACTAAGGCCTTACCTCGAGTCTTCTTTTGAAAGACATATTGACAAAATGGGTTTGAGGTACCAGACAAGTTGGCTTTAGTGCAACTAGGAAATTGTTGGATGTATGCCCTAAAGCTACTATGTAATAGTTACATATTAGGGATTTCAGTTGTACTTTCATTATTATTATTTAATTAATGGCAACGACGTATTCATTCATTTGTCCAATTATTTATATTGATGAATGATTCCATAAGATCAGTTGCAACTAGACCTATTCTTGAGACATTAAGAATATATGTGACGGGTTCATAGTTAGACTGAATCTTTAAATTGTTCCCGGTCGATGGATTATTAAGTGGATATTAATAATCCTGTTGAGACCGGTGTGTTCTAACTTCGCCATTAAGTATTGGATACTTAAGGGAATGATGAGTCACATGTCATTGGGTATTATGATGCCTGAGTTAGAACACAGGTGTTTTGTATTAGACAAATTCACTGAACGTGACGCATATGGAACGATTAGCGACATGGAAGCTTTTAGCGTGGTCAATGTCTAATTGTTCATGCTTTGGTCTTGTGTAAATAATCCTTAGACACGAGGCACAGTGTTAACTTGTGTATCGAACAACTATGGTTCACGGGTGCACATAATGCCGGGTCGTCGATCCGTCTTTATACCGATGGTCATAGCTTGTTCATATACGAAGTTACACGTGTGCGCAATATGGAATCTGTCTCCTTGTTATATGCAAGGTATGATAATGATGTCCTATGCGATCTAATTGTGACACGCATTGAAATCCTCGGCCGGGGTTGTAACCGAGAATAAATTGTTTATGTCTTGAATAAAATGCATGTCAATTAGATTTGTGCATATGATCGAATTAATGACTTGACAAATATTCCATGGTCTTTGTTTGATCGGGACATAGTAAGACAGAGGGATTGAATTACACGTAGCCAAAGGCGACGGGTTCATTGTGTTCTTAAAGTATTCACACTATCTGGGTAGCCATGACATATTGCTAGATGTCAATCGTGGCTTGTAGGACCTAAAAGATTAATCGGGACAATTAATTCTTTTGGAAGTACTAATGTGTTAGTACAAGTCTTACTACCAGTTTAGTGATGAACCTAGGGATGTCACACACCATAAACAACTAGGATGACGTGGAACAAGAGAGAAATATTATTGCAAATGTGTTTGCAATTATTGCAATCAAATTGAGTCGATTTGAAATTAAATTAAATGAGATTTAATTTAATTTGTATGATAGTCACGAGCTTACTTGCATATGATGCACATGCATGCCCAAAGTGGATATACGTTAACATACCAAACAAGTTGGCTTTAGTGCAAGTGGGAGATTGTTAGAAGATGCCCTAAAGCTGCTAAGGATTATGTTATTATTATTTTTTTTTTTTAAGGAAATTAATTGATTAATTAATTTGGAAATGGTCAGCAATTTTTGCTGACCACTTCACACGAAAAAACGTGCACATGCACGCACGAATTCGTGCATGATGGTCAGCGGTTGCTGACCATCATACACGTATTTTGTTCGTGCATGGATGGTCAGCAACTGCTGACCATCGTGCACGAAATCGTGCATAAACGGTCAGCGGTTGCTGACCGTTCCATTCATGCACGATCGTGCTCGATCGTGCATGAGAACGAGGATCAGCAACGGTTGCTGATCCCACGATTGGCAACCGTTGCTGATTCGTGTATAAATATTAAAAAGAAAGGCTGCAAAATGGTTGCAAGTTAGAGAAATTTTCTGTGGGTGTGCGTCTTGATTTTTGGCGACACTTCAAGGGGTTGAAATACAGAGAAAGGTGGGCGTGCGCTATTTGTTTTTAGAGAAAATGGGTTGCTGAAAAACAAAGAGAAACGTGTGTGTTCTTGTATTCTTCGAGAGATACAAGAAAGTAGAGTGTTTTCTCATTCGGGTCGTGACTATAATACATTGAGGATACGTCGGATCATTTCCACATGATTGCTAGCACAATCGAAGTGGCGAATATCTGAAATTTCTCTCTTCCGTTCGACGTTCGTTGTTGGTGTGTCTGAACTAGAGGTCCGACGCTTGTGGGACTCGTACTGTAGAACATCCGAACCGACTTGTTTCAAAGCGCGCTTCAAGAGGTATTTCGTTTAACTCTCTTTTATGCTTAGATTTTTGATTAAAACGCACGAATAATGCCTAAGGAGAATCATGTGTAGAATATATCTTTGTTTCCGCTGTGTTTATTCTGTTGATTTTTCTTATACATGATTCATAAAAACCCAACACGGTCGACCATTGGGCACATTCGCTTCGGCCACTTTCGCTGTCAACTCACCCTTCTTCATTGCCAAGAACATCAACTTCAACAACAAAGCGCCATTGCCCGCGATGCGAGGGCTTGGAAAGGAGGCGGTGGCCCTCCGCATTGCCGCAGACGCGGCGGCCTTCATGGGATGCCGTTTTGTCGCGTCGCAGGACACACTCTACGACCACGTCGGGAGGCATTACTTTAGGGACTGCTACGTCGAGGGGTCCGTGGACTTCATGTTCGGGAACGGCCTGTCGTTCTACAGGGGCTGCCATCTGCACAGCGCAAGCAACAGATACGGAGCGGTGACGGCGCAGGAGAGGGAGAGCCTGCTGGAAGAGACTGGATTCTCGTTAGCAAGGTGACGGGGTCGGGCGCGCGCGCTGTTCCTTGGCCGAGCGTGGGGCGCTTTCTCCCGGGTGGCTTCCGCGCACATGTACATGGATCAGATCGTCGCCCCGAAAGGATAATACGATTGGGGCGACAAGAACAGCGACATGTAAGCAATCTTTCTCGTCCTTTCATTAAGAAAACACTCCGCATGGATCGAGAAAATTCCACTGTGGTACTGATCTGTGCGATGCAGGACGGTGTTTTACGGGCAGTACAACTGCACGGGACTGGGGGCTTCCTCCGGCGGGCTAGTGTCGTGGTCGAGGAGCTCACTCCCGAAGAGGCCGAGCCCTTCGTTTTGCTCGACTTCATCGGCGCCCACGCTTGGCTCTTTTTCGCTCTGGCCAAACCCGAAATGCTTTCAGTCCTGTTGTTTTCTTCTTCTTTTTCATTTCTTGTCTTTCGACTGCTCTATCGATCGTGCATGACGATGATCTTGATGCGTCGGATTCGTCGACAGATGCTTGTTCCTTATCAGTGCGAGAGCGACGTGTCTCTCTAGCTCCTTTCCTTTTCCGGTGACAATCTAATGCACCACATGGAGATTACGTGTGCATGGATGTTGGGGAATATTGTAATGCCGAGATGATAAGAAAACAAAGCTAACAACACTAAAAATTCAAAGTGAAAATTCAATACAAGAAAAATCACAAACCGACCAAAAACTTCAACTAATCACTAAGAATAATAAAATACATAAAGGACGCGTTTGATAACGATTATGTTCCCGAGAACGATTTCTGATCAAAAATAATTATTTTTTATTTTGTTCTCATGAACAATTTTTAAGCATTTTAAGCTATTTGGTAACCATCCAAAATTTCTAATTTCGGAGTAGAATTATGTTTAGTACCGTGCTCAAAATTTCTACTCTAAATCATTTTATTTTAATTTTTTAAATAATTTTATTAATTTTTTTCCTTTTTTCTTCTTTTCTCCTTTCTCTCTCCTATTCTTCTTCTTCAAGTAACTGGTCGCTAGTCCAGCGACCAATCGATGAGGGCCAACGACCTCACCGAAGCATCGCTGGCCCTTGTTGGTCGAACCTCGCCGGTGGCCGGCGAGGCCTCGTCAAGGCTAAGCGAGACCCGCGGCCACCGACAAGGCTCGGCCTCGCCAGATCGCGAGGCTCGCCTAGCCCCGGCGAGCTCGCCGGATCGATTGCCGGTGACCCACGACAGTGGGTGGCAAACGGCGAACGATGATGGACGGCAACCACGACAATGGCAATAGATGAAGAAGAAGAAGAGAAAAGGAGGAAGAAGAAGAAGCAAATGGCTTGATTCTTAGATTTGTTCCTAGGAACAAGAATAAACTTTTTTTTTTATTCTTGATTATGTTCCAAATCTACTTCCGAGAACAAAAAAATAGAAATTTGTTCCTAGGAACAAAATTTTTACCAAAGGTAATTTTATTCCAAAACTACTCATAGGAACAAAAAATCGAATCGACACTATTGGAATGGTTATCAAACAAATCCAAAGTCTTCTTTTTTAGTCACACACTAGAAGTTCAATATCAATAATACAACCGTATTTTCTTATCACAAAAATGAATTAACATAATCATAACAAGAAAAATCTAACCGCGATAGAAGAATTCAGAGGTGGTTCTTAATGAACGAAATCAATCAACTCATAACTCTCAGTCTCACGACTAACATACTCAAATTTGAGCGAATTCCATCAACATTTAGCCTTCAAATCGAGATTGCAAAGCCGCAGCCCCTCTTCTTCCTTCTTCCCTGTTCTTCTCGGTGAGCTCTCAGCGCACTGTCTCTTTTCTTCATTCTCGGGCACACGCTTGCACGAAGCCTTTCTCCCTCTCTTTCTGACTTTTGACCTTTTTTCCTTTTCTTTTTGTTTCGTTTCATACTAGCTGGGCCTCTCGTACGGGTGGACCTAGCCAACAATAGAGAATTGCCATTTCGCGTTGGCATGTACCCCACTTCGATAGGATTGATATTATAAGTCGTTATAGATTTCTACTTCTTATGAATGGTAATTAGCTCGGTGCTGATCGAATTCTGCAAGCAGAGCTAAAACCGGATCGCCTATGGGGTAATCTTATCCCACGTTTCGCATGGACGAATCGTGCACTCACGAAATCAGTCGAGCCAAAGATTTGACAAATCAACGTTTCCACGCCTTTAAGTGGGAAATGTTCAAAGAACTTAGAAGAGGAAGGTTAAGGATGACGTGTCTAAACATCTAGAGTCGGGCATAGGGAAAAGTACCAAAAAAGTCATAAACCTATTGCATTGGTACCAATTCGATTCTAAACTTTTCAATTGAACCAATTCAATCCTAAACCTTCTAATATTAATACAAATTCAGTTCATCTTGCCAATTTTGGCCAGTCGGCACCAACGTGAACATCATCCGATGGCTAGCCGCAGACATGGCAATTTTATGATTTTTTTTTTTTGAATTTTTTTTTCTTTTCTTTTCTCCCTTCTTCCTCCTTGGACTGTTTCATTAAAGTTTACTTATATTTTAGGGATATCTTCGTTACAATTCTTAAAATTTCATATTTAAATGTTAAATTGAGCATTGTAACTTATAAAAGCATTAACCGTGTTCTAAAAACACGTCAAATTAGTTTAATCGAGTCATTTCATTAATTTTATCCAATTTAGCTAAAGGAAAATGCTAATATGGCATTTTTTTTCTCTATTACGTGGCGATGACATGGCTAAAATGACGTTATTTTGGTTTAAACATGATTTTTTATATAATTTTATTTGAATTAAATTTGAAAATAAGGTTTTTTTTTTTTTAAAAAAAACTAGGTGGTGAGGGCTCGCCAGCCATCCCCCACCCTCGTGTCTTGGCAATTGTGGTGACGACGGTGGCCTAATTTCTCCTTTTTGTCTTTTTTCAATATAGCTTATTTTAAAATATAATTAAAATAAAATATGTATTAAAGATTAGATTTAAACCAAAACGAGATCATTTTATCATTATGTTTTATGATTTAGCCACATAGGAGAGAGAAAATAGAAAAAAAAAAAGAGCCATGTCAGTATTTTTTCAGTCAAACTTGGACAGAGATACAAAGGACTCAATTGCACCAATTTTGGCAAGTTTTAACTTGATTGTACTTTTTGTAAGTTTTTAAATCTTAATTAGACTTATGATAAGTTTTAAGACTTCTAGTGAACATGTTCTATTTTTGGGTTAATACCCTAAAAACCCAAAATTGGTATACACATATGTGACAATTTTATTCCAAACTATTTTTTTGACTATGAAAAACCCAAAACTAGATACACGTATGACAAATTTACCCCTGACGATCATAAAAACCCTAAACTTGATACATTTATGATAAATTTATCCCAAATTAATTTATTCGACCACTAAAAACAAATTGAGTAAATTTATAACAAATATACTACCGCTTAAATTGGATTAATACCACAAAAAAATCATAAAAATTGTAAACTATGGTAAAATAGCGTAAAATCCCAAATTGGTATACCAATCAACTATCACGTGTCATTTAACTTGCTAATTTTACAGTAAAATTTAATGAAAACTAACATAGGGTAAATTTGTCACAAGTGTATACTAGCTTGGAGTAAATTTGTTAAAAACATATTAGTTTAGGATTTTTTATGGTCAAAAATTAGTTTGGCGTAAATTTGTCATATGTGTACCAGTTTTGGGTTTTTAAAATATTAACCTTTTTTTACTATAACTTAAATAAAAATTTGCATTAAAAAAATCATATTTGGACAAAAAAACGACAAGTCATTTTAGCCACACAAACGCCATAAGGATAGAACAAATATAATATAAAAAAGAAGAAGCCACATCAACATTTTTCGCTTGCCAAATTGAATAGAATTAACAGAAAATTTTGATTGCACCAATTTGACTAGTTTTAAGATTTAATTGTATTTTTTTTTTAAGTTTTAGGAGTCAATTGTGTTTTCTTGATAAGCTTTGAAACTTTAATGCACTTATCCCTAAATTGAATGAAAAAAGGGAATAATAATCTTTTTTTTTTCTTGAAGATTGAGATAAAATAATAAAGAGTACTATTGAAAATGATTTTAGCTGGCGACTTTGAATTTACTTTTATGAAGTAATCTTTTCAAAACACACCAAAAGTTAATTATCACATTAGTATATCACTTAAAACCAAAGACAATCTTCTCAAAGGGTCATGAGTTCATACTTATACATATTATATACGATAATACTCGAGAGATAATGTTTCTTGTCTAGTCATTAATTAGTCACCAAGCGTGTGCTTTGCGGGGCATACCTGAGCTTTTGCATTTTGTCAATACATATCCAGGTTTGTACTTTTATTATTTTTATCAGTTTAGCATATTACTGTTGTCACTTATGATCTCAAGAATGTTACCGCTTGTGTTATTTGAGGTAATAATAATATAAAAAAAAACCATAAACCTATTACATTTATGTCAATCGAATCATAAATATTTTCACGCTTTACAAGTCGAGTTTATTTGGCCAATTTAGGCTTAAAATTGGTAATATGGACATCAGTTATCCTATGTGTAAGTGTTTGGTGCTATTAAATAATTTTTTGAGTTTTATATGATTATTTTGGTTTTTTCGTTTTTTGACTAAGGCTGATAAGGTCATTGGCTGACTTTTGCCAACTACGCGAGGGCAAGGATGCCCTTGTTGTGGCCAGCAAGGGCTGGCTGGTGATCGCTTGCCTTTAGTCGAAAAAAATAAAGAATAAAGAATAAAGAAAAGAAGACAAGAAGAAAAAATTAATAAAAAACTATAAAAAAATCTACGCCAACACTGTTCATGTCACATAGGCTCAATACTGTTCACATCAATGATTTTCGCTTAAATTGATTAGATATACTTAACGACAGACAATGTTTATAACTAAAAATGACATAATTGTTTGACAAAAATAAATTGGCACAATTAAAATGTTTAGGACTAAATAAATAAAAGTACAATAGGTTTTTGACTTTTTTAATGGTATTCCTAGTGTTATTTCTAAAAATATGTTGGACCTGCGTCTGTGTTTGATCACTAAAAATGAAATTCCTTTATTAAGTTAAACATAAGGAAAATGCTTAAAGTTAAAAGAACAAAAGGTAGCATGTAAGTTTTTAAAATTAAAATCTAGGTCAAATGAATATATGATGGAAATCAGAAAAGAAAGGTTTTAAAACTATAATGTTGGCGAGTTTAAGTTTATTTTTATATAGAAGATGTATACCCTGATCCGGTGCAATACTCTTTCGGATGAAAGTTTAGTTCAATTTTTATGATGACAAGGTTAAAACTCAAGACCATCTTTCTTTATCATGATTTGAAGTGAATCGCTAGTTCTTGATAAATGGACGTCAAAAGTAAGATATAGACATGAATGATAATTCAAAAAATTTTTATTCGCAAAATTATATGAAAGTAAATAAATTGGAAATATAATAAGCCATATTTAAAATAGCTAAAACTTGTTAATTTTTTTATTCTTGTTTAAATTAAGTGGAATTTCCTTTTAATATGCTATACAATGTTTTTTTTTAATTTTTTTAATTTTATTTTGAATGGATCGAAAGTATCGGGATACAAAAATGATATGAATATAAATTTGCCACGATTTATTATCATTTATGCTTGTATTTTGTAATTATATCAAACGAATTAAGTAGAATATTTATCAATTCATGCAGTAGGTATACTTTATATTAAAAGTACTTTTTATTGGAAGATATATTTTATTTTTCGTTTAGTACTATTTAATTTTTAAAATTTTTTTCTTCTATGACTTTTTCTTTGACTAATTTTATTGTCATTTCTAGATAAAGTGAGTTTATCTGTAAATTAAATAATGTAATGAATTAATATATATTTTCAGACAGAGATAATTTTATAGGAATATTTTTCATCTTGTTTGATTTCCATTTCGCTTTTCTAAATAAATCTTGTTCTTTTACTAATTTAATTGTAGTAGTTCAATTAATTAAAATAGACGTAGTCACGTGGTCCAAGTAATTCCAACTCTAGACCAACATCAAATAAAAAATTCCGATTTTCAGACCCTAAAAATTTGAAAAAGTTCAAATTTAAAGAAAAGAGGACTCCAAAAACCTATCCAACAAAAAGGAGATATTCGGAAGCGGAAAACGAGGAGAGAGATTCCTAAAGAAATAGAAATAAGGTAAGCCCAAGAAAGAAAAATTTCTCCTTTCTGTTGGACGAACACAACAGTAACGGTCCACCGCGTATATACAAAGAAAGTATTCCTTTGAAAAATGATGGGAAAAAGGAGAAGAAAAAGACAAGGTTGTAACTTGTTCCTACGATTTGACCCCAAAAAAAAAAAAAAAATTGGTACTAGGAAAGCACACCACATGTGACCCCTTGACTTAATGGCTTGAGGCCTAGGTTTTATGAGGTTTCTTTTAGCCTTAGATGATTGTCCAAATTCCATTTATTTTTAAAAAAATGATTTAACTATTATTTTTTAAAAGATATTCACTTGTTTTGCTTATAAAAATGAATGAATAAAAATGATTTTCATTGTCCATAAAAATATTAGAATAATATTTTTGATAATGATTATATTTTTTATTGATTAATTATTTAAGCAACATGAGTGAATAATTTTTAAATTTTTTTTGAAACATTTATTTTTTATGAAGTAAATGGAGCTCAAGAAGAGTGATTGCTACTCGACAAAGTACAACAGGTGAAAGTGGGAGTGTGACGTGGGAGTCAAATGCTCATAATTTTATTCTAGGGAGCTTAAACCTCTAAAGTAGGAGATTGGTACTTTAAGGGCTTGTTTAAGGTGTGTATAACAAAATTGATATTTCTCTATTTCTTTGTTTTTCTATTTTTAAATAGATTTGGAATAGAAATTTGTTTGGTAACGCAATTTTGTTTTTATATTTTTAGAACATATTTCTATTCCGAAAATAGATTTGGAAAAAATCGAAGTTAAAATTTTGTATTTTTCTACTTTTGGAACAAAAGTGAGAAGTGAAAACTCTCATCATTGTTCATTGCCCACTCGCCACTTGTTGGACTGCTTGACGCTTTGGCCGCGCCCCTATAAATAGAAATTTTATTCTATTATCAAACGAATTTCTATTTCTAAAACAAATTTTGAAATCATTATTAAATGCATTTTTTTTTTTGCTCAAAAAACTTGTCTAGGAAATAGAAATTGATTTCTAGAATAGAAATATTATCATGTGTACCCTTAAACCATTTTATTCTCGATAACAATTTTTTTATTCAGAAATAATTTTTTTTATCTCCGTTTCCCTAGACGTGTTTCTGAATATTTAAAAATATTTAATAATTATTCAAAATTTTTATTTCTGGGATATAAATGTGTTTGGTAGGACCTCAAATTTTTGTGTGATTTAGAATTTCTTTTAATTTTTAAATAATTTTATAATATTTTTTTTTTTTTTTTTCCTTTTCTTTTCTTCTTCTTTCCTTTGATTGGTCATTAGCCGGTGATTGGCTAATGAGGGCCATTGACCTCGTGGAAGTGTTGTCAAGCCCCGGCGAGGCCAAGCCTCCCCTGACGGCTGGACAAGCTGAAGCTCACCAAATTCTCGGCCGAGGCTAGCAAACTAGCCAAAGTAAGAAGGAGAATAAGAAATGAAAAAAAAAAGAGGACTTAATTCTAGAGTTGTTCTGAGAATAAATAATGAACTTTTTTCTATTTCTCGATTATAGTATAAATCTATTCCTAAGAATAAAAAAATTATCAAACAAATTTCTATTCTTCTATTCTTTTTTTTTTCTTGTTCTGAGGAACAAAAAAATAGAATTAGACATTATTTAGCCAATTATCAAACATGGCCTAACTTTTTTTCTTTCTTTCTTTTTTGGGTCCTTCATCATAAATCTAATCGAATTAAGTTGAATTCCACTCCATCTTTTATAACAACTGACTCAATAAGGGCAAGAAATGGTCATTAGGGTACAAGGCTTGGACAAGGAGTAACTTAAAGCAAGCTTATATGATAATTAAGGGGGCAAGAATAGACTGAAATATGCACCAAATGAGAGGAAAATGATTATGAGATGTGTGTGTGTGTGTGAAAACTGAAGTCAACTCATGAATGTGTTGTTCATTAAATTCTAAATGTAAACAAACGTGTCGAACAAGTAACATAATGATAAGAAAGAATATCATCCCATAGAGATTGATGATCAATAAACCAATTTAACATTAAAAATGAGCTAATTCTAAAATTTATCTAACTGATCAAAATAATATTGAGAATAAATTAAAATTGACAATTTTAGATGAAAAATTTCGAAACTAAATGCAATTAATTAATCAAATAAATGTGTTAGAGCATCCAATTTTATCATAACCACTAGATACGAATTTTAGATCATTATATATGCAAGAACGATATCAAACATGTGATAGCGGAATTTCCTCATCTATTTAGTATCCTCTCTCTAGGTATAATAATCTACTTAGTTTACCAATCCATCATATCTCTATGCAAATTTAAATAAGTATAAGTGCATTAAAATTTGTAAACATTCCCGATTTATAACGAATCTTTTGGATCACCCTATTACCGAAAGCCACACAAAAAATATAGTATATCTCTATACGTTTAATTCATGATTATATATGATAAGAAGTGATTGAATATTATTACTTCTCAATCTCAAACATGCACATCGGATCATTTAAATGTAGGCTAATCAGTTAAAAGTATTAAACACAATTATATATAACTATTGACACATAAATTTCGTCATTTTACTTAAAATTTAATTGCATGTAAAATTAGGAATTAGTTGCTAAAAAAACGTCGAAGGGGCCAGGTTAGGCCGGATTCGGCCTTGACTTGGCCTGCCTTTTCTTTGTCTCGCATGGGGCCCGGCCTAGCCATTTTCCTCCCACTCGGCATCCTTCGCATGTGACCCGTAAGAAAAGCAGGAGGAAAAGCAAAAGAGGGCAACACAATAGAGTGGGGGAACTGGAGAAGAGAGCGAGGACCAAGAGGAGTAGAGAGAGAACCAAGAGAGAGAGAGAGAGAGAGAGAGAGGACCGAAGAGGCGATCCGAGAAGGCATCATCGATGCCGCTTGACGCCGTTCAAGCCGCTTCCTCCAAATGCCGTCCCTTGCAACTCGAAGCTACAACACCCGTTGCCGCGCCCTCCGAAAGCCGACCCTCAAAGATCCCGCTGTTGCTACTTCCGACACCGAGCCAACCGAGACCATAGAGAACAAGAGGATGAACTTGGAGCCCCGTATTTGAAGATCCAAAGTAGGGGGTTAGCTAAAGGCCAGCATCCGATCGCACTTGATTCGATCTCGGGAGTTGATTGAGCTCCACCACATCATCGTCCAAGCTGCCCTTGCCCTCCGTCCCGACTCGCTGATTGTTGATTCTTGCTAAGCCGTGCTGAACACCTGCAGTCGTGAGCTCCACTGTCCTAAGCTCCCCGCCTCAACCTGACGTCGCTGCAGCCTTTGCAACCGCAAGCATCGCCATGCCAGCAGTTGAAGCTCTGCCCTCCAACCCTAATGCCATCTAATTCGTTGCCCTTCAGCTCCAGATGTCGTCGCCATTGCCGCCTTGCCGCACCAGCCGCGATCTGCTCGTTCACACCCCTCCCCCCATGAAGCCGCCGCTACTTCGTTGCTCCGCCGAGCCGCTCTACGTCGTCACCGTCAAGCCCGCTGGCCGCCGTCGTTAAGCCCGTCGCTGCCGTCGTCAACGTCACCAAGAAGCCCTAAGGTTTCGACCAAAAGTCCAGTCGGGTGTAGGTCATGAATCGGGTAGGGTTTTGGCCGGTCCGAGCTTGTTTGTTCTTGGGGCTTGGGCCACTCTTTAGGCTGAGTTTTAATTATAGGGCCATCAATTGTTGGGCTTAGTTTTGTGCGAACCGGGTTTATTTTAACACATTGAGTTTAAACAATTTGAAAAAGCCCTATTACAAGAGGATTGGGCCCCTCTCGGTTGGGCCCAATCCTGGCCACACGAAGGCCCGACCACCTTTGGGGCTTGGGCCTTTTTGGGGCGGGTTACCTATCTCGCCCCCCAACCGAACCGAAACCAGGTTCGGTCTTCGACCGGTAGAACTCGGGTCGGGTTGGACTAGACCGGACCCTGTCCGGCTCGAAAAAAAAAATTATTATTATTATTATTTTAAAATTAAAAATTAAAAAAATTAAAAAAAATTAAAAAAATTGAAAAAAGATTTCAAAATCCAAAATGATGGGGTTTGGTTAGGAATTGCCATATATTGTTTTCTTAGTGTAATTAGGCTTTAATTTGCACTTATTTTGATTATATCGTATGCTTAATTTGCATATCCAATTATATTTAATTGCCCATATTTAATTTTACTTAAATTAGGATCTTGATAGTTATGATTGTTACTTTAATGATTGTGCACCAACATGATCACCTCGCATGTTAGTGGATATGTATAAAATCAATCCAAACTGCTTGACAAAAATCATTTCTTTTAAAATGAATAAGATTAGGTACCGAAAGGGTACTAATTAGTTAATTAGTGTAATTAAGTTTTTGATCCGAGATTATTTGGTTGTGTAGGAAGTGAGATACACTCCTATGCCTCACTTGATTTCTAACTGACCCCAATAGGCTAGTGGCGACTCATTTTTGTAAAATTTTTAAGAATATCCCAACATCACACGGGGTATGGGCTTGGGAGAGCCCACGCCTAATCATGGGCCATAGGCCCGTCCTTTAGGCAATACCCTTAAACCTACTCTATTCCCTCGAGGGGTAGGTCGCGACAGCCTTGACGACTCCGAGAAGTGGTTTTAGACCTTAGAGGACTTAGGCTGAAATTGATCTTATTCACAAATATTATCGTTTGGCAAAGAAAGATTTTAGGTACGCTCCTAACATTAAATGCGTTAAATGTTTTTGCAGAATGGGTGGTATAAGGAGAAACGTTTGCTCACCTTTGTCTTGCAAGAAGGTGAAAGAATGTATGGTTTATTTTTCATGTATGGAGTATTGTTTGCCTATAAATTGTGGTGCATATATCCTTTGCATTGTACTACTATACCCTAACACACACAACCCACTGCTGGACCTGGGCTGCATAGGATTTCTTAGGATGGTGTCGAGATGGATACCACACCGACTACAACCATGTAGTACGAGTCGTCCATTTCGACTCTAAAATTTATTTCTTGATGTCAAAGGTCTTCACCCTGGTCTGCAACCACGCGACACTAGTTGGTTCTTTAATGAAACTGAAGTCATGGGTAACCCGACCTAGCCGCGACCTTGTAGGTTTGGTCCGGTGATCCTATGGCTCCATTTTGAGCCACATAGAGTAGAAGTTGAACCACATCCCATGTGCATGTCTATGTAATTGAAAAAAAAAAAGAGAGAGAAAAGTCATCCCCACTATAAGTATCATTCATCTTTTTCATTCATTTTTTTAATTAAATTTTCATCTTGAAATTCGCGGAAATTAATTGAATGCCCTCAGTGTTGTAGGCTTATGATTAAAAAAAAAAAATTGGCAATCACTCTTGATAAGTGAACAATGAATGCAAGTTGTAAACACTTTGATTTGGCCTTATTGAACACATGGTTTTGTTTAAATTTCTAGTTATTGGCTCAAATTCACATCTTGAACGAAAAAAAAAAAAAATTCAAGTTGCGATTATACATTGGGGCACAAAAATTGAAATTGCATTTTTAATCAAATTCTCTCCATTTTGTGTATTGATTTCTTAAAACAAAAATCACTTCATTTTTCCTAGAAGTAAAATTATAAATCAATCTTCCAAAAGTCAATGCTACTTTTGCATATGAAACTTTTGGAATAGAGTGGATATTCAATTGATAGCCATTGATCGATCTTTTAATGATGCCCCTTCTCTTATGATAAAATTTTGTCGAAATACTAAAACCCCATAATAAAGACTATGGGGTATGTATTGTCGCCTTGATTTCATTGTAAGAGGCGACCTCATTAAGAGATCATTCTCTCATTCATATATTGACATTGTCTTCTTCTCGCAGGATGCGAATAACGGCCACTCTTTGACTTTTTCTTATTTGACTGTACAAATAAGAGGACTTTCAAGCTAGGATGGGGATTTATTTTTGCACTCATCTATTTTGTTGAAGCTATGTTGGAAATGTCACCATCAAGTTATCTACTCACCATCTTCATCTTTTCTGGGCATCCAATCTTTGCATGGAGATGATTATTGGTGGTTTGTAAAACTAAGACAATACTTCAAGATTTAGATGTATACAAAAGAGAATCGATCATCAAATGTTGCCCTCGAGTAAAAGGTGGTAATCGTTCCAAGTTAAATTTGATTTATTTTAGGAATGACTTGTCTCTCCATTTGTGCAGAATTTCATGAGGCAAATACCTAGCAAATAACAAGACTATGTGCAGACAACCTAGGCTGGAACTACACAATCTCTAAAAGGAAAAGAATAGACTCGAACAAAACAAAGACTTTCAGACAAAATGCGATGGAGCAGCACTCGATTTTTTATTTTTTTTAAATATCTCTCCTTCCCCACCAATGAAGTGTGTTGGGACAAAATAATCAAATTCATCACAAAAGGATAAAAGGCAATAAATGGGGGCAAAGCATCTAAAGAACAATGTCCTCAAATGTGGAAACAATGAGCAATCCCCATCCTTTCAAAGCAAGATCTTGAAAAACACATCTCATGATCCATATATAAAATTTTCAAGCTCCTTGTTAGCTAAACGTCTCTTCAAAAAGAACATTTGAAAAAGCATGAATTAAACTTTGTAAATTGTTGTATACAATGAAGAAGTGCTTTTCATGGATAAAATCAGGGTCACACGGCCATTTTTCAATCAATCCTAGCCACTTCAGGGAAAGTTCATACTTGAAGAACAAAAACATGCCAAGGGTAATTTGTGTCGATTCCAATTGCTCATTTTGATAGTGTGTTTGCCATGATTCTTTTTTTTTCTTTTTGATAGGAAGACATCCAGACACTTAAAGGCAAATACAAGTGAAGGGTAATGTCGAGTTACCATATATGCATGAGGGTGAATCTAAGAAATGTTAGCACCCAAAGGATAAAAGCGAGTGAAGGGTAATAATGTATCATTTCCAACATTTCAATCTCTAAAGATTTTTGCACTAACATATTCTTTCACATTCTTACAGAGCTACCGGGTCACCATGCCACAGTTAAGTACTCTTCATCTCAAAAAAAAAAAAAAAAAACGAGATTTTTCATTACAAAAAAAAAAGGAACCTTTTGTGTTTTCCCAGAGACAAACACAAAAATGAATAATTGAGAAAAAGAAAAAAAAATCTTTCTTCAAACTTTTTGAATATCCTTTTTATCTCAAAAATGTTTTCTCGCTTTGTGGGTTATTTGATTTGTATCAAATTTCCCTATGGAGATTGATCTACTCAGATGATCTTGATAGAGTGAGATGGAGACATTAACCATGCCAAACAAGAAGTGCTTAGGATGAAAAAAGACAAGTCATTTTCAAACACATCTTTTTAACACTTTTGAGAGTTGAGTGAAAAACAATCTTCTCTTAGGACGAAGGATTCATTCGCGTTGAGCGCAAAGATCCAAATGATAAAGGCATTTCCTTCATCAATCCCAAGCACCGAGCTAACATCTTGCCACCCTTTTGGGCCGAATAAAGATGATCCTTCAAAGTACCCCGGCCGAGAACGACCCTACTTTGGGGCAGCATAGAGGTTACGGTTGTGTTGTAGAGCGAAAAATTGAGAAAGATTCAATGATTTTTACTTGCATCAATCTTCCGGTGATAGCTTCAAAGGAATTTTCATAAGAGCTTGACTCAGCCCAAGGTGAAGAAGAGCATTTCCTTCTCTACCCAAACACTGATACCCATTGTTTTAACCAATTTATGTCTAATTGTTCATTTCTAAACTCCGAACGGTGATCATCTCTCTTCACTCGAGTAAGGCTTAAGAATTAACCAAATACAATTGACAGTTACAATAAAATGTGAAAAGCATCTCGAAAGTCATAAGAGCAAAAAGCTTGACAAACTAGGGGGCATGAAAAAGAAGCGTGTCTGATAAAAGTAAGGCCAATGCCTGTCAAGAAAAAGAGCCAAAATGTTGCATCTTATGTAAAAAAAAATTATCAAAGTCCAAGTGCTTGTGTTAAAAAAAAAAAATCATTGCAAGTGCAAAGGAAATTATAAAAAAAGAGCAAGCTCCCATGTAGAAATAATTAGTCAAGGAACTTTTGAGATGTGTTATGTTTCAAAAGCCAAATACTTTCAAAAGGTCATGACCTAGTCACGATGCTATGATGATAATTGACTCTTAAGAACCCTCTTGAAAATTTTAAGCCTTTTGAGTTTCTCCCGAGCCAATATTACAACCCTTTTTTCGAAGTCTCTTATGATTGGGATGGTTTGAGTGAAAATGAGAATACCACCAAGAAGCTACTGCTTGAAGGAGTGGGAGTAATTCTATCTTGTCTTATCTTCCAAGTTCTCGACTTATAAACTCGATGAAGAAACGACAGATGTTCCTTTATTGGCCTCAAAACAATAACCCCTTTGTATAAGCCCTAACCGAGCCTATATTGCGGTCCTTTCGAAAGACCTTTTTAATCGATTAGATTGTACTCATTGTGAATGTTTCTAAAAGCCTTTGACATAGGTTATGTGAGATACCTTTAGCAATCAGTCACTTCCCACGCGCATAGATGGGATCAAGCAGCCATTTTATCGAGAGTGTGTGAGAAGCCTTTTCTGACTAGGAAGCTTTAGTTTGGCATGCTTAATGGTCTTTTTCATGAGTCGTAGCCATTCTAATAAGAACTTGACTTCCAGAGAATTTGATTATTAATGATATATCCTCGAGCAAGATGACAGTTTTGCGCCGCATGATACCGATTGACATTGAATGTTTTTCTAAAGCGAATGGATTTAGCTTGATTAGCTTGTTTAATCAATGCTGCAATATTGTTGATATGCCTCTTGTTGACGTCTCTAACGATATTTGCTCAAGTTGAGTCTGACAGGATTCCTCGGTGAAGTCATGAAGTTTTCAAGGGGTTAGCGGGTGCTTCCCTAAAAACCGAAGGTTCATGGTCAGCCTCAAACCATGCCATCTCCAAAGTGTTAGGGAAATCTCCTACGATATTTTAAAGATGACAATAAAATCAAAGGCTATTAACATGTTTAATGGTTAAGTAATAAACTATGTAGATGATAAAACATCTAAATGATATTATCAAAGTCTATACTTGGAAAAACCATAAGACAGACTTTATGCTGAAGCTGAAATTATTCAGACTATGTCCAGACCTTAAGGCTAAATATATTTAGAAGCAGAATATGTTCAGACTTACGTCAAGATTGTAAATTCTATTTCAGTCTGAAGACACTCAGACTCTATTTTAGTCTGAAGACTCTCAGACTTTACATTCAGAATGAGATACAAGTTCAGAACGTAGCAGATTCAGAACGAAGCAGATTCATAATGAAACAACTTGATAGATCGTAACACAAGCCCCAAACATATAACAACTAGTGATTTGGTTTGGATTCTACATCTAGATAGATTTGATTGACTCAATCTAATTGATTGACAATTGAAGATTGAAAACAAGAACTTTCTATACGGATGTCGTGACCTGAATTTCGGTGCACCACCTAAAATTAGGCTAATGGACTACTAAGTCTAACTTAGCTCGAGCTCTCCCAAGCCCATACTAATTTGTGACTTAGGTTTAATTTTTTTAACATGCAAATGGATTTTATTTAGGAGTCGCCACTAATCAGTTTATGGTAGGTCAATTAGACATCTAAGTAAAATAATGGGAGAATTGTTTTACTCATATGAACCGAGACTTTGGGTATGGGGACTTGGTTACACTAGACTTCTCTAATACTCTTTCGGTACCATTTTTTTCTCTCTCTTTTCCTCTCTTTCTCTCCTAAAACCGAAGAAGGCCCTCACTTTTGCTCTAAATTTTCTTGAAATTCCTCCTCCCTTGTCAATATGCACACAACACCTTTTATAGGGGAAAAATTTAGATCTTTGTGACATATTTTGTTTCTAATTTCACTTGTGCATAATTCCCTGAATATATCATTTGAAATATATGCACCCCACGCAATATTCTTTTTTTGTATTTTTCAAATATTCCATTCGAAAATTTCCTTTCGCCCAAAAATATGTCCTCCGATGTATATTATTTGAATATGTAAAAAAAATCTCACCTAAATCAACGCTCACCGTCGGTCCAATGCAAAAATAAAATAGAACAAAATAAAATAAATGTTTCTAAACTATATGTCGTGCAATTTTTATTTTTATTATTTTTTTGGGTAAAAATTAACCCATTTTTTAATGTAAAAATTTAGATGTCAACAACGGATAAGCTCTACTTATGAAAATCAAGATTTTGTTTATATTGGCGATCAGAATCAATTTGGGATTCTACTTCTATACCTAATGGCTACCAAATTTTCTAGATACAGATCTGTCTAATGGGTAGATTGGAAGACGATCCTCTAGATACTGTCCAATGTCTAGTTTGGAAGCGGATGAGTATTTAAGGAGGTCAATGACCTATGAACAAGTAAGAGACAGAGCGTAGAATTTATAATTCCAAAATTTGAGTGACCTTTGTTCATACATTTGTCTTTGGTGAGCTTAAACATTTGTGATCGTGAGAGAAATACCAAAAGAGTGACTTAGTGAGATAGTGTAATCTACAACTAAGTGTTTACATTCAAAGTTGTAACCTCTTATTGGTTGCATAGTGGAATCCAGCAAAAGGCCGATAGCGTAGGAGAATGGATGTATGCTTGATCCAAGACGAACCACTATAAACCATGTATCTATTTTCCTCTTCCCCAAACTTCTTTATTTTGTTCGTAGTTCTATTTAACTGCTAAAGTCTAAACTCGCTCAAAGTATGTTGTTCTTCAGACTCAGTTTAAAAAAAAAAAAATTCTACTACACTTTGTGAAAAATTTTCTTCACACCTATTCACCTTCTCTAGGTGTTTATACTAATACTTTCACAAAGGTTCATGATCAATCTTAAACTAGGTCATCTCCAAAGATTCATGATCAGCCTCAAATCATATCATCTACAAGGTTCATGGTTAGCCTTAAACCATGCCATTTCCAAGGTTGGTGGGTTTAGCCTTAACCCACGGGGTTAGTGGCTTTTCCTAAATCACACGGTTTGTGAGTCATCCTTGAACCACAAGGTTGGTGGGTTTATTCTTAAACCACGGGGTTGGTGGCTTTTCTTAAACCACACAGTTTATGGGTCATCCTTAAACTACAAGATTGGTGGGTTTATTCTTAAAACCATGGGGTTAGTGGCTTTTCCTAAACCACACGGCTTGTGGGTTCTTCGATAAATCACGCTTGTCCGCATCCAGTCGAAACCCATTTGTACACGGTGAGACTTTTCTTCCAGTCGAAACTCATTTTACATGGCGAAACTATCACATTCGGTCGAAACCCGTTTGTGCACGGTGAGACATTTCTCCCAGTCGAAATCCGTTTGTGCACGGTGAGACATTTCTCCCAGTCGAAATCCGTTTGTACACGGTGAGACTATCATACTCAGTTGAAATCCCATTTTACATGGTGAGACTATCACATCCGGTCGAAACCCGTTTGTATATGGTGAGACATTTCTTCCAAATAAATCTGTTTTTACACGATGAGACTATCACATCCCGTCGAAACCCGTTTGTACACGGTGAGATTACCATACTCAGTCGAAAATCGTTTGTACACAGTGAGACTATCACATCCAGTCAAAACCCGTTTGTATATGTTGAGACCTTTCTTCCAGTTGAAACTCGTTTGTATATGATGAGACTATTATCCGGTCGAAACCCGTTTGTACACGGAGAGACCTTTTACCCAGTTAAAACCCATTTGTACATAGTGAGACTATCATTCGGTCGTAACCCGTTTGTACACGGTGAGACCTTTCTCCCAGTTAAAACCCGTATGTACATGGTGAGACCTTTCTCCCAAATCGAAATCTGTTTGTACATGATGAGACTATCATCCGGTCGAAACCCGTATGTACACGGCGAGACCTTTCACCTAGTTGAAATTTGTTTGTACACGGTGAGATTATCATTCGGTTGAAACCCGTTTGTACACGATGAGACTATCATCCGGTCGAAACCCGTTTGTATACGGTGAGACTTTTTTCCTAGTCGAAACTTGTTTGTACACAATGAGACTATCATACTTAGTCAAAACTCGTTTATACACGATGAGACATTTCTCCCAGTCAAAACTCGTTTGTACACGATGAGACTATCACATCTAGTCGAAACCCATTTATATATGATGAGACCTTTCTCCTAATCAAAACCTGTTTGTACATGGTGAGACTATCACATCTGGTCGAACTCCGTTTGTACACGGTGAGACCTTTCTCCCAGTCAAAACCCGTATGTACATGGTGAGACTATCATACTTAGTCGAAACTCGTTTGTATACAATGAGACTATCATCCGGTTGAAATCCGTTTGTACACGATGAGACCTTTTTTCCAGTCGAAACTCGTTTGTACATTGTGAGACTATCATATCCAATTTAAACATATTTTTACATGGTGAGACCCTTTTTTAGTCTCAACCACACGGTTTGTGGGTCTATCCTCAAACCACACGGTTCATGGATCATTCTTTAAACCACATGGTTCGTGAGTCTATTCTTAAACCACATAGTTTGTGAATCTATCCTTAAGTCACACAGTTAGTGGGTCATTCTTAAACTACAAGGTTGGTGGGTTTACCCTTAGACCACACGGTTAGTAGGTCTATCCTTAAATTACAAGGTTAGTGGGTCATTCTTAAATCACAAGGTTGGTGGGTTTACTCTTAAACCACACGGTTAGTGGGTCTATCCTTAAATCACACGGTTAGTGGGTCATTCTTTAACCACAAGGTTGATGGGTTTATTTTTAAACCACGGGGTTCGTGAGTCTTTCCTTAAACCACGCTTTAAAAATGTTCGTGAGTCTATTTTTGAATTGCGATTTTTAAAAGGTTCATGGTCAATCTTAAACTATGTCATCTACAAAGGTTCATGGGTTTTCCTCAAACCATGTATTTTCAACACGGTCAAAACCTGTTGTTAC
Organism: Eucalyptus leucophloia subsp. euroa; assembly: GCA_017140325.1. Classification (NCBI taxonomy): domain Eukaryota; kingdom Viridiplantae; phylum Streptophyta; class Magnoliopsida; order Myrtales; family Myrtaceae; genus Eucalyptus; species Eucalyptus leucophloia. Next base: position 22,136,475 of record CM029473.1, on the reverse strand, counting down.
ACAAAAGTGAGACTTCATCTCTTTCTTTTTATGATATGGCGCGCTTACGTAGCCTAGGGTCTTCCTTCTTCCCGTGATATGGAGTACTTTTGTAGCTCGAGTCCCTCTCTTTCTTCTTATGACACGACATGCTTCTGTAACTTGGGGTCTTTTTTCCTCTTATTGACACGACACGCTTCCATAGCTCAACTTGATGCAAGCATATTCACCCGGGATCTCTTTACCGCTAAAATAATTTAGGTGTTTTCTGTCTTTAAACACAACCTCTTCGAGGCTACATTCAAAAAGGGGTAGTTGTTGACACATAAATTTCACAATTTTACTTAAAACTTAGTCGCATATAAAATTAGGAATTAGTTGCTAAAAAAAAAAAAAAAAAAAAAAAACGTCAAAGGGGCCGGGTCAAACCGAATTCGGCCTTGGCCCGGCCCGCCTTTTCTCTCTCTCATGCCGCGGCTCGGTCTAGCTATTTTCCTCCCCCTCGGCATCCTTCGCATGCAGCCTATAAGAAAAGTAGGGAGGAAAAGCAAAAGAGGGAAGCACAGTAGAGTGGGGGGAACTGGATAAGAGAGCGACGACCGAGAGGAGCAGAGGAAGATAGAGAGAAAGAGAGCTCGAGAGAGAGAGAGAGAGAGAGAAAGAGAGAGAGAGAGAGAGAGAGAGAGAGAGAGAGCACGCAAGCAGGAAGAAAAAGCAGAAGAAAAACTGAGTAGGGAGAGGAACAAAGGGGGGTGGATCCAAGGAGGCGTTGTCGACGCTGCTTGATGCCATTCGAGCCACTGCCCTTCGAACGTTGTCCCTTACAGCCCGAAGCTACAACACCCACCGTTACTACCCTCCGAACGCCGTCCCCTATAGCCCAAAGCTACAGTACCCACCGCCACTGCGCTCCGAAAGCCGACTTATAAGATCCCGCCGCCGCTGCTTCTGACGCCGAGCCAGCCGAGACCAGGGAATGGGAGGATGAACTCGGAGCCCCAGATTCCCAGATTCGACGATCCGAAGCAGGGGGTCAACCAAAGGCTTAGATCTGATCGTGCTTGATTAGATATAGGAGTCGATTGAGCTCCGCTGCATTGCCATCCGAGCCGCCATCGCCCTTCGTCTTGATGCGCTGATTATTGATCCTTGTTGAGCCGTGTTGAACACCTCTAGCCGCAAACTCTGCTGCTGCAGCCTTTGCAACCACGAGCATTGTTGTGCTAACAGCCAAAGCTTCGCCCTCCGACCCTAACGCTATTCGAGCCGTCGCCTTTCAGCCTTGGACGCGTCGCCGTCACCATCACAGCCTCGTCACACTAGCTGCGATCTACTCGTCCCCCCTCGTGAAGTCACCGTTGCCTCGCTACTTTGCGAAGTCGCTTCGTGTCGTCGCCGTCATCAATGCCGCCGTTAAGCCCGTCACCGCCGTCGTCAATGTTGCCAAGAAGCCCTAGGGTTTCGGCCAAAAGTTCAGATTAGGTGGGGTTCGTGAATCGTAGGGTTTTGGCTAGTCTGGGGTTGTTTGTTCTCCGGGCTTGGGCCACTCTTTGGGTTGAGTTTTAGTTATAGGGCCATCAATTGTTGGACTTAGTCTTGTGCGGACTAGGTTTATTTTAACAAATTGGGTTTAGACAATTTGAAAAAGCCCTCTTACAAGAGGATTGGGCCCCTTTGGTTAGGCCCAATCTCGGCCCCTTTGGTCAGGCCCAATCCCGGCCACACGAAGGCTCGGCCATTTCTGGTCGAGCCTAGGCCCTTTTCGGGCGGGTTAATTGACCCGCCCCCAACTGAACCCGATTCACTCCGATCGGGCCGAACCTGGGATCGACTTGGTCTGGCCCAAATTTTTTTATTTTTTTATTATTTTATTAAAAATTTAAAAATTAAAAAAATTAAAAAAATAAAAAAGATTTCGAAAATCCAAAATGATGGGGTTTGGTTAGGAATTGCCATATATTGTCTTCTTAGTGTAATTAGGCTTTAATTTGCTCGTATTTTGATTATATGGTATAATTAATTTGCATATCTAATTATATTTAATTACACATTTAATTTTACTTCAATTAGGATCTTGGTAGCTATGATTGTTACTTTAATGATTGCACATTCACATGATCACCTCGCATGTTAGTGGATAAGCATAAAATCAATCAAAACTGCCGGACAAAAAATCATTTCTTTTAAAATAAACAAGATTAGGTATCGAAATGGCATTAATTGGTCAATTAGTATAATTAAGTCCCCGATCCTAAATTCTTTCGTTGTGTAAGAAGTGAGATACACTCCCATGCCTCACTTGGTTTTTAGCCAACCTCTCAATAGGCTAATGGCGACTTGTTTTTGCAAAATTTTAAAGAATATCCTAACATCACACAGGGTATGGGCTTGGGAGAGCCTGCGCCTAATCACGGGCTATAGGCTTGTCCTTTTAACAATATCCCTAAACCTACTCCCTCCCCCCGAAGGGTAGGTCGCTACAATAACTCATGTGAATGAAATCACTTGCAAAATATAAAAATCATGAAATTCTTATTATCATGGTCAAGCTACATTATAGCCCTAACAAAAAAAAATTAAAACATAATCAAAGAAGAAATGAAAATATAAATTAAACCCAATATCTTAAATCAAAGAACAATAATTTTGTTATTGCTTTTGTCTTCTTTTCCTTTGTTTTGCCATTTTTTGCCTTATTTTCTCTATATCTTATTGTGGTATATAAACAATGAAAATTTGAATAAATAGAAGGAAATCCAAATATTTTATCACAATATTGCATTATTTGTTGCCTAAAATAGGTAATAACTCTATTTTTATAAAGTTATTATATGCCTTTTGTGGCATCCGGAAATTTTAGTGACCCTTGAAAATATGACGGTCCCCGATCAAATCAATGGAGGTGTCGTTGGATTGTGTTATCGGTATCATTTATGGACACCGTTTTATTGTTGGACTGATGTGCTGTATATAATAATGATCCGACTGTAGAATTAATCATGGCCTTGTTAGGATCCCTTTACTTAAGGTTATTGGCAGGACTAATCTCATCAATAGTTTTGTCAACTTTGGAGAAATGACGATATATCGTGGATTGATAAATTTATGATTGGATTTCATCGTCGACACCGGTGTTAGACCTCATCGTAACATCGTCATCATCAGCACCACTTTAGACCCCACTGATATATATATATATATACTTGTACCGATGATGCTATGCAACTATACCACTTGAGTGCACATGAGATAAGAAAAGTGAAACACCGTGCAATCTCGTTCTCCTTCTATACAAGAATCTGAGTCATGAATAAGTACACTTGACAAATTATTGAACCATGAAGACCATGGGACCGAGAATGCCTCATATTTGTGCAAGTTTAAGGATCAGTTTTTTTTTTTAGAATTGGGCCTTGTTATTTAAGGACTGCACGTCCACTAATCTACTAGCCCAAAACAACCCAAAACCCCTTAATAGTCGACATTTAAGTCAACTAACTGGAAGAGACGTTGACTAAAGCTTGGCTGGGTGATGCCACGTTGCTGGCGTGTGGACAGCCAGCGAAATGCACGGGGAGGCATGCTGAAGGCACGTCCATTCTAGCTGTCCGTTCCCCCTGCAGCCACCAAATGATTTGCATGCAAATTTTTGCAAATCAATTAGAAAACAGGCAGATTAGTCGAGAGAGGAAGAGGGATAGAGAAAAAAAAAAAAAAAAAGGAAAACCAGCGAGCGAAGAGAGGGCTTGAGTGAGAGAAACCAAGAGAGTGAGTCGGCGAGGAAAGAAGAAGGAGATTAGTCCCCGCCGTGTGTGCGCGTTGCCGTCGTCGACACCATTCAAGCCCGCCGTCATTGAGCCACGCACTCCTCATTGTCTCACCACACACTGTTGAACTGTACTCCTCACCGTCTCACCACACGCTGTTGAACCGTAGGACATCAAGGCAAGTGGAAGTTTACCTATCTATGCCTTTGCATGTTAGAATTGTTTGTGGAATATTAGTAGATGTGAGGAAGTGTAGAAATTAGAGCTGCATGTTGATTGGGATCACACTAGATGAAGTTAGAGCTAGAAGCAAAGCAAAAACAGTGCATGTATTGGATTTCGAATTTTTAGAAGGGAATTTAAGATCTAAAGATCTGATTATGATGGATTTTTGGGAAGTGAAGAGGGTATATTGCAATGTAGTATGCTGGTATATACTTGCTTGTGGGTGTTGGAGGTCGAAATGCATGGAATAGGAGCAAATTTCCCTTTGGCTAGTAAGCTGTTTTGCAAGGAATAGAACGACCATCGGTGCTTCCTTGATTTTTCTGTAATTATCTAGCCACAATTCGACTTCGATTCAGCGATAAAAGTTTTAGGGCACATCCTCATGAACAACATATCAAAAGTTCAGAATAAAAGAACAAGGGATGACCATCGAAATGATTTTTCTATGAAAACACCAAATCTGGAGATTTGACAGAATGATAGTTAGGAAAAATCGAGATTTTTACCCTCGGTACGTAAATCTGACTTGGTGTTCTTCATGAAATTTGTTCCTCTAGGTCTCATTGATAACGTGTCAAAATTTCATACTGAGCCTATTTAGTAATTAATTCAGAATTGTTACCAAAACTGTTCGAATGTGGAAATTAAACTGCTGCTTTGAATTTTCACACAATTTGTCCTATAGGTGAATATATTTCGAATTGCTATGTGATATGATGATGCTGATGGTGGAACCTTGTGATTGATAAAAGGTCCCTGAGATATCTTGTTTGATATATGAAGGTGCTTTTGTGAATTAAAATGCTAATTGTTACCATTGAACCCTTGGGTTAATGATGCCCCGTGAGTCGGGAGGTCCAAAGGATCGAAAGAGTCGATGTCTTGTGAATGCCTAGTGGCCCCAAGAGGCTAAATGTTGGAGGTATGCCCCGGGAGCTTTGGGATGCCCGGTTGTATGCTTGTCGGTACGTAAACTCGGATGACCGAGCAACCATCCTTATGGTGAGCTTCGGAGGTTTTCCTCGTGATGCGAGGTGGGGTACGAGATCCCTGGAGGCGTGATATGCTCCGGATGCCCGGTGGCCTTAGTGGTTGAATGCCGGAGGCTTTCGCGATGCTAGGGTGGATGCGAATGCCTGAAGGGACGCAAACATTGGTCCTCTGGGGAATGAAATCTTTTGAAGGCTAAATAAATGACATGTGATTTGATTATGTGGCATGTGATTCTTATAGAATTCCATGATATTGATATCCATTTATCCCTTGATTTCTTGCCTTGTCTATCTTGTATGAAATTAGATACTGATTGTTATGCTCGACATAGCTTGTTGAATCTTTTGCTGCTGGGTGGTTGTACTCACCCCGTTTAGGGACTAACATTTCATATTGAGAGATGCCTCTGTTACCTGTCACACGTGGCACATTTTATGGCGTCCCAGTCGATGTTGAGTGCTCGTGTTCGCAGCACATTTGTGTTGGTGTGCGAGGGTTGGTGTTCGTCCGCGTTCAAGTCCTAGTCATGTATGATGTGGGTCTACCTGGAGGCCCCGTGGTGTAGGAGTTCCTGTCCGTGCATGTTCGTCGTGATGGAATTATGATGGGGATGCTGCCGCCGCCACTAGCCGATGGATCGGGCTGGGTGTGATTGACCTCCGGTGATGGGTAGCTGATGGAGCTTTTTTTTGGACTACCGGCACTATCCGATGGACTGAAATTTATGGTTGTTGTAGAGTTGGGCACTTTTGGTTATAGTCGAGTTTTAGAAAAGCCTTGGCCTTTTGTTGTACCAACTCATGTTGTCCATCAAGTTATGTAAATAAAAATGCTTGGTTTATCTTATGAAAATGTCTAGTAAGTGTGCGTCATTTTGAAATGAATGGGTTGGCGAGATGTGAAATCGCTTTTGCTATACCTCTTACGTTGCGCCGGGACCGTTATAAATAAATAACAAACTCTTAGGACTTATAGACCTTCAAGTCAAGGTAACATAGTGGAAAGCGCACTATGGTGACCCTATTGGATTGGGGTTCCACACCTTTTGACATAATGATAAATTTTGCTTTGGAATTCCAAAGTTAGGCATACTCAAGTTAGAGCATTATAGGATTGGTAAACTGCTGGGAAAATGCCTACTTGTATGCTAAATGACAAAACTGTAAGACTTGATAAGGGACGAGTCAAAGCAGACAATACGTTAAGTGAATTAATATATAAATGTAACATCTTTCATTGCTTTTTGAAAGTTGGACAATGGCTTTAGTCTTTTGATGTCACCATATGTTACCCATGTCGCTTATCTGGAATCAGAATGGGTCCAAGCCAGTTCAAGGTAAACGAAGAAGGAACCAATTCAATTTCTGATTTCATTTTCTAGAATTTATCGAATCACTTGTCATGCTTGAGGCTGGAGCCACCCATTATTTCTCGACTTCAACCTCTTTTTTAGGCCCTGTTCAAGTTGAAAATTCACGTGCTATTGGTTTCTCTTAAATTTTTGCCACGATTACTATTAATCAGGCTGGATGTTTTAGATTAATCTTGTCATAGTGTAACATCGATTTATTTAGTCACAAGGAAGTAATTTCTTGGCAATCTCCTCATATGTGCGCGGATGACTCGTCTTTGATTGAACCAGTAGGAGGAGGTAAATTAGGTGTGTGAAATTGACGCGTGATAACATTCGATACATCACCAAAAGACAAAAGGATTATCAAACTCCCTTACCACAATATACTCATGTCTTTGCATATGGCACTGCATATGGGTGTGTTCGACAAGACTTTCATTGCCCACACGAATGATGAACTTAGCGAAAAGTACTTGTTTTTTAGAAGTTAAATGACCTTTTTTTTTGTCAGAAAAAGTTAAATGACATATACGCATATAAAACACAAATGTAACTTATTTTGTAGTTTTTCATTAGTCGATAGATGATGTAATATGTCAACTAAAATTTATTTTTAAAAAATACGATGGTATTGCATCGTATTTACATAAATAAGCATAATATTCTTTTGATTTCTCATAAATGGGACAAACTAGGGACAGATATAGAATATTAGAAATGATATTTTTGTTACTTCTTGAAATTTAAGTTGTCTTGTTAGATTTTTAAATTCTATAACAATGAGGCCTAACTTTTCGAGGCATACTTTCAAGAAAAATGACGATACGTCGCCATCCGTATCACCAATTTATAATTGTCGTAAGATGATGCTGATTTTCCATATGAAGAAATGCTGCATATGAAGAGAGGCTCGTAGGCCTTTGGCCCGGTTCCATCTAATTGAAACTTAGAAATTCCTATGGGCCGAAACATCAAACCAATCTCTAATTTGAAAATTGGGGATGCACATCGTCACATTTTGGTTTCGATGTTTTAATATGATTTAAAGAAGTATAATCTTAAGAATCGGGATAATTGGTTGTTCAAATAGATGTAATTATTAAAATTATTGGAACATTCTGCAACTTAAGGCTGAAAAATGCACGAATAGTAGATTAAACTTATATGACTTTTGGTACACTTTTATATATCTTAATAAATAAGCAGGAGTATATCATAAAAAAGCCTCTCTTATATGGAATGTTATGAGTTATTATGTGAAAATTTCTTTATTTTATATGATATATGAGAATACAAAAAATGTACACGTTGCAGATGTTTGTTTAAAAGGCCTTTCTAATTTAAATGGACCAATAATATATCAATCAACCTAAAATAAATTAAGATTGTTTATTACCAAGTAAAAACTAGGTGCTATCCATCAATTTTCCTCTGGGCCCGTGAGATAAAAAGGTCGTGTCTTATTCAATTTGAATATGATAGTCAAATTTAATTAATGACTCCTGAGTTTATTCATTGGGCTTGCATGCAGCTGGACCTTCTCAGCTTTCCTTTTGTTTTGGGCTTCCCTCCATCTTCACAAATAATTTTATTATTGATGAAGAGGTTAAACCCCTCGTCATACATGACATGAAAAACTGAAAATGTTTGCATAATCAAGACACGTCATTGCAAAATAAGAATTACAGAGAGAAAAACCCTTGACATGACACAATAAATTGGCCCTACGTTCTATTAATTCAAAGAGTCGTGCACACCTTATCCTTATGGAAAAATTCTTATCATGCACTCGAATTAATATGCTTTTTTTAAATATCTTTTCGTGAGTTAATAAATTAATTTTATTATGATAATAATGATGTTTATTCTAATACAAGTAGACACAAATTATAAACATGATTTGAGCATGTCAAAATGAACTGCCAATGACATGAAATGGGATCGCGCTGAAGAGTGGATACTTATTGGGTGATTATATTATATGGAAAATGAATTTCTAGTTCACTGACTTTTAATGATATTTAAAAAAACAAATCAAATAGTTATATTTTTCAACATGATCACCGAGAGCACGGTTTACCATGACCAAGATGAAAATGAAATATTCAAGATTCTCTTCTTTTCATGCCAAGGCAGGCTTTTTTGCGCACTGTGAACAGGGGCCAGTTTGGACTCCCCAGAAATGAAAAAGGGTTAAGATAAGTAATAAAAAAACCATAAAAAGGTATTGAAAAGGAAAGCCACGTGCGGGAGCTTTTCACGGTGATTGGACTAACCTTTGCCTTTATCTTCTAGAATTCAGCTCCATGTAAATTACTGGCGAACTGCATTGTAATTTGACTGTTGAGTTTAACGAAGTAGTTGATTTATACATTAAACTAATGAAAGTGCTTTAACTTTATTAAGCAGAGCCTCTAGGGTTTCGCCACCTTGGTATCCGCAAATCTACTCCGTTTGACCAGCAGATTTGGTATGAACTGGTCACGTTGAAATTGGTATCCGAGATGACCAAAACCAAGAAAATAAAAAGAGGGCATCCGAGGAACGAGTGCCTGTATCTGTAGATTATATTTCTGTTGGAGTTTTATATTATTTGCGTAATCATTTTTAAGACGACTTATTTTCAGTGATTGGACGCTTGATTCGGGTCCAAAAATCATGTATATCACAAAATCACCTATTCATTTAAAACCTTTAATGGCCATGCTCATTATTCTGTAGGTGAAGCCTCATTCGATGCACGTGAACGGAATAATTTGAGCATATTTATAGAGATAGTCAAATTGCAAGTTTCCATTTACAAAAACTCTATTGATTGAGCGGTATAATCTGATAAGTGGACCAACTATCCAAACCAATAGTGATAGATGTGGTTTGTGTAAAAAAAAAAAAAAAAAAAAAACGAAGTTTAAAAAATTGAAATTTCTAATTAAGATGCTTACCCTATATCTTGGAAGAACTCCTTAGCATACCGGGTCCTAGTTGGTCCTTGACTCCTTGACCCACGAAGATAAATCGTAGGGTGAAGAAGTGGAATGCTTACCCAAAAGTGAGAAGTTACTACTACTACTAATACTACTACTATTAATAATATAACTATTAATGCCGTGAAAAATTTCAAATTTGTACACTTGAGGTAAAATTTACTTCAAACTAATTTTTGACCGCAAAAAATCAAAATTGATATACACTTGTGACAAATTTACCTTTTTTTAGTACCTATTAAATTTTATCATCAAATTACTAAGTTAGATGACACGTAATAATTAATGAATATACCAGTTTGGTAGGTGTATTAATCCAATTTGAAGGAAATTAACATGAGTAAACTTGTTATAAATTTACCGATTTGGGATTTTTTATGGTTAAAAACTTAGTTTGGGATAAATTTGTTACATGTGTGCTAATTTAAGATTTTTCATAGTATTAATCCTAATAATAAATAAAGAAATAAGATATTATTTCATATGCAATTAAGCCTCCCTTTCTAGCTATGTCAATGACGAGGCAAAATAAGGACATGAAAAATATTGATTATGTTGATGTGTGGAAGAGGGGTAGGCAAAAGAGTTGCATATTGCATAATTAATTTGTTGCATAGCTATTGATATGTTCTAATCATGACTCATTGGCTAGAGTTTGATGTTGATCAGTGGTCCAACTATATTTTAGTCATAATTCATTGGCTTGAGTTTGAAGGTTAGACCAATTGGATTTATTGACAGGTGTAGACTTGAATCTCTCTTGATAATCTCTCCAAATTAAAGTATTTCTGTTGCCCTTTTCAGATGGTATCTATTTGAAGTTTGTCCCTTTTGGGTCTTTCTTTTTCCTTTTACCTCTCCTTCCATCTGTACTTTAAAATATCAAAGGAAAACCCAAACCGAAGTCAGCTCCTTCGCTTTCATTTTCATGGTAACCATTTTTATTCTTGTATTTTGTTTTCCATACTGACCATATGAATACAATAATCTTACAAGTTGTGATATTATTCAAATTTTGATATGTTCAATCATTTCTCTTTATAGGCTGATGAAAAAGACAGAATACCTCGTCATACATTTGATATTCATGGACTTTTAGTCATCAAATCTTGAAACATGATTTACTTGCTCTTTTCAAAAAAAGTATGCATATCGTCGCACTTATACTCAGGACGTAAATATTTTTGGATTTACAAGAGAGAGGGAGACTGAAAATATGAAAATCCTAATCTTTACTATACAACTCAATAAAAGAATAGATAGGTAGCTCTGTAATAACAAGACACTCGTAGCTGATTTATAATTGGATAAAATTTCACCTGAGGATATGGAGTGGATACATTTTCTCAAGGAGCATTCGAAGTGGACTTTGTCTCTAATAATGACATGAAGTACCCAATTTAGTTTCAAATAAGATTCCAAGCTTATCGACTAATTACATTTTCGTTGGCTTTCGGCAAGCATGTTCGACTCACGCGACACTTTTTGAGCCATGGTCAGGAGCATTTTCGTCCTATTAGATTTCTATTTTCTTTCTTCTTTTTCGTTCTTCTTCTCTCCGACACACTGGCCCACCGTGGGCATAGTAATCGAAACCTTCTTGCAAAATCCAGTTTCAAGATGGAGTTTTTATCGGGATATGAAAAGTTTAGTACAAAGACACTTATTCTTTGCGTAATCAAAATTTCCAGATGTACCGGACAGGGCACTAAGCAACAAACTAGGATCCTTCATGCTCAGACCATCACCAAACAAATCACGAATTAAAGTAAAGCAGATACAGGATCAGGCATCTAATCTCGTCAACATGTGCATGATTATGTGGACATGCTCTTTTCGGTTTGTCCTCACTCTCGCAGATTTCATTTTCCGAAGCGCAACCCAGGAGGAAGAGTTTTAGGTTAATACCAGAAAAAGAAAAGGGCGGAAGAAAATCAACTTCCTAACTGATCCATTATATGTTTTAAAAAAATCTTTGAATAGAGTCGTTCATTTGAAAGAAAATTAATGTCGAAAAATTATTTTTCGACTTTTTAATGTTTTAATGATGGAAAACTAACTGATTTACGAAAAACATTTTTCGAAAATCATAATTCTAGATTAAAATAAAATGACTTTGTTTTTAGATAAAAAGGAAATTATTTTTCCTAAATCACAAAGCAAATGAAAACTAACTACTTTTGTTTTAAATATTTCCATGAAAAATATTTTCCTTAATTATAACATTTTTAGTAAAACAAATGTATCTTTAACGTCATTTCGAAATTAGTATATATCTTAAAGACCCCTAGAATATGGTGCATGTATATGATACTATGTGAGTGCCCTCAGAAACAATTCTAGTATAGTGGAATGAGAAATATCGTCCACGCTCAATTTAAAATAACCTAAGCCATGAGAAAGAGTGTGTGAAACTTGACAAGCTGGATGAATATTCACATTATTATGTTAGGGTTAGATCTATCACCTAAAAGAGGATGAATAGGTGACAATAGGAATTAAAACAAAATTAAGATAATATTGCAATAGGACAACGACCGGTGACAAACTTCTTACCAGTGTACAATAAACTATTACAAAATATAAAAAAGAGTTTTAGGGATAGAGAAATTGCAAAAAACAGAATTATGTTGGTTTGGCTTTGACAAGCTTACGTCCACTTTTCTATGCTGATAGTCTATCGGCCAAATTCCATTATGATCAATCAATCATATGTTACAAGGATTGTATACTCATTACTCAAGTTCGTGTGAGAATTTTTTTGATCTCACACTCACGGCCTCTAAGAGATTACAATGAATAGCTCATGTAAGACAAATGTATTTAGGGTAAGACTTTAGTGAACTTTGGAATTCAGAATTTCTGTGTTCTCTATTTTAGTCCTTCAGCAGTATGACTTTCTTTAATACTTTTCAATGTACAAGCTGATCGTTGGACCCACTCTTTGAGGATCAACCATCCAATCAATTCATTGGACTTGAATAAACTTGAATCTGGAAAAAGATTTGATTGTTTCTAGATTGCCGAAAATGAAGTTCCTCGTGAGATCTACCACCCAACGGTAGATAGCGTTCCCATAAGTTGAGTCTTTCCTTTGGAGAATATTCCATCTTTGGTTGATTGTTCTGTTGATGGATTGAGATATTCCAAATATGTAAGATTGTTTTTCTTTCAGACAATCAACGCATACAAGGGAGGAAATTCACGCCATTTTCTAGCCGTTAGCACAAGGTCATATCAATATCTTCATTATGTTGAGAGTGAATATTAAGAATAAGATCTTCACTATGTTCTTGAGTTTGATGAGTAATGTTTGATAATACATATCAGAGTTTCCACCTAGAAAAACTTATTAATGGAATCAAAAAAGATCAAGAAATGTTTTGTCAATCTTCAAAATCAATTATGAAATTTTCTTCAACAATCTCCCATTTTTTTTTTTATGGTAACAAAACTTTCCAAGCAAAACTTTAGAAAAGATGTGGCATAGATAATGCTTTAAATTTAGCAAAATTTTAAATTGAGGGGCAATCATGATTTATAAGAATATTGAATATGAGAGATTATGATTCTTATAGAATTTCTTAGATACTCTAAAAATGCAAGATAAGAGATAAGGAATTTTTAACCAATCTTGCGCAAAATCTATCCTCAAAGTATACTTGTGGACTGCAAGTGGTCAAAGTCTACAATTCAAAGTTCTGCAACCTCAAATATTTCTCCCCCTTTTTGTTTACAACGCAAAAGGTTATAGCAAACCATAATATATATTATAATATAGCAACCAAAGTTCAACAAAGAGTAGCACAATATCAAACCAAGAGTTTAAATTCAATATCAAATCAAAACATACAAAATTGTTTGAAAAAAAAAAAAAAACTTACTTTTTAAAAGACTATTTAAAGGTGGAGGATTGATTTGGGTCTTGAATTGGAGGGGCTCGAAGGAGGATGATCTTCTAGAGCGACATGGATAAGCACATAGTAGCTCATTTGGTGATTGTATTCTCAAGTTTCTTCGCTGCTTGTCTCCATCGTGCATAAGATTTTCATTTGAAACTTCAACTCCTTGATCTCATCCTTGATTTCCATCGGTGCTTGAAGGATATTCCCATTGGGATTAACGAAGGTTCCGACAAATGAATGATCTCAGTGGATGGATCCTTATAAGCCTCCCCTTTAGTCTACTCAATCTGTTCAACCCTTGCATTTTGTACTTGCTCCCCCTCAATCTATGCACCTTTTTCAATTTCTGCTTCTTTCTCAACCTCTTCTTCCAAAGTTAGACTCCCATCAATAACTGAAACAACAACTATTTGTTCCTTTTTCAATTCTTGTATCCACATCAGGATTTAACTAGCCATCATCACGCTTGGTAGGAATGTTAGACAGAACTTGCTTACCATGCATCTGATCCTATGCTTCTTCAATTAGCAGATTATCTGGCAAAGTGGCATTGTCCAGCTCATCAGTCATTTCTGTGTTGACACTAGCCACAACTTCTTGTACTATATCCTCAATCGGTGCTGAGGTATTACTAATTTCTTTCTCCATGTCCTGCAAATTAGCTAGTGGATCATTTGCATGCTAAGGATTAGCCTTTGCATCACCTGGTATTTCAGTCTTAGTCGACTAATTGTCTTTTCCGCTTCGAGTTCCTCATTAAGATCGGATCTTCTTCCCGACTCTCATTCCCTTGTACCATAATAAATTGTTGAGGTACTCTTCTTGGTCTTCTAATTGATTAGATACAAAATCTTCATGCATTTTGTTAGTTAGCCTTTGCTTGAATGTTTGAGAGGCACCCTTTTTGCCCTTAGTCTTTCGCCTTGTTGACGGTGGTATAATTATCTTCAGCACTGATTCTTCAACATCTATCTGAACTTGTTTTCCATCCTTCCATCCTCCCTTAATGAATCTAAAACCCGTCTTTGTCATCATTTTCTCATCCACGGACATCAAAGGAAGTTGCTTTGAATAGAGTTTATCTAGGATCGTGATGTCCAAATGTTGAAAATTATTTGTGATTAAAGATCCATAAAGGAATTGATCCTTTGATTTTAAAACAGTTTTGTACATATGGAGGATAACCATGTTCCTAGCAAAAAAATAAAATAAAAATAAAAAAATGGAGGATTACCATGTGTGTGAGAGAAAAAGGAATTGTTGAGAAGAGTCTAGATGATCTTAGCTTCATACCCAAGCACATTTGTTTTGGAAGAACCTTTGCATCGAAGACGATTGATGATAATTTTGTGGAGCACAATTTGTTTGAGAGGAAAATTGTGATGTGATACATGAGACAAAGTATTTCTAGAAAAGTTAGAGATACCCGAGATCGACTGGTATGCAACATATAGGTCTATATCGATAGGCACAACCTCTAAATGGTTGACTCCAATAATTTTTAACAAATCAATTGCTTGGAGGAGAAAAGATTTATGAAGTATGGGAAACTCAATAGTGTTAGGAGAGTGAAAACATAGACTTGAATAAAAGTAAGCTGTCAATGCATGATAATTTGGAAAATCTTTCACACAAAAATTAGTCATCATAAGTTGATTGAAAATATGCTTAATCTTGATCCCAAACAACTCGAAGAATTGAAAGTCTATTATCCTATGATTTATGACTCCTTTATTCAATAGTGATTCAAAGTAGTTTAGATGTCCCTAAGACTTAATCAATTTTCCAACTCCACTTCCCACACAACATATCCAGCAAGCTTCCTCTTAAAATTCATGAACAACTTCTCATCATTGTCTCCTTTTCTACCATTGCCCAAATCAGCCGTCATTGGTTTGGATGATTTTGCCGTCTTCTTAGAAACAAGGGTTCTGGCAATCTTTTCTTTACCTTTTCTAGTAACATAATTTAGCCCACTAGACATACCAACAATCACAAGAGGTATCACTTGGGTTGGGTTTGCAAACATTAGTTTTAAGGTTTCACTTTTAAACCTGTTTCTAGGTAGGAGGTTAGATATTACGTCTTCATTGTTCCTTAGACTCTAAAGTGAAGCAACGGCTACCTTCAACTTCTACCACTTACGAGACGAATCACTTTCAGAACCTATAGGTGCCTTGCTTGTGGTTCCTTCAATGCTTTTGGAGGAGTACAACAACTCAAAGTGTTTAGCACTTCCCTTTGCCCTTGAAGCCATTCTTGCGATGCGGTTAGATCTTTGAGAAGCAGTAGACTTGGCTTTTGATCATTACGCGGATTTTAGGGCCGTGGTACTTTTGGAGTAGAAGAGTTTTGAATTTTAGGAGGAAACTAACAATGAGGGTTTTCGGAGAATGATAGGGAATTTCGAGAAGATAAAAAGGAGTCTGGAAAAGAGAGTGAAATAAATGGCAGTTTTGAATTTTAAAAAGGAAAACGAAGAGGCATGATTTTTGAAGAAATTGGTTTCCAAAAATTTGAAAAAAGTCCGAATTTTAAAGGAAAACTGTAAATCAATTTTTCAATTAATCAAGGAAATAAATAAGGAGAGAATATAGTGTACTTGATTTGTTGCCAGTGATAAACCTTACCCGCCAAAAATTTGAACTTGTGATGGTTATCCAATTGACACCATCTCCAACTTATAGTTTGGAGAACCTTGCCTTAAACACTTTGTTTAAACGGATTAATAATTCCCAATTCATTATATATAAAATCAAATGCTTTTGTTTCTAAAGGTTTGGTAAAAATGTTAGCCATTTGATTTTCGAGTCAATGAATTGAATATTAACATCATTGTTTTGAACATGGTCTCAAATGAAGTGGTACTTGATCTCTATATGCTTTACAATGCAAGATAAGATTCTTTGTCGGATTGATAGCATTAGTGCTGTCACATTTGATTGTTGTATTTGAGTCTTCAACATCAAAGTCCTTCAATTGTTGCTTCATCCAAAGGATCTGAGTACAGCAACTCCTGAGCACCATATATTTGATTTTAGCTGTTTAGAGAGCCACTATACTTTGCTTTTTAGAGTACCACAATACTAGCATGTTGCCTAGCATTTGACATGTTCCAGATGTGCTCTTCCTATCTATTTTGCACCTTGCATAATCTGCTTTTTAGTATCCAAACAAGATAAATTTCTGACCTCTTTGGGTTTCAAAGTCCAAGAGAGGGGTAGGTGTTAACATATTTGATAATTCTTTTTATGGCATATTAGTATGATTCCTTAGAATATGGTTGAAATTTAGCACACATGCAAATACTGAAGAGTGTATCGGGTCTTGAAGCTATAAGATATAATAAGGAACCAATCATGCTTCTATACAACTTCTAATCAACCTTGTTACCCTTTTCATCTTTGTCAAGCTTGGAGGAATGAGGCATTGGTGTTTCTGTTTTCTTCAAGTTCTCCATCTTGAATTTCTTCTTAAGTTCTTTTGCATACTTCTCTTGAAAAATGAACATGCTATTTTTCTCTTGCTTTATCTGCAGTCCGCGGAAGAATGTTAGTTTGCCTATCATACTCATTTTAAACTCATCCTGCGTTGATCTTGTTATTGGAGCATATGTCTCATCATAGTCTATCTATTCTTCTTGTGAGTACCCTTTAGCCATGAGTATCGGACATGCGGAGCGTCAAAACTTTACACGAGGGGACATTCCACAACTTAGGAAAGTCACACTTAAGTGTCAAAATCGAAGCAAAATGATCAGTTTAGTGCTAACGATGAGAAAATCTGGCCAAATTGCATACGCGGCATTTTTGGTGACATTCCTTACTAAGGTGGCGAATTTTTTTTTTTTTTTAAATGTGAACTACGAAGATGGTGTCACCCTATCCATGCTGGCTTGGCTGACCTAAATGATGTCATTTTTCTTTGGTACTAAATGATGTCGTTTAGCTTATTTTTTGGCTTACCCGATCTGTCATCGCCGCTCCTCTCTATTCACACTAGATCTAACACTCTTCTCTTCGTCGCCATTCACAATTGCTATTCATGCTCATTAAGGTGGTTATTACTCACCATCATCGATTGCCATCGTTGCTCGTCGTTGCCGCTCGTCGTCATTGCTCACTATCATCGCTCACCCAAGTTTGTTCTTTTCTCCGTCTACCCTACGATAAAATTAGGGCTCGGACTCGTCTATTAAGGCTTCAATGAAAAATTTGGGACTCAGCTAGGAAATGTGAGGATCGATTGAGAAATGTAGGGCTCGAATAGCATTTTGATGTGAGATCTAAGGCTCATATGTGGTACTAAAACTCTAATGGAGCTTTGAATTGGCAATTTAAGGCTTGACCTCAAAAGGTAGGGCTCAGTGGAAGGAAAATTATGGGTCATATGCTACTATGATGTGTAATTTATAGCTCGGATGTGGTATTGTGATATGCAAGGTTAAATTTTAGGGGTTAGATGTAAAATGTGATGTGCGATGGCGATTTTTAGTTCAGAATGGTTGTTGTAGGGGACCTCTAGGCATTTTTTAAAATTGAAGTATTGAAGTGAGTGCTGTGGGGGCCTATGCTTGTCGTGAGGACCTCTGTTTGCTAATTAATATTTTAAGGGAAGGCAATATAATCAAAGTGATTGTCATGTGAGGGCATATTGTCAATATAGGGACCTCTGTTTGTCGTAGGGGTATCTTTCCATTAAATGGTATGGCATGTGCATCTATTCCTTCTTCCTTCTTTTTTTCTATTATATGAGAGTTTAGAGACCTCAATGTACAATATTGGCTTTGGGCCTTTCCTGTGCAGCTTAAATGGAAGGTGAAGAAGGCCTCCAAATTCCACTTAAGCATCCAAATCGGGGTCAATACCAGCAAAAAATCTCTAAAGAAGGTTTACAATTTCGAATCCGTTATTATATGTTTGCTCTAGTTTTTGTTGTTTTTGATGTTGAAACGGTTTTTCTTTATCCATGGGCAATGAGTTTCGATGTATTGGGGGTATCCGTATTTATAGAAGCTTTAATTTTCACGCTTATCCTAATTGTTGGTTTAGTTTATGCATGGCGAAAAGGAGCATTGGAATGGTCTTAGTTCCTGAATATTCAGACAATAAAAAAGGATTATGAGTTATTAAACAGTAAAATGAATAAAAATTCACAAATTGAAGGACTGTTCCTAAAGGGCCAATTGAATTCCTAATTTTAATTAAATGATCTTTTTTAATTGATTATTTTGTCTTTTGTGGATGTGGTTCTAAAAGTTAATTGTTTTTTCCTCTTCGATTACAAAAATGACTTATGATAAAGATTTGTTATGGTGGAAATTTTGTGATTGGAGAGGATGAATGTGAGTATGAAGAGGGAAACGAGGGCACTATCTTTATTGATATAAAGAATGCATCATGTATTGGATTTGTTAGGGATATATGGATATATTTGTCTTGTAAAGTACATAAGTTGTTGTATTGTGTTCCTAGAAAATGCTTGAGAGTTGGTTTCAGAAACTTAGAAGATAATAATGATTTTAGGGATGTTTAGTACCATAGAAGCAAAAGTATATGTTGAGTACAATAGTGATTGTGAGGACAAAGATGATGACGGAGAGAGCACCCAAGTAGGAGAATGGGGAGATGATATTCAAGCTAGTACTGAGGTAAGGGATGGGGGAGGGCAGTATAGACAAGAAGGAGAGGATAGGAGCACAAAAGCAGTTCATCAGAGTGATAATGATATAGGTGATGTCAGAATCACCAAATTATATTAGAAAGTAGCTGAATCCAATGATGATGACGATGAAGGGTTGCTTACTGAAAATTATTTAAATGATGATGATGACAAGGAGTTTGCACAATCACAGAAAAAGCAAATGGAGTTTTTGTCAAATAGGTTTACAACTATGTAGGTAACTAATAAAGTTCCAAACAAGGTCAAAAGCCCAATTGTGACAGCCCGATTTTTCAATTCTGTTTTCAATTGAATGAGTTAAGTTTTTCATTATACGCCTATAGTTCTATTATCTGAGCTAATTACTCACGAGATAACTAGTCTATTTGGTGAAGCTGTTAAGAGATTTTAACACAATAAACTTGAGAATTCGACCAGAAATTGACTGCTTAACCATGCTAATCAGCAATGGTTAATACGGTACTGTTAAAATTGATCAGAGATCGGAGATAGGTCGATTCGCCTGAGATATGTGATTAAAGTGTAGGTGATTTCACATAATTATAAAATTCTTGTCGAATGACGCTAAACTAATTTTTCTGTCATTTTTGTATCTTGTGTCTGTATTTGAAATCTTGAGATTTTCACAACAATCGAAAGTCACCAATGAGTCAAAGATGCACAATATGGGTCGAAAATAATCAACCACGAGTCAATTGTTCCAAAAATTCCTAAAAATTACCCAGTAGGTTAAGTCACACTAAAAATGAACTCGATTGAAATTAATCACGAATTTAGACCCAATTTTAGAAATGGAAACTTCTGTCATGTTACGATTCATTTTAGGAACGTCGACTCATCCTCCGAAGATTTTTCTGTAAACCCGAGATTTCGGCGAAAATTCAAAGTAAGGTTATTTTGGACCAAGAAAATTAGAGCTGCTTTTTGTCGCATTTTTTGCTATCAAGTTGGTTCAATTATCGAGGAAAAATCATGAGATGGACAATGGCACATTGGTTAATTAGATTGGGGCTAAATTGAGCTCAATTGGAGGAGAAATTGAATCAAATTGAAGGGAAATTGTCCAAAATTAGTAGGCCTTTAATGGCTTCTTGGGGAAACCTTAGGTGTGCAAATGGTTGAGATTGAAGGCTGAAGAGTTAGGGGCTAAGCAATGAGCATTTTGGGATATTTAACTTGACTTTGGAGGCCAAATGGTGGTCCCCCTTCAACCGGCACTCCTTCTTCCTCCTTGTAGCTGCTTTATCCATTGTTGTGTGATTTTGAGCTCAAGAAACCAAAGAGAGACCAGCCAGCCAGCCAGCCCCGACCGTCGACCGCCTCCCCTACTGCCGTCCAGCGTCTGCTATTGCCAAAGCTACTTGCTTGTGCCCGTGAGACCGTTTGCACGTCCCTCGCGCTCGCATCAACCAAGCCGTTGTCCAGTCGTCGTTCGTCGTCCTTGAGTCACCTCAGTTCACCGTCACAGCTCACCAAGCCACTGAAACCACCGTCGTTGCCTGCCTAGAGCCGTTGTAGCCGCCTAGCGTTGTCCCGTGCTGTTTTAACTACTCGGTCCAACCCAATAGCCCAAGAGCAGAGGCTAAAGCTCAGCCCTAAGCTGAGGCTTCTAGGCCCGTTTTAAGGCCCATCTAGACCTCCGTTAGTATCGTTGCAAGCTTATTATCGCTTGCTTCCACGTCATCTTCGCCGTGGACTCACCGGCCTACTAAACCAGTGAGTTTACTTGCTAAACTCTACTTATGGAGTTAATGACGCTTAGTGGATAATTAGTTTAGGCTAATTAGGGATTAGGTGGTTAGTTAGTTTAGATTAGTAATTTAATCGCCTAATTATGCATGTTGGGTTGTTAGAATAGATTGATTATGGGCTAATTATATTGTACTATTTATCTAGATAGATGCAATAATTTTCTAGGCCAGTTTAAATGATTAGATTAGTGTTTTCAGCCTAAGTTAGTATTTATTAGATTTAATTTACATTATTTAATTATTTTTGTTATTTATTTAATTATTTTATATTTTCCAAAAATTATACCGGGATAGCCGGTGATCGAAATTTCGTGCGATTGCAATGATATG
This sequence comes from Eucalyptus leucophloia subsp. euroa, assembly GCA_017140325.1. Taxonomy (NCBI): domain Eukaryota; kingdom Viridiplantae; phylum Streptophyta; class Magnoliopsida; order Myrtales; family Myrtaceae; genus Eucalyptus; species Eucalyptus leucophloia. The sequence goes on along the minus strand of CM029473.1, from coordinate 22,115,502 downwards.
CTTAGTTTATATAATTGAATGCTAATGTGTGTAAATTGAGTGGTGATTGTGATTTTGAGTTATTATTTTAAAATAAAAATTTTTGATATTTAATAAAAAAATATCGGGCGTCAGTTCTTAACGCCAAAAATATTTTTATGTGCTATATTAAATAGTGGGATTTTTGAAACGGAAGATATCACATTTTTGGCTTAAAATGACTGTGTACCCACACACGATTATTTTTATCAAGTGTTTTTGATACGAAGAAAACATGCTAAATTATTATTTTAATTGAGGCATTTGAGTGCAAAGCACAATGTCTTTGACCGGGATTGACTGATCGTGTGATAGCTAAGTGAACCCGTCGGTAGGACGTTGCTCCTATATGGGATGTCCTTGAACAACGAAAGCCGATTGCAGTATATTTTGGATTGATGCTCCTTCGGGAATGCTGTCATCGATGTGTGTTGGTGGATGTTGCCATGCTCAAAGGAGTAAGATAAAGCCTAGCTATGCCAGAAGACCAATGTGCGTCAGTATATTATGCTTGTGCAGGCAGTAATTAAGTTGGAATGTGTGTTTGATTGAAATTGAAGCGTCGGATTATAGGACAAAATTATGTGGCATGATATGGGACGTGTCATAATGATTTGGTCTTATAATCGGGACTCTTGTGATTGATAGATTGATGGATTGATTAATCAATTATATTGATTGAATTGATTGATTAATCTATTGATCGATTGTATTGATTGAATTGATTGAATTGATTGACTAAATATGTGTATTGTAATGACATGTAGGAGGGAATAGAGGTGAGGTAAGTCATCTATTTTGTGTGTATAGACTGCTTTTAGGCGTCTTTCCTTCCTAATTGGAATTTAGAGGGTGAACTTGCTGAGACATTGTCTCACCCTGTCATGGGCTCAATCTTTTCAAATCCTTAGATAATTGGCCCTCTAGTACGTTATGGTCAGCCTCAGAGGGTTTCTGAGCTGATTCTGACTTCCCTGTTCCCCGAGATCACTGGGTCTATGAGCTCATAGTGACTACTGTCTAGGTCAATGAGGTCCTACCTTAAAGGGTACCTCATCGATTTAGGGCGTGGTTTTGCCGTGGGCTCAATGGATACAGAGTTGGTCCACTCCAGAGTTTTGAGATCCCCGTTATGGTAATCAATGCCGCTCTAGGCGAGGGCGCGGCTAACCCTCCTGATGGTGCTGTGGAGGACCCAGCTCCCCTGGAGCTTGTGGAATTCGAAGGATCGGTGAATGTGTCCAACTAGTGAGTCGTAAGACAGTTTCCTTTTTGAGGGCTAATCTTTTTGGTAGATAGACTAGTTTTGTATATAAACCTAGTTTGTTTATAAAAGCATGTTTTGGTTGTGAATTTGTTATCCTACTTTTCTATCCCCTGTTATTTGCTGTTAGGGGATTTGTTTATTCGCTTCCGCATGTGCAATAAAATAAATGGGTTAGCGACGTGTCCTGAACGTCACAATTTTATCAACCACTAAGGGATGCGTGCGCACTCAAGGTTTGAGGCATGACACCTACATATGTCGTTGTCGCTAGTGAGGAGACTGATTATAAAGAAAGCATCGATAATGTTACTTCCCATGAGAAGCTTGAAAAAAATAAAGGAGCTGTGCGTAAAAGGAAAAGTAAGTTTTCTTCTTCTTATCCATTCGTTACCTCTCCTACTTTGTTAGCAGGTATGAAATTCCAAAATGCGAAATAATTTAGGGAAGCTATACTGAAGAACTCAATTGCTACGCAAAGTAATATAGATTTCACTAGAAATACTAAGATTTTTGTAAGAGTTAAGTGTTCGCGCAAAATTATTCATGGAAGATCTATGATGCATTTGTTAGGAGTGGTGAGTCTTTTCAGATTAAAGCCTATCAAGAGGAGCATATTTGTTCCATTAATTTTGAAAATAAAATGGTAATAAGTGCATAATTGTCCAAGCACTTCTTCGATCTAATCAAGCTGATGCTCGAAATGAAGAGTATTGAGTTTAAGATGCTAGTGAAAGAGCGTGTAAGCATCGATATATCCAAGAATCAATGCAAAATATTAATGCAAAAGGTGATGAAGGTACTCATTGGTAAGTACGATAAGGAATATAGCCAAGAGTGTAATTATGCTTGGGAGTGTAGATCACAAAACCCTTCAAGTATAGTGTATGGTCTTGGAGAAGCCACTTTCTAATAGTGTGACTAGGTTTGATAAATTCTATATGTGCTATAATGCATGTAGATAGGGATTTCTAGCTAGTTGTAGACGAATTATAGGATTGGATGGCTATTTTTTGAAGGACTTGTGCAAGGGAGAATTGCTGGCTACGATTGGAAGAAATGCGAATAATCAAATATTTCCACTGGCTTAGGCTGTTGTGAGGATAAAGAACAAGGACAATTGAACTTGATTTCTGAAAAATCTGATGACTAACTTAGATATAATAAATGGAGAAGGGTGGGTGTTCATGAGCGACTAACAAAGGGTAATGCTTGCTTTTTGAAAAATTTGATCACTTTTTTGCTATTTCATATCAACATGTTATTTGCTTACATTTTTTTTTGTTTTGATATATTGTAGGGACTGGTTCTAATAGTAGCTGAATTGTTACCTTATGCTGAAACATGGAATATGTGCGCTTCATGTATACATAAATTGGACAAAGATCTAAAAAGGGGATAAGCTATAGTTGTAATTTTGGCAGTTAGCAAAAAGCACGAACATAACTAACTTTAGGATGACCAAAAAAGGACTACTTCAGTTGATAAAGGAAGGTTCTGCTGCACTATTCCAAAAAGAACCGAAGCATTGGTGCAGGGTATTCTTTAATAAGGAATTCAAGTGCGATAACATTGATAACAACATATGCAAAGCATTCAATGAGAAGATGATAGATGTCAAATGCAAACCAATTATCTCGATGTTGAAGATATATGAGTAATGGTCATGACTTGGTTGCACAAACAAAGAGACAATGCTATAAAGTAGATTAGTCAATATAGTCTTATGATTGCCAAGAAATTGAATGAGAACCTGGCTGTAAGTAGGTATTGTCATTCTATTTAGAATGTCAGTGAATGATATGAGATAATGAAGAGTTCTGATAAGTATGTTGTCCATCTAGTACAAGGAAATGTTCATGTCAAGCATAGCAGTTAAGTGGAGTTTTGTGCACATGTCATATGTGCCATCCAGTCAAAGGGCCACCCAGAGAGGATTATATTAATGATTAGTACAAGAAATTGAAATACCATGCTTCTTACCAATTCATAAAGTAGCCAATCAGAAGTAGCAAGTTTTGGGAGCGAACAGATTGTGAAGCATCTCAACCTTTGCCACTAAAGAATAAAATGAGAAAGCCAAAATGAAGACAAAGAATAGTAAAGGGGGAGGTCTCCGATCGGTAAGGAATGAGTAAGACATGTGCAAAGATGACGTGCTTTAATTGCCATGTAGCAAGATACAGTACTAAAGTTGTCAATTGAGGAAGTAACAAGAACAATTGAGGCCAGCCAAAGGACCTAGTGAAGGAACAATTGGAGAATGACAAATAGAAAGGCCAAGTGAATCAACCGTTCTTTAGTTGACGACAAGAAACCCTGTAAGTCACAACATTTGTGTTTATATTACTTTATGGTTTATTATAAATGTATATATATATAACTTCAATTGACATTGTATGTAATGTCTTTGACATTGTATGTAATGTCTTTGTCAGGTCACGAAAAGGATACATGAATGATTGGTCGAAGCCTCTACTGAAATTAAAGGGCATTTTCAAAGAAGATAAGGTAGAAGACGACAAGTTAAAAGATTGGCCGAAGTAGCTGAAGGGCCAGTTTAGTTGATTGTTCTTTAATAGTAGAGAAAAAAATCCAGTAAGTTCAACAATTTGTGTTGAGTTTTCCTTTATTCTATTATATGGCCCAACGTTATGTTTATGATGTCTTTTGTTTTTTTTTTTCAAGTTCAAAGAAGGCAAGTTGAGCTGAACTGCCAACAGAAGTGCCACCACAAGAGTCATCACAATGGTCATCATAAAGGCCACAAGGGTTAACACATAGGACACCACAAGGGCTACCACAAAGGGCAATATAATGTATCACTGAAGCTGAAGGGTTAGGTAAAAGGACAACTAGAAAAAGGCCAAGTCAAGGGCCAACTACAAGAAGGCCATCTAAAAAATGCTCAACTGAAGAATTGGTCAAAGAAGCCCCTACTATTGTTGAAGGGCCAAAAGAATGGTCCAAGAAATCATAGGCGAGAAGAAAGGCCAACAAATCACAAGTTCCTAAAAGTGACGCTCCCTTTCGAACAAAATGGGCTCTTAGAAAGAGGCTAAGATAATATGGTTATGGCATTTATATAAAGGAGCATATTGGAATAGACATTCTTAATGTAAGTTTTAGTGGCCGCATTTTATTTAATTTAGGTGTAAGCTTTTGCTAACAATTTAGTTGTCATTTTGTAGCTTGGGAAAAGTTCAGAAGTTCTTATCTCTTAAGGCTTAACTCAAGAATCAATGGCTACGCCAACAAATAAGAAGACATCAATTGCACCAACAAGAAAGAGGAGTAAGAGCCCAATTGTAGGTCCATCTGAATTTGTTTAGCTTGGGACAGCTGCAGCTCCTTCTAAATCAAATCAGCTTGGGATAGTTGTATCTTCATCTGAATTAGTGCATCTTGAGATAGTTGAAGAAAAAGTTACACGTCCAGTTAGAAAGAGTGCAAATATTATGAATCAAGTGAAAGGTCCATCAAAAAGAGCATGAACATGGGGTGTTGTGCATATTGATTGATGAGATGGGATGAAATAGGGTTTGTAGATCTCAGGAGTCAGCTTTCTTTACAACTTGCTATGGATGGCCTTTTTTTCTTAGTTTGTCATTAAGCTTGTGAGACTTAATTTTAATATCAATGGAACGATCATGCTACTTGTCAAACATTTTTTTGCCTTTTTTATGTTTTTTGATTCTGCTTTTACTTCTTGCTACTATTGGTGTGTCTGTGGTAGTGCTGGTGTGGCTAGTGGTGGTGACTAGTGATGCCTAGTGGTGGTGGATCTGTTGTGGGGATTCAGTTGGGGCTCGTGTTGCACTTGGTGCAAGTTGGTTCAAGATTCAGCTGCACCTACACCTTCTATAGTAGACCCACCACTGGTATTGTGGTAGCTAATGATGGGTTTATGGTGTTGGCTAGGTGCCGGTGTGGTGGTTAGGGTGCTGGCATAACTGGTAGTGGTGGCTGGTGATGTCTGGCGAGTCTATTGTAGGGTTGGGTTGGGAGCTCATGCTGCATCTGATGCAAATGCAAGCGTAAAGTATGTACATCTTGCACTAAATGGTGCTGGTGCAAGCTAGTGCAAAGTTAGCCTTACACCAGCATCTTTTATAGCAAGCCCATAACCAACATAGTGGCTGGTGGTTGGGGCGCTAGTGTGACGGTTAGTGGTGGTGGCTGGTGATGTTTGGTGGGGGTAGGTCAATGGTGGGGGTTGATGGCTCGTGCTACACCTAGTGCAAATATGCAAAGTGCACATCTTGTACCAAGTAGTATTAGTGCGAGCTGGTGTAAAACCCAACTTGCACTATCACCTTCAGTAGCAAAGACACTACCAAAGATAGTGGTGACTAGTGGTGGCTCAAGGTGGTGGTTGGGGTGCCTAGTGTGGCTAGTGGTGGTAGTTGGTGGCCAATGGTGGTGCTTGGTGGCTAGTGTAATTTTACAAAAATTGACACTTAACCAATCATATTATAAAAAACTTGACACTTAAGTATTCACTTTTAATCACAAGTGACACTTAAGTGGTCATTTTAATAATAAATTGACATTTAAGTAATCCTTTTTTTTTATCATAATTAGCACTTAAGTATCATTAAATACAACTTATGGAACTTGACTAATCACCCGTGTCTGTCCTATATATATGCTAGTTTGCAGCAAGCCAAAGAAGCTACTGGTTTATATTCAGTTCAATTTATGACAACTCCATTTAATTCAATATTTATTGTTTGTTTATATTTATATTCAGCTCAAGCAAAGAAGCTGCCACAACAATTGACCCAATATACATTCATCATTACTAGTTTATATTTAAGAATAAGCAAAAATATAGTACAAGCAGTATTTCATTCACCCATTCCCTTTTTTTGACCTCCCCACAATAAGCACAAGAAGTAAGCCATAATACATATGACAGCACAAGCGACACCAAAGTTACAATCATCTTGCGAACAACACAAACTTCTTCTCATCCTCAAAAAAAAAAAAAAAAAAAGAAAGAATAGCCTGTATTTGATCGAAAGTAATTACGTTTGTCCACTCGTTTTCAACTATAGTAGTCGAAGAAACTTCTTTTCATTTTCAAGTGCTTTACATTTCATCAGAAAGTATGATAGACAACAAAATAGCACCATAATAAATGTTGGTAACACTTCCATTCAATTTTCATCTTTGAAATTTCATTCTTCAAATGTTTAGTTGAAGATGCTTGAGCTTGCATTGAGTCAACATCGTCTAAGTTGTCCACGAGTGTAGATGAAGATTGACGTCGTCCATCAAGTAGGTCTAATATCACCTATGTGGCACGGTGAGAGAATTTCGTATCGACTCACTTGAAGTATTTGCACTTCGACTCTTCTCTATATAGGGCGCATCCATAGAATCTTCTCCCGGGATTAATTCAAATCCACGATGTTCTTTTTGGTCTCGGTAACCCACAAAAAAAAAAAATGTTCGCCTTCTCCTTTGCTTTAGAGAGAGGAATTAAAGGTGTTATTGAAAGTTCTGCTCTCAATTTCTAATATTTGGCAGTGGAATTTCGGGCAAATTGAAATTAAAGTTTGAGATTTGGGTTCAAGCGCTTCAATGGAGATTTTGGCCAATTTAGGGTTTAAGATTTGGGGCATTTGAGAGATGACGTCATTTTGGCTGATTTAAGGCTTTTATTTTGGCCAACTATGGAAATAATATTGTTTTGGATGAGTCAAAGCAAAGTCAACTATTCAGCGAGCCATGTAGGAGAGCAAATTAATAAAAAATCGCCAAGTAGGATTTTTGGCGGAATTCATCGGAGATGGCACTCAAATGTCCCATTTTTCAAAAGAAATGACACTTAAGTGTCACTTTCCAAATTTTTTATACTTAAGCGTCATCTCCTGCCAAGTTTTAACATTTCGGTGTTTCTTTGCCCTTTAACCACAAGCTTAGCCGTGTTCCTTGTGACTTTGCCTTTGTCATCTAGCTTATTTCTAGAAACCCATTTTCTTCCAACCATTGGATGATCCTTCAGCCTTGGCACCAACTCCCATACTTCATTCAATTTAAATTGACGAAGTTCCTCCCGCATGGCTCCTTCGCCTGAAAGAGCTTCCTTAATCCCTTTCGGCTCGACTTATGAGATTAGTGCTAAAGTGTTGACAGCATCTTTGAGCATTGATTTGGTTATGATCTTATCCTCAATGTTTCCAATAATGAGGTCCTTCATGTGGCAAGGTTTGTGCTTCTAGTTCTTATTGAACTTACCACCAGAGTTAGAGGCTTCTTCTACTTCAGATTGCTTCTTAGTCTCATCAGATGTTTGAGCTTGAACTTTTGACTCTGGTATCTTTTGAGGCTCTTGTAACTGTTGAACTGGTTCTTGTCATTGAGGTTACTCAAAGTCTTCTAGAGAAATTTGATTATTTTTATCAAATTTCACTTTCATATTCTTCCATCATATGAAAGTTTTGTTGTAAACTCTGAAAGCTCTGTTATTGGTTGAATATCCTAGGAAAATTCTTTCATCTGACTTTTCATCAAACTTTCCAAGTCAATTGTTAGTATTTTTAAGAATAAAGTATTTACAACAAAATACTTGAAAGTATGAAACGTTTGGTTTTCTACCTCTGAAAAGCTCATAGGAGTTTTTCTCTAGAGAAGGTTTGAGGAAAACACAATTAGTAACGTGACATGTAGTGGAAACAACTTTTGCTAAAAAATATAATGTAACTTTGCTTTCGATTAAAAGGGTCCTTGCCATTTCTCGCAAAGAACGGATTTTCCTCTCTACAACATCGTTTTGCTCAAATGTGCATGGAGTCAAAAATTGATGCTCAAAACCATTTTCGTCACAAAAATTAGAAAAACTTTGATTATCAAATTTGCCCCATGATCTATTTTGATGCAAGAAATCGTGTGACCTTTTTTTTTTTTGAACTCTTTTTGCAAATTTTGAAAACTGTGAGAATTCTTCATGCTTATGTGCAAGAAAGAATACCCATGTATACCTGGTGTAGTCATTAACAATGACTAGACTATACATTTTTCCTCCAAAATGTGTGTTCATGTTGGTCCAAAAATGTCCATATGGAGAAGTTGCATGGCATGACTAGTAGTAACATAGTTAATGGGTTTAAAGGGTTTAAAGGAGCTTCTCACCTGTTTGCCAAGGGAACATACTGAACATATCTCAAACTTTTCGAATTAGAGATCTAGTAGCCCTCATACGATTTCTTTGTTGACATCTTCAAGATTTGTTTAGTACTTATGTGGCCAAGCATTATGTGCTAGAGTTCTAACTTGTCCTTGATAGATACGAGGCATTGTATGTCATCAGATATATGTTACCAAACCTTCTTCTTGTAAAGGATTGCTTGTCATCCTGACTTGTTCTTAAACACTTGTCTTCTTGAAAACAAATCATGAAGATGACATCACAAAGTTGACTAATGCTAATCAGATTGTAATTGAGTCCCTTGACTAAGGATTTGTCATTTATGGTGAGATTTCCAATCCCAATAGTACCCTTGTTAATGATATTTCCTTTGTTGTTTCCACCAAAGGATACATTTCCTCCTTTATACTTTCAATAATTTCATTGGATCTCCTGTCATGTGCCTTGAAAATCCACTATATGGTACCATTTATTTCTCTTTTTCTTCGATACCTGCAATCAATAAGATAAATTCAAGCTTTCTTTGCTACTCATATTTGTCTGGATCCTTTTCGATTGAAGGCTTAGCCATATTTAGAAAGTTTCTCCAAATTCGTTTCCAACTTTTTGGGCAATCATTTTTAAAATGATTTAGATTCCTACAAATGAACACTTAAAGAAATTTCAACCAATTGGTTTTACAAACTATTTTTGAAAATGATGTTTGTAAACAGTTTTCGAAGGTCTTTGTCTTTCTCTCTCTTTATATTTTGGAAAATTGTTTTGAAGATCATTTTTGTTTTTACAACCAAGACCAAATATGTTGTAATAAGGAATTTGAATAGAAAGAATATGTTCTAAAGTTTTTGAACTAATGGAAAAATCTTTTTGAAACATCCGAAACTACCTTTTTTTAAATTGTTTTCTTCAAAACAAAATCTTGATTTTCTTGATTTTTGGAAGGATTTTTCTCATGAGCCTCGATCCTTTCCTTTTGAAGAAGATCCTATTGTTTCAATTTTGAATTTTCTTTCTTCAATTCAAAAATCTTGCTAAGCATAGCTTTATAATTAGAACATAATTCATCTATATAATTTGAAACTTCTTTAGGAATATCGAAATTGTTTACCTTAATTTCATCTTCTAATTCTAAATTTGCCATCAGATAAATGTTGGCATATTCTTCATTGCTATCTTCACCTTTGGTATCATTCCAAGTTTTTGCCTTCAGAGCTTTCTTGCCTTTCTCATACTTGTTTTTCTTTTTCTTCAAAAGAGGACAATTCAGCTTGATGTGTCCTCACTTCTTTCATTCGAAACAAATCACATCCTTGTTATCTTCTCTTTCATTGAAATTTTTCTTTGGATCAAACAATCTGAAGGATCTTTTCCCTTTGAACTTTCTTCTTATTTTGGCCATCTTGCAAAATTTCTTCACCATGAGAGCCATTTGTTCGTTATTCTTTTTATCATCTTCTGAATCTATATCATCATAATCAAAGTTAGATTTTAAAGAATCATTTTCTTACCTCTTAATTCTCCTTCTTCGTTCAAGTGTTCTACTTCATAAGATTGAAGTGTTCCCCCAAGTTCATCTACTAATAATGGTGCAATCCTCTAAGTTTCATGAATGGATGTTTTGATATTATTCCACTCCTTGGATAGATTGCGAAGGATTTTGTTCACTTTCATGGAATTTGATACTAGTTGTCCTTGATATACCAAGCCATTGATAATGTCCATGAATTTGTTCAATATGTCAGTCAAACTAATTTGTTTGGCTTCATTTTGAAGGATTCATACTAGCCAAGGGGAATGTTTATATTCGTCTCTTTAACTTTATCAATTCCTTCATATGACATGCAACTTGTCCCAAATTCCCTTAGTTGTTTCATATAAAGATATGCAATTATATTCCATAAGGGATAAAGCACAGTATAATGAGCAAACTGCTTTAGCATCTAAAGCTTCTATCTTAGATATATCCACATTAGATAAAACTTCGACTTCTGGCTTTTTGTTGTTTGTGTCCTTTTTGGAAGAAGTAGCTTCAGGCCTCATACCTTTCAGAATTATGTCCCACTCCAAAGGAATCCTTGGATCTGATGAACGCTTTCGTTTTGTTTTGCTAAATATTATAGTCTTCCATTGAAGTTTGGAGGCCTCGTATCACTTTGTCCTTTCATAAGTCTTGTGCAATATTGCTAGTCATTGAAAGATCATTAGCTCAGAAGGAATATAACACTTTAGTTAAGAGCAATCAAGATTTGATACCAATTATTAAGGTTAGATCTATCACCTAGAAAGGGATGATTAGGTGACAATGCGGAATTAAAACAAAATCAATATAATATTGCAATAGGACAGTGTTTGGTGATAAGTTGTGTAATGTTTAGATCTTATTGGTTTGCAATAAACTATCACAAAATATAAACAAGAGTTTAAGGGATAAAGAAATTGCACATGACATAATTATAATGGTTTTGTTTTGACAAGCTTACTTCCACTCTTCCGCGCTGATAGCCTATTAACTAGATTCCACTATGATAAGTCAATAAGAGATTACAAGTCAAGCTTGTATGAAAAATTCTCTGATTTCACACTCACAACCTCTAAGGGATTACAATGAATAGCTCACGTAAGACAAAAGTATTAAGGATAATACTTTAATGAACTTTGGAATTTAGAACTTTTGTGTTCTCTTTTTTTTGTCCTTCAGCGGTATAACTTCCTATAACACTCCTTAGTGTCCAAGTTGACCGTTGGACCCACTCTCTGAGGATCAATCATCCAATCAATTTGTTTGACTTAAATCCAGAGGAAGATCTAATTGCTTATAGATTGCCAATAATGAAATTCCCTGTAAGATCTACTGCTCATACATCGGTTTTCCATAAGTTGAGTCTTTCCTTTGGAGAATATTTCATCTTTGGTTGATTGTTTCATTGATGGATTGAGATATTCCAAATATGTAAGATTGTTTTTTTTTTTTTCGAACAATCAATGTATATATGGTAGGAAATCCATGCCAATCTTCTAGCTGTTAGCATAAGGTCAAATCAATATCCTTATTCTGTTGAGATTGAATATTAAGGATAAGATCTTCGCTATATCCTTGAGTTTGATGAGTAGTGTCTATACATATCGAAGTTTCAATCTGGAAAAACTTACTATCAAAATCAAAGAACGATTAAGAAAAGTTTTGTCAATTTTCAAAATCAATTAAGGAAGTTTCTTCAACAGAGTACACACCGTCAAATTTTTGTGGGGTTTTTGGATCATTTTATAAGTCGAGGTATTTTGTCTCACCGGCAAAAGTCTTTCATTGGTTTTTTTTCTACTTGAGTAATTGATTAGGTTGATGTGCCTGTTTTGAGTGTTATAAAACAAAAGAGAGAAATTATGTTGGAAATTCAAAAATTTAGTCTAATAAAGAAAAAGGCATATACTCCAAATCAAATTCAGAGAAAATAGGTACCTGATTGAAGAAAAAGGTTAGTTTGTCCTTTTTCTCTTAGATGGACTGAAGTTCGTAATTTGGAAATTATATCTCTTGCTTTTTTTCATTTAATATACCACATCAAACAATCAAATTAACATAGTTGAGTAAAATAAGCAAATTGCATCGCCACAAAAGATTCAATCCGATTTACAAACCGATCTTTTTAATAAACCCTTTCCAAGTCAGAGAAGGACAAAATTCGGTTGAGTTTGATTTGGCGATGCAAACCATAATTTAGTCCAACCTACATCAAACTAAGCATGCTAATCGTCCTGGACCTCTATTGGAGTGAATTAAAAAGCATGAAAAAGGCCTTGTTGCGGTTAACCCCATTCTCGCCAATGTACCTCTACAACGAAAAATTAGTAAGTAAACCTTTGAAAAGGTGACCTCCATCTAGGACTGGGCAACAGGTTGCATCGACATGGCACAACATGACTTGACGTTTCAACTAGCGAGTTGCTAAGCCCATGCGCTCCAATAGGTTAATTGAGACCTAAATTTTATGTTGAAGGGCATATCTAAGTGTTGGGTCTCTTAGATGTACGTGAATTATATTAGAAAAATCCTTCATTGAAGAATTGATATGGTATGAAGCAATTAATAGGAGAAGTATAATAGAAGTGCCTTAACTTATGTACGGCGCTCATTTAATGACACAACTTTTCACGGGCTTACTCAAGTGCCATTTTTTAAAAAACATGAGCACTTAAGTGCCAACTTCAATCTGAATTGTCAAAAATCTGATGTAGTAATATTTTATTAATTTTTCAACTCTATGTGGCTTGCTGGCATGCTTAGTCAACATATAATCTCTAAATGATGTTGTGTAGCAAGTTAAAAAAGTGATCGTTTCAGTGCCAGTAGTTGTAAACAAAAAAATGATCACTTCAATGTTCATTGTTATTAAAAAGTGATCACTTTAGTGCAAATCTTAATGAAAAAAAGCGATCACTTACATGCCAAAAATCTTTAAACAATGTCGTATAGCAAGTTAAAAGATGATCACTTCAATTATATTCATTATTAAAAAAAAGATGATCATTTTAGTACCAATTGTTATTAAAAAATAATCACTTCAGTGCAAAAAAAATGCCATCTCATATGAAATTTTTAATTATAAAAGCCACGTAATTTTTTTAGCCGGAATTTTTCATTAGAGGCACTTAAGTGATTATTTTTCTCTAATTTTGGCACTTAAATGAGTGAACGAAAAGTTGTGGTACTAAAGTGAGTGCCGTACATGAGTTGAGGCATATTTGGTGTACTTCTCCTGGCAATTAATATATCAAAACTTTATAATTTATTGCTTTAAACTTTTGAGTGAAAGTAAGTCCAATTAAATATGTTGACTCATTCGTACTTGGCTTTCTAGTGATCTCCTTGGATGAAGGTCTCGTATTTCCGAGCAATGGACATTGTGGTGTAGCAATGTGGGTTCAATGGCAAGTTTCATGGTTCAGTTTAGAGAAAAAGAAGATGAGAACATGGATGAAGTTAGACATTAATGGAGATTTAAGTTGAGATATCTTGATGTAGAAGAATATCGGAGGGAGAAAAAGTTGAGATGAACATGTGAGTTACATTAGAGAAATTCCACAATGGAGAATGGATACAATATGGAGTAGTTAACATATCCAAATAAATTCATAATTTATTGATTTAAATTTTAGTGAATACAGGTTCAATTGAATATGTTGACCATCTTAAACCTTGATTCCCTCTTAGAGATTTTCTTGGATGACGGTATTAGGCTTTTACTGCATCCTTCCAAGAAGGCCCATGTGGCCAAGGATTTTTGGAGCCCTAAAATCTAGTTGCACCCCTAATTTAGTGACCTAATTTGACCGGTTGGGGCCATAATTGAAATAAAAAAAAAAATTAAGTTGTCATTGTGTCATGATCAATCACTGATTAAGACCCAAATCTTTTATTTACTCTATAAATTGGCCCCCTTCCTTTCATTCCTGTCCGATTGCTCAATCTCTACTCATAGATCACTTCAAACATTCTAACAATATTAAATAATCTGTTAATTCCATATGTTTCCAATCTCCTTACGATGGTTTAACCGCATTCAAAATATTGCAACAAAGAACAACAACAACAACAACAACAAAAACAGTCGCGTCCAGTCATTATGATTTAACTCGGGGTTCGCTGTGCAACTGCGGGTCTGGCTATCGCTGTTCGAAGCCGGCCTTTCATAGAGAAAGAACTAACAAGGAGACAAAGAAGCACGTATATCAGACGCCACAAGGAGTCGATTTCACAAAGACAACAGCACCTTTCTTTCGAGACACAGTGAAGAGGGACTCCCGCGCCGAAATGAGGTGACAGAAGACACGTTCCCCTTAGGGGCAATCGCACGTGCGTGACGAGACTGGAACACTGTCACAAGCGTACATACGGATCTCCCAGCAAGTGAAATTATTGTCTAGGCCTAAAGCCTATGTCGGGTCGTTATCTTGAGGACCATAATGCCAATGATTTATTACCGGTTGGTCATATATTACGTAATTTACTCGTATAGGTATTAATCACTCCAATTTTTTTGTAAATTCTGCTGCAGTTATAGTTAACAATTTAGTATTGCGAGTCACAAAATTATCTATAGGGTCTGCAATATGAAAACTCTAGCAATTAGTAATTATAGAATAGTAGAGTGAATTTGATCAAACTGGCACATGATGATATTATCTAGATTTTAAATACTTAACAAACGATAGTTATAGTACCCTTTCTTCAGACATCATAAATTACTTAAAAAATTACTTCATGTTCTCCAAGGTCCAGCAAAAGAAAATATATGAGACACCTTTCCTCGTAAGTTTCTATTTTCTTGCCCTTAATAAACTTGCCTCAATTAAGGTAACTTTCTCTCAAGTTCTTAATTCATGAAAACTATAAATAAGAAAAAAAATTCTGTATATCGTTATTTTCCTTAATTTATATAACTTTGACAACTTTGTTGTCAATGATTTTCTAAGCATAATAATTAACTATCCGGACAAAACCGATATAATTGCACGAAATGGTCTCAAATCTTGCTATTGCTTTGGCAGATCTAGCCTCTAGGTGTCAATTATAGCTTATGGGGGCCCTCAATCTTTGTCTATATCTTGCTTTTGCTTAATATGATAGCGTGCAGTCATCTTTAACGCTACAAATAATACAAAATTATAAGATCAGGATTAGATTGTGGAGATCTCTGATAGAGTTTCCTCACCTCAAAAGCATCCTCTTGGGGTAACAATGTCGACTAGTGTAATTCTCCATCTGCGCGAGTTTTCTCAGTACGAGACCATCGGTGTCCCTGCCCTACTATCCCTAGCATACGGTAGCAAACAAAAGCAAGAAACTTTTACGTACTAAGGACTCTCAACCACCCAGCAAGTATTCTGTTTGGGATAAAACCGACGTGGACACCACGGCCATTAATTAGTCTTCAATTAATACACCTTACCATATATGCGGCATCCTCTCTCTCTCTCTCTCTCTCTCTCTCTCTCAAAACGATAAAAGTGTACCTATGCATGCAATAATGGTGTCGAACCAATTGATAGATGCAGGAGTCAATATGCAGATGGAGTCCGATAGGATCATCAAAAGATGGGGAGTGTTTTACTTCTACTAATGACAAACAAGGTATTGGAAGAAGAAGGTGTCTAAAAGTAAGATGGACCAAATAGCAGGCGAACAAATCGTAAAACGAGGAGTTCTGGAAGACTTGGATGGATGGATGGACTATAGAAGTAAACATCCGAGTAGAACTAGAGTCATCACTATGCTTGGAAGGGCCGGGGTAGAAAGTGAATATGTTGGTTTCAGCGTGAAGCACGAAAGGACTGGAAGGATCGTGAGTTAGATCAGCTCCTACTAATAACGAAGCAGAAGCAAGGTTGAGTGCCTCTACTTTCCTGATAAGAAGGTTCGGATCTTCTTCAAAGGGTAATAAACTATTCAAAACCAGCAGAATAAGGAAGGACCTCGAAGGACATATACGACTCAAAAAGTAAAGAAATAATCTACTATGAATATAAAAAACTTGGGCGCATCAAGTCTCCATGCCCCTAGTTAAAGAAAAAAGATCTCAAGGTGTAAACCTAGAGCGACACTAAATGTGTTAGAATGCACGAATGAGTTGTGTTAAAGAGAAGTCTCACATCAAAAAATTGATGTGATATTGAGCAGTTGACATATCTTAATTAGTCCATAACTCATTAGCTTAAATAGTATTTTAGTGAAGGTGGGTTCATAGGTAGGACTTAGACTCCCTTTTGATGATCTCCTCAAATGAAAATATCAGACTTTTGTTGCACTCCAGCAAGTTGAAATTTCATTCTCATTCGAAGATGATACATAAGAGGATCAAAACAAAGCAAATCTCAAACAACAAAGTAGAACAATGAAGTACTAACTATTGTGATAAGCATACTTTCATACCACAAGAACAAATCTATCTCAACCTCAAAATAGAATGAACTACGGCCAATCACTAAATCTTGTCATATAACTGCTTCCAGTGGAGTATGAATTCATCGTATTCCTCCTCAATCTTGTCAAACTTCTTGGTTTGGAGAATCTAAAGCAGTAGGTTGGCTCCTAACAATGGAAGCGGAAGATACACCTAGTGAGCAAAGAAGAGCATCAACGACGAGCAAAGAAAAAAAAACTCCCAAATTATATCGGGAGAGAAAATCTTAATTTGAGTGGAAAAGATGGACCCTCCCTCAACTAAGAGTTATTTCTTAGTTGAGTGAGCTTGGAGTTGAAGAGAAAAAAAAAAAAAAAAAAGCAACCAGAGCGAGTGGGGGTGGGTTTGAGAAGAGAGAGCGGCTATCTACTTAAATGTCTAAGTTCAAAGAACAAGATGTTTTACAAAAGAAGAATCCAAGCTTTTGCAGCGGTGATTGCATTTGAGGCATGATGTGATGATAAAATTTTTTGGGAGAACTGTGTGAATGTTATTTTATGCACATATTAAATTAAAACGTTTGAGAAAATTACCAAAAAAATCATAAACCTATTGTAAATGTGTAAATTCAATCTTAATTTTTTTTTTTGGTGCCAACGGAGTGCTAAACTTCTTGCATTTATGCCAATTCAGTTAGTCTTGTCAATTTTGGCCGGAAATCGCTAACATGGATACTAGCCATCCTACATAGCGTGACAAGTATTGATGTGGATAATTTTAATTATATTTGGATATTTTTATATTTATTTTTTATTTTCCTTTTTTCTTTCTCTTTCTTTCTTTCTTTCTTTCTTCCCTTCTTTCTTAAGACAACCGGCTAGAGGAAGAAGTAAAGGAAAAAGATAAGAGAGAAAGAAAATGAAGAAGGAAAGATGAAAGATAAAAAAAAAAAATCTAAAAAAGATTAAAATATTATTAAAATTTGTTCATATTAGTGCTAATCACACCTGTAGGATGACCGGTATCCATATCGGCGATTTCCAACCAAAATTTGCCAGATAGACTACATTGGCGCAAATGCAAAAAGTCTAGGACTCAATTGCCAAAGAAGAAATTAGGACTAAATTGATATAATTATAGTAGATTTAAAAATGTATAGGTAATTTTCCCATTTAATATTTTTTATTTTGTATTTAAACATTTGCTTTATTTATATGTATAAAATAGCTACAAACGTTGAGATTATGAATAGAATATTTGCAAATGATACCTAGAAATGTAAATCAAAATTTGCAACAAATCTCCAAACGAATATTTGTAGGAATTTCGAATCAAACGGTGAGAAACTTTTTGTGACAAAAATAATTATGGCCAAAGAGTGCTAATTTTCACATGAATTTTAGTGGCTAGAAATTATTATTTTGTGGCAAAAGACACTTTTGCAACGAAATTTTCATGGTCATTGAGGTTCCAACCATCACGAAAATGGAAGAAAATGGAACCTCTTAATCTTAGGGAAAAATTATCCAAAAAACCCTAAACCTATTGCATTTTTGTTAATTCAGTCTTAAACCTTTCAATTTTGCCAATTCAATCCTAAATCTTTTCACTTCTTACCAATTAAGTTTATCTGGCTAATTTTAATCAAAAATTGCTTACGTGAATGGCCGGTGCTGACATGGCACTTTTTTAATAATATTTTGTATTTTCTATGGTTTTTTTTTTTTTTTTGCTTTTTTGGATCTAGGGCTACTAAGGGTATCGGCAACCCCTTGCTAGCCACAAGCAAGGGCTGGCCGACCCTTGGTGGCTCTAGGCAAGGGTGTCACGGCCCTCGCTGTTTCTAGATGAGGGCTTGTGTGCCCTTGAGGGGCATGAAGCCTTCACCTATTCTTTTTATATCCAACTTTATCTTACCTAGAGCAGGCACCAAATATAAGATATGATAAATTTTGTCCTATCTTGAATATTATCCTAGCTACCAATTGTAACCCTATTGTATAGAATGACTTTTATATTTATTTGGGAAAAGATTTTCCAATGCATGTTTATCCCCATCCTTGTCGAGGGAAGCCTTTTTTGTTTGGAAAACTTCCATATGATATTTCAAAGTTGATAAAACATCATATTTTACAGTACTATGTAATAAATGCAAATGTTTATTATTTGTTGATGCTAATATAAGGAATGCTTTGTTACCATTATGACATCTGAAGTAAAAAGTGGAAAGTTGCCTAAAAGCTAGATGGACTTTGATAGGAGGTGAGCAAGTCTAAGAGAACGGGGAATTTGTGAGGACTTGGAGAGACCATGATAAGGTGAACAAGTAAGTGAAGTCATGATTGCTTGTGTACTTGAGAAGACTGATGGATAGTGGTTTGTAAGTCGATCACCAGTGGAAAGCTTCAAATAGACTCATTGGATTGTCGATAAAGGTAACTAACAATATTAAAGGTGAAGAAAAATGTTTATCACGTGTTTTACATTGCCTAGATTAGAAGACCTAGAAATTCCTTTCTCAATTTGTAGTTCATATGGATCAATAAGTCGCTGTGGGGCCTGGAATTCCAAAAGAAGAACTGGAGCCAAATCAAAAAATTTCTTGTCTATTTTACTCACAAAATCAGAGGAACGGACAACTTCATAAGTAGGCGACTATATTTCAGGAATTGGTATTATCGCTAGGAAAATCAGATTGTAAGGCCAACCAGATCTCTAGTGATTATATCTATCATTTATAATGGCTTCTTAATTTTCATGAAGATTCTCCAGAGGCTAAACTCTAGACTGATGAGCATATAAGAGACTCACAAGAAGCTGAAGAATCTTACGAGAAAATCGAGAAATATTGAAATATTGAAATCGTCACATTTTCTCTCGTACTACAGTCATGATTCTGCTCACTTGTATTTTCACTCTATTAAGAGTTGTTCTTACTTATTATAATTTTTTTTGAGTAGTGTACAAGAGTATGAGTAGTGTTGTTTATACCGTGATTCTGCTCATAAGTGTATCTGCTTTGGGTAGAAGCAGCACCTGCTTCATTGAATCTACTCACAAGATCTCCAATGGATTTCTGTCCATTGGCTGTTTATAGTTAAGGAGAGTAGTGTAATATTACTCATCCAGCCAATATAAGCCGGCAAATTCTGATGTGGAGGTCCAATTAATGCTAGCTATCCTATTTAGCATGACTAGCGATCTGATGTGTACGAATCAACTCAAAACGATGTCATAAAATCTTCTCTATTTTTTTTTCTTTTTATTGTTTTTCAGTGTTCATTGTCTCCTTTGCCATTTCTAAACTTTTTGCTCTGTTCATTGTCTTCTTGTTCGCTTGCGAACTCTCCTGTGGAGCCGTTCTCCTTTGCACCATTTCTAAACTTTTTGCTCATTCAGTTTTCCCTGTGTACGTCCTCGTCCAATTTGCATTTCCTATAGATCTTCTTCGAAGCTCCATCTTTGCTCTTCTTCGACTTGGAGGAGTTCTCTTGGTCGTTTTGGTTCGCAGCTGCCTTTTCTAGAGCTTTTCTCATTAACTATTCTTTGGGCAGAGCACGGCCAAGGGCTTATTGAGAAAACCACTTAATATATTTTGAAGTTAACAAAACAATCCATGGTTCCTTACAATCTTGATATACGTAAGTGCTGTTTATGCCTGGGGTAATATCCGCATAAAAGGAACTTAGATGTGCAAAGTGAAAAAGATTCAAATAGCTGGAAGGAGCCGACATGATAAGTCTAAAAGAATTGGAAGTTCATGAAGACTTGAAGGTACCAAGGTGAGCAGTCTAGAGGATCTACATCACAATCGTACTTGAAGCACCTAATGTGAATCAGTTGGAAACAATTGAAAAGTTTAATATAACCAAAATAAGATATCTCTAGAAGCCTGATTGATATAAGTAGAAGTTGGATACTGCTGATATAAATTGAACAATTACACTACCTAAGACAACAACCTTGTTAGAAGCTTTGAGCATAATATCTCAAGATAAGTTATCTTATCTTTTGACAATTAGTGATATACTATGGAAGAAAATGATTGATTTTCAATTTTGAAAAATATCTACGCAGAAGATATTGATAATGCGCGATATCTTAGTTGATTGTCATCTTGGAGATAAGTTATTTTTTCATATTTCAAGCTACTCTATTTTTGGAAACTAAAGATTTAATTGTATGGGCAACCAAATTTATGGAAACTCAGATTGATTGACTCCAACAACTAAATTGATCTTCTAAATAATCGTCCAACTGTTAGCTTGGAGATTAATCTCTTGAAGATTGTCCAGTGGGAAGATTGGAAGCTAAGGAGTATAAAAGGAGATTAACAAGATGTAAAGAAGAGAATAAGAGATCCACAATGAAAAAATCCAAATTCAAAGAAAGCTTTATGTTCTTACATTTGTCTTTTCGAGCATACTAAAATTTTAAGATCTTGAGAAGTGTTGTTAATATTATAGTTTGTGCTTAGGTATGTGATAGTGAGATCTATCTGCTTGGATAAGAGTAGCACCAGCTTTAGGAAGATGTACTAGTGGCACATTCTACTGTAACTACTCAAATATTACAAGAAAAATCAAGCTAGTAGGTTGTTAGTGTGAGAGATTGAACGTAGATTTATACTAAACCGAACAATTATAAAGCTTTGAGTGCATCAATTTCTATCTTTCTACTTATATTCATTGCCGCTTAGGGATGAGAAAAACGAACCGATTGAACTAAGAATCATCCAAACTAGATTGGATCGACAAGTTCGGTCCAGTCCCCAAAAATGCTAGTTTAATTCCTGATTCATGCACTTGGAACTAGTGATTTTCAATCTAATTCCAGAGATAGAACCGATCAACCGAATTGGACTGATTATACATTTTTTTTAAATTTAATTTTATTTTCTAAACATATAAAAAGACATATTTAAACTTCAATTTTCATGGAATGAAAAAGTGCCTCGATTCATGGCCTTTTTCAATGTTGTTGTGTTACCAACCTCACATGTGGCCAAAAGACCATCACTACTTGTTAGTTTCTCCTTCCACCCGATATGTGACTTAGCCACTCTCCAAGAGTGTCTCTCCAAGAGTCCCACATGCTTGTTCCTCGCTCATTAATGCGCTCTCTCTCTCCATCTCTCTCTATCTCTCTCCTCTCCAAGCCTCCAAGCCTCCAAGAGTCCCACATCGACTAATTACTCACAGAGCATAAGAGAGATTGTCTATGAAAACCAAACTAGATAACTTCTTCAAGCATACTGTCTTTAGCCTTTGTGGCTAAGAGGTTTTATCAAATCACCTAGGAACTAATTGTTCTGTTCGGTTCTAGCCTCCTTCGGTTCGTTCCTCAATTTCAAAAATGGGGAGCCAATCCATCCGATCCAATCCAATCCCTAATTCTAAGGTTCCAGAGGTTCCAGCCTCCTTTATTCTGGTCCTCAGTTCCAAAAATGATGAATTGGTCCATCCGGTCTTGTCCCTGATTCTAGGGTGGGAATTGGATTGACTGGGAGCCAATCACCTTTATTACTGATTATAAAACTACAGTGCACCACTTGATATAACATGTTCATAAGTAAGTCTATTTATCACTTATGTCAATTATTACACTAATATCAAACTTGACCTTTTTAAATTCACAATGTTTAGTCAAGTTTCTTAAAATCACCTACCCACCTCCTCCTCTAGGCAATATTGTTAGCCAACATCAGGGTTCATCAATATCCTCCTCCTTTTAATCATTATTACCGCTACCACCACCACTACCATTACTCCCGCCATTCAAGCTTGCCCTCATCTTCATTGTTCCTCTTTTGCAAAAATCTTATAAGAAAATCAAAAGATGTTGTGATTGAAATCAACCAAATTCATTAGATTATGTGTGGTAACATTGTTCAAGAAGAAAAAGATAATGCATTTGTGGCGCCAATAGCTTCAGCCCACCCCAAGCTCATCTTGGCTCCCTCTTGAGATAGATTGATGATGAGATATTTAAAAAAAGAGTTTGCAAAATGACTTTGTTTTGTGCTTAATTTTTTCCACATTATTGTTTGTCATGCTGCATAAAATAACCAACTGTGATCGAATGCCACATTAGCATTTAAAGCTTCGAGCGGTCGTTGTCCGATTCGTGTGAGTTTCCTGCTTGATTTGTGTAAATGTTGTGGTCTTGGGGCTTTATTGTTTCTTGTGCTACATAAGATAACTGACTATGATCGAATGCCACATTAGCATTTTTCATGCAAAAGTTTATATAAATAAAATTAAAAAAAAAAATTAACACCGAATTGATTAAGATTTCTCCCCAAAGCTTTAGATGTTATATAACATCTAAAGCTTTGGGGAGAAATCTTAATCAGTTCGGTCTTAAATTTAATCGCATATTTTGTTATACAACTAATAAAGAAATAACCCAAATGTCATGAGAAAATCCAAAATTGTTAATGGCCTTGCCAACTAAGGAAAAACATATA
Source organism: Eucalyptus leucophloia subsp. euroa (assembly GCA_017140325.1). Classification (NCBI taxonomy): domain Eukaryota; kingdom Viridiplantae; phylum Streptophyta; class Magnoliopsida; order Myrtales; family Myrtaceae; genus Eucalyptus; species Eucalyptus leucophloia. The sequence goes on along the minus strand of CM029473.1, from coordinate 22,092,697 downwards.
CTAGTGCAGAGGCCATCAACAAATTAATGAGAGCACTATCAAATGAATGGAGTCACGTAAACGCAGCTATTCATGAAAGCTGAGAAGTCAACCTCAATCAATGGACGAATTGATAGGGACTTTTAGGGCATATGAAGGTGAACTACCAACTAATGAAAATGGTCAAAACGTAAGAAATTTATTGCATCAACAATTGGGGTGGTTGAGCTCTGCTGCCGCATTGATCACGAGGCCTAAATTCAGAGGGCTCAAGTGCACAAATCTGACTAGCTCGACCGTGACGCCGATCATAGTCAAGCTTCGGTCGTGCTAGTGCGACAATGGCATCATGGCTAAGAGAGACCCCACATTTATAGAGGGATGAGAGTGAGAAACTGTAAATGGAACGAGAGGGGCAAGGTTGGGAGAGAGGCACTGACTTACAGCGGTGAATTGGAGGAGGCATCATCGTTGGCGGTACAGTTGGTGGCGTGGATTGGAGGTGTTTGTGATTTAGGCGTTTTGTCGAATATGCAAATTACGTATTTTCAAAATCGACAATACGAAATCATATGAGGATGGAAATTGCAACATTTGCTGATATATTCCTTATATTAAGAGAGAGAAACATGCAATGATGTGAGGATGTACAGCCAACCTCAGCTGTCCATTAACCTTGTCACTTTCTTTCTATTTTTTCTTCTAACGAGCACCCTTTTCTCTTTGCGAAAAAATTCGCCTACAATGAAAGCTCCAGCATAAATTGAAATTACGTAATTTTCCAACCAAAATGAGTAGAATTCAAGTAAAATGACAAATGTCAAATAGAATTGGTGGGATCAGATAAGCCGTTTTCGAGGATGTTGACTTAGTAGGTAGGAATGGGACAAGGACTAGGGCTAGGGCTAGGATCATGGGATAGATTTAGGACTGGCGTGTTACAGTCTACAAAGCTAGGAGCATAGGATCAGGATTCGCGGGTCCCTATATTATCAAACAGCCTCTCAACCGGAAACTGTAGGTAGTTATTCCTCCACAGTGGTCGGCCATTCCAAAATGGAATAAACAAATTGAAAATTTCTGAGAAATATTTAACTAATTACTGAACTTTTAATCGAATCTACAAACTACATACTTTTCATTCGAATTGATTCCTCCGTTAAAAAAAAAAAAAAAAAAAAAAGTAGACAGGAATACAACATGACAATTAAGTATCGGTAAATATCAATGTGGCATTCTAGCTTATAGAAAAACTTAAAAAAAAAAATAGAAGAGTCTAGAAATAAATAAAATTTGTGAAGCAAAATAAACATTAAAGAAAGAAAATGAACAAAAGTCTTGGGCGGTGAACCAAAGAAAGACATATAGGGATCAAGGTGATGGTGAACTATAGTGTAGGTGATGGTCACTTGGATTCGCTATACCACACTCCAAGTTATTTTGGTCAAGGTTTTGTAACCCTGGATACGATGATTTAGGTGGTGGTTGTCATTTCTTCTCTATTTAGTTTCTTCTCTCTTTAGTTTCACCCTCTCTTTGTTTATGCAAGTGCTTGATCAAAACTTGGTAGGGGTTGTGTGATTAGTCTCTAGAGGCTAACAAAGACTTGACGACCCCTATCGTGCCTTGGCAAGGTAGGATGCGTGATTGCCATTGCCTGTCCACCCAGCTAATTGTTCTTTCCTCTTTGTGTATGAATATTGGTGAGGCTTTTTTTTTTTTTTAAATTTATTTGTTCTTAAGCCATGTTAGCCTTAAATCGAAAAAGAATTCCATGTCATCCTAATTAGCTAAGTCATCGCTTATGTGGTGTTTACATGACATTCCACATCGCTTTCCTATTTACATATTTAACAAAATGACCAACTCAAACAAAAAGCATATAACCTAGGGATCCAATTGCACCAAAAAAAGTTTAGTGATCCAATTGAGCATTTGATAAAAGTTCAAGGACCTCTTGTGCTTTTTTCTTATTGCTATTTAGTGAAGTGATAAATTGTTATAGTCTTTCACAGTACTCATATAATAGTGTTAACTAGAGTCTTTCAAGTACATCAAATATATATATATATATATATATATATATATATATATATATATATAAATGAGGGAATATTCGATTTTCAATACATTAGTTTCCAAACCAATGATGCCTCAATGATATTATTTACTAATTCCAATTCAAATCCTTAAAATTAGGTTACTTTAACTAAAAAAATCCAACAAATTATTGTTGACATCATCTTTGAGTTGACCACCCCATCAAAACGCGTTCCATGCTTCTCCAATTGGTCACTAACGTTCATCATCATCGCCACGATCATCTATCCTCACTCAACGGCAAATAGCTCATCTACAAATTTGCCACAATCCAATCCAAGGTCCATATAACTGAACTAAATTGAATTGAACATATTGAATTGTCATCATATTATTATGTCATATTCCCCAAAAAGTGAATCTTCCTCTATGGAGGGGCTATTTGAGGTTTCGACCAAAACCGAACTCTGTCCTTAATGTCATGGAAATGAACCATCTTTCTCCTTCCCATGTGTATTGTTCAAGATATATGATTGATTCTTCCTTCAATAGATATGTGTACTTTCATGATAATACACAATTAGTCAATTCAGTAATTAATAATTGGCAAGATAATTCTCACACCGCAAATCAAAGCATTTTAAGGTGGGAATGGACCTAAACCAAACCGAACTAATTCATTCTATTCGGTTCGGCTTAAACTCTCATTTATTTCGATTCGACCTCACATATGAATTCATTGCAATATGGTGCCTCGAACCTCACCAAGTCAAACTAAACCCACCAATATGACAAAAAAATAAAAAATAAAAAACTAAAGCCGTCACGTCTGGTGTCCTGATGGCTGATGAACGGCCGAGACTGGGGGATGCACGAGATCTACGGTGCGACCGCAGCGCAGCGCGACGTAGCGCACGTGCGTGGTGAGCTGGGGGGAGCTGAGGGGGCCAATAGCTGCGGCGGTGGTCCAAAGGTCGTCGTCACACGCAGACAGAGGCACCCGAATATCCGTTCCAGCTCAGCTCCCTCGGCTCGCCCCCTCTTTGCTTCCGCCACACGCGTGCGGGATTCCCTCGACATCGCCAGCCAATCGCCCCGCTCCCCCTCCTCCGGGGCAAACCTGTCAATTCCCCTTCCCCCTCCCCATCTGTCGCCTAAGATATTAATTATGTTATAATATCTTTGTTCTGTGACTGACACCAAAGCACCTTACAAATTACCACCGCCTGCTTGGAAAACAAAAGGAAGAAAAAATTTCCATCTAAAATGGAGTTTAGGATCACTATCTTGAGCCCTTTTTTTCCATTGCACAAAAAAGAAAATGAAAAAAAACTAAGCTATTAAAATGTAATGAATAAAATTAGAAAATACAATGGAAATCGAATTTAGGTGATTCGATGAATAATGCCAAATCCACACGGAGAGGAGCACTTAATTCAACTATAAATCAAGTTATATAGTGGGTATTACAACTATGCTTGAGTCACTCGAATGCTTTTTCTGTTTTTCAATCCTTAAATATAATTGAAAATTCACACAATATAGAAACCTCTCGATTTCTTAAGAAGTTATCTCTAAATCTTATAAAAAAAGTCACAAATCCTATTATAAAACTAATTGGGGTCAAAGCATTCGTGATCTCTTAAGCATAATTTGTCGTTGATGGGCCAAAATAACACCCTCTCTTACATATGGATTATTAGAGTTTAACATAAGGAAACGCAATTTAGAAAATCAATTCAAATTACTAGGAAATCGATCAAATTTATTTCGCGGGCTTAAACCATTGGTTACGTAAATTGAAAGTGTATGGAAGTCCAGTTTGGTACAAATTCCAATGACGAAAGAAAAAAAAAAAAAAAGGAACACCTTAGACAATCACAATATTCCCCAACTTCTATATTGTCTTTGTCTCTTCTTCCAAAGAGAACATAAATAAACAAGTTAAAATTTGATTAATTTAAAAAGGGAAAAAGGTGATGTTTTTGGAGCTTTTCCAACGTCTTCCCTTTCGAGTGACACCTAAGCCTGAATATCTCATTTCACCCACCACTTTCACCACCACCACCACCACCCCCACCCCCACCACCACCACCACGCTTCTTCTCCTCCTCCACCCCCATAACTGCCCTCTCTCTCTCTCTCTCTCTCTCTCTCTCTCTCCCCCCTCTGTCTCTCACTTGGCCAATCTGTGAGGGCTTGATTCCATCTAACAAGAGAAGAAGAAGAAGAAGAAGCCGTCTGTGTTTAGATCTTTGTTGCCTAGCTGCATTCGCATTGGGTTGGCTTGGCTCAGCTCCGTCGCAACTGCATTTGCTCCGGTGAGTCCGATTTCCCGGAACTTTTCCAAGTCCGGACAATTCTTGCATCTGCATTACTGCGAATCTGTTTGAGCTTGGCAGCTGACAATGGAGTGAAAACCGGAACTGGGTGTCGTTTCTTGTTTAATCTTGGATTGGTTTGTGTCGTTCGGAGGAGCTTTTTCTTGTATCCTTTTTGTGTGTGGGAGTAGTTCTTTTCCCCTCTTGTTCTATGTGAGTGACGGTTTCTCATATCATTTCTGTCGGTGCTTTTTTTTTTTTTTTTTTGGACATTTACGGTCTGTAATTGTTTTATAATCTCTATGATTCGGTCCACAATGTTTGATCTGGTAAATTTGTTTTTCGATTGCGGACTTCGTGCTTTCTTGTCAGTCTACTAGTGTTGCCGCGCCAATTTTTCCATGCTGCGTGGTATCTCTAATTTTGGTCGATTTGAGTCACGGCTGAATTAGTCCTCTGAGGCTGTGACCAATTCTGAATTAGTGCTTGAGGTGAAAAGGGCGTTTGCATTTTCATCCTCTTGAACATATGCTTCTGGAGAGAAAAAGAAAAGAAACCCATGTTTCATCAGTTAATGTTTCTTTTAAATTCAGGAAATTCTGTCCCTAATCTGTGATAGATCTCTCAAGATTCTGCAATTTGCTTCAACTAACTGTTGTAAAATTCCATAGTAATCTGGGAAGTGCCTTTGTACGGACCGCTGTATTTTACAGCGCTGGTTGGACTTTTTGGAGCTGTTAACTTGAAATGTCGATAATGTAACTGTACATCTACCATGGTGAATTTACATGTTATCTTGCAGCTAATTTTAAAGTGTTGATGTGCTCTTTTCAAATGCTCTACTTTGACAACTGAAATGGGAGGACTCAAAATAAGTTGGATCTCTTGTTTGTGCTTTTGAGTTTGTTGTTGTGTACTTGAGGAGTTGCAAGGCACTCTAGATCTTAAAACTAGGTGATACTTGATTTAACCTTCACTAATCTGTTATAAAGCTCTCTCTCTCTCTCTCTCTCTCTCTCTCTCTCTCTAGTGATGTGGTTCTTACTTTACGCTATTTTGACTACTAGAGTGCAACTTTCTCCGTCACAAATGGAACGCCGAAGCTGGCCCTGGAAGAGAAAGTCATCAGATAAGGCAGCTGCTGAGAAGGCAGCAGTTGAAAAGGCAGCAGCTATATTAGATACTGCTGGTGCTTCACTACCACCGCCTAAGTCCCAGAGTGATCAGGTTGGTTAACACACAAATATTCATTTCCCGTTCAGCCTCCCAAGTATTTAAAGTGCCAATTATCATTCAGTATTCTGCATTGCACCGCAGGCACTGCTCACTTCTTGTCTTGAATATAGTGCATTTATCTCATGTGTTTGAAACAAAAGCAGCTTTCCAATTGTTCCAGTAGTCACTGAAGGAACCACACTGCTAAATGGGAACTTAAACAGCCACTCTAAAGTTAAATATTCATGTCATTGTTGAAACTTCAGAGTTGTATGGCTGCTGGTTCAGCTGGATAATTTCTGTTGATATTTTGGGTACTGAACATGAATATAAGACATTCTTGCTCCTTGAATGGAAACGTGGATAAATCTATCAGTCATTTGGCTGACTTGAATTCCTACTGTTTACCAGCATTTTGAATGATATTGGGTCTTTCTACTAGGGTTGTGATTCAATTCAAGGGCTTATGTTCTCAGATGTTATCTCTCCAACAAAAGTACATTGTCAAAACAATCAAAAAGCCATTAAATTTTATGCCGTCTCATTATTATAGAATACCCTATACTGGAAAATGGGTATAGAAGCTCATTGACAAACATCTACTCTACTCATCATGTGCTTAATATCCTTCATCCTTCTCTTTGCCTTTCTGATCCCTTATTTTGAATTTCACGTGCTCTACCTTCAGTTATGATTGACTGGGTGAAGCTACCTCGCTCTCTGCTGTGTAGTTTAACAAACCATTTTCTTGTTTTTTGGTGCTTTCATCTAAACATGATTCTGTTTTGTTTTTGACAGCAGGAGAACTACAAAAAACCAAATTATGTTCAAATCTCTGTTGAGTCATATACACATCTAAGTGGTTTAGAAGATCAAGTGAAATTTTATGAGGAACAAGTACAGACATTAGAGGACCATATTAAGGAATTAGATGACCATATTAAGGATTTAGATGAACAGCTCTCCACTGCTAATTCAGAGATAACAGCCAAGGATGACCTGGCAAAACAGCATGCTAAAGTTGCTGAAGATGCTGTCTCAGGTATCGCTTTTGATTTGTGTCAGTAGAGATAAAAAAATGATGCCATATTGATGGCGCTTAGATTGGGATCTCAATGGGGGTTGGCTGTTCATGTTCTAACTTTTAAATCTGATGTACAGGGTGGGAAAAGGCTGAGACAGAAGCCCTGGCATTGAAAAGTCATTTGGAATCTGTCACACTATCAAAACTCACTGCCGAAGACCGGGCATCACATCTAGATGGAGCTCTGAAGGAGTGCATGAGGCAAATAAGAAATCTTAAGGAAGATCATGAAAGGAATTTGCAGGAAGTTGTCCTCACCAAAACAAAGCAATGGGAAAACATTAAGCATGACCTTGAGATGAAAATAGTGAATCTGGATCAGGAACTGCTCAAATCTGCTGCTGAGAATTCAGCAATTTCTAGGTCATTGCAAGAGCGCTCTAACATGCTCATTAGGATGAGTGAAGAGAAATCTCAGGCAGAGGCTGAAATAGAGATGTTGAAGAGTAGTATTGAGTCATACAAGAGGGAAATAGGTACACTTAGATATGAAGTCCATGTAGTCTCAAAAGAGATCGAAATCCGCAATGAAGAAAAGAACCTGAGTATGAAGTCTGCAGAAGCAGCTAATAAGCATCATATGGAGGGTGTTAAAAAGATAGCTAAGCTAGAAGCAGAATGCCAAAGGTTACGTGGCTTAGTGCGCAAGAGATTGCCTGGTCCGGCAGCACTTGCACAAATGAAGTTAGAGGTTGAGAGCTTAGGACGAGATTATGGAGAATCGCAGCTGAAGAGATCTCCTGTCAAGCCTTCTTCTCCTCATTATTCCCTTGGGTCGGAATTTTCTCTTGACAATGTGCAAAAGTTTCACAAAGAGAATGAATTCCTCACAGAGCGTTTGTTGGCTATGGAGGAGGAGATGAAGATGCTAAAAGAAGCTTTGGCTGCCCGTAATACCGAATTGCAGACTTCAAGGAACATGTGTGCTAAGATCACCAGCAAGCTTCAGATCCTAGAAACGCAACTCCAAAATACCAGTCAAGAAAGAAGTTCACCAAAATCTGCTGTTGTGGTCCCTGCTGGAGGTTCCTTTAGTCATAATGCAAGCAATCCACCTAGCCTGACATCGATGTCAGAAGATGGAAATGATGATGCAAGGAGCTGTGCTGACTCATGGGCAACAACGTCTGTTTCTGAGCTTTCCCAATTTAAGAAAGATAGGAAACCAGAACCAAACAAAGTTGATGATACAAGTCACTTAGAGCTCATGGATGATTTCTTGGAAATGGAGAAGCTGGCTAGTTTATCAAACAATTCAAATGAAGCAGTCTCCTGTTCTGATAATTCTGACAAAAGGGTATTAAAGAATGTGGATAATGTTGCTGCATTGCAGATCCAGGAAAATTCAGATTCTGTGCAAACTCTAATTACTACTGATGCATTACCATCTGTAAATAATGAAGTTTGTATGGATCAGATGCTGCTGATGAAGTTGCAATCAAGGATTTCCTCAATGTTTGAGTCTGTATCCAAAGAGAACAACGTGGAAATTTTTTTGAAGGATGTCAAAAAAGTAATGCTTGATGCATTTGCCACATTGCAGGAACAAAGTGTGTCTCTAAAGAAATGCAGTTCTGATACGTCATGCTATACACAAGCCTGTTCTGAAGAAGCTGTCACTACCACTGAAAAGGATGCCAACCTCTCCAAAGACAGTGATCCAGCCGTGGAAGCTGTTCAAGCGATAACCCAGGACATGGCTGATGCTATGTCTCATACAAAAGAGTTTGTTCTTTTGCTACGCAAGGAGGCCCTGGCAGTCCATGATGTATCCGGTGATGCTGATGTATTTGGCCAGAAAATTGAAGAGTTCCTTGTCACCTTTCAGAAAGTTTTACATGGGGAGACAAGTTTGGCGAGTTTTGTCCTTGACCTCTCTAGTGTATTGACAAAGGCAAGCAAGCTCAATTTTAACATCCTTGGCTACAAGGATCTTGGATCAGACATGAACAGCCCTGATTGCATAGACAAGGTCGCTCTACCCGAGAATAAGGCAGTTCAGCCTGATTCTTCAGGAGAGAATTATCAGAATAGATGTGGTAATGCTTCCGATACATCCTCTAACCCTGAAGTCCCTGATTGTGGCAATTTAGCTTCAGGATATGATGCTAATGCAACACAACCCAAGGTCTCATTGGAAGATTATGAGAACTTGAAATTAGAGAAAGAAAATATGGCATCGGATTTAGCCAGATATAGTCAAAATTTGGAGACAATAAAGACTCAGCTTCAGGAGACTGAGGAGCTGCTTGCAGAAGTTAAATCACAGTTGGCTTCAGCTCAAAAGTCAAATAGCTTAGCAGAAACACAGCTGAAATGTATGGCAGAGTCATACAGGTCACTAGAAATACGAGCACAAGGATTAGAAACTGAGGTAAACATTCTGAGAGCAAAAACAGAGAGTTTGAATAGCAAGCTTCAGGAAGAAAAAAGGAGTCGAGAGGATGCTTTGGCCAGATGTAAAGATCTTCAAGAGCAGTTACAGAGGTTAGCACTTCCCCTTAGAATCTCCTATGGTTGATTCTGTTTAGGCTTCTTGCTTTGCTAGTATCACTTGTGACCAGTTCCAGCATTAATGTGACTGCATGCTTCTTTGGCAAATTTTTCCCTTCACTTTTATGCTCATTTCAGTTTGGAAACTTCAGCGTATTGATGAAACAGCCGATTGAAAAATTTTAATTGGAATGGAAGCAGGTTGGTGTGGCAGATAAAGTATTTGTTAAATCTTATGGCAAAGTAAAGAAATTAAATCATTCGTTTATCATAAAGTACCATAAAAATTACATTGTGTGGCAATGGAGGGATAGTGGCCCTGCCTGTCCTATTAGGTGTATCATTGAATAATCTACTAGGCTCTTTGTTTCAGTTTTGCTGAAGATCATTGTTTTCTCTTCAACAACTTTTAGTTCTGCTGCTGATAATTAAATGCTCTATTTTCCTCTGAAGCTGAGGGGCCAGTGTCCCTCATATAGGATCTAAATGTTTGATAGCAGTGAGTGGGAACTCATACACTTCACTATGACCATCTTTAATGGTTAACTGTGTTTTCCTCTTATTATAGGGCTGAAAGTTGCTTAATCGAGAGCAGTGCTGACACTAAGACTAAACAGGTGAGGCTGCTTTCAATCAATCAATTGTATGTCCCACGAATCATGTGGCCCTCGTATTAAGAATTCAAATATATTCCATATTGCTTTCTGGTAGCTTGAGCTCTAAGATGGTATCAAAGCTAGTGGTCCTGAGTTAGAATGTTTATTCTCCCCTTTTCACACATTTATGGGGTTTTTCCTGTATTATACAGTTCAAGGTCAAAGGCCTTCATCATACTTGCGGCCTTTGCCTGAGGCTGTGTTAATTGTGGAATATATTTTCTGCTGGTCTCTAATAGCTTAAATCTTCAGGACAAATGTTTTGCAATCAATGTAAGAGCCTGACCAGTAGCTTTTGCAGGTTTAGTTGTCATTTAACTGGAGAAAGTTGTTCTCCCACCAATTTTTCCTAAGTTCATACCCAGCCTATTATTCAAAAATATTGTCTCATCTTATTGGTTTTTGCTATTGCTCCTTGACCTGTTGTGTTTTTTGACATTTGAAGAGAATAAGATGGGGTTTACTCATAAGGATAGAACTGCCTCGTCTGGTTCCACGTGGTTGAAGTGCACTTATTGGGATTTAGAATATCTAAGTGACTTCAAATTTCGGTTCTTTTGAAAGGTCTATCCATGTTATGCATAATGACCATCACCATGGGTGTATAAAGGCAGACATATAAAAGAGATGGAGCGCAAGTTCTTAAGGTTGGGTGAACTTCTTAGCAAAAATGTAGAGGAAAAACAACTATTCTCCAATTCTATATTCTTACTGTTCTTAGATTGAGGATTGTTGTCCTATCATGGTCCCATGGATGTCAAGTCAAGGAAGATGGCATAGCAAGCTGGGATTGAGATTTTTCTTTTTTTTTGGGGAAAGATGAAGGGAGAAATAAATAGCAAAGATTGGGATGTTAATGGAGCTTATATCATCATTACCAGAACCTAAATGCCCCTGTCTGGATCAAGCTAGATCCCAGTTCTTTTGTCTTATTTCACTTTAAACATGTTAAAGATTTGAAGAGATTGATGATATGACCTAGGTGTAGAACTCAGAAATGTTCTAGGAGTGTGCAGCTAAGTCCCCATAAGAATGAGCCTGCAGAGTTCGTCTGAGTAGAAAGTGGTCAGTTGACTGTAGATTGACTTAAAATCTTCATGAAGCATTCGAATGCAATGCGACTGTAGGTGCTTACTTAGAATGCTTTTTCAAAAACTACTTCAACATATTTTTTATTCAGATAACTTTATGCCTTATCATTTCTTTTTTTGGTCATATCCTCTGTACCTTATTTAGTTCCTTCCAAAATTGTGTTATTTTCTAAATACGTACATGTTAGTGGTACATTTGCCAAAAGAAAAAAAGGTTGAAGTATTTAACAATAAAATTTTACTAAAATAAATTGTCTTTTAACAAATTTAATAGATTTAGCTCAATGTATTTTGGATAAATTGTGATAAAATATACAATACCATAGTACTAAATAAATTGCACGGTTGTTCGATGGATGTTAACAATAATTGTGGAATAAACAAGCAATGGATTAAAATTTTGTGGCTGCGATTATTATTGTTATCATTAATATATTATCACCACCACCACCACCATTGCCACCGCTGCCATCATCATCAGGGTCTTTTTTTTTTTTGGGTCAGAAGTTGTCATCATAGGGGGTCTTGTAAATGAGTGCATTTAGTCCACTTGCTCAACATACTTAGTGAGGAAATATTTGATTTTCAAATAATTGATTTTGCACATCACAAAAATGATCAATGTATTAACAAGTGCGATATTTCCATGTTTGATTGTTTAACAAGTGCCCAGGAACTTTTTTACAAAATTTTTATTATAATTTTCTTTAGGTTTTACATCTAATATGGATTTGGATAATCTGACATGCCTGCATAAGAATAAGTAGCTAATGAACAAAATCCGAATTATTGGTCCCCTGATTCTTTTAATGACATGCTGTTCATGATTGTTGAGTGCAGAATTTAAAACTTTTTTTATTCTCACAGGAGAAAGAATTATCAGCAGCAGCAGAGAAGCTAGCGGAGTGCCAAGAGACCATATTTCTTCTCGGCAAACAGTTGCAAGCTTTATGTCCCCAAACAGAGCTCTACACCGTGCCAACAGATGAATTCAGTCAAGAAGCTGAAGGAACTGTTAAGGAAGAACCAACAAGTACTAGCATGCAATTGCAAAGCGTCGATTGTGCTGAGGCAGACAGTGTCACTTCATATAATTTGCACAGAGAGAGTTCTGAATCTGCACTAGCCTTGTGTGATTCCCCAGGTAGCGCATCTGATGTGGAAGAAAACACTCTGCGATCTCCTGTCAATTCCAAGCATCGGAAACACAGAGCCACTTCATCAGGTTCCTTGTCTTCTTCTCCAACGCCGGAGAAACAAATGAGGGGATTCAGCAGATTCTTCTCTGCGAAAGGCAAGAATGGCAACTAGGCTTGCTGTTTATGGACTTCCCTGTTTTTTATTGGTTGAAAAGGGAAATAAGATCGAACGGGGACCACAGATATTCTGTTATGTCAATATTGTAGTTCTGAAGAGTTCAACTAGTGGAGTTGAATCCTGCTAGCCTGTATCATTTTAATAGGTTGCTTTTGACTTACTGTATCTACTTGAGTTCGATTCTGATTAGTTAGTCTTATTTGTTTTGATTGACATAGTGTGACATGGTTTGCACCTATTTGATTGTTTGAATAGACGTGTGAAGTTGCACATCACTCGTATTTAGCACATTTGACTTGCATGTATCCTCATTCTGAGACTTTTTTGGTGCTGTTTGGGGCCTAGGGTGTGTACTTTATGATAGTCTCTCATAGCTACGTTTGGCATAGAGAATAAAACTATGAAGTATTATGAGATAATTGCACTTCTGTTTTTTTTTTTTTTTTTTTTTTTGTAAGAATAAGATTATATTAAGCTTAGGACAAAAGTACAAAAGATCGACGTCAAAAACTCACACTCTAGAAGCTAAAAGCAAGAAGAGTGAGAGGGAGCCGATAAAAGGTACAAGCAACACACCGAGCAGACTACAACAACCAAACACCGAAGAAAACCCACAACTACAAAACCCGGCAGACCACAGAGAGCCGAAGTAGTTGGGCAGCATTTGAAGATAGCAGGCACGAGGAGACCTAGGAGGGAGAGTGACGATCAATGAAAACCGAGGGGTCTAGGTTCCATCCTCGCCGAATCCTTCTTTTCCTTGGAGAGACTGGAACATTAGAAAAAGTTAAGGCTTTGTCCTTAACTAGCTTGATCAAGTGATTCCTCATCGCAGAGACAATGAAAGCTTCCCCTTTGAAGATGATATTATTCATCTTTTTCCAAATAAGGTAACACAAGGCACCAAACGAGAACCAAACAATCGAATGGTAGAAGTCTTTACCTTTCAAGAATTTCAAGGCCCAAGAGAGGTTATTTTTCCATGATCCATTGCGCCAAAGAAGATTACATCTAGCTGCTAAAAAAAAAGCTAGAGTTGCATAAATGGGGCAATCGAAGAACAAATGGTCAATTGAGCCTAGCAAGACCCCACAGAAAGCGCAAACTTCATAATTAGTCCTATGATAGGATAGGAGAAGCATTTGAGTAGGAAGATGATTCCTGGAGATGAACCACAGGTTGAATTGGAATCTAGGTGCAATAGTGTTGTCCCAAATGAAGGTTGCCCAAGGAACGCGGTGCTTCTTCGTTTTGATAATATTCCAAGCTGAAGCGACGGAGGAGCCGAAGGAATCACCCTACCAGGAGAACCTGTCATGGGATCGGGAGAGGGTCAGGAGGATGGGTCCCCAATCTTCCAAAAGGGATCTAAGAACACTGCCTCTCGGGTAAAAAGATCGGCGACCACCGTAGAGCTCGGAAGCTCTGGACTATCCATAAGAGAAGTTGGTATGAAAGAGTCCAGGGGGCCATGAAGAAGCCAATGATCATGCCATAAGAAATTGAGAGACCATTTCCGATTTCCCGGAAGAAAGAAAGACAGAAATCCCTTCTTAAAAGCAAAATTTTCTTCCATGCCCATGCACTTCTATTTTCTTGTTTGGTCAAAAGTACAATTATCTTAGTACCTCCTTTGAGGCCCTTTCTACTAGAATTGCTTAGAAGATTCTCTTTTGCTTGGAGATATACTATTCTTTTGCCAAATTCATTTTGAAAGCAAAAAAATTCAATTTTTATTTTTAAAAATGGTAAATGAAATAAATGATTCTTTGACTTTGATTTAATGTATAATGTGATTCATGAATTTTAAATTTACTCAATGTAATCCTTAAACTCTAACTCAATATGTAATTTCATCCATAAACTTTTAAATTGTTTAATATGATCTCTGGACTTTTGACATATGTTCAACTTAGTTCTTGAATTGTATAAAAATACTCAATGTTGAAGATAATATCGAATATTTTCATACAATTTAAGGATTATGTTGAAAATGTACCAAAAGTTTATGGACCAAATTGAATAAATTAAAAGTTTAGGATGATATTGCTCATTAAGTTAAAATTTATGGACCACATTTCACATTTGGTTAAAGTTTAGTGAACATTTGAATTATTATCCCTTTTTTTTTTTTTAAAAAAAAAAGTGGTACTTATGATTCTAATTTAGACCAAGGGAAGGTAGCTTTTGCTTAAAAGACACTTTTGTCTAAGAACCTATATTTTCCACACAAAAATGAAAAGAATGGACTCTCTTGCCTAGGTCATAAGGTGGGAAAATTGTTATATGATGACCAATTCAGTCTTAAGTATTTTAATTATATTAATTTAGTCTTACACTTTTTGACAATTTACCAATTTGGTCTTAAATTTCTCATCTATTTTGATTTAGTTTAAGCCAATTAATGATTTGTCAATTTAGTATTATACTTTTTGATGATTTGCTAATTTAGTCATTTTGATCAATTTCGGTGAGAAATCACTAATATAACTAGGGCTAATATGGACACCTTTTGTAATTTTATGATTTTTTTTTTCATTTTCCTTTTCTTTTTTCTCTTTTCCCTATGTCAACCTCAAGTGAGGGCAGCCCTTGCTAGCCCAAGTGCGGGTGTCTCTCTTTTGAGGCCAGCAAATTGCCAACCATCAATGTGGTTCGGCAATGGCCGATGGAGGGGAAAAATGAAAAAAAAAAAGAAAAGAAAAAGGAAAATTTAAATACATTACAAAAATTGTCCAACTTAGTATTGAGAGAGTCACATAGAATGGCTAGTGTTGACTAGACTATTATATCATTTTTCTGTTAAAATTGACAAAAAAGACTAAATTGACAAATTGTTAAAAAGTTTATGATTAATTAGCAAATCATCAAAATGTTTAGGCTAAATTGACATAATTAAAACGCTTATTAATAAATTGGCTTTACAACTAAATTAGTACAATTAAAAGATTTATGATTAAATTGATTGTTATACAATTGGTTTGAGACTATTTGGATAAATTTCTAAACATAAAGCGGGTTAAGTTAGGACGAGAAATGACAAGGATTGATCCTTTACGGGGAAGATCAAGTAGGCTCAAAGGAAACGTGATGGTGATCATTTTACCGTCAATCTTCTTGTATCTCGTACTTCTCCTGTATAAATTCATAATCGAGAATTTTTATATATCAAACAGATTTCCTTACTTAGGTTGGACCTTGATTTGGGCCGTGAGGTTCAATGCGGCCCAAATCACACTCACCCATGATGTTATTAAGAGGTCAAATCCCCATCTTGGCTTTTTGGATGATCTTCTATGTTCAATCCACCTTGGGTCGAGCAACTCTGCAGATTTTGAAGGCCTCCAACGCTAGCCGTTGCCTTTATGTGGTGGCGGCGCTCCTTTTTCGCGTCACGACTGAATTCTCGTTTTATCCTTTTGCTCTCTGATTTTCTGGAGGATGTCTGAAAGCCACACTTTTTACATTGATCAAGGACTAGATGTCCAACAAACTAGAATACAAAAGTTGCAGGATATTTCAAATTTAATGATCGCTGCTTCGGCAAAGATTGTTGGGCCCCTGCCTCCGTGTGGGGATGGTCATTGACTAGGTATACATAAAGGAAGCACTCAACCCCAAATGGGCTTGACTAAGGTCATTTTGTTCCGTTTGGGATAGAGAAATGAAAATGCCATACGTCATTTATAGCACCTTGAATCTTGGAACTGGGAGCCGCCAATCCATAGCACCCTGATTCAGAGGACCTTCCCAAATCCTTGGTTTAATTTGGTTATCACACCTATTATGTATATTTGAAAGAAAAAATGAGTCGTTACTAATCGATTTATCTAAGTTAGGGTGATTGGACACCTAGAATGTCCGTAGTTTCAGGGCAAATAAACTAACTAGATGGCATGTGCAAGGTAATTGGTCTAAGGTCTTGCTCGGTTCATATTTTGGGCTTGGGAAATATATGAGGTGTTTAATAAGTATTTTTGGAATCCCATTGGCCAAATGCTAGTATTGGAAAAGCCAAAAGCCCAAGGCAGGTAGGGATTTCAACATTTTGGGAATGCTACTGTGAGGGTTAACTAACTTTTTTTTTTTTTTTGCTTTTCAATATTGACCGCTCTGATAATTGTGTGTTCCATTTTTTGCCCTCAAACCATTCTATTGATGTTCTTTTGTGCTCGCTGGTACTTTGTTGAGGAAGGCATTGGTGATAAGCAGGACTGTCGATGTTAGGTTCGAGCAATGGACATTTGCATACTCTCTCCATAACCTTAGCAAGTCTCTTGTCTTCAACGCCACGTTGTGCGGTTTCATCCCATCGTCAAGAATGCACGTGATCCTTTCTACGAGATTCACTACAAGTTTTGCTTCTGGGCGTAAGTCTTTAGAACAAAAGTTTCGGTGATGACCTCTGCGCATAGGCTGCCTCTCTGATTTTTGCTACCCAGCGGCAACCTGCCTCGTACCTTCCTTGTTTTGAATCTGCATCTTTTGAGAAGCACCGCATTCTCATCGGCTTGACTCTCAAATCTTGAACTTGGGCGCTTATCCCAGAGAGAAACTGGATTTCTTAATGGAGCAAGTACCCAAGCTTTTGCGCTGTGGACGTGATGACACATCTGTTGGGGTTTTACGGAGCATGAATAGGTTAAATAAACATAAACGCAGTGGAAGCAAAGATAAAATTTTACTATGCATGTATCTCCAAATGCATTGTTTGTGCGTTTTAATCAAAAATCATAATATCAAAGGGGTTATATGGATTATCTCTTGAAGTGCGCTCTAAACGACTTGATTCAGATGTTCTTCAGTTCAAGCCCCACAAACATTGGACCTCTAATTTAGACACACCACCAACACACTTTAAATGAAAAAGAGCTCGTAATCACTACTATAATTGTAATAGCAATTTTTTGGAGACAATCCTCTACACGTGATTAACAACCGTTGCTAACCATGTAGTTCTCTCTCTTTCTCTCTCTTTCTTTCTTAACCCATAGGGGTGAGCATGGTCCGGGTTGGTCCGGGCCACCCCCTAACCCTAGGACCAACCCAATGGGTTCAGTCCGATTCCAGGGTCAACCCGGGACTAATCGATAATTTTTTTCGTCTTATTTTTTATATTCCCTAAAAAAGTAAATCTACAAATTCAAATTTCACATCCATCAATAATGCGGCATTGTGCAACTAAATTATAAATACCAATACATATCTAACAAATTAAGAAGACATAATAATAAAAATTTTGTACATGCTAACCGCTCATCAAGATATAAGACAAGATGGAAAGTTCTTGTAATCATCTATCTTTAATATTCATAACACCATATGCAAAAGCATTTTCCTGCATTTGATTATGTAGAGTCCACTCAACAAAAAAATGAGCTTCACATCACTTGACTAGCAAATCACCGTAGCAACTGCAGTACTACTCTACTCTTCAAAAACTTCTACCATTTGACACAAATTGAGCAAAGTGCAGCTAAAATTCATTAGTAAAATACAATCAAATCATAAAAAGTTCAAAATACTTAATATAAACCATGAATATATAACTTCACATCTTGTTAATTCACTTGAACTTTTAAACACCTAAAAACAAAACAAACGACACATAATTAATACTAAACAAAAGTTTCAAATTGAAATTACTATTAATGCTATTGATAGAATATCTTAATATAATTTAATATAACAAACATCTTACTTAGGTTTAAATATATAAAAGAATTATAAATAATATAATATAATATACATGGTTGGTCCATTGGACCGACCAAAAACTCTTAGGGACCGAGGACCAACCCATACAAGTTGGTCTTGGAATTTCAAAGGACCGACTCGGTAGAACCGGACCAGACCGGCGGGGTTGGGCCGGTCCGGGGTTTAAGGTTTCTCTATTAACCCGTATATATACAAGCTAGTCTTTAACCTTTCAAAGAAGTTATTTACTACTTTTTCCAGAAGTTGCTTATTCCAAAAGCCGATCTTTAACTTCTCAAATAAGTTATTGACTACTTCCTCCAGAAACTGGATGAGCAAAAGAACAGTTCTCATCGAGTGGGTTCTATCCGATTGAGTGAATTGGTTATGATGTGTGACATCCCTAAGTTCATCATTGAGCTGATAGTAAGACTTACATTAACACATTAGTACTCCAAAAAGAATTGATTGTCCCAATCAATCTCTAGGTCCTACAAGCCATAATTGGCATCTAGTAATATGTCATAGTACCTAGATAGTATGAATGCTTTAAGAACATAATGAACTTGTCAGCTCTGGTTACAGTATAATTCAATTTCTCTATCTTACTATGTTTTGATCGAACAAAGATCATGTAATATTTGTAAAGTCACCAATTCGATCATATGCACAAACTTAATTAACTTGCATTTTATACAAGACATAAACAATTCATTCTCGGTTATAACTCCGGCCGATGACTCCAATGCAATGTCACAATTAGATTATATAGGACATCATTATTGTACCTTACATGTAACAAGGAGATATATTTCATATTGCGCACATGTGTAACTTTATATGTGAATGAGTTATGACCATTAGGTACAGAGACGGATCAATAAGCCACCAATATGCGTACCCATGAACCATAGTCGTCCAACACATAAGTTTACACCGTGCCTTAGGTCTAAGGATTATTTACACAAGACCAGAGCATGAATAATTAGTCATTGATTCTGCTAAAAGCTTCCATGTTGCAAATCATTCAATGTATGTCACGTTCAATGAACTTGTCTACTACAAGTACTTGTATTCTAACTCAGGCATCATAATATCCCATGACTTGTGACTCATCATTACCTTAAGCATCCAATACTTAGTGGTGAAGCTAAGAACACACCAATCTCAATAGGATCATTAATATCTACTCAATGATCCACTAATCGAGAGCGGTTTAAAGATTCAGTGTAATTATGAACCTGTCATGCATATTTTTAATGTCTTAAGAATAAATCCAGTCACAACTAATCCTATGGAAATATTCATATAGATAATTTGACAAATGAATGAATATGTCTTTGCCATTAATTTAACCATACTATTGAAATCCCTAACATGTAACTATTACATGGTTGCTTTAGGGCATATAACTAACAATATCCAGCTATTTTGCTCCGTCCAAGGATAGTCTCTAATCGACTGAAAAATTCTGTTGTTAGGAAGGCTACTGCTAGTTCTAGCAAATGCCTTCCGTCTACTGTTTCTTGTAGGGCACACAAGCTGGGGATACGACACTTGGTACCCAAATATCTCACGATTGCTGTTGATTGACTTTTAACCATTTCAGCAATAGGACACATAAGTTAGGGACACGACACTTGATGCACGTCTAGATTTAACTTGATGTGCTTTTGAGCTTGATCTACATGTTTTGTTCGTCAGATTTCTCCTTTGAACTTCGAATATCCTTGTTTAATCTGGCTGAAGGCACTGTGTTACCTTAAGTCCAATGCCTTCTATCCTCCTATTAATCTTACTTCTGTCATTCTACTCCAACCCTTCCAAGATGACATATTTTGCTTCAGTTCTCTGATTTTAGTGTTAGTTTGTTTGCTGCGCTCAATTGAAGCAAGCTCAAACTCTGCACTGTAACTCACTGATTTTTCCTCCTCCCCTTACTGAGCTCCAGCTTATCAATCATCCTTGTGGTTTCTTGATTTTTACCCTGCTGTATGCATTTATTGTGTTCTTTTTGTTGTTGATTTTGGTGGGAATAGGTGGTTCTTGCTTACCAACGTATATGAAAAACTACTGGCGTCTCCGTTTGAATGGCAACTTCAAGGTGAGGAGCGGAGGAGTTTATCCGATGACCGATGATTTTTCTACAGCTATCAGCTCTGCTATGCTTGATTTTGCATTTGACGGAAGAAAGAGATGGAGCAAGAACTGGCCCGTGCCTTTCAACTGGGGTTGCGGTACTGAAATGGGCGTATGGGATGTTAAGGTCTCTAGGATTCATTAGACCAAATTCTTTACGTGTGCACCTAGATTGCTTGACTTCTTCGACACTACTTTTTAGTCGACTCAGTTTTTTCCTAAATGGATTGTTGCCAACTCTAACAACAAGGGAGGAGGAGCAGAGGCCCAATTCGCAGAGAGTGAACCTCGACCGTGGGCTTTCGCAGCCCAGTTAGCTAGGGCATTTGCCGATCGTCTGTAGTGCTGCACTTTCAGATTTGAAAAAGAGGGCAAAATCGCTTCGCACTCGAAAAGAAGGGCACGACATTCCCACGGAGGAAGGCGCTCGTGCTTGATTGCTTCAACCAGAGTGAGGCAGTCGGTTTCAATAATCAGGTCAGAGTGATGCTTTTCTTGTTGAAGAAGATCTTTTAGCGTATATAAAAACGCTTGAGTCTCCGTTTCAAGTGCAGAAGTTGCTGGAACGCTGTTGGTGAAGCCTCCGAGCAGACTGCCCTGATGATCCCGTATGACGCTGGAGATTGTACCCCAATTTTCTGCAATAGGAAAGGCACCATCGATATTCACTTTGATCGTGCCCTGCATCGGTGGGATCCACGTAGTATTAGGGTTCGGCGATTTGATGCCCCTTTTCAGTTGCTGCTGCAGATTCGGATTCTGAACTGTGATATGCAAGTGAGCGAGAGCTAAAGCGGAATCAACAAGCTGGTCCGGCTTCGTGAATTGATGGCAAAAGATAAGATTATTTCTGGCCTTCCAGATCTGCCACAAAAGAGTTGCGATGGTCTCAAAATCAGGTATGTTACCTATCTCAGTGATATATCTCGCAAGCCAAGCATCAATACGATGTGTTGCATAATCTGTTACATTAACTTGCACAATAGGATGGCTCCAGATCTGTTGTGTCCAAGGGTAGTGTAGAAATAAATGTTCGACTGTTTCGGGGGATCGGGTAGAACAGAGAATACAGCAAGGATCATTGATGATTCGGCGACGGAACAGATTAGACTTAGTAGGAATCGCATTTTGACTAATAGACCAGAGGAAGATACGGATTTTAGGATCTGTCTTAGTTTTCCAAATTTGCTTCCAAAGATGACGGGGTGTAATATAAGATGAGGACGGGCGAGAATCTACCTGTGTAGCCTCTGATTTCTGTATGACATGATAAGCACTCTTTACTGTATATTGTCCATCAACAGTTGCTGTCCATACAATTCTGTCTTCAGTAGATGTTGGCCATAATTTAATATCCATAATTGCCTTAACAATAGGCTCATCAAATGTACGGTTGAGAAGCTGGTGGTTCCATGCATTTTGTTCTGTGTTTATAAAACACCGCAACTGTCTTCGGTTCCTCTCGTTAGATGGTCCACATAGGATTCCCATAGGTAGCCATTTGTCTTGTCTAACATTAATGTTCTGTCCATTGCCGACTGACCAACACAACTTAGGAATAATTGAATCACGGCCCATTAGAAGACCTCCCCAGCCCCAAGATGGTCGGGATCCCTGTTCAGCATGCCAAAAATCTGTAGAAGGAAAGTATAAGGCTTTGAAAAATTTGCACCACAAAGATAAAGGATGTTGAAACATTCTCCAGGCCTGCCTTCCCAGAAGAGCTTTATTAAAAGATAATAAGTCTCGAAAACCAAACCCCCCTGTACTTTTCCTCTCTTTTAGGATATCCCAGGACTTCCAGTGAATTCCAGCTTTATTACTGGTATGTTGCCACCAAAATTTGGCTATTTTCTGTTCAACAGACTTACATATAGAGGTAGGAATCTTAAAAATGGACATCGCATACTGAGGTATAGCTTGAATCATAGATTTCAATAGAACCTCCTTCCCTCCTTTGGAAATCAATTGTTCTTTCCACCCTGCCAATTTAGTATTCACTCATGTATGAATCCAAGCAAACATCTCTCTCTTTGAGGATCCCCAGTCTAAGGGGATGCCTAGATACTTTTCGGTTTTATCAAGAATTGGAACTCTTAGTTCTCCAGCCATATTTAACTTGAGAGACATAGGACAATTTTTGCTACCAAATAGACCTGATTTGTTTCGATTTATCTGCTGTCCTGTTGCACTACAGTACTCATTTAAAATGCTAGCCAAGTTTTGACACTCCTGAATTTTACCATCCAGAAAAAAGATCGCATCATCAGCAAAGAACAGATGGGATAAAACAGGACAGCACCTGTTAAGTTTCAGTCCTCGGAGATGACCCATAGTAATAGCTTGCTGGATAAGATTGGACAGCATGTTAGCCACGAGTATAAATAAGTAGGGTGAAAGAGGATCTCCCCGCCTAATTCCCCGGTTTGGTTTGAAGTAAGGTAGATCTTCGCCGTTAAGTTTGACACTAAGAGAGGTAGTTTTAACACATTGCATCAACCATAACAACCATCGATCATGAAAACCAATCTGCGCAAATAGTCTTCTAAGAAGTCCCACTCAATCCTATCATAGGCTTTACGCATGTCCAGTTTTAGGATCGCCTGAAATTTCTTCTTTCTCGACGAATTCTAAATTGATGTAAGACCTCTTGAACTATCATAATGTTGTCCCGTATTTGTCCGCTCGACACAAAAGCACTCGTTACCGTGGCAATCAAATCTGGGAGACAGCACTTTAATCGATTTGCTAGGACTTTGGAAATAATCTTGTATAGAAAATTACATAAACTGATGGGGCGAAATTGATCTAACCTCTCTGGATTCGGTACTTTAGGAATCAGACATATAGAAGTTCTGTTAATTTCTGCAGGCAACACACCAGTAATGAAAAAATTTTGCACTGTGGTAAAAACATCATCCTGAATTATATCCCAATGACTATGATAAAAGAGGCCATGAAAACCGTCAGGTCCTGGAGCTTTGGTTGATCCCAATTGGAATGTAGCTAATGGACTTCCTCTCTTGTTACGTCGCGATTAAATGATTGTTCATTACCTCTGTCATTATCTTTGGACATTTCATTAAAGTAGGGCCATAGTCTCGATGACCAGCAGTAGAATAGAGGTTCTGAAAATAACAATTAGTCATGCGCATCACCTGACCTGGGTCCCGAATCCAATCCTCGTTTACATCTTTGAGCATGCTGATTCTGTTTCGCTTCCTTCGTTGAATCGTTGTAGCATGAAAAAATTTCGTATTTCGATCCCCCCCCTCAACCAGTTGATACGAGATCGCATTGCCCAGTAGTGTTCTTCCTGTATCCATATTTTTTGAATCTGTTCCTTCAGCGATTTAACCCGACTGGTATTATAATTGCACGCAGGTTGATTGATATGGTACTGAAGTTGCTGCTTTAAAAGATCTATTTGTTGATGACCAGCCGTAAACTTCCTTCGACTCCACTGAGATAAAGCTGTGGTTGTCATCTGCAATTTTTGGAGATGCTTTGAAAGGGTGACATAGGGCTGATGACCATGCTTCTGAGACCACCCGGTGGCATTCATCATCTTGAAGCCAAAAAGATTAAAAGGTGAACCGCTTTTTCCACCTGTTTTGTTTAACTTCAGTGGTTAAAAATAGTGGACAATGATCAGATCCTATAGCAGGTAAAGCGTAAACTTCTGCTTCCGGATAGGTTAATCGCCATCCCATTGTGCATACAGCTCTGTCTATTCTCTCCTTAACAGCTTCCTCACCATTTCTATTGTTCACCCAAGTGTAGGCGCAGCCCTTGGTGTCAAGATCCATCAGAGCGCAGTCATTTAATAAATCTCTAAAGGATTGTAAACGATGTTGCTGAGGTAAGCGTTTTCCCACCTTCTCCCAGTGATTCAAAATTTCATTAAAATCCCCGATACACACCCAAGGTAGGGTATGTAGATGACTAAGATGACGCAAAGTTGTCCAAAGAAGTTGACGCTGATTAAAAACTGCTGGAGCATGCAGAAAGGTAATACCCATAGTTGTCCTTTTCAACACATCTGAACAGATAGTATCAATATACTGAGGATCATGAGAGTGGATAGTAATATTAACCTGTTCATTCCAAAAAATAACCAAGCCACCAGCCAGACCTTGGGGATTAATCACAAAACTATTCTGATATTGAAGTCTTCTTTGTAATCTCTTGATAACTGGTTCCTGGTTTTTTGTTTCCATCAAAAGGATAATATCAGGCCGATCATGGACCACTAGGTCCTTTAACGCTTGAATTGTCAGAGGGTTGCCCAGCCCCTGACAATTCCAACTTATAAGTTTCATTGTGCTGGCGGTGGCTGTTTAGGGCAAGCCACCACAGCCCTTGTGTCTGCCCCTTCAGCTACATATATAGGGGCATCCATAAGGAGAGAATCATCAAAAGGTGCAGGAACAAAAGAAGGAGTCCCATAAGGATTGTAACGCTTTGTTTTTTTAGTAGGACTAGCCTTTACCGCCATTGAAGGATTTTTTAACTTCTTGCTGTTCAACACAGGTTCTTTCGGAAGAGGTTCGGTCATAGAGGGAATATGCAGGGTAGGCAATGGATTACTCTGAAGGTTCTGTGTGGTATTAATCTCCACAGATGGGGGTTGCTCCTTGGTGCATGAAGGTGCTGCAGGAAGTAATAAAGGTAATGGCGGTGGAGTTTCTGGTATAACTTCTTCAACTTCATTTTGGTCTGGTAGTTTCTCATAAAAGGCTTTCCAGAATGGACTGTGAACTCTTACCTCAGCCCTTAACCAGGGACCATAGGACAGCTGATCTTTCCCTTCCATCTTGGCCTCATCAAAAGGAATATTTGGACATTGAGTTGCATAATGGCCCAAGATACCACAAGAGTAACAATAGTAAGATAATCGCTCATATTTGAAATCAATCCAGATATTTTGTCCCTCCACTTTGAGTAGCTTACTAGATTTCAACGGTTCCTGAAGGTTAATCTTCACTCGTACCCGCCCTGTTTTAACAAATGAAATCTCTTTATTTGCTAGGCTCACTTCCTGAACCTGACCAACATGTCGAGCTGCCTTGGCGAACATTCTCTCGGTACATCTTTCCAGAGGGAGTCCAAAGATTTGCACCCAGAATTCACATGTGGTGAAATCATAGCAATGAAGAGGCGTATTCGGCAACCACGGTTTTAGTATCAGAAGGTTGTGCCCAAACAGCCAATGGCCACTCTGTAAGATCCTTTGCCGTTCAGTTTCAGAATTGAAAGTAAACACATACATACCTTCTTCGGGTTGGGAAATTTGCACATGTTCATTATGCCATACACGTTTTAACGTACTCTGTAAAGCTTGAAAATTAACTGATGAGTTAGACAGGACTTTACCCACTAACGTTGCCTTGCATTCTTGCATCTTTTCCGGAGATATTTCATCATCCCAGACATCCACATCTGCTTCAGACCAGAGTCGGCCAAGTCGATGGCATAAGGCAGCAAGGCGAACATCTTCCGGAGATTGGGAGGTATTCATAACTGGAAAACTGTCTGGTAGTGGCAATCAAGTCGACATGCAAGCTCCGATAAGACAAACAGAAGCAAAACCCAGTAACTGGACTGCCAGGAGAAGCGCGACGTTGAGAAACATCATCTATTGAGAAAGGATGGGAATTCTGAGTGAAGATGTAAGAACACGGGACGGATAAAAGAAGAAGAGTGAAGAAGGGTTTAACCGAGATGAAAGTCGATCAATTCGGAGAAACCCAGAAAAAGTACAGAAAAAAACTTTGCATGTCGAGAGAGAGAGGACTCTACATTTCGAGAGAAAATTTACGAGAACCAGCTCCTTTTTCCCAATAAGCTAAGATTTTATGTGTTTAATGGGTTTCATATTGTGAGATCCCTGAACCTAAAATTTGAGATCTTAGGAACTAAATGCCATATAGCTAGTGAGCCAAATTAGTAAAATCCAAGATGCTATATATACATCAATGCAAATTAAAACATCGAAGTAATGCACATGTTCACACATCAAATTTGGATTCTGCATGCACACATCACATCATGAACATCATATATGATATGTTGTCAAATACAAAAATACTTCACTACAACATATTGTCATACTACATTTTACAACATCACGTAATATTGTGTGACGTGACATGACATTATTATATGACTTATTGTCATTTGAGATGAGATAATAGGTCATCCCACGACACGTCAACCAGATGATACACCTACATCAATGTATAAACCAAAGTCCTATGGATCTATACCAATATATAGAAACGGAAATTACCACTCTAACCATATACAACCCAGACGCCTCAGCGACCTACATCTTCGAGGTAATATCAGGTGTCAGAAGAAGATTTTTCTGAGTAAAGGTTAAATTTTCGTGTCAAATTCGTTAGCTGCTCAATACACTGTTTAGAAAAACTTCAGTGCACGTTTCATTCCTTCGCCAAAACCTCAACTTCAGTTAAGAATCCTTTTGAACGATTGCTTAAATACCTCAAAAATTGCTTCTTTTCTGTGAGCCCTTCGTCAGATTCTTCCAGATCCATCTCGAGCAAGTCTCAACAACCCTCCTTAACAGCTTCTTACCTCGTTACTTTCTTGTGGATTCTCGCTAGAACCTATTTCCTCAAGTGCCCAAATATGTCAGATGCGACTGATAGTTGATTTTGGCAAAAGGGTCCTCTTAAGATATTGTTTGTCCCGGAGTCTGCCCAAAATCAATTGTTTGCTCTCTGTAGGCTTTTCCTACTGTGACTTCATCTGGTGCTAGCTACTGATCCAAGAATAAGCAAGGACCTTAGAGAAGCAAATAATCCCTAATTTTTGTTGTCTTGAGGATTTTATTAAGAAAGCAATTGCATCTGTTTAAAAGTAGCTACCAGAATTTGCCAAAGTTTCAAATAGTAAGCTCTAAACAATATGCATCTATCAGATGAATCTTTAATATACTGAAGTACAAGCAAATCTACCGATTCGCCACTAGCAGATATACGATCCAATACCTACCCATTGATGCAATGGATCAATTGTTTCTTGCCTTATTTATAATGTGTTTCATACTCTGATGATTACATAGCAAGTAAAACTATTTTGTACTTTGCAATCCATCCATAAATGAAATGACATTTAGAGATTTGTTATTTTTGTTTAAGTTTAATCCGTATATTAATAAAAAAAAAGGGTACACATATATTTATAGAGACGGTAAAATTAACTCGAAATCAAGATTTTTATGCCATGGAATATGGATTTTTATGATACTGTTTTATTTACAAATTTAGGTATTTTGTGACTCAAAAATACTGATATTTCGCCTGAATTTTACAATTCAATTCTCGATTCTCGTTTCATGAGCATAAACATTCGATTCACAATTCGTATCTTCATTTGACACCTATGGATTACGGGAAAATATGGCAAGATGATTGTGGCTTCATTCTGTTCTTTTATCGAGGTTCTGAATAGGGGTAATTCGTGTGAGGATTTTTTCTGTCGAGAATTGATTCTTCATTCATCTGACGACATCGTTTTTTTAAAAAAAAAAAAAAAAAAAATAGCTTCGATAAGCTTGTTAGCTGGTGTTTTCTTTTCTTTAAGCTAGGCAAATAAAAGAGCAGTCCGGCCATAAACTCGTTCTTCCCAAGCAATGCCATTTCTTCTTTCGGTCATTGAAATGGAAACCAGATTTTTGCCAGTAGAACCAGAAATTAGTAGTCGGCCATGTGAGATGTTCTGCAGATCCTCCTGCTACATTATTTGGATTTCTGTCACTACCGTTCAAATGCATGTTACAAAAGCTTCTCCTGTAGGATGATTATATAGTACATTTAGCGTGACTGTCAGAGCTTGGAGTAGCCGTCTACCTCATAGCTTAAGATTTTGAAGATGTCGAAGGAAGATGTTTCATCTCACGTGCACTTAAATTTGCCATTGGTAGTTTTTTTCAGTACGTTAGATATTTACTTTGCTGTTTATTTAACTGTATGCTGAGTGCTTGAGGAGTTGCCTCGATGAATTTGTTATTCTTTTGTTGGTAATGATGGATGTATATTAGCTTTTTGGAATCCAATCCTTAGCAAGTGAACTGGATTACTGATGATAAAATGTTATATAGCAAACTGAGTTTGTCAAGGATTCCTTTTTTAGGATTTGTGTTCTATTCCGTATCAAGCTTTCAATCTCTTTCGCATGCCCAATGTGCATCTAGTAATTGGGAGCAGTCTGTTAACTTTTAACCATTTCATTGATAGGACACATAAACTAGGTTCAATAGTTGGTTACTTTGATGTACTTTTGAACTAAATCTATCCAATCTAAATATGTTTTGTTCTCTGAATTTCTAGTTTCAGCTATGAATATCTTTGTTTAATTTGGCTAAAGGCACAATTGTCATAAGCCAAATTTCCTTCGATTCTCTTATTAAATGTTACTTCTGTCATTCTACTCCAATCCTTGAAAAAAGACATTTTCTGCTTCGGTGCTCTGATTTTAGTGTTGTTGCCTTTGTTTCCTGCTTAACTGAAGCAAGCTTAGATTCTGCACTTAAATTACTGTGTTCCTGTAGTTATGAGGTCGCTCATTCTTTTTCTCCCCTAGCTGAGCTCCAACTTATCCATAAATCTTGTAGTTTCTTGACAGTATTAGATGTATTGGTTGCTTCTTTTTCCCTTTTATCTTGTCAATTTTTGGTGGGAATAGGTTGTTCCTTCTTACCAATGTATATGACGATCTATGCTTCTCTGTTTGGATGGGGATTTTGAGGCGTGGAGTGGAGGAGTCTATCACATGAGCAATGTTTTGTCTGCAATGATCAGCTTTGCTGTGCTTGGTTTGCAATCTGTAAAACAAGATGGGAAGGACCAATCACTTCTCGTACCTTTTGAGGATATCGGAGAAATTTGTTGGAGAAGTTGTGAGCGCCTCACAGGAGGAAGCTCTGTGATTCTGTCGAATCTGTATACAGCATGACTTTTCAAGTTTCTTGAAGATGAAGATCGATAAGGGTGACTTTTCAAGTTTCATTTGGTTGTATCCTGGTGTTGTGGGGTTGTATTGCTGCCCTCCCTTTTCGTTTATTTTTGGCCTGCTTTCTGCCCTGGCTGCGCTGTTTGTCAGCCTTCTTTTTGCTGCCTGTTATTCTGTTTCCTATATCTTTCTCTGCAGCTCGGGTTGGCACCCTTCCACTCAAGTGGTACTCATGACATTCTGAGTGCAAGTTTTTTTGGTGCCGGCTCTCCCCTGCTATTCTTTGTATGGCCTCCTGGTTCTCTAGTCTATCTATAATACTTACCTTTTACCAAAAAAAAAAAAAGATCGATAAGGGTACTGTTGAAAGTGACTCGGGACTGCTTTCCCTACGAATGGTTTCTTGCTTACTAGTTTATTTTATCCCATGCCTTACAGGTTTAATGTGACAACCCAAACCCGGGATAGTACGAAGAGACAGACTAGGATTGCCTCGGCAGTACGCGGGCGAGGAGAGTGTAACGGCCCGAGCGGCAGTGCATGGGGAGGAGGGATGGCGGTGCATCCGCACCTCAGTTCCCGGACGTGCGCAAGGAAGGGGTCTCTCTCTTGTCCCACATCGCTTAGGGAGGAAGTCTTGGGCTAGCTTATAAAGCTTGGGGCCCTCTAACCATACATACATGTTCTAAGGGAAAAAACCGTTGCTGGGATGGAGGTGCACCCTTGCCGTGTGGGTGACCCATCAGGAACAAAACCTTGAGGGAGGTTATGTGACTCTAATGAGGAGGTGTATGTTAGATTTTTGCTCTTTACAAGAGATAGTTATTCGATTTGAACCTTGAATAGGCAGTCTTATAAACTGTTGGAGAAGTTCAGTGGATAGTAGAATTACTTCACTTGATGATGGCTATTCAAACTATTTACTGACTAGTGGGCTTTTATCTTCTGATAGTGCTAGAATCTTAGAAGGTGTCAGTGTTACCTTTCAGTACTTATATAGGAACCTTGAATAGGCAGTCTTATAAACTGTTGGAGAAGTTCAGTGGATAGTAGAATCACTTCACTTGATGATGGCTATTCAAACTATTTACTGACTGGTGGGCTTTTATCTTCTGATAGTACTAGAATCTTAGAAGGTGTCAGTGTTGCCTTATATATATATATATATATTATAGGATTGGACGGACTTGCTTTAACCGAAGGGCCATATACGTACATCAGCCGCATGTGTATAGTGCGGTTAGCAGGTGAGGGCAGCATTGTTGTTCCTAGTCTCCGTTTACTTGTATTTTTCTCCGTGTTGGCATTATGACAGAGGTTATCAGATCCTTTGGTCATAATAATATTCATTTATAGATGATTGGAACGATAAAATAACAGCAGGACGGGACATGTTACCATTTTCCAGAGAGGTCAAGGACATTTTTTTTGGTCAGATAGAGGTCAAGAACATTAATCTTTCTAAGAAACAAGAAATAAGGCAACTCACGCAAAGTTGGACCAAGTTGCAAGAATGCCAGCATTTTGAGCAGGTACTCTGATTAGTTGCCCAGATTCAGTGCTTGGGAAAGCTTGAGGGCCTGGAGATTTTTGAGACCTAGTAGTTTGCCCGCATGAAGTGAACTGTGTATCTATCTATTATGGAAAAGGTCGAGATTCGAATGCACAAGATTTCCAAGCGCTTTGGGGATCCGTCCCGAGAGTCTACAACTAAATGAAGACATTTATAATCTTATTCTCGAAGAGTCAGTTCTCTTCTTCCATCAACGACTGATCTCTTAGCATTGCCGACGCCACCTGGTAGGTGGTGGAACAACAATCAGCTCATTCCAAGATTGATTAACTAATGATGTTACCCATGAAAACAGAAGCAAAATACCAAGTAGACGATTTATTGAATGCCGGTTCCATCAAAAAGTACATCAAATGCATTAGTGAGTTTTCTCCTAAGCAATCTGAAGCCCGCGATTAAAGTACATTTAAGATCGCGTGCATGACAACATTAGCGTAATTTATTCCAAGGATGTGATCTGGCACTAGTTCAACCTCCAAACCCTTCCGTGGGCTTAATATATGCCTACTCTACTACAGCAACCGATCAAAAATGACTTGCCTATAATAAAACAAGAACATGACAGATGACATAAAAGGCCAGTCACACTTTTCATCATCATCAGAGGAACTATTCCAACGCAATCATCCTGCATTCCAGTTAATTCCCGTGAGTGGAGGTTGATCTCATTGTGTATTCTGCCACCAGTCGCGCAAAGGACGATGACTTGTTGTCCAGTAATCTCTTCGGAGAATCATATTCTTCCACCAGCCCTGCACAGGGGATCAAGAGAGCTCGTATCATTTCACTTAAGAAAAGATTAATGCAGAATGCGACAGCAAGAGCAAGGAGAAATTGTTAAAAGATACTGACCATGATCTAAAACAAGAACCATGTCACTATCAAGAACAGAAGTGATACGATGTGCAATAGTTATAACTGTACAGTCAGCAAAGTGCTGCCTCAGAGTTTGCTGTATCAGATTATCAGTAGCTGTGTCGACGGATGCGGTAGCTTCATCGAGCACTAGGACCTTGCTTTTCTTGAGCAGCACGCGCCCAAGACACACGAGCTGCCTCTGACCCATGCTCCAGTTTTCTCCATTCTCAATAACTGCATAATAACAAATATAGATAACAGCTATGAAAAAGAGAGGGTGGAAAAGGTTATCAAAGATATTGTTTTGTGTTTTTGGAAACATCAAACTTATGTTTTGGTGCTTTTCATGCCTGCCTAAAAATCTTGAGATAATGCGAAGATTGATTAATGTACGATGTAAAGGATATTGCAAACTACATGATCAGTTAAACTTCCAGGAATTATATTAAAATGCCTCTTCATGTAAGTGCATCTAGGAGAACCACAAAAGAGCAGTCACAGGAGGAAAAGGGAATAAAATTTACCAGCAGAACCTAATTTTCCTTCCTTCTTCTGGACCTCCTCTGCAAGTTGGCACTTACGCAGGGCCTAAAATTTGCAGAAACCTCGTTAAACACCATCATCAATAAATCTGCCTCTTATGTTATTTTAACTTGTGCAAGGAAATGAACAAACCTCCCAAATCTGCTCATCTGTGTACTCCTCCAGAGGGTCCAAGTTGCTTCTTATGGTCCCTTCAAACATGGTTGGGTCCTGAGGGATTATGCTCAGTCTAGACCTCAAATCGTGCAGTCCAATCAAGGAAATATTGACGTTGTCGATCATGATTTGACCAGCTGCAGGTTCCACAATCCTGAAGAGTGCTTGTATAAGGGTTGATTTACCGCTTCCAGTTCTCCCCACAATCCCGGTTTTCATTCCACCAGGAAAAGTGCATGTAATACCCCGCAGAACAAGGGGTAAGTGTGAAGCATATTGGACCTACGTTCCGCATGGTTGTCACAAAAATAGGTCAATCGTGAATTGTAAAAGCTGTAATATGAGATGATACAGAAGCTTCATGTACCTGCAGACGGCAAATGTTGATCTCTCCGTGTGATGGCCAAGAGATTGACGGGTGATTTTCCTCTAATATAAGAGGGGGCTCGCTCGGAATGCTGGTGTACTGCAGTATCCTCTCAACTGATATGATTCTGTTCTCCATAGTGCAGAGATTCCAAATCACCCAAGCTTGTAACATGTTTAGGTTAAGCCCATAGGTCACGGCCAACCCCGCAATGGCTTCAGACATCAGGAAAGAAGCAATTTAAATGTTAAAAGTTCCAGAAACAATTAAATAGATACAACAGCATTTGAAAATCGAAAAGAAAGTTCTTACCTGGATCGATAAATCCCTCAGGAACAGAGACTAGGAAAATCAAAGAAAAGCCGAAAGTAATCGAGGATAGCATGTCTAGGCGAAAACACAACCATTCCATTGCCCCAGCAATATGAAACTTGGGCCGCGAGTATCCATCGGCAAGTTTCATATTTGTATCTTGGAACCGTGATTCTTGATCAAAGCTTCTAATAGTGGTGGCTCCTGAAATTGTCTCAGCAAAGTGCTGTATTACTGGAGCTTTGCACACCCCAACCAACCTTGACAATTCTCGTGCAGAAGATATGTAATATTGCTGTGGATGTGAAAAATAATTTAGTCAGTGTATATTTTCGCAAATTCAAAAGTATCTACACAGACCCAATGTATACAGATACTTGTTCAAGCTCACGATGTGCCAACAGTTTGTCACTCACGAGAAAAAAAGTGAAAGGACTTTGACGAAGAAGCACACAATTTCAAGGCTTTTATGAGAAGACAGTTGGGATGGAAGTGTCACCATTTCACTCCTTCCATGAGTGAGGAAACAAAATAACTAGTGGGATACATCTTAAACCAGAACAATCCTACTGAAAAGAAAGAAAGCCAAGAGTCCTCTTTGCTCTTCTTGACAATTAGAAAAAGATCAGAAAAGCTCAGATGATTACCTGATACCACACACAGATTGCAATGACAGGGATAAAAATTATGAAAACCTGCCATGCAACCTGAGACATCACAGCGATAATTCCAAGGAGCTGGATCATCGAGAAAGCAAATGCTGCAACTAAATATTGCATGTTTGTATCCACGGCACTCTGGTCTGTAGAAGCCTACAAAAGCAAAGAGAAGACGCCATAATAGATGCAGTTGCGCATGGATAATCGTAGTCAACACAAATGAAAATACAAGCAATTGGATATAAGACAGACCTCTGCAAGCTTAAATCGAAGAAATACATACCCCTGTAACAATATCATAACAAGCATATTATACATACCCTATTGAGGATTCTTCCACTTGGAGTAGAATCGAAGAAGGACATTGGGGCACGGAAAATACAATAGTGCATCCTATTGAAGAGCTCGGTTGCTGTCTTGAACCCAGCAGTTGCAAGAGCAGTAGATCTTGCAAGAACACATAGAGAACTGCCAGCAGCCAAAGCTACATAGACCGCTATTAGAGTTGATCCTGTAACGGCAGGTTTGACATCCTCGGACACTGGACTCGCCCAGGCCATCCAATAATTACTTCCTATTTGAAGAAGCTGAAAAAGAATATGTGCCAGCAATATGACAGGCACAAGAGCTCCTCCATATGCCATTGTGATGTATTTCCAGTACACTGTAAATCCAACTCTACCTTTCTCTCTTTCTTCGTCTTGAACAAGCTGCCCTTTGGTCCCAAGATCGTCGATGACTTCACCTTTCTGAGAAGCTTTGCTTTCATCCTCCTCGGCAATCTTCCCATTAGCATCTGCACTGCCATTTTGAACATTGCTACTAGATACTCCATTTGCCGGTGTGTCTTGTATGGAATCTACCTCTGACAAAGCTTTCTCATGTGCACCTACAAGTTCCATGAAATTTGTCCCTACATGAAGTATATCATTGTATTTTCCTGCTTCCGTAATCCTTCCATCCTTCATAACCTGATCAGAAATAAGAACAATGCCTTGTATTGTGACTCTACAACTAGAATGAATGAAAAACAGGTTCTGTAATTTGTGAATTGCTCACCAGTATGAAATCAGCCGTGGGCAAGAATTCCACTTGATGAGTTACGTAAATCACAGTTTTGGTACGTAAAAGGCCCAACAAGCATTCCTATCAAATACAAATTCAATAAGTAGTCAATTCCCAAATTACAAACACAATGCATGCAGCAATGAAACAAATTTTGGCAAATCTCGCCAGAGAGAGTGAGGAGGGAGGCCCTTAAAAGAACTACCCTGCCTCCAAGAACCAAAAAGAAAGACAAATAATTAGCCCATCTACAAATATGTGCTTCTATGAGTGTGAGGCTGCATGCGTATTGCAATTCTACCAAGTGCCAACAACTCGGAATTAGCAGGTACCTGCAGGTTACCTTAAAGAGATGAGATCCTGTATGAGCATCCACAGCACTAAAAGGGTCGTCGAATAAGTAAATGTCCGCATCTTGGTAGACCGCACGAGCAATCTGAATTCTTTGCTTTTGTCCACCACTCAGATTTATTCCTCTCTCTCCAATGACTGTTTGATCGCCGTGTGATAGAATTTCCAAATCCTTCTTCAAGGAGCATGCTTCAAGGACCCTTTCATATCTCTCTTTGTCCATCTCCTTACCAAATAAGATGTTGTCGATGATCTTGCCACTCTGAATCCATGGAGATTGAGCGACATAAGCCTTAGTTCCACACAGCCTGAGGGTCCCAGATATCTTTGGCATTTCTCCCAGAATGCAGGAAAGCAAGCTTGATTTTCCTGAGCCGACAGTACCACAAACAGCGATCTTCATGCCCCTTTGTGCCTTCAAATTTATGTCCTTAAGTGTGGGATTAGACAAAGCCAAGTCCCAGGAAAAATTCCCACCAATTATCTCAACTGCTGTGTCAGTAATTCCCTGAGGAATCCTCTCAACAACATCATTCTGCAGATCATCAAGACACAAGAAAGATGCTATTCTGTCTAGTGAGACCTTTGTCTGAGCTATCATTGATATTGTGTCAGGAAGATTGTAGATGGGCTCTTGGAGGATCCTAAACGTTGCGAGGGCTGATAAGATTTTTCCAGAAGAAAGTGGGATCCCCATCAACATACATGCACTGAAAGTGACGACGGAAACAAAGGTGGGTGCACCCCAGAAAACGAAAGAGGTCATTGCTTGAGTGTAAACGAACTTCTTCAACCATCCTACCTCAGCATTTCGAAGCTCGAAAATCTTCGACAAGAATTTCATCTCCCATCCCTGAAGCTTCAGAATTCTCATGTTCCGGAGAATCTCTGAAGTTGCCTTCATCCTTTTATCTTTCGATTTCATCATTCTGTCCTGATACTTCTCCTGCAACTTACCTAAGGGAACATTTGCCAACATAACAAGCACAGTGGCCACGAAAGCTGCAATACTGGCGAGTCCGAGATTTTTATACAAGATCCCCAAAGCCAAAGCTACTTGCAAAAGCACCATCCATGGGTCGTGCATGTACCAAGCAAAGTCACCCACCCTCTCGGCATCAACAGACATGAAATTGATGATCTCTCCACTAGTATGGCCCTGTTTTGACTGGCATGAAAGGGTCAAT
Organism: Eucalyptus leucophloia subsp. euroa; assembly: GCA_017140325.1. Lineage (NCBI taxonomy): Eukaryota > Viridiplantae > Streptophyta > Magnoliopsida > Myrtales > Myrtaceae > Eucalyptus > Eucalyptus leucophloia. Next base: position 22,056,615 of record CM029473.1, on the reverse strand, counting down.
CCCTTGTCATATATCATGGCAACCACCACTGCTCGCATCCTAATCCCAACCTGCTGTAACCTGAAGAACCATTGCCTTTGTGACAGGCACTCAACAAGCTTCGCCACTAAAAAGGCTGAAACTAGTGAATAGCCTTCATTTTTGTATTGGCGTCGCCCATTAAGAAATTGAACAAGGGTATCAATGAGGTATGGACCAACATAAGAAGCCAACACATAAAGAAGCGCAAAAACTGCTGTCGAAAGAATTTGTCTCCACACAGACAAGAACAATGCCTTCACCAGCCTCCACGTAGTCACTTTATCGCTAGCCTCACCATTGAACCGAAGCTTACTTCTGAAGTGTTGAGAAGCCCCTACCACACTATCGCCAGAATCAAGTTGAGGAACATCCTCAAGGTCCAAGGTTTTCTTATTCCCAATGGAAATAAGAGGACTCATCCAAGAGAAAGTAACTATGCTAAGTATACCAGCTCTAGAATAAGGGGTTACCGCATCGCTCCCTCTAAACTTATTCAACCCCACACCATCCCTATTACTTGAAATCAAATTATTCCCATTTAAAAGGGGCTCTTCAAGGAGGTTCTCTTCAACCTCATTTTTCCCGAAGAACCCCACATAACAGAAGTACGAACCGGTCAAGACAGAGATTACGTCGGATACAAAATCCCGAACCGGCAACAGGCCAACATGTTTCTCATATCGAATGACGTCTAAAACAAGGGAATAACAGGAAATAGAGAAGTAGAAGCCCCACCAAACTCTTAACAGGAAAGGGAACTTGGATTCACCAGAATCAGAGTTGCGACCATGCAGGTAAACACAAATTACCCCCCAAGCAAGAGTCGTGAGAGCTGAATCCACAAGGGAGACCAGTCTCACGTCCGACCAGCCATTTCTATACCAATAAAAATAGTTCAGCACACACAAGGCGAGATTGAACAGAGACTCGCCCAGGGCCCAACAAAGAGTCAGCTTATACAAGACGCCCCTCCCCCTCCCGCGACTCCCCTTTGGACCCTCACCATGCCCTGCCCTTATTTTCTTGTAAACCCACGAGACGAGCAGGGCAAGCAATAACACCAGGTGCAGAGAACCAGAAAAGCCACGAACAAAGATGGGTTGGACGAGGAAATCGCTACCTGAGGACATGAGAGCAGAGGAGGGAGAGAAGAGGCTCAGGGTGACCTGCTCTCGTGAATCAAAAGGTCCCATTATTTCGGGGTGTTGGTGGGGGGTTTCTGCGGCCTGGGAGTGCGGGGGGGCTCCTGTGCTTCGGGAGAAGAGTCTCTGAAACAATAATGTTGTGCGGGAAAAACAAGGACGGGTGGTGTTGTCCTTATATACACTCGTGAGTCAGCGGAAATTTGTGCGTCATCGTCGCCATTTGTTTGCGCGCCTGCTGGTCCACTAACGCAAAGAGGTCGAAGGTGGGGTTTTGCCTTGGCAAAGGGACAACGTGGGGCGCAAGCCGCAGCACGCGGAGATGGCCGCCATTCTTGGTTGGCCATTGAAGCAGAGGCGGACAAGGACATAAAACAAAAAGACGGAGACGAGGAGGAGACCTTCATTTCCTGGAAAGTACTGAGCTGAGCTCGGTCATTTTTAAATCAACGTCGGAATAAACAAAACTGACATTGGCACGTGGTTACATAGATCAGCAAACCCCCAACATTTTTATCCAAAACAATTCCAAGAAAAGGAGACGATTTTCAGCGACAAAGTTCACGAATCACGCAAAGCTCCCATGCTTTTTCTGTCTTTCCGGAGAAGCTTTTGCTAGGCCGATGTTGAAAATTCGAAGATGTGCAGGGTTGACCCCGTTTTGGCTAAGACGGGATGTATCCCATTTGGAAAATTACAAAAGCCACAAAAAGAAAAATTTGAATTTTATTCATTTTGACACATATACCTATTTTTTTTTTTTTGTGATACAAAAAATTTCAAATTTGTATTTATGTAATATATTTACCCTCCATTCAAGTTCTGTTAATGAGAACCATTAAAAATTCATCTAAATGGACATTAGAAAGAATATAGCGTTGACATAACGCCCATGCGATTTAAATGAAATAAAAACAACTTGTTTTAGCTTAAAAATTATTTAACAGAATCTTGAAGTAGGTAAAAGTATTATGTATGTATAAGTTTGAGTTTTTTTATGTCAGAAGAAAAAATTTAGGATAACTATGTTGCAATGGGCATAAAATTCGGGATAAATGTATTATGGTAGGTATATATTTAATTTTTTTTTTGGTGGCTTTTTCCCTTTGGAACAAAGAAATTATCACTTAAGATTTCCTCAATTTTTTATAATTTACGTGAAGTCGTCCTAATGTTGATTGCATCAACAATCACTAACGTGTTTCCCCGAGCAATAATTTGATTATAGAGTTTGTTAGCATGAGAAAATAAACTTTGATTATAGAAATTTCTTAGCTCTTTTTTTACTTTTGAAATTTCTCTCTTTTTTTTTCCCTGTTCTTATAAACTTTCCTTAACGATTGTAAAACCTTTTACAATCCATCCAATCTAAAGAGCTTATTAATGAGTAATTGTTCTAGTTGTCGTAATTTTTTTAACTCAATTATAACTTTGATAGTCCTATAGTCGTCGACTTTCCTTGTACTCCAGTGAGTTGCTGTTATTTTGAATTTATTCCTTTTTTATCCAATGGTCATATTGGCCTTATGACCGGACGCTGGAACATAGAATTTCTCGAGAATCTTTTTATGCTATTCCTTTTATTGTTTGACTTGAGTATAATATTGACTAAAGGAAAAGAGGGGGCCCGCAGGGGGGGATTTGCCTACAAGTTAGATCGGCAAACATTGGAGACCTATTTTTAGAAATGAGATTAAACACGACTTACAAAGAAAAAGTCGAATATAAGATGACATGATATGTCTAAATTCTATATGAGGACACTAATTAATACGAATTCACTTGATTTCATCATAATTCCCACGTTCAGCGTGTAGAATCAAAACCAAGATATTTTATAAATGGATATGATTGATATGAACTATAAAACGGTACGTGAACATTAGGCGATGGTCAACCTCCACGTGGACCATAAATGATCCGAAGATTTATACCCATTTTTCCACGAAAGGAAAGCGAAAAAAAAGGGGAAAGGCCATGATGTACTTGGATGGAAAGTTCTCTCGTCGCTGAACACCTTGAAGAAGACTGCGAAAGTTTTTCCTAACATTCAAGACATTAACATGCCTCTGCCATTCAACAAGACCCACAATCAAAATCAAAGGTTTTTTTTTTTTTTTTTCCTGTCCATCTTTCTCTCGGTTGTGCAAGAAAGAGAAGTGTTCTTACTTCCTATATTTTAAGTTCGATCACCATTAAAAATTTCTCCATGGAAATAGATCATAAGATTGCTTCAGCATTGATGTTAATCAAGATAGATTAAGTTAATAACGAATATGTTGTGATCCGAAAACACATAATTCTGACGCCACCTCTAGTCTTCTATAAATACGGATCAAATCCAAAAAAAAAAAAAAATCTCAAATTTCTTTACCGCCTTTGAAATCTAAGTATCAAAAAAAAAAATATAAACCTATTAAATTAGTACTCAAACCTTTCAATTGGAAAAATTCAATTTTAAACATTTTGCAACTTTACATAATGAGTCCATCTAGCAAACTGTGATTGGAAAATTATTGACATTGACACTAACCATCCTACATGGTACAACTGGCATTGATGTGGATAATTTTTATAAATTTTAATTATTCTTTTCTTTTTATTCTTTGTGGCCTACAAGCCCTTGCCCAAGCCGAGAGGGTTGAGCCCTTGCCAAATTCAATGAGAGCGACTCTTGCTGATTGTGAAGTGGGCCTGCTCGTGTTGGTTCAGGATTGTTGCTTTGCCGTCAAATTCCCTTTATTATTTTTGCTCACCTATAAATCAAAACGATTTCTTCTTTGGGTCATAGGTGCGGAGATGAAATTGACAACACAATCAAGTGAGAGACAATGTTCATTGAATCGAAGGGGATTTAGCGAGGACTCGACTTGTGGCTTGGGCAATGGTCATGACACTCACTAGTGGTCAGTGAGGGCTCATAGGCCCTTGAGTTGGTAGTGACCCTTGCCAGCCATAATGAAGAAAAAATAAAAAAATAAAAAGTTTAGAAAATATTAAAAGATTCTAAAATTGTCAATGCCGGTGTTGATCATATCACGTAAAGCGGTTGTCATTCATGTTAGCGATTTCCTAGCAAAATTGACTAGATAGACTCAATTAACAAAAATGCAAAAGATTTATGATTAAACTAGTCTAATTAAAAGGTTTAGAATTGAATCCATATCAATGCGATAAGATTAAGATTTCTTTGGTGCCTATGGTTCTAAGGAATGTAATAGTACTGAAAAGTCTACTTTTGCAAGAGCAATTCTTTTCAACATTGATCATCAAAATCTTGTCCTACTCCGAAAGTTAGGAATCTAAAAAGATACCTCAAACTCAAAGCACTCACATTTTTTTCTATCTTTGGGCCATTCATGGAGCGATAGTCATTGGAGTTCTTTGGGAAAGTATCTAACGGATTCATTGTACCAAGAGTCGTTGTGACATTTGAAAAGGCAATCACGAAACCACCGATCCACCTCGGGTTAAAGCCACGAGTCCAGGTCAGTTGCTAATCGTTAAGGACAAAATAATATTGTGTTAATAGTCATAAAAAAGTTAAGGAAATAAATTTTGATATTTTCTTTAAATACCTCAAATCAATGGGTTTTGGGTTTGGGGAGTCAATGATGTACAATTAATTAAAAACATATTCTACTTTACTACACTAACTTATTTCAAGCACGCGATATGTGATGCGCAATTAATTTTCATTTCTTGTGCAGATTGTAAACTAATAATAGATGTTAAAATTTATTTGCATGAAGAAATTAAAAAAAGAAAAAGAACTTGACATTTTGGGTCTATTCGTTTCGTGGAAAATTGATCATTTCCAGAAAATATTTTCTCAGAAGTCATTTTCTAGGAAAATGACAATATTTTTTGGTGTTCAGCTAAAACTTGAAAATGGTTCGGAAAATGTTTTCCGGTGTTCGGTGAGAAAATATTTTCTGCTAACCAGATTGGCAAACACGAGCATCAAGCTCAAGGCTCGCCAGATCGACAAGCGCGAGTTTGAGATCAACGAGCTTGAGGTTCACCTAGTCCAACGACTAGCCAAGAAAGTAGAAGATAGGAAACAAAGAAAAGAAAAAGAAAATAAGAAAATAAGAAATTAAAAGAAAAAGGAAATTAAAAGGAAAGTAAAAATAATTTGAATTGAAAAAAAAAAAGAAAATTAAAAAAATAATTCGAATGAAAAAAAGAAAAGAAGAAGAAGAAGAAACGGGAGGAACAAGTGAGGATTTGTAGAGGTGTGAGATAAGAAAGATCAAGTGAAAAAAATGTTTTCCACTTTTCAAAAGTTGAAAATATTTTCCCTTATTTTAGAAGACTTTTTTTTTTTTGATGGAAAATATTTTCCCCAAGGAATTCATTTTCCGTGAAATGAATGTCGGAAAATCCAAAAAATGTTTTCCCGGAAATTATTTTCCGTGAAACGAACGGAACCTTTATTTTGCACATTTTTCTAAAAATACAAGAAAATAGAGAAGCATTCTTAGATTTATCACATAGAGTGCAAGGATGAGGCTGATTTCACAAAAAGGACAATTAAGTAATGTTACCAAGTTCACTTTTTTTTTTAATTTAAAGAAAGTGGGTAGTTAACTTCTGTGTACTTTCGCCTTTTTGTCCTTTTTGTTGGTCAATTTTCCCTTGTTTTCCTCTTTGATCTACAGTTAATAAAATAAACAGCTATAATAAAAAATACAAAAAAGTGAGATAATTTGGCGTTTCTCTTAAGACTTCGTGTGTTTCGGGGAAAATGAATATTTTGAATTTTTTTCTAAAAATAATTATTTATATCACTTAAAATAATTAGTCATTAAAAATTATTTTTACCATCAATAATAATTTATGAAACATGCACGTATCAGAGCTTAAAAGTATAAAAGGAATAATTGCACAAAACAAGACGTGGAAGATAAGAAGAGAAAAAAAAAAAGTGTAAACGAATACGTGCACGGACCAAAATCTGGAAGATAAGAAGGGAGGAGAATTTAAAGAAGTCAACATTTTTTTGAGAGCTTGTTTCTCAAATCTCTCATATCATAGCAGTATAGATAGATATAATATTTTATCTAAATAAATTACTAGAGCATCCTTAATTTTGTCGCCCCCTCCCAAATTTTCTTAAATCTTTTGAAGGTTCAAAGTTTAGGGAAGTATGTTTAGGAACTTTGTGGAAAAAAGCAAATTTAAAAGCTAAATCTCGCAATAATAATGCTTTCAAATAGGTTATATGAGGTAATCAAGTCAATGATTTGCTTTCAATTTGAGAAATAACAACTTTTGTGGATATGGAAATGTGACATTTGGCTATTTGAGCCATTGCAATTATGGTAGTATAAAAAGTCCTGTTAAAGGGTTGCTTTCAGGGGCTCGAACTTTGGCGGGGCGAAGCACTTTACCACGGTCGACCAGAGCCTTGCCAGTGACAAGATTTAAGTAAGAGCATGGATATCGCTTGCATAAAAAACTTAATTTAAATTAAGATTTCGTTCAGTTTATAGAAAATAACTTTTAAAAAAATATTTTTTGACTTTTTCAGCGTTTATTTCATAAAAAATGAATTAGTTAGAAAAAATATTTTCCATCAATGGAAAAAGTCTTCTAAAATAGGAGAAAATATTTTTGGCTTTTCAAGTAGAGGAAATCATTTTTCTTCCTCACTCTCTCTTATTGAACACTCTCACGCAGCCTTGCTAGTTCACTCTTCTTTCTTTTTTCTTTCTCCTTTTTTCATTCTTTGTTTTTCATTCCTTCTTGGCCAGCCACAAGTGAGGCTTGAGGCCTTGTCGGCCTCTAGTGAGCTTGAGCTCACCGCTTGCTAGATTGGTGAGCTCAAGCTGGCCACTTGCTAGATTGGTGAGCGCAAGCCTCATCATAGGCTTGAGTTTGCCCTTGGTTGTTCGTTGGGGTCGGTGGCTGACTAAAGAAGGAGGAGGAAAAGAAAAAAATTAAAAAGAAATAAAAATATTACAAGGAGTGCACAGATGAATATCAGATCAAATTTTCCATACCTTACGAAGGAAAATTTTAGTTTATTTTCAGGTTTTAGTCACATATTAAAAAATATTGTCATTTTTAGGGAAAATGGTTTCTAGAAAATATTTTATAAAAATGTCATATATTCTGTGAAATGAATGGAGTTTAAGTGTGAACAACATCTATAAATGACACTCGCCAATTAGAAGCTTTATTGGGCAAATTTCTTTGAAATGGTAACCACGCAAAAAATGGCGTATCCAAAAGAAAAAAGAAGAAGACGAGATATTTCCTTCAATCAATTATGCAAGGTCTCTCTCAATCTCAATCTCGGTAAATAAAGAAAGGATTATAAAAAAACCCCAAACTGGTGCATCTGTGACAAATTTATCCAAAACTATTTTTTTGACCACCAAAAACCTCAAATTAGTACACTTATGACAAATTTACCCTCTGTTAGTTTTCATTAAATTTACCGTCAAATTAAGTTAAATGACATGTGATAGTTGAATGATATACAAATTTGAGATTTTACGCTCTATTTATCACAGTTTACAATTTTTTTGACTTTTTTTTTGTGGTATTAATCCAATTTAGTCGAGGGTATATTTGTCACAAATTTACCAATTTGGGTTTTTTGTAGTTGAATAAATTAGTTTAAGGTAAATTTGTCATAAATATACTAATTTATGATTTTTTATAGTCAGTTGGGGTAAATTTGTCACATGTGTACCGGTTTAGGATTTTTCAGGATATTAACCCATAAAGAAAAGAAACTATAGGCTGGAATTTTCCATGCACGTGTCTTGACTAATTTTCGATCCCTTTGAAGGGCCTCGGTTCCTATGTGAAAATATCCGACTGTCGGTGCTCTTCATTAGCCACTTGTGCATGGGCTACATAAAAAGCAAATCTTAATGAATTAACTCATACTGCAAAAAATGGTGTATCAAAAAAAAAAAAAAAGAAAAAGAAAAAGAAAAAGAAAAGAGATATTTCCTTCAATCAATTATGCAAGGTCTCTCTCAATCTCAATCTCGGCAAATGAAGAAAAGAAACTACAGGCCGGAATTTTCCATGCACGTGTCTTGACTAATTTTCGATCCCTTTGAAGAGGCCTCGGTTCCTATGTGAAAATATCCGACTGTCGGTACTCTTCATTAGCCACTTGTGCATGGGTTACATAAAAAGCAAATCTTAATGAATTAACTCACTTTCATTGGATGTATGTGGTAAGACAGATTATGAACACAGTAATTAGATATTAATTTTTTTTTGGTAAAGAAAATTAGATATTAAATTTACTCCACTAGAATTCCAAAAACTACAGGCGCTTCGTAGAATTGGGATTATAAAACCCATGATTATCGGATGGATTCTCGATGCGGGATTTGGAGTTTCAAGTTCCCGGGTTCATGGAGTTGTAGATGGAGAAAGCATCTAAGAAGAGCCTTATCACATTATTTGATCGATTTTAGTATGCTTAAAATTATTAGAATTTTATTTGGCAAGGGTCGTGCATGGACCACCTGAAATCATCAATTCTCTCTGTATCCATGGACATAGAGTTAGTGATCTCTCCATCTCCACCAGCATGTCCTTGCTTAGACTGGCATGGAAGGGTTAGTTATAAGAGTTTTTATGATGAGAGCTACATTAATTGATATATGTGAATTGAGTAAAGCTTGACTGTATTGAGAGGATATGTGGTTGAAAACTCTATAAATAGTGTTCAAATCTCTTATTTAACCTGAATGCATAGATAGAACTAATGATATAGAAGGTAATGGAGGAAAAACACTTGACCTTTGGATTGTTATTACTCCGATCAAGAATGATGGATTCCAAATTAGATGCGCAAATATTTTTTTATCCATTATTGTGTTCTACATTCTAGCTATAAAAATCTTGGGACACAGTCTTTGCAACTTAATCCCTTGTCATATGTACTTGCAATCGGGAGGATGTTAGAAGTGTCAAATGTTGTTACGGTGCTTATTTTAGTTCAAAAAGTTTTTACTAGGTCACTAAATACCAAATTGGAGAAAAATAATTATTTAAGTGTTAACGATGAAAAATTTCGGTCAAATTGATTATATGGCATTTGTAAATAAAATTTTAAGTGATATGTCATAATTTTTAAAATCCTAATCCATGTGGACATGCGAAATGATGCGGCTCAGTCCAATGTGGCTATGTAATAAAAAAGACGACGTCGCACGCCATCCATGGCAAAAGCGATGTCTTTGAACTTGAGTAAAAATGTTGGCCTCATTGTATCTCTCCCTATCACTCATTCACCATTACTTACTCGCTATAGCACTCTTGCCCTTGCTCATCGTTGCTTGCTTGTCGTCCATGGCAAGAATGTGCGTTTCTCTTTGCGTTGCTTAATTAAAAGGAAAAATTAGGGTTTGTAAGAGAAAATTAGGGCTCACGAGGGGGAAAATTGGGGTTGTGAGCCCTGTTGAAGCTCTTGCTCTCTATTTGCAAGATTGTGCTATTAATTTTGGTAGCAAATCGAAATAAGGTGTGAATTTCAATTTATTGGCTGGCTAGGGTTTGAAATTGGGGTTCTCTTTCAATTTGTCGCTTTAGGGTTTTCATTTGGGGGAAAAATACTATACAATGTCATTTATGGCTTTAAATGCTAATTGGATCTTTGATAAACCATGTCAGCTTAAGAAGTTAATAAAAAAAGGTCACGTTAGATTTCTGGCGAAGCAGATTAGAGTTAGCATTGAAAAAATTATGTTAGCATTGAAAAAATTATCTTTAAAGTAATCTAAAAGGGACGGTTCATATTAAAGTGAGTAATGTACATAGCATTTTGCATTTCCATCGTTCTTCTCCCGTTTGCAGCCAGCAACAAGCAAGCCCTAGTCCCAACGAGCGAGCCCTAGTCCGGACAAGCTGTGTAGCCTGAACATCAACTGCCTGTGGGGAACGCACTCAAACAAGATTTGCCACTAGTATGGCCCAAAACTAGATGACAGCCTGAACTGTTAAACTCACGTTGCCCATTAAAGAGTTGAACAGAAGCAGTTTCCGTGAAATGAAGCCTAAATAATGCAGCGGAAATAATTTCTTTCTGTTCCGACAAAGCCAAACCCTTCACCTGCCTATACGGAGTCGCTCTATTGCATGCACCAGCAGCAATTAGAGGGCTCGGCCACGAGAAACTAACTGTACTCGGTATACTCGCATTTGAGCATGTGGTTAAGATCCAGTCCCCTGACGCTCACTTAGATCTGGATCACGTGTAACCAAGTTACTGAAGAACCCGACATAACAGCAGAATAAACCAGTGATAACAGAGACTCCATCAGAGACGGAATACCACCGGAACATGCTTTACGGACAGAACGATGTCTATGATGAGGCAATAACATGAATTGGACGACTAGCATATCCCCAAGCGAGAGTCATAAGTGTTCAATCCAAAGGAGAAACCAGTATCTCTTCCGACCAATCATTTGCATACCAATAAAAGTAGTTCGTCACACACGACCAGATTGGACACGGATATGCCGAAGCAGCAAATCAAAGTTGGCTTGCAGTGACAAAGTCTGCTTCTTCAGCGATTTCTTTGGAGCCTTCATCACATGATGCGGAGCATCGGGTTCTATTGATCAGCCCTCAAGCTCTATTCATGTTTTGTCGATCGAACCAACCTGCTCATTATTTAAGAAAGTAAAGACCAATTTCAGCAACAACTTAATGAGTTGGGTTCAGATTCATGAAAAAAAATGAAAATTGAAAGAAGATGACAAATAACCGAAATAAGAAATAGTCTGAAGAGCCTTTCTCTTTAGTAAGCAAGATAGAAATTTTGTGAGGGGGGTATTCGTGCAATTCTCTGGGAGACCGAGGTTCATTTCGGAATAAGTTTAGATATACATGGATTATTGAATTAAGCAAATGATAAAATAAGTTTATCGACAGATCCACATAAAATTATAATTGTAAACTAAAAAAAAATTAAGAGCGTATATTATCACCACAACATCTATGTACAAGTAGTAAAGTAGCCGATTTCATTTAGTGTACAAGTTGCACTCTAAAAACTTATGTCATTTATAGATAACTCTTTGTCAATTTAAGGTTTTGTTTATCTTGTTCGAATTTGGTGGGTGAAAAAAAAAATTATTCAAAGGGAATTTAAACAAATAAATAACACATTACTGATATGTTTTAGCAAGAAGAAAGTTGTTCAGATATAGTTACTTTATTCGAGTAGTTAAATTCAATAAGTTGACACATAAATTATTTTTATTGCTACTTGAATAAAAAATAATAAAATTTCAATAAAGGATAGCTTATTGAGATATACTTTATCAATTAAAACTGAACAAGAACCCCGTTACCTCAAGTTTACAATCGAAACGCTATCTATCTTAAACTGGCATTACATCTTTAAAATAACGAAAATTAAGGTAATAAGTTATTGAAAACATAACATACTTACATTTTATTTAGTTTAATTTTCTGCTTTTCAAATGCATTTACTTTAAGTATATCTATTGTGATGCAACAAATCCACTTACTTTGGAACAATAATTAATGATTTATAAATTGAATTCTTTTTAGTTAATTCAGATTGCTGTATTTTTTAGCTAAAGGAGTTAATATTTATCTCAAACTTGCAGTATACCTTCATATAAAAATTTAAGATAATACCTTATTTATAACATAAAGTATTTATATTTCATTTAATATAATTTTCTGCATTTTAAGATGCACTCATTTTATCTTTCGTGATGCAAGACATATACTTATTTTGGAGCAATAACTAGTATGACTTAATTGGAAATATTCAGTTGATTCAATTTGTTGCAGTGGAACTTTTATTTAGTTAATAAAAAGTAACATACTTACAAATATCGAAATGTCTATTCAATACAATTTAGTTATTTTGTTGGAGATAGTATCAAAGATTCTGATCTGCTGGTTTGATTTAGAGAAAGAGTGATTTGTGTGATTGATTCAGTAATTAGAAAATTTATAATTCATTGTATATTATTTCTTTTTTTTTTCTTTCATTCTTACGTTATAAATGTATCTCTATACTTGTATATAATCAATCAATACAGAAGAAACTTTCTCCATTACTTTCTCCATTTCCCTTTCAACTTTTATCATGGTATAAGAGCAGTTCATCCTAACCTAGCTTCCGCATTTTCATAATTGCCTCCGTTCTTCTTTTTGGATAGTTATTGCAAGTCCTCATCCTGCAAAACTATCTAGCGGATCGATTAGGAATTCAAGAATTTTACCATGACAAAAAATAAACACGCAGAGAGTTCTTCAATAGAGGAGATACCAGAGACACCCACCTCACCTCAAAATCAAAACCCTCCACCGTCAAATCCAAGTGTTCTATTTGGAGAGGAGAGGTCTTCTGTTCAACATCAAGAGAGCGACAACTCAGCCAAACTTCTCTTTGCTTTGGTCCAGATTCCTAGTCCAGTTCAATGGGCTCCCTCATTTCCACCATTCAATTGGTACCAATGGGCTACTGGACTGGGACAAGCATGGGCTCAGTATCCACCAACAGGAGAAAACTCCTCAGGCCCTGGTGCTCAGCCCAACAGTAGTAGTTGCAATTCAAAGGAATCCAACTCGACTGACTTAGCTAAGATGAATTCGGGTTAGAGGCCCGGGTCCATGCCGAGTCAAGGGACGAATCCCTACCCGGCTCTTCAACCTGGTTTTATGCCGATGGTTCTCCCGATTGGCGGCAACGTCTGTCCTGAGCTTGGCGATCCCCTGTACACATCGACGGCAAACGGACCCAAGCTACACCTCATTAGTCTTCAACTCATCGGACCGAACAATTACTCCTCCTGGGCTCGGGACCTCCGGTGGGCTCTTGTCACCAAAGATAAGGATGGTTTCCTCGATGGAACCATCCCCTTTCTAGTAGATGAACGGCTTTAGCGGCATTGGCGGAAGTGCAATCAGTTGGTTTGCACTTGGATCGACAATACTCTTGCATTTGATGTCACTGCTGGACTTCCGCCAACTGAAAACTCTAAGTGGATTTGGGATAACATCTGAGAAATGTATGGACGTCTCAATCGAGCGAGACTATTCAGCATTACTCAAGCGTTGATGGAGTTGAAGCAAGGGAATGGTTACCGCTTGCTTCAACCGTCTCTCTGCCCTTTGGAACGAACTTGAATCGGCAGAGGGACGCCTAGAGGGACCCAACAATACACTGAGACAATACAAGGAAATTAGGGATAGAGAAAAAGCTACAAGGTTTTTACTTATTCTCAACAAATCTTACTCAGTGTTTTGGTCTTAGATCTTTGCAATGGAGCCTCCGTGTCACGTCCCGATCCTCCGAGCCCGTGTCTATCCCTACTTGGTCGATATAATAACGATGTCCTGGGATGCATCGCCAACCCATTCATTTTAATATACGCATGCGGAAGCACATATAAATTTCTAGACAATAAAATAATGGGATAGGAAAGTAGGGCCAACATATTTAAACCAAACCAACACACTTATATACATCACAACCACAATGTATATATTACATTACGACTATCTAAACCAGGTCCTACACCAATCAGTCACAAAACAAAGTTTGTAGATAGGGGTGGGGGTTTCCAAAACCACTATGGATCCTCATCCTCCTCAAACTCCTTTGGCACCACATCTTTGTCCTCTTCGATTCCTCCTACTTCCATACTACAGCTAGAGCCTTCTGTTGAGTACACTGAAGAATCTGAATCATCAAGCTTGGGATCCTTAGCGTCCACCACCGATCCATCCTTAGGGTCTGCTGTACCCTTTCCAAAAGTAACCTCCAAAATCAGCAAAGGTACCTCACATTCCGGTACAAGGCCTACCCTTTGGCCATTATGATAATGGCGATACCATGATCGGTAATCATAGGGTACCTTTTTAGTTAATCCTACATCAACCTAGACAATGGACTTTATCAGCACATGCTCAAGGCCCTTAGGGTGTCCATGTATCGGAATGTGGTAACTCGTTTCGGCAAACTTCTTAAGTTGTCCAAAATATTTTGGCAAGGCTGCCATCTACGAGCCTGAAATTGTTATCCCACAATGAGGTGAAATAACGTCTCAGCGAGTTCTACCCCTTAAAACTTGATTAGGAAGAAATTATGCCCTAAGGGCTACCTAAGCACAACCAGGCGTCAGAGGGACTTACCTTGGCCTTCGTTCCTTCCTGCAAGTCAGTTCAAACAATAAATACTGACAATCATAACACCCAATCAGATCAGATCAAATCATTGATCAATCGAACTGATCGAATACATGTCATTACGACCCTTTCTTGGTCAGCCCATTCAATACTATCTATGAGTCCGATCAAAATCCAAGACTCCTCACTTTAGGTGATATATTGATAGCAACTTGCCCCAAAAGGCTAATAAGTATTATACTGTTCCTTCTCTAAGATGATCTACGAGTCACTGAGTTAATATAGTATACTATTCCTTCTCCAAATGACATATAGAGCCATCAAGTTGTGGTAGTATAACATTCATTTTCCAAGATGACATATAGAGCCATCGAGCCGTTATAGGATACTATTCTTTCTCCAAGACGACATGTAGAGTCATCAAGCTGTTAAAGTATAACGTTCATTCTTCAAGATGATATATAGAGCCATTGAGTCATTATAGTATAATGTCCTTTCTCCAAGATGACATATAGAGCCATCGACCTATTATAGCGCACCGTTCCAATCATACAAATGATTCACCATTTTATTTATTCTCGATAAAATTACACGTGTGTGGGTACACGGCCAGCCTTAGCCAAAATACAAGGTTTTCACTTTTGAACCTCCCACTATTTTCAGCAGTCCTAAAATAGATTTTTGGTGTTGTAGACCGACGCCTGGTAATTCTCCAATTAATTACTAAAATTATCCATTTTTGGAATTAAATACCCACAAACACTAATTACAATTAATTTACACAATCAGGTACTCAATTGAATAAATAGAGAGCACCACTATAATCAGCATAAAATTCCGGTCACCGGTTATCCCAGTCTACTTTCTAGAAAATAAATAAATAATTAAATAATTATGAAAATTAATTAATAAATACAATAAATACCAAAAATGCATACTTAGGCCAGTAAAGCCTACTTATATGCCGAAACAGGCCTAGAAAATTCCGAGACTCGTTAAATAAATAATAGAGCCGATTTACTTGATAATTACATAAATCTAATCGCCTAACATGCATCGGTAATTAACTAATTCACTAAACCATTCTAATTATCCACTAAATCAATCTTAGTCTAAACTAATTAACCCCTAAGCATAATTAACTTACTAAGTGAGGATTAGTGAGTTAAACTCACTTGATTATTAAACCGGTGAGTTCGAAACAATGGGGATGCAACGAGGGACGATCCACTCCAAAGTAAGCTTAACTTTTGGGGCTGAGAACGTCCTCAAAATGGGTCTCGAAGGCCGCTAGAAGCCCATTGACCTCGCTCTCTATTCTTGGCTGGTTGATGGCTGATTCGATCTTGGGCCGAGGTGAGACAAGACCGGTGGAGTTGTAGGGGACGGTCACGGGTCCAAGCGAGACTCGGCAAGCTTCCGACGGTGGCTTATGGTGGTCTAGACATCCATGGTAGTCTACTAGATGCATGGTTGGACTGAGACGAAGGCGTGAGGGAGGCGAAGATGTGGCTGAGGTAGGGAAAATGTGAGGCAGTGGCGAATGCGACAGCGTGCGGTCTGGAACGGTGAGGGCTGGCTCGGTTAGTCTTCTTGTTGGCTGAGGGCATCGAATAGCAGGGGAAGAGGGGAAATAAGAGTTGGCTGACCAGCTAAGGGAGAGGAGGAGAGAGATAAGGGGACAAGGGGTCCACTTGGTCACATTTTCTCTTCAATGGTCCTCTTGACCATTCCTTCACCACCAGTTGGTCCCTTGGCCTCAAATTAGCCACCAATGCTTTACTTACAACCCTTGAAATAGTCCAAAAGCCTTAGGTGATGGGGGATTACGAATTTCACATATTTCTCCCTCAATTGGACACCAAATCTCTCTTGATTCAATCCAATTTGGCCCTCATAAATTCAATTAGCATCTTAATGATCAAATTGATATTTTTCATCACCAATTGATCCCACTTCTCAATTTCGTGATAAAAAACAGTCCCTGACTTTTTTTTTTTTTGGTGACCCAGGGAACCTCCGTGCGCCATTTTGTGGTGGAGTAAACCCTAGGGTGAACTGGGTCACCACCACAGACTCAGCCACAGGTGAGTCGCGCGTTTTTCCAACCCTGAGGTTCGAACTCCTCCCCCAGCGATGGGGTACTAAGTCCTAGGCCATCGAGGCCACCGCAGGTGGTGGTACAGTCCTTGACTTTTTATGGACAAAAACAGCCTTAGGACGACTTTTTCCCAAAAAGTCTCGGTTTGTAGAAAAATCTTCGGAGGCTGAGTTGACTTTTTAAAATGACCAGTGACATGACAGAACTTTCAATTTCTGAAATCGGATTCAAATTCACGGTTGATTTCATTTTGGTGCGTTTTTAACGTGACCTAGGTGACCAAGTATCTTTTAGAAATTTTTAGTGTAAATGATTCATGGTCGATTTTCTTCAAACCAAAATGAACCCACTCAACACATTGACGACTCTCGGTTGTTGTGAAAATCTCGAGGATTCAAATATGGACACAGGGTACCAAAACGATAGAAAATCAGTTTAGTGCTGGTCGACGAGAATTTTCTAATTTGGTAGAGTTGCCCACGTTTAGCCAAACATCTCAATCGAACCAACTTATCTTTGATCTCTAATCAATTTTTAACTGTATTGTAATAGCCTCTACATATGAGCACGGTTGAATAGTCGATTGTTGGTCAAATTCTCAAGTCTATTGCATTAAAATTCCTTAATGGCTTCCCCAGATAGTATAGTTATCTCGAGAGTGATTAACTCTAAGAATAACACTATAGTCGCGTCGATGAAATGCCCGATTTATTCAATTGAAAGCAGAATAGAAAATCTAGGATGTCACACTCTGCCATCGCTCGGCCAAGTGTATCAATTGGCCGTCCGAGAAGAAAATCAACGACTTGCTGCCGCTGGACATGCTTGAGTGGGAGAGAGCTTGAGCCTTACTGCTTTTCAGACAAGTAGCGACGCCGGGAAGATGGTGGTCAGAGGTGGTGGCACCTTGATCGGAGTTGGTGGAGTCTTCGAAGGCTTTGGAACTGGAACCTCTCCTATTCGTGCGGCTGTTGCAGCAAGGAAAAATGAAGGAAACCCTAGCTCTTTTGTCTTGAATGGTTGGGATTAATGTAGACTAATGGATGGCTAGGATCATCGTAGAGGAGTGGACGGCTGGAATTTGCAAGAAGGATCGAACGACTGGGGATTTCGCGGCGGATCGGATGGCCATCGAGCGCCCATCATCTCAGCTGGATCAGACGGCCTATAACAGGCCACGTCTGCTCCAGTTTATAAAGGATCCAATGGCTCACGAGGTGCCACGTCATCGGGGAAAGGGAGTGGGCAAAACGGTAAATTCAAAAATAAATATTGTGATTTTTGCAAACGCCCACGTCATACAAGATACTTGTTGGAAATTACATGGAAAGCCCATTGATAAAATATATATATATATATATATATATATATATATAAAAATATATAAAAGAATCCTTAGCTTATCAGGTCTTCACACAAAGGATTGATGGAGCACAATAGACGATTACTCAGGATTAGTACTAGAATGTCGTGAAAATTCTGAAGCAACTGAAAGTCGAGGACAAAAGTGCATGATTCTCAGGTACTTTCTTTTATAAGGAGAATTCTTTTCTAGTGAATACATGGATAATCGACTCACGGGCTAGTGATCATATAATATGCAATGAGCACCTATTTTCTCATGTTAACAAAGGATCACAATCTCTCATATCGGTACGACTTCCAAATGGAAACGTCACCTATGTTACCAAGACTGGAATTGTAGATCTTGGCTCAAATTTTGTTCTCAGAAATGTTCTGTGCATTCCTAATTTTGAATTCAACCTACTCTCTATCTCATAAGTCTGCCTGGATAATTTATGTCATGCCATATTCAATTCAGACAATTGTTTCTTTCAGGACCATTTGACTAGGAAACTTATGGGCTTGGATAGTGTTGCACAAGGACTATATTTCTAGAGTGATTCCCCAGGAGATTTAGAATTATTGAATAAAAGCATTTCTTGTAATGCTATTAGTTGAAATCAAAATCTCATTTTTCATCAAAGATTGGGTTATAGTGCTTCTTTCCCTCATCCTAAATGCCCAATATGTCCTCTGGCTAAGCAGTCTCGAGCATCTTTTCCAATAAGTACATCTCGAGCACATAGAGCTTTTTCCTTACTTTGTATGGATTTGGGGTCCTTATCTCACTCCTTATCGTAATGGGTCCCATTTCTTTCTAACAATTGTTGATGATTATACATGAGCAACTTGGGTTTATTTTATGCAATCCAAAAGTCAAACACTTACACATCTTTCAAATTTCATTTCCTTGATTAAGAATCAATTCAAAAGATCTGTGCAACAAATTTGCACATATAATGGGCAGGAATTTTTCACTTCTGATCGTACAAAGTTTCTCTCTTCCCATGGGATAATAAAAGAAAGCTCTTGCACCTACACTCCACAATAAAATGGAATTGTTGAGCACAAGCATAGACATCTCTTGGAAGTAGCTCGTGCATTAAAATACCAAGCCTGCATTCATTAGGTTTTTTTGGGAGACTGTGGGTCTGTTTGGTTTAGCTTTAGGGAAATGCCTTTGGGAGAATGCAAATACATTTGAGGTAAATGGGTTTTCCGAAATGCTAAATTATTTGGTAAACTATAACTAAAAAGTGCTTTAGGGAAATGTAAAACTGTTTGGTAAACATATATTTAAAAAGCCATTTAGTGTGATCAAATTAATTTTTTTAGTTTTAGTATTTTTAAAATTGCAAAAAAGAAACAATGATTATATAACCTTTTACATTTTCATGTTGAGAGTAATGTAAAACATATATATTAGTAAATTTATTTAAAAATTATATTAAAATAAATTGATTATAAATTAGATGCAAAGCTCAACTTTTGGCTTAGGGTTCTTTTAGGTTTGTTTTCAACTTTGAATATTTTTTTTTATTGTGGTATTAATCATCTTCGTTAATTAATGATCATTCTAGTGTATTGATAAAAAGTTGGGCTATTGATTGTCAAAAGATAAAAATGACAAAAAAAAAAAAGGTGAACCCAACATTTGCAAAGGGTTTTTATTATTTTTTAAAAATAAAAATAAAATCCGATGAAACTCCGTTGCCAATCAGTTGGGGTGTGGGGAAAATGATCGGTTTAAAAATAAAAGAAAAAGAAGTCAACGGATGAATAGTAGAGGTGGACTTGCATTTCCGAAATGTTGAAAGCCCAAAGCAGGTTTCCACCTACTTTGGGTTTTTAGCATTTCAAAGGCTAGCATTTGATCAATGATACTTTTAAATGCTGAACTAAACACCTAAATTTTTTCCCAAAGGGCTTTCGGGGCTAAAAGCCCGTTGGGAATGCTGAACCAAATAGGGCCTGTGTCGTCACAGTAACGTATTTGATTAATCGCATGCCTAGTCGGATATTAGATGGAAAAACTCCTTTTGAAATGCTTTACAAGAAACAACCAGAAAGTAATCACCTCCAAGTGTTTGGTTGTTTATGTTATGCAACAAATGTGGGCCATTTGGATAAAATGGGTCCTTGTGCCACACATGGTGCGTTTGGTTCAGCATTTCCAAGGGGCTTTCAGCGTTAAAAGTCCATTGGGGAAATGCTAGACCGTTTGTTTCAATATTTTTGTTGGCTTTCAACTCTCAACTTGCCCTTGCTCAAAAAAAAAAAAAAAAAAAAAAAAACTTTCAACTTGCCTTCAAAATGTTAAAGCCCAAAACTAGTAGGGACTAGCTTTAGGCTTTCAACATTCAGCAAAATGCTAAATTATTTTTTCTCTTCCTAAACTACCCTCACTAATTTTTCATATTTCTAATTTTGCCCTTGTTTATTTTTTATTTTTAATTGAAAAATGATGTAGTTCTTCATCGGTCCGGTGAAGGGCTACGGCCGCCGATGAGTCAGATCTGCCATTGGTGGCGTTCGGCTAAGGTCCCCCGAGGTCAGGCGATCTTCGACAAGGGCCGTGCGACCCAATCGATCGCTACTTGGGTCTCACAACCACAGGTGGCCCTTGCACGGGTCTCGCGAGGGTCGCGCGACTCCGGCCGTCGTCGTGCAAGCCTCACGAGACCTAGGCGAGGGATGCCTGCGGCTGCAAGACCCAGGCGGCGGCCGCCTAGGTCGGGCGACCTCTAGTGGCCCTCGGCTAGGTTGCGCGACCCTCACTGAAGGTCGCCCGACCTCAGGCGACCTCAACCGACGGCCGCTGATGCCAGATCTAGCTCGTCGGCGGCCATAGCCCTTCGCCAGTCCGGGAAGGGTTTAGTTCAATAATATATATCTATATATATATATATATATATATAGATATATATAAAAATAATTATATACCCATCAAAGTTCATTGTGAAAGTTTTCTTTACTAAACGCACATTCAACTCAAAGTCTATTTGCAAAAAATGATTACCAAACACAAATGCATTTCTCCAAGTTGCTTTGGGCTTTCAGCATTTGCATTGGACTCAAAGCCCATTGCAAATGTTGAACCAAACGCAGTCACAATGTGTCTCATGGGATATCCAATGGCCCAGAAAGGATACCGAGTTATGGAGATTTCTACGGGGCACTTTTTCATAAGCAAGGATGTCACCATTCATGAAGATGTCTTTCCATTCAAGGATATGATATCTTCATCAACTTCATCAACAAAAAGCCACAGACTTTTTCTGTCTGAAGAAGATTTATCTATGACTACGCAATACCTATTTGTTGCTCTAGAACCATCCATCTCTATTCCACAGGAAACAACAATTTCTGAAGGGGAATTACTAGAATTATCTCCAGAATTATGTGAAGCTTCTCCAACTATGGCTCCCTCCGTAACTACATTTGAATCTCTCCTAGTACCTAATGAAATAGTAGCTGAGCAGCCTCGACGTTCTAGACGGCAAACTCGTCCACCTACGTGGACAAAGGACTACATTTGTTCTGCATCGTGCTTTCTAGGTACGAAGTATCCTATCTCTTCATACGTCTCCTTTAATCGGCTATCACCAAGACATATGTGTTGCATCAGCCACCTTTCAGAAAGAGCAGGAGCCTTCCTCATTCCATGAAGCGTCATGTGATCCCCGGTGTCAACCCGTGATGGAATCAGAACTTAAAGCACTAATAAAGAATCATACTTAGGATATTTTCTCACTTCCTCCACACCGGAAACCGATAAGATGTAAATGGGTATATCAAGTTTAAGGCAGATGGTTCAGTTGAACGCTATAAAACTTGGCTAGTGGCTAAAGGATTCACCCAATGAGAATGTTTTGATTATCATGAAACCTTCTCTCTTGTTGCTAAAGAAGTCACTATCCGTTCATTCTTCTCCATTGCAGCTATTCGCAACTGGTCACTACATCAAATGGATGGTCACAATGCTTTCCTCCATGGTGATCTTGATGAAGAGATTTATATGGAACTTCCACAGGGATTACACATACAGGGGGAGTCTTGGGTATGTTATCTATGCAAATCCCTGTATGGATTGAAATAGACATCTAGGCAATGGTATGCCAAGTTCATTGCGGGGTTAACTAGTGCAGGATTTCAACATTTTAAGCATGACTATGCTCTATTTACATGGAATTCAAGTAATTCATCAATCTATTTGTTGATATATATGTTGATGATATCCTTGTTATGGGAATCAATGGCTCTCATGTTGCAAAGTTCAAAGAATAGTTGCATTCTACTTTTCATATCAAGGATTTGGGACATCCTAAATATTTTCTTGGTATTGAGATTGTGCAATCTGAGAAAGGTATCAACCTTAGTCAAAGGAAGTTTATCCTAGAAATCATTTTTGAAGCGGGATTATCTGGATGCAAATCAGCTGTCATACCAATTGAACAGAATACCAAGCTGACTTCTCATGAGTATGACTTGAATTCCTCTTCATTTGATAAGGATGCATTACTCAAGGACCCATCTAGATATCAGCGACTTGTGGGAAAATTAATATACCTTACCATGACAAGGCTTGACAT
Source organism: Eucalyptus leucophloia subsp. euroa (assembly GCA_017140325.1). Taxonomy (NCBI): domain Eukaryota; kingdom Viridiplantae; phylum Streptophyta; class Magnoliopsida; order Myrtales; family Myrtaceae; genus Eucalyptus; species Eucalyptus leucophloia. The sequence goes on along the minus strand of CM029473.1, from coordinate 22,034,257 downwards.
ATGTTATGAAGTGTAGATACTTAGTCAATTCATGCATAGCCCACAACAGTCACATATGAATGCAACTTTGAAGGTTGTGAAATATTTGAAGGGATGTCCAGGGTTTGGAATATTCCTATCTTGTGATTGCAACATGAAGATGACAGCTTTCTGTGATACATATTATGCTACTTGCCCGATGACCAAAAGATCTATTACTAGATTCTGCATTAAATTGGGAAAGTCATTAATCTCGTGGAAAACGAAGAACCAGTCGACCATATCATTGTCATCAGCCGAATCAAAGTATCAAGTAATGGCAAAGACTACCTGCGAAGTGGTTTGGATATAATGATTACTCTCAGATCTTGGATTACAGGTCAATGGACCAACTTATTTCTTTTGTGATAATGATGCTGCACTCAAATTGGCAGCAAATTGCGAAAGTTTTCTTTACCAAATGCACATTCAACTCAAAGTCCATTTGCAAAAAATGTTTACCAATCACAATTGCATTTGCCCAAGTTTCTTTGGGCTTTCAGCATTTGCATTGGACTCAAAACCCATTGCAAATGCTGAACCAAACGCAACCACAATGTGTCTTCATGGGATATCCTATGGCCCAGAAAGGATACCGAGTTATGGAGATTTCTACGGGGCACTTTTTCATAAGCAAGGATGTCACCTTTCTTGAAGATGTCTTTCCATTCAAAGATATGATATCTTCATCCACTTCATCAACAGAAAGCCACAAACCTTTTCTGTCTGAAGAAGATTTACGGAATACCTATTTGTTGCTCCGAACCATCCATTTCTATTCCACAGGAAACAACAATTTCTGAAGGGGAATTACTAGAATTATCTCCAGAATTATGTGAAGCTTCTCCAACTATGGCTCCCTCCGTAACTACATCTGAATCTCTCCCAGTACCTAATGAAATAGTAGCTGGGCAGCCTCGACGTTTTGGACGGCAAACTCGTCCACCTACGTGGACAAAGGACTACATTTGTTCTGCATCGCGCTTTCTAGGTACCAAGTATCCTATCTCTTCATACGTCTCCTTTAATCGGCTATCACCAAGACATATGTGTTGCATCAGCCACCTTTCAGAAAGAGCAGGAGCCTTCCTCATTCCATGAAGCATCATGTGATCCCCGGTGGCAACCCGTGATGGAATCTGAACTTAAAGCACTAATAGAGAATCATACTTAGGATATTTTCTCACTTCCTCCACACTGAAACAGATTAGATGTAAATGGGTATATAAAATCAAGTTTAAGGCAGACGGTTCAGTTGAACGCTATAAAGCTCAGCTAGTGGCTAAAGGATTCACCCAATGAGAAGGTTTTGCTTATTAGGAAACCTTCTCTCCTGTTGCTAAAGAGGTCACTATCCGTTCATTCTTCTCCATCGCAGCTATTCACAACTAGTCACTACATCAAATGGATGTTCGCAATGCTTTCCTTCATGGTGATCTTGATGAAGAGATTTATATGGAACTTCCATAGGGATTACACAGACAGGGGAAGTCTCGGGTATGTTGTCTATGCAAATCCCTATATGGATTGAAACAGATATCTAGGCAATGGTATGCCAAGTTCACTGCGGGGTTAACTAGTGCAAGATTTCAACATTCTAAGCATAACTATGCTTTGTTTACATGGAATTCAGGTAATTCATCAATCTATTTGTTGATATATGTTGATGATATACTTGTTATGGGAAACAATGGCTCTCATGTAGCAAAGTTCAAAGAATACTTGCATTCTACTTTCCATATCAAGGATTTGGGAACTCCCAAATATTTTCTTGGTATTTAGATTGTGCAATCTAAGAAAGGTATCAACCTTAGTCAAAGGAAGTTTATCCTAGAAATCATTTCTGAAGCGGGATTATTTGGATGCAAATCATTTGTCATACCAATTGAACAGAATACCAAGCTGACTTCTCATGAGTATGACTTGAATTCCTTAAGGATGCATTACTCAAGGACCCATCTGGATATCAACGACTTGTGGGAAAATTAATATACCTTACCATGACAAGGCCTGATATACGTTATGCAATGCAGATACTTAGTCAATTCATGCATAGCCCACAACAGTCACATATGAATGCAGCTTTGAAGGTTGTGAAATATATTAAGGGATGTCTAGGGTTAGGAATATTTCTATCTCGTGATTGCAACATGAAGATGACAACATTCTGTGATACATATTATGTTACTTGCCCAATGACCAAAAGATCTATTACTAGATTCTGCATTAAATTGGGAAAGTCATTAATCTCGTGGAAAACGAAGAAGCGGTCAATCATATCATTGTCATCAACCGAATCAAAGTATCGAGCAATGGCAAAGACTACCCACGAAGTGGTTTGGATACAAGGATTACTCTCAGATCTTGGATTATAGGTCAATGGACCAACTTATTTCTTTTGTGATAATGATGCTGCACTCAAATTGGCAGCAAATCCAGTTTTTCACGAAAGAACAAAACATATAGAAGTTGATTGCCACTTTATTCGAGATAAGATCAGAGAATGAGTTCTTGTAACTAAAGGAATTAGAACTATGGATCAACCTACATATATCTTCACGAAACCACTATGTCAAAGACAACACAAATATTTATTGAGCAAACCAGGTGTCCTTGATATATATAGGCCGCCAGCTTGAGGGGGAGTGTTGGAGATAGTATCAAAGATTCTGATATGTTGGTTTGATTTAGAGAAAGAGTGATTTGTGTGATTGATTCTATAATTAGGAAATTTATAATTCATTGTATATTATTTCTTTTTTTTTTCCTTTCATTCTTACATTATAAATGTATCTCTGTACTTGTATATAATCAATCAATACAGAAGAAACTTTCTCCATTTCCCTTTCAACTTCTGTCATATTTGAAATCTCATCTTTGTCTAGAGAAATACAAAATTCACATCGTTTTCGCTGCTAAAACTGAACTTGACCTTGTTGTGTGCTTTGCTATGAGCTGCGTGGACAACGAGGATTCCTTGTCTAGCAATCTTTTTGGAGAGTCATATTCAGCAACAAGGCCTAGATATAGATTCAAAGTGAGAGAGAGATACTGATGAAGCATGAGACAAACATGCAAGGCCGAGATGAGATCGTGTCATGAAATACAAACCATGGTCTAGAAGAAGAACGATGTCTTTGTTGAGAACATAAGTGATCCGATGTACAATGGTATTAATAGTACAGTTAGCGAAGCAATGCCTCAAATTTTGCTGAATCACATTATCGGTGGCTGTATTGATGAAAGCAGTGGCTTCATCAAGTACCAAAATCTTGCTTTTCTTGAGCAGGATGCGATCGAGACACACGAGCTACCTCTGTCCCATGCTCCAGTTCTCTCCATTCTCTGCAACTGTAGGTCAAGCGTATCATGAGCAAGCTAAAAACAAGTACAATTCTGGAATATGGCAGAACAAAAATTTCAATTTGGTCCCCCGATAATTTTCTACAATTTGAATTCTGAGTTGTTGCAGAATTTCTGCCAGCAATAGAAGCACAAACAAGTACAGTTGAAGAAAAGGTCTTGAAAAAACCTGGCGAATCCAGTTTCCCTTCTTGCTTCCTCACTTCGTCCCCCAGTTGGCACTTATCTAGTGCCTAGAATTGCATGATGGATTAGCTTTTGTTGACTATGGTTTATGTTGCATGAGCTACAAAAGAACTTTTATTCACGGAATTTTGTAATCAAATTGGGGAAGAAAATGAACCGACCTCCCAAATATGATCTTCAATGTATTCCTCAAGAGGGTCAAGGTTGCTTCACACGGTGCCCTCAAACATGGTTGGATCTTGAGGAATGATACTTAATCTAGACCTCAGATCATGCAGCCCAATTGAGGAGATATTGACGTCATCTATTAGGATTTGACCTGCACAAGGTTCTACAATACGGAAAAGTGTTTGCATGAGAGTTGATTTGCCACTGCACATTCTCCCTATGATAACCGTTTTTATCCCGCTAGAGAAAGTGCATGTGATGCCTCGCAGAATGAGTGGCAAGCAAGGAGCATATTGGACCTAATGTTCCTCCCAAATTGCCAAAAAGGGGAATGCGTTGATGATTGTACCGAAATAGCAAAATCATTTGTTTGAGACATAAAAGAAAGAAAATATTTTGTCACTTGTAGATCAAAGATACCAATATCTCTGTTGAAATATAATATGCGAAAACGACAAGATCTTGCAATTTATGTTAATGCAAAATCACCAAAGAAATAAATGAGAAATAATAAGGATGCCGGAGATTTACGTGGTTCACTTCAAGTATTAGTACTTACGTTCACGAGGAAAGCCACCAGCAAATAATCTACTATGATCAAAGAATTAGAGTTTATAATTGCTCATTTCCCACATTTAGATTTAAGCAAAAACCCAAAGTGTTTATAAATAAACAACTCACTTGATTCACGGCACAAAATTACCACGCATTCTAGCTCAAAGTAAAACATTTTACGTACGCCAAAAGAAGAACTTGGGCATCTGTCTTTTCTCCACGTACGTATAGCTTTGTGTTCTCCTTTCAACGCTTGTGTGGTATCTTCTAGACGTGTTGGACGGGCGGCTTCATTTTTTTCCTTGTGCAGCGCTCTTCAGCTTTTGCAGCTTCACACACATAGAGAAAAGAAACCCTAAAGGTTTCCCCTTTATACGTGTGTGCCCAAAGTCGGCAATTTGACTTGGGCCCACCGTGTGCTCTTCAATACGAATTTAGCTTCATCTGCATGAAAAGTGAAACCCTTACTTTATCTTTTATATTATTTCCTCTTTTGTTTTGCAATGGCAAATCAACTTCTTTCTTTTGCTTTCTTTTGTTCGTCCAAAACAAAGTACAATAAGAGAAAAAAATCTTCGTTATCTGACTTGTAATTTGCTTGGGAAAATCTTTCTCAACAAATTCGGTTAACAAATTGTTATCTGAATTCAAACTCGAGATATTAATTTAACAATTTTCCACTTTGGCTCGATGTTTGAAGCAAAATTATAGTGTTCATTATCCATGTTGCTCTTACAATGTCCCGACAGGCGCTTACTCTCCACAGATGCCAATAGAGCTTAAGTAAAGTTTGAGCTTTGCCAAAGGAACAAACTTAATCATCATGTTTGCCGGGTTATCTGCTGTAATGTTCTTTTTCAAAATAACATCATCCTTAGTTAAGATATCTTGGATGAAGTGATACCTAATGTTGATATGCTTCCTTCGTTCATGATAAATTGAATTATATATCAAATATATCACACTTTGGTTATCACAGTGTATATCCAAACTTTTTTGTTTTAGCCTAAAGTTCGAGAGCATACTTCATAACCATATTGCCTCTTTCGCTATAAAGGTTAGTGCCATGTACTCTACTTTAGTCGAAGACAAGATAACATAATCTTGTAAGGACGTTTTTCAACTAATTACACCACTTGCTAGTGTAAACATGTACCCTGTTAAAACCGGCAATCATTTAAGTCACCGGTGTGATCTGAATCCACAAAACCAGTGATCTCACTGCCATTACTATTCCCTACAACATTATCCCCACGTCTGTTGTACCCTTCAAAATATCTGAGAATCTACTTCATAACTTCTTAATGAGCCCACGCTTATAGCTTGTGAAATATCAGGCCTAGTGCACACCATAACATACATAATACTACCCATGACACTAGAATAAGGAACATGGGATGTATACTCCTCATCCTCCTTAGTTTGTGGTGATAATTTATCTAAGAGTTTAAAAAGCTTCGCTAAAGATGTACTTACATATTTTGCCAACTATATATTAAAACATGTCACAATAGCTTTGTCACGCAAAATCTCTATACCAAATATTTTCTTTACAGCATCTAAATCTTTCATCTCAAATTTAGCATTTAATTGCCTCTTCAACACATCAATATTAGACATATTCTTAGTCGTTATCAGCATATCATTAACATATAAGAGCAGATAATTAAAGAACCATTCTCCAATCTCTTAAAGTAAACATAGTTATCCATCTATATTTTCGTATAGTCTTAACTAGTCATGAAAGCATCAAAATGTTTACACCACTGCTTAGGAGACTGTTTCAACCCATACAAAGATTTCTTCAATAAGCAAACATGATCTTCCTTACCAAGAATAACAAATCCCTCTAGCTACATCATGTAAATTTGCTCCTTCAACTTACCATAAAGAAACGCAGTTTTCATATTTAGCTGCTCTAATTTGAGATCATGCGAAGTAAATACGGCAAGTAAAACACAAATAGAAGAATGCTTTATCATAGGAGAGAACATCTCATTATAGTCAATGCCCTCACAATGTGTATACCTCTTCGCCACAAGTCTTGCCTTATACCTTGTTGTATCAACATCAGTGACGCTCTCTTTCCATTTAAAGACCCATTTACTTCTAACAATCCTTTGGCTCTTGGGTACTTTGACCAACTCTCATGTTTGATTATGATGAAGTAATTCCATTTTTTTCACTCATAGCCCCTAGCCACTGCGACGACTTCAAACTAGCCATTGCCTTAGAGTAAGAAGAAGGCTCGTTTGTTTCTACCTTATCACCTATAGTCAATGCATAAGCAATATCTATATAATCATAGCGTACCAATGATTTAATTTGCCTTCTTTGTTTGTCTATAGCTATAGTGTGCTATGGCTTTGCTAACTATTTACTATCATCAACTTCAAGAATTGTGGCTTCATCTACAATCTCAACTTTTGTTACCTTTGAAGTCTCCGGAGTCTTCACTTGAAGCTTCACCTCACTAATGACACCATGATCTGTCTACTCTGCTGATTGTGTCTCAGAACTCCTATGTTGAAGTATTGTAGTCTCGTCGAAGATCACATCTCTGTTAATTAAAAAACTTGGTGATTTGGGATTAGTGCACCACGGCTGATAGCCTTTCACCCCATATGCATAACCTAGAAATATGCACTTCTTTACTCTCAACTAAAGCTTATCATCACTTGTGTGAGCATACATAGGATATTCAAATATATGTAATTTGAAGTAATCAATATGTTTCCCCGACCATACTTCCTTAGGAGTCTTCCACTTGATAGTAAATGATGGAGATTGATTAACCATATAACATGCCATGTTCACTGCTTCGGCCAAAAATTCCTTACCAAGTCTTGCATGCGAAAGCATGCATTGAGCTCGCTCAAGCAAAGTTCTATTCTTCCGTTTAGCCACACCATTCTACTTTGGTGTCCCAAGTATCATGCGGTATCTCACAATCATTTTTTTCTCGCAAAACTTGGTAAAATATTTACCATAGATACCCATGTCATTATCGGTTCTCAAGCATTTGATATATTTATCTGATTGCTTCTCAATCAATGGCTTAAATTTCTTGAATTAATCAAATACATCATATTTGTGCTTTAGAAAGTATACCCATACCTTCCTCGAATAGTCGTCGATATATGTCAACATATATTGAGTACCTCCTTTTGAAGGAATCGAAAACGGGCCATAGACATCTGAATGAATGTATTGAACTGGTTACTTGGTCGGATGAATAGCCGTAGTAAGCTTGATTTGACTCTGCTTTCCAAACATGTAATAGTGCTCACATAAGTCCAACTTCCCTGTCTTTTGACCTTTCAACGACTCTTTTTCACTCAGCATCGTTATACCTGCTTTGCTCATGTACACTAAACACATATGCCATAACTGAGTCAAGTTAAAATCTAGCTCACATGATGAAATTATAGCGGTTCCAATTACGATCTCTCCCAGCATATGATAGAAAGCATTCACTTTCTTTCCCTTCATCACTGTCATGACACCTCAAGAGATCTTCAATACTTCACCTTCAGTGGTGTACCTACACCCGATATCATCGAGTATCTCTAGAGAAATAAGCTTTTTCTTGAGCTCTGGTACATGCCTCACGTTTGTCAATGTGCGCATCACCCTATCATGCATCCAAATTTGGATTGTCCCTATCCTTATGACCTTGCAAGCTATATTATTCTCCAAAAGAACACTACCACCATCTACAACTTGGTAAGTAGTAAATCAGTTCTTATGAGGTATTATATGATAAGAACATCCTGAATCCAGCACCCATTCATCTCCTGACGAATTAGTGGTCACACATAAAATAGTTTCTACATCACTAATGCTCCCATCGGCAACGTTTGCCACACTGCTTATGGCATTGTGACTATCACCTTTATTCCTCTAATTCGAACAATCTCTCATAATGTGCCCTTCCTTGTAGCACTCAAAGCACTTCACACATCCCTTGAACTTTCTATGGCGTGATTTTGATATGCTTTTACCACAATTGCCATTGGGCTCACTATGTTGTTCTCTACCCCAAATTGTCAGTGCTTATCTATTCCTTGTGCTAGACCGTTATCTCGCAACTTTCTTTGTCACTCCTTAGATAACAATGCAGACTTTACCTCTTTTGAGATAATCGTAATATGCCCATGTAACAATGAATCAATAAAGTACTCCCATGCTTTGGTAAAGAAACTAACAACATCATGCCTTATTCTTAATCATCATGTATCTTATTGATGTTCTTCAAATCTATCATGATTATATTGAATTCATCTAGGTGGGTTTTGATAGACATATATTCAATATATCTAAACTAAAACATCATCTTCAACATGTATATGCGATTGTTCAAACCTTTCTTTAAATAGAGCATATGAAGTTTTGCCCATAATGTTGCAGCATCCTTCTCCTCAGCCATCTCTATTTAAACCCCATCCGACAAGTTTAAGAGGATTGTGCTCTTTACTCTTTCCATTAGCTTTACCCTCTCAGAGGCTTTCATTATAAGCAACAATTCATCTTCACCATCCAATGCCTTGGCTAAACCCTGTGTTGTCAATAATGTCCGCATCTTGATTCTCCATAACCCAAAGTTGTTTCTCCCCATTAAACTTCTTAATTTTAGATTTCACCTTAGACATAATTACAATAACATAATTTTCGGATAATAATCAGACAAGCAAAAGCCCCAAATCACAATCAATAAATCTAATCTCAAGCTCTAATATCAATTGTTGAAATATAATATGCTGAAATGACAAGATCTTGCAATTCACGTCAACGCGAGATCACTAGAGAGATAAATGAGAAATAATAAGGATATCAGAGATTTACGTGATTTGGTTTCAGTATCGGTACCTACATCCACGTGAAGAGCTAGCATCAAATAGTCCACTATAATCGGATAATTATAGTTTACAATCGCTCACACACTCGAGTATTTCTTACACCTAAATTTAAACCAAAATCCAAAGTGTTTATAAATAAACAACCCACTTGGATGTAAACTCATAACACAAAATTACTGTGCATTCTGGCTCAAAGTAAAACGCTCTACATACGCCAAAACAAGAACTCGCGCGTCCCTTTTTTCTCCACGTACATATAGCTTCGCATTCTCCTTTCAAGGTTTGTGTGGCATCTTCTGGACGTGCTAGACGTGCGGCTTCTTCTTCTTCTTCTTCTTCTTCTTTTTTCTTGTGCAGTGCTCTTCAACTTTTGTGGCTCCACAAACACACATAAAAAAACCCCAAAGTTTTCGCCTTTATACGTGCGTGCCTAGAGTCAACATTTTAACCTAGGCCCACTGTGTGCTCTTCAATACGAATTTGGCTTCATTGCACGAAAAGTGAAACCCTTACTTAATCTTTTTATATTATTTCCTCTTTTGTCTTGTAGTGGTAGATCAACTTCTTTCTTTTGCTTTCTTTTATATGTCCAAAACAAAATCCAATAAGAAAAAAAAAAAAACTTATTCATTCGACTTGTAATCTGCTCAGGGAATCTTTCTTAACAAATTCGGTTAACAAATCGTTATCCGAATTCAAACTCAAAACATTAATTTAATAATCTCCACATGTCAACCATGAAGGACGAGGCCGATTATTGTCTATCACAAGAGGAGGCTCGCTTGAGATGCAAGTATTCTTTCAACTGATATGATTTTGTTCTCCATATTTCACAAATTCCAAATCACCCATGCTAATATCATGTTCAGATTAAGCCCGTATGTCACGGCTAAGCCTGCAATTGCTGAAGAGAAGAATAGAAGCAAGTTACGAATTGCCAGTACATATACGCATTATTCATACCAAGGAGACAATAAGACGAAAAGAAGCTACCTGGGTCGATGAATCTCTTAGGAAGAGAGATCAAGAAAATCAAAGAGATCCCAAATGTGAAAGATGATAGCATATCTAAGCGAAAACAAAGCCATTCCATTGCCCCAGCACTATGGAACTTGGACCTAGAGTATGCATCTGAAAGTTCCATATTGGTATCCTGGAATCTTGATTCTTGATCAAATCCGCGTATCGTGGTTGATCCTGATATAGTCTCAGAAAAAAGCTGGATCACTGGAGCTTTGCATACCCCAACCAACCTTGCTAGTTCTCGAGCAGAAGGTGGGTAACATTGCTTCATAAATAAGTACAAGATGGGGAGCAGGTATCAAGCAACAGGCAAAAGTTATTGTCGAAGGAGATTGTAAATGGTCTGGAGATGAAGGTTGAAAAGTACTATTAAAGATGAAATCTGAGATCAAAAAGGCAGATTTATCCTTTTCTGGAAATAAATCATAAGGATAAATTTTGCAGTATGATGAGAGAATTCAGACACGGAAATTTACACACGAGAGGTTATTTTCTTTTCTCGTGGCACTGAACTTCAAAAAGGTTGTAATGATTACCTGATACCAGACGCAGGCCGCAACCACGGGAATAAAGATTATGAAAACTTGCCATGCAACCTGAGACATCACAGCGATACTCTCAGGAGCCGGATCATTGAGAAGGCTGATGCGGCAACTCGATATTGAATGTTCATATCGACAGTACTTTGGTCGGTTGAGACCTGAAAAGAGATATACACCAATAAATTGGGAAAATGAATGGGAACCATATTTATGTTTAATTATATCATAACTACAAGTAGTTACAGCTTAGTTGAAAAAAGCCTACTCTACTGTGGCACCCCGAACCACCTTAGGTCGCCACAGGCACCTAATGCTACACCTAATGGAACACTAGTTACATCTCTTAGAAGAAGCGTCGTAAATCATAGACATTTTTTTTTTTATTTTATGAAAACGGTCCTAGCGCGACTCATTAGCGGAAGCAAAATATAATATCGCCATCTCTCCCTCCAACAACCATGATACAATTGCACACCACTAAACATCATAAGAAAAGATAAAGCCATGACATTTTTATTTACATATTTTCCATGATGGGTTTCCTTGGGTCGGTACATCAAAAGAAAGGCCAGGACATGTAGCCACACTCGGCCATAACCCAAAAAGAAACGCTCGACCCACTATGTCTATCGTGCAAGATCCCCCATTAATTAGTGTCAACTAATCATCCCAAAAAGTTACAGCTCCTACTTCTCACGCACGGGTCCTCACACCCATCCTGGTGCATCAGGCGGTGGCGGTGGCAACATCCCACACATCACTCCGTCTCGACGAACATGGACGGATATGAACTCCTGAATGATAGGGCCCCCAGCCAGGCCCATGTCATACATTACTAAGGCGCGAACTCGAATAAATGTCAGACCAGGAATGGTGGGACGGTCGATCTCCACACACTCGACCTCTACATCTGAAGGAATGCCATAAAAGACGCCTCGCGTGACAGCAGGGAGTGGCATCCTACTAATCTGAAATGTTGGTCCCCGAAGAGGTGAGTACAACCACTCAGTAGGTAAAGGACCAATAAACCACTCAATGCATCATGCATCACACAGTCATCACAATCATAGCATCATATGTCATTAAAACATCCATGCACAATTACTTTGGTATCATGCACATGTCGCCATACCTTATGTACATACATCATCACATAGTCATCACCATCATGTCATACACTTACCATCATCATACATCCATGCACTCATCATCATCATATCACATGTACCATCATCATTACCATGCATCCATGCACTCTCATCATCATATCACATGTACCATCATCATTACCATGCATCCATGCACATCTCATCATCATATCACATATACCATCATCATTACCATGCATCCATGCACATCTCATCATCATATCACATGTACCATCATCATTACCATGCATCCATGCACATCTCATCATCATATCACATGTACCATCATCATTACCATGCATCCATACACATATCATCATCATATCATGCATATACCATCATCATTACCATGCATCCATGCACTCATCATCATATCATGCATAATTCAATTTCAATTTCTCAATTTCATCCTTTCATTTTGGACCGCCACATTTCTCTTTCTCGGGACCAATGTTTGCATCCCACATGTATCCAAGATACAATCAGGCATCCGCTCGCCCACTCTCCGAGCATCTCGTACCCCTATTGGCATCACGAGGACCCTCCGGCATTCAGCCATTTAAGGCCACCAGGCAATCGGCCGTACCCTTCTAGCCAGGCATCTCGCACCCCAACTGGCATTGCGAGGCATCCTCGGCACAACACCTGCCGAGCTTTCGGCTCCCCCACTCTTCGGGCATCTCGATACTCCCGAGGACCCTTCGGTATCCGGCCATTCAAGGCCATCGGGCAACCGGCCGTACCCTTCTAGCCAAGCATCTCGCACCCCATCTGGCATCGCGAGGCATCCCTCGGCACAATACCTACAGAGTTTCCGACTCCCCCACTCTCCGGGCATCCCGATACTCCTAAGGACCCTCCGGTATTCGGCCATTCAAGGCCACCGGGCAACCAGCCATACCCTTCTAGCCAAGCATCCCGACACTCCCAGGGCATCGTTGGCTCACACCTCCGACGGCCTTCTCATTTATCTCAATTCATATCTTCAATTATAATTCAATTTTAACATGGCATGTGATGTGATGGCAATCAAGATCATTTTCATCATTTGAATTCACACATGCATCTCCAATCATCATCATACATGCAGCAATACACAATCATTCATAACAATACAATTCATGGAGTCCATACAATTTAGAATAGTCCATTTATCATGCCTTTTTGAAGTTTACAAAATTCCAGCTTGTACCTTTTTTGAAAACATTTAAACTAAATATCCATATGATTCTAAAAAAAATCATGAAATCAAGGCATGTGATAGACAAGACAATAAGATAACAATTTCATGAAGAACACATGCCTAAAAGAGTTTCACACAAGAAGATATAATCCACACAATTACAGCATGCAATTTCATATAATCCACACAATTACAGCATGCAATTTCGGATAGAAACAGATTGCACAGTTTTTGAAATAATTCGATTAAAATACTCGAATGACCTCCGAAAATTATGAAAATTTTACCAGAAGACACTAAAGTAGATTTTTCATGGAGACATCTAGGCCAGATTCGTTCTAGATCATTTTCTATAGACGTCCGAAGCTCCTGATTCTAGCACCGAAACGTCCAGTATAGCTATCTCCGAAACATCGAGTTTTCACCCACTTATTCTTCTTGGTTTCCTCTGAAATTTGGATATATTTTGCTTCAAGAGGTCCCCTACAACTTACATCAGAGGATCTAAGTGAAATTTCCAAAGAATAGTCACCATATGGGTCCAAGAAATCTCGGGTGTCCAGTACCGTGTTTCCAGATTTACCGTCTTCAAGAGAAAGTCGATTCACTAGGCTACACTTGCTAATTTTACCTCAAATTTGAGTATGTTAGTATTTAGGATGTTATCTAAAAGTTTAATGAAGAAGTCAAAGGGAGATTCTCGGTAAAAAGCAACATGCAACCCACAAAACTACCGAAAGGTCAGCAAAGCAGTTCCAGATCTAGCATCTTCGTAGGAAGAGGGTTTTGCCCCTTAAATCTCAACCATTTTGTCCCAAATTTTAGTATGTTATAGTTTGAGATGTTTTCTAAAACTTTCATCAAGGAGTAAAAGTCAAAATCCAATTCGAAACATGCATGCAAGTCTCTACAATTTTCTGGGTCAGGCGGTATACACGAAATCAGCAAGCATCTTCAAGAACAACACACTGTTGCTTCGGTTTTGCCTACCCTAAACATCTGAGATCTACCACCAAACAATCACACATGCAAGACACACATGCAAGAGAAGAAATTGATTCTAACTTGCCTCTAAGATCAAGCGGATGACAGCAAACGGACGGCACACTGGCGACGGACGGACGGACGGCGTGCGGGCGGACGAACGGTGAGCTCCTTCCTCTCCTCCCTCTCGGTTCCTCTCTCTCGCAACTCCCTCTCTCTTTTTGGCTTGGCCGAATTCTCAACCGGCCACCCTCTCTCTCCCCTTTTGTTTCCCCAAAACTCCATCATTGGCAATCATGATGTGCCTCTCCACAAGCCAATGCATGTAATCCTCTTTTTGCCACTTGGCAAAGCTCATGCAAGGTGGGCTTGGGCTTGGGCTTGGAAGAAGTGGGCCGGCCACTCCTCCCCCCCTTGGTCGACGGTCACACTTCCTTGGGCTTCAATGGGCCGGCCATTCGGCCCACCAAGAGCTCAAGCTATTGGGCCTAAGGCCCAACCTAAATAAAAATCAATTTTAATCTCCTTTTTTTTAAATACTAATTAAATCTTATTGAACTATAGGGTAATATTAAATAACTAAACACTTAAAATTACAAATCCATAGATTCTAATTCACGATACATATGGCCAAAGATAAGTCATCCTCTTCCAAGATCTATCCATTTAAACTCGGCCATAGATTTCAATACAAGACATTAATTGGAGCACCCCTAATGGCTAGCAAAGAATTTCAGGATGCCACATCTACGATCTCATAGCATTCAAATCACATCTCTCTGTAAGCATCCAGCGTCATGTGACTTACCCTATTTAGGATTCGTCCACTAGGGGTAGCATCAAAGAATGACATGGGAGCTTGGATGATTGCAAAATGCAACTTAGTGAAGAGTATAGTGGCAATCTTGTAACCAGCAGTAGCCAGAAGTGAAGATCTGGCAAGAACGCAAAAGCGTTGCTGACAGCCGACACCACGTAAACAAGTATTAGCATCAATCCAGAGACAGCAGGTTTGAAGTCCACTGACACCGGGGTTGCCCAGGCCAACGAATAATTGCTTCCTATTTGAAGGAGCTTAAACAGAATCTGAGCCAACAATATGAAAGGCACTAGACCTCCTCCATATGCAGTTGTAATAAATTTCCAGTACACTGGAAATCCGACTCTTTCTCCCTCTCTTCTTCTTGAACAAGCTGACCTTTTGGCCCAACCATGCCATCTTGAACATTGCTGTTTTCATCCATCTCTATGGAACTTTCTGTTTCACCATTTTCAATGTTGATAGTAGATCCTACGGAATCAGGCCTATGTTGGGTGGAGGCAATGCCCAACAAAGCCTTCTTGTGCACGCCGAGTTCCCTGAAATCGGCACTAGCATGAAGAATGTCACAGTACTTTCCAGCTTCCACAATCTTTCCGTCTCTCATGACCTCACAAATATATGTGGTATCACTTGATACAATGACTCTACTGATAGAAGAGTAAAAGAAACTGATTCACTAGTTGGTAAGCACTCACCAGGATTAGATCAGCTGGCGGTAAGAACTCTACTTGATGAGTAATATAGATCACTGTTTTTGAACTTAAAAGCCTAGCAAACATTCCAATCACATAAGAGACTGGAATAAATATACTTCAAGAGATGTGGTAGAAAATTGCAGCAACTACCAATCAAATATGGTAAGCGACAAAAAGCAAGTTACCTTAAAGAGATGAGATCCAGTGTGAGCATCCATAGCACTAAAAGGGTCATCGAGAAGGTAAATATTGGCATCTTGACATATTGCACGAGCAATCTGCACTCTCTGCTTCTGCCCACCACTCAGGTTTATCCCTCTCTCGCCAATTGATCTCCAAATGGGAGGATTTCCAAATCCTTCTTCAAGCAGCAAGCCTCAATGATCCTTTCATATCTCTCTGTCCATCTCCTTGCCAAATAAAATGTTTTCTTCAATTTTACAGCTGTGTATCCATGGAGACTGAGCAACATAGGCCTTAGTACCACATAACCTAATGGTTCCAGAGATCTTCGCCAATTCTCCCGGGATGCAAGAAAGTAAGCTAGATTTTCCTGAACTCACAGTACCACATACAGCAACTTTCATGCCATTGCGTACCTTCAAATTTATATCCTTCAATGTTGGATCGGGTGAAGACAAGTCCCACGTGAAATTGCCTGCAGTAATCTCGACTGCCATATCAGCTGTACCTTGAGGAAGCTTTTCAATAACATTGTTCTGCAGATCCTCCGGGCGCAGGAATGATGATATTCGATCAAGAGAAACCTTAGTCTGAGCTATCATTGACATTACATCAGGTAAAGAGTATATGGAATCTTGAAGGATCCTAATCGTTGCAATCGTGGATAATGTCTTCCCCGATGATAGTGGGATTCCCAGTAGCAAGCACGCGCTGAATGTAACAACTGAAACAAATGTGGGGGCACCATAGAAAACAAAAGAAGTCAATGCCCGTGTGTAAACAAACTTTTTTAACCACCCAGTCTCAACATTCCTGAGTTCAATGATTTTGTATAAGAATTTCATCTCCCATGCCTGAAGCTTTAAAATCCTCATATTCCGCAAGATTTCAGAGGTCGCCTTCATTCTTTTATCTTTTGATTCCATCAACTTATCCTGAAACTTCTCTAGGAATGAACCCAGAGGAAAATTTGCTAACATAACGAGCACAGTTGCCACAAAAGCTGCAATAGCTGCAAGCCCAAGATCCTTATACAGGATTGCTAAGGCTAACCCAACTTGCATAAGCACTAGCCAAGGTTCATTCATTGACCATCTAAACTCACCAATCCGCTCTGCATCTACTGCCATAAAATTAATGATCTCTCCACTGGTATGGCCTGTTTAGACTGGCATGAAAGGGTCAATCCCTTGTTGTATACAATCGCTACCAGCAGTGAGCGAGTCCTAATCCCAACCAGCTGCAGCCTAAACATCAACTGCCTATAGCAAAGGCACTCAACAAGTTTCACAACTGAAAACGCCGAAACTAGAAGGTAACCGTCACTAATGAAGTCATGTTGCCCATTAAGGTATTGAACAAAATCATCTATGAGGTAAGGGCCAACATACGAAGCTGGTGTGTATAGAAGTGCCAACACTGCTGTGAAAATAATTTCTTTCCATCCAGAAAAAATCAAAGCCTTCGCCAGCCCAAATGAAGTCATTCCAGTGCTTGAACCAACAGCCGACTGAAGCCTTTTCTTGTAATCAGGTAGCGTGCCAACTAAACTATCTTGAGAATAAAGTTGAGGAATATCCTCCAGGTCCAATGCTTTCTTATTCCCTAAAGCAATTAGAGGACTCGGCCACGAGAAGGTTATAATGTTAAACAAACCCGCTTTTGAGTAAGGGCTCGCAGTTTCACCTCCTCGGCGCTTATTCAGTTCTGCACCAACTGTAACTGGATCACCATTTAACAGGGGTTCTTTGAGGAGATTGTCATCGATCTCAATTTTACCGAAGAACCCCACATAACAACAGAATAAACTGGTGACGACAGTGACTATATCAGAAATAATATACCGAGTTTGCACTGGAGCATGCTTGGCAGACAGAACAATGTCTATGACTAGGATATAACACGAGATAGACAAGTAGAAACCCCACCAAACTCTCAATAGAAGAGGGAAATTTGTCCAAAATTGGAGCTTTGGCCATACAAATAAACACCCGAGCTCCCCAAGCAATAGTTTTCAGTGCTAAATCCAACAGACACACCAATTTCTCTTCCGACCAATCATTTCTATACCAGTAAAAGTAATTTGTCACACACAAGACCAGACTAAATACGGACAAGCCTAAACAGCAAATCAAAGTTGGCTTATAGTACCTAAGTTTGCTTGTTCCTGGACTTTCTTTAGAGCCTTCAACATGTCGTGCCCATTTATTCTTGCACGCCCATAAAATCAAGAGTCCGAGCAACAAAATCAAGGGCAAAGAACCGGAGAAACTCTAACATCCCGGGCCCCTCTATGTAATATTGTCCGCTTCCCACTATATAATATCATCCGCTTTGGGTCACCTGCCCTGACCTGGACGAACCGCCATCTCAGCCTCGGTCTTTTCCCTTACGGCTTTAAAACGCATTACATAGATTAGAGGGACTCAAGCCTTATAAGGTAACAAAGACTTCACTCCCTAGGCGATGTGGGACAAGAGAGGAGGCTGTCACAGAAATCACGTAAAAACGTGGTCTTGAGCAGCAAATCGCCACCTGAAGACATCAGAGTGGAGAAGTCCGAGAGAAAGATTTCTAGAACCTGCTTTGGTGAATCGAAAAGCTCCATTCTCGGTAAGCTCCTTGGGATTTCTGTCCAGTGGGTGGGAGCTATACGCCTCCCATGGATGAGAGAAAGGAGGTTTCTTGAGTTGACCGTTGACTATATGATCGGTGGGAATAAGTGGTGGAATTGGGAGTTCAGGGTCCTGCTAAATTGCCCATAAGACAGTTTCCTTCTCTTAACTGTCCATAGGGAAAGGTGCCTTGTGATTGTACAAGAGTTTTCCTGTAAGTATAGGCAAGCTGACCGATGTCGTATGAGTTTGATAAAGCATGCGCAACGAAAATGTTGGGTCGATAATTAGAAGTCCAATATTTTTAGTTGGGGAGATCTTCAAGAGAGTCAAAATCTGAATCGATCAACAAGCATATCCAATTATCAATTAAAAAAAAACGTACATATTCAATTGACTAATCTTTACTTCAATATTAAAGCAAATGACTTATGGATCAACTAATACACGTTAGCGGCTTCAAACCACACCAACTATTCAATATGAGATTCCTTGGGATAAGTACACTATCAATGCCAAAACTTGAGTACGGCGCTCACTTTGGTGCTAAAACTTTATTTTGGATCACTTAAGTGCTAAAAAGTTCGAAAAATAATCATTTTGGTGCCAACACCGATCTGATTTACCGGAAATCTGATGTGACACTTTTTTTTTTTATTAATTTTTGAAGTTGATGAGGCTCGCCAGAGAGTATAGTCAGCATTTAAACAACAAAACGACGCTGTTTGGTGTCTTTCCCCCAATTCAAAACCTTAAATCCCCAAATTGAGAGAGAGAAGGCATGGCATGGGCTTCCCGTCGTCTTCTTCCCCAAAGAATAGCACTAGCACCAGCTAGCAGCGACACCAGCAGCGCACCAGCACAACACTGCTTCCGGTTCATCCGACATTGTTGACAAGTCCAAGCTCTTGTCCTCCTCCTCCTCCTCTCCTCCTCCTTCTCCTTCCCCCTTTAGAAGGACCTACTTCAGCCGCTCCCTAAGCAGAGCCCAATCCGCCATCTCCATCTGCACCTTTCTTGTTTCCCTCGCCCTCCTTATCTTCGCTCTTTCCACCTTCAACCCCCCTTCTTCCTCCTCCTCCTCCTCCTCCTTCGCCCTCACCTCCTATTCTTTGCATTGCTTCTTGCCCGAGCAACAACCCCAGTCTCTCCTCACTCGCCTAGTCGAGCAACTATGATGGAGGTCGAGCGACGGCGGCCGAGCGAGCTAGGTTTGACGGTGGCCAAGTGACGGTGGCCGAGCGACAGTGGCCGAGCGAGCTAGGTCGGCGTTGGGCGAGGATTAGACAAAAAAAACCCTAATTTCAATCCAAAAAAAAAAAAAAAAAAATCCCTAAGTGAGTTGTGTGTCGTCATTTTTGTGAGGCCATCCACTTAGAACGGCAAAACGACGTCGTTTTCTTAAGGATGGAAAACGATGTCGTTTAAGAGCTATGTTGATTTTTTTTTTTAAATATAAAGCCACGTAATTATTTTGGCCAGAATTTCTCGCCGGTGACACCAAAGTGATCGTTTTTCCTCCGATTTGACATTTAAGTGATTCAAAATAAAGTTTTGGCACTAAAGTAAGCGCCGTACACAAATTTTGGCACTGATAGTGTACTTACCACAGATTTCTCTAATGCAATTTATGCGTAGTGACAGTGCAATTAAGTAGTATATTTTGAAAAAAATGCAATTGAGTTCCTTTTTTAACTCCGGCAAAATTGATGGACGGAAAAAAGATGACCCGGAATTTATAATTTGGAGACACATGGCGCCCACGAGGCATTGCATTAAAAAATAGCTCAAAAATTTTAAAAATAGGAAGCTGAAAACTGAAAAAAGAAAATAAGAAAAAGAAATGGGAAGAGAAAGGGACACGAAGAACAGGGGGAACAAATCTTCCTTGCGTCCGTCTCCAGTAACTTTCTCTAACCTGTTTATTTGTTGATTCTTCCATTACCGGATAGATATGTGATATAAGTAGGAGAAGATGCACTCGATTTTCTGATACTGGCCATTGCTTGGTTCGTGATTTATCGAATTCGACGAAGCTCAAGCGACCCTGGTCCCAAGCTCGACGAAGCTTGAGCAGCCGTGGCCACTAGCTCAACGAAGCTCCAGCTGCCGTGGCCGCGAGCATGGTGGTGGCGGTGGCGATCCGATCTGGTGATGGTGGTGGGGGAGTTTGGCGATGGCGGCCGCGTCTTATGGTACTAGCTGTGGTGGTAGGATGAGTTCGGTGGCAGTCAACTGTGAAGTTGGCTGTGGGGGCCGAATCTGATTGTGGTGAAGGTGGTGCTTGATTCCATGGTGCTTGTCTTCAAGCACGGCGGTAATCGGCAGGTGGTAGGTGGGATGTTTTTCGAGTCTAGCAACAGGTGTTTCAAGGCGCTGCGGCAGGCGGCGGCCATGGGCAGCTTCAGTGACCAGCTGCACTAGTGTTGATCAATGAGATATCTCCAATCGATGATGGCGGCCCAATTAATGATAATGGTGAACGCGGAGCAGCATAGTGGAGTGAGTTTTTTTTTTTTTTACAAACAATTGCTTCTCTGTCAGAATAAAATAATTTTTAGAATCTTAACCTTGAGCTTTTTACTAACATTATCTTCTTGCAAAACTATAATGGGTGATCATGAAAGGTTAGTAGTTATTTGGAGTTTGGGGGGCCTAATGGACATATGTGTTCTGTAGGATTGAATTACATGAATCTGGATAAGGCCGATCGAAGGCAATTTGGGTGGAAGTGAGGGATGATGACGTTATGCACCGCCTTTGCAATATGAGGTTCAAAGTATAATGATGCAAACAGAATGTGCAAAACATGTTGAATCCTATAGATGAGAATTTTCCAGAATTTGGATGATAAGTGTTGCAACAATATGTTTTGTTTTCTGAAGAAAGAGCTATCAACTTTGTGGTCCATGTTTAATTGCATCAGATTATGTTTAAGCCGATATGGGGCTACTGGCAATGACGTGGCTGGACGAATTACTCTGACACCTCCTCTCATCTTTAGAAGTAGCAGTTCTTGATCAACTTGAAGTAGGTGGTTCATTAATTGCCAAAACCGTACTTAGACCTCATTGTGTACTCTGCTACAAGCTGCGTGAACGATGAGGATTTGTTGTCCAGCAATCTTCTTGGAGAATCACATTCAGCAACAAGGCCTGGACATGATTTGAGAGGGAGAGAGAGAGAGAGAGAGAGAGAGAGAGAGAGCGAGAGAGAGAGAGAGAGGTGAAAAAAAAGAGAGAATGATGAAGCATAAGCTGAATGAGAAAGCTGTGATGAGATCGTGTTGAAAACTACATACCGTGATCTAGAAGCAGAACCATGTTGCTATCAAGAACTGAGGTGATCCGATGTGCAATGGTCATAACAGTACAGTCCGAGAAGTGATGCCTCGGTGTTTGCTGAATCAGATTATCAGTGGCTGTGTCGACAGATGCAGTAGCTTCGTCAAGTACCAAGATCTTGCTTTTCTTGAGTAGCACACGACTGAGGCAAACAAGCTGCCTCTGTCCCATGCTCCAGTTCTCACCATTCTCAGTAACTGCAGGTCAAAGATAATAGAGCAAGAGATGAGACAAATTCCGTCCTAGAATGTGTTAAAACACTTCTTGGATGGTCAAGGGAAAGGGTACAGAAGATAACCTGCTGCATCCAGTTTCCCTTCTTTCTTCCTGACTTCATCCCCCAGTTGGCACTCATCCAATGCCTACAATTGCAGGATGGATCAGCTGATTATAGTTCCACATTATATAAGCTAGGAAAGGAACTTCAATCGTGAAAAGAAATGAATGCACCTCCCAAATCTGCTCATCAGAGTACTCCTCAAGAGGGTCTAGATTGCTTCGCACGGTACCCTCAAACATGGTTGGATCTTGAGGGATGATGCTTAATCTCGACCTCAGATCGTGCAGCCCAATTGAGGAGATATTAATGCCATCTATCGGGATTTGACCTGCACAAGGTTCTACTATGCGGAAAAGTGCTTGCATGAGAGTCGATTTGCCACTGCCCGTTCTCCCCACGATGCCCGTTTTCATCCCTCCAGGAAAAGTGCACGTGATGCCTCGCAGAACAAGTGGCAAGTGTGGAGCATACTGGACCTGGCATTCCGCCCAAATTGTCAGAAAGGTGAATTATGTCCTAATGACTGGACAAAACATGCTGACACATTGTTTTGGCATAACAGAAAGTTTTCCTAGCACCTGCAGATCGGAAATGGCGATCTCTCCACAAGTTGGCCATGAAGGAGAGGGGCAATCATCCTCTATTGTAAGTGGGGGCTCGCTTTAGATGCCAGCGTATTGAATTATCCTTTCAACCAATATAATTTTGTTCTCCATATTACACAAACTAAAAATAACAATTGCTTGTATCGTGTTCAAATTAAGTACGTACGTCACAGCTAAGCCCGCGATTGCTTCAGAGAGAAGAACAGGAGGTTAAGATGACTAACATATTAATCGATATAGAGAGGGCACCATTTAGAAGATCTCAGGCAGGACATTGTTACCTGGGTCGATGAATCCCTCAGGAAAAGAGGTCAAGAAGATCAAAGAGATTCCAAATGTGACCGTGGATAGCATATCCAAGCGAAAGTGAAGCCATACCATTGCCCCATCAACATGGAACATGTACCGAGAATATGCATCGGAAAGCTCCATAATTGTGTCCCGAAATCTTGATTCTTGATCAAAGCCACGAATAGTGGTCGATCCTGAAATTGTTTCAGCAAAGTGCTGGATCACTGGAGCTTCGCTCACACCCATCAACCGTGCCAGTTCTCTAGCAGATGGCATGTAATATTGCTGATACCAGACACAGGTTGCAATCACAGGGATGAAAATTATAAGAACTTGCCATGCAACCTGAGTTATCAAAATGATAATTCCCAGTAGCCGGATCATTGAGAAGGCAAATTCTGCGACTATAAATGGAATGTCCAAATCCACAGCACTCTGGTCTTTTGAGACCTGAAAGGAAGCATCGCGTCACAATGCAATCCATGACTCGTACAGGAAAGAAATTGTAATTGTAATAAACAAGACATGAATCGACAAAAGCATAATCTGTCTTCACTATGTGTTCAGAGATAAATCTCTTTGAACGATTCGAGTGATGTTCCATATTAGGACTCACCCTACTTTGGATTCGTCCACTTGGAGTGGCATCAAAGAATGACATGGGGGCCCGAAATATTGCGAGATGCAACTTATTAAAGAGTATCGTAGCTGTCTTGTAGCCAGCAGTTGCCAAAAGTGAAGACCTAAAAAGAATACAGAAGGCGCTTCCAACAGCCAAAGCTACGTAAACAAGTATCAGTGTTGATCCCGAAACAGCAGGTTCCACGTCCTCCGACACTGGGGTCGCCCATGCCATCCAGTAATTGCTTCCCATCTGAAGGAGCATGAATAGAAACTGGGCCAGTAATATGAAAGGCACGAGAGCTCCTCCATATGCCGCCGTCAGGTACTTCCAGTGCACCAGAAAACCGACTCTACCTTTCTCCCTCTCTTCTTCTTGAACAAGCTGCCCTTTTACCCTTACTTCACCATCTTGAACAATTCTGTTTTCTTCCTTCTCCACAGTGTTTTCCGTTCGACTTTCTTCATTGTTGACACCAGATGCTTCAGAATCTAGCCCAGCTTGGTGGGAACCAAGCCTGGCTAAAGCTTCGTCATGTGCACCAACTAGCTCTGTGAAATCTGCTCCGAGGTGAAGAATCTCGCTGTATGTTCCAGATTCTGTGATCTTTCCATCTCTCATGACCTAGCAAACATACGTATTACCACTTAACAAGTGACTCCAAGGAAAACCAATTCATAGGTCAGTAATTACTCACCACGATCAGATCAGCTGTCTGTAGGAACTCTACTTGATGAGTAACGTCGATCACTGTTTTCAAACTTAAAAGTCCTAGCAAACATTCCTATCACATTAAAGACTCAGTTAGTAATCTTCACGAGAGGAAGAAGGAAATTGAGAAAATAACTCAAATCCAAGACTTGCACAGAAAATGTTAGCATCTAAAATTATTTATTTCAAACTTGTTTTTCCATCAAGAAGCCTGCACTTCATAATTGGCAATGTAAAGCAAATAAGGGGTGGTATGTGCATAATCAGAAACGTAGGAAAAAGCAATTAACCTTAAACAGATGAGATCCTGTATGTGCATCGACAGCACTAAAAGGGTCATCGAGTAGATAAATGTCTGCATCTTGATAAATTGCACGGGCAATCTGCACTCTTTGCTTCTGTCCACCACTCAGATTTATCCCTCTCTCACCTATAATTGTTTGATCGCCAAATGGGAGAATCTCCAATTCCTTCATCAGACAGCAGGCTTCGAGGATACTTTCATATCTCTCACGGTTCATCTCCTTGCCGAATAAAATGTCGTCCACAATCTTGCCACTCTGTATCCACGGAGACTGAGCAACATAAGCCTTACTGCCACATAATTTGAGGGCTCCGGATATCTTCGACAATTCTCCCAGGAGGCAAGAAAGTAAGCTCGATTTTCCTGAACCCACAGTACCGCAGACTGCAACTTTCATGCCATTGATTACCTTCAAGTTTATGTCCTTTAGTGTGGATTCAGAGGAAGACAAGTCCCACGTGAAATTCCCCTCAATGATCTCGACTGCTGTATCACTTGTGCCCTGAGGAAGCCTTTCAATGACGTCATTCTGGAGATCCTCAAGGCGCAGGAATGATGCTACTCTGTCAAGTGAGACCTTAGTCTGAGCTATCATGGATAATACAACTGGTAATTCATAGATGGGATCTTGGAGGATGCTGAATGTTGCGATCGCAGATAAGATCTTCCCTGACGATAGTGGGATCCCCAATAACATGCATGTACCAAATGTAGTCGCGGAAACAAATGTCGGGGCACCCCAGAAGACAAAAGAGGTCATTGCTTCAGTGTAAAAAAGAATTTTCAACCACCCCGTCTCAATATTCCTCAGTTCATTAATCTTGGACAAAAACTTCATCTCCCATGCCTGAAGCTTTAAAATCTTCATGTTTCGCAAGATCTCGGAAGTTGCCTTCATCCTTTTGTCCTTTGATTCCATAAACTTTTCATCAATTTTCTCCTGGAACTTGCTCAAAGGAATATTAGGTAACATAACAAGCACAGAGGCCACAAAAGCTGCAATAGAAGCAAGCCCAAGATTTTTATACAGAATCGCTAAGGCTAACCCAACTCGTACAAGTACTTGCCAAGGATCGTGCATGCACCAGCAAGAATCACCAATTCTCTCGGCATCTACAGACATTATATTAATGATTTCCCCACTAGTATGCCCCTGTTTAGACTGGCATGAAAGGTTTAATCCCTTGTCATATATTAGTGCAACCAGCAATGAGCGAGTCCTAATCCCAACAAGATCTAGCCTAAATATCATCTGCCGAGAGGAAAGGCACTCGACAAGCTGTGCAACCAAAAACGCCGAAACAAGAAGGTAGCCTTTACTTTCAAATTTGCGTTGCCTGTCTAGGAATTGAACAAAAGTTTCCATAAGGTATGGACCAACGTAAGAAGCTAGGGTTATAAGAAGCTCAAACACAGCAGTGGAAATTACTTATTTCCATTCGGACATGATCAAAGCCTTCACCAGCCTAAACGCTGTCACTCCATTACTGGAACCAGCATCTGACTTGAGCTTTTCCTTGAAACCTGGCAGTGCCCCTGCTATCCTATCCCGTGGAGCAAGTTGCGGGACATCCTCTAGGTCCAGTGTTTTCTCATTCCCGACAGCCATTAAAGGACTCAGCCACGAGAAACTAATTATACTCAGTAATCCCGCTTTAGAATACGGGGTCACAGTTTCACTTCCTGGACGTCTGCTTAATTTGGCATTGCTTGTAACCGAGTTACCATTTAAAAGCGCTTCGAGCAAACAATCATCAATCTCAATCTTACCAAAGAAGCCCACATAACAGCAGAAGAAACCGGTGACAACAGAGACAACGTCAGAAATGGAATACTGGGTTCGCACTGGAACACACTTTCCATACAGAACAACGTCAATGACGAGGCAATAACATGCAATGGACAAGTAGGAACCCCACCAGACTCTCAACAAAAGAGGGAACTTTGATACTCCAAAATCGGAGCTTTGGCCGTACAAACGAACACCTAGAGCTCCCCAAGCGAGAGACTTCAGTGCTAAATCCAAAAGAGAAACCAGTTTCTCTTCCGACCAATCATTTGCAGACCAATAAAAGTAGTTCGCCGCACACAAAACCAGATTAAACACAGATAAGCCTAAACAGCAAAACAGAGTGGGCTTATAGTACCAAATTCTGCTTCTTCTGCGGCTTTGTTCGGAGCCTACACCATTTCGTCGTGCCCATATTTTCTTGCCCGCCCATGAAACCAAGAGTCCAAGTAACAAAACCAAATGAAGAGAACCAGAGAAGCCACGTAAAAACGTGGTGTTGAGCAGAAAATCGCCCCCTGAATACATCAGAGTGGAGGAGTGCGAGAGGAAGTTTTGAAGCACCTGCTTTGATGAATCGAAAGGATCCATTTTTTTTCGGGGGAGTCACTGGGTATCTACGTTCTGTGTTTTCATGCGCCTTCTTCCATGAAGGAGAGAAGGGAGGCTATATAACACGGGAATACGGGAGTGGCGAAGAACGGACATAGTGGGAAAAGTCAACTAAGAATGCCCATGAACAGGGTTAAAACATAATTGAAAAATTTCATAATATTTCGACATGTAACAATCAAAGTATACTGCTATATGATATGGCTATCTAACGTGATATTTATCAATTATTATATACACAATCAAAAATATATATACATCCAACACCAACGGAATTATGAGATATCTTTAACAAATGAAATTATTTGAGCAATTTTGACCCGAGATTAATCATTCCCATTCGCCAAAGGTCTAACTGAGTCCAAGGCCCAAAAACTTTATGGTGTACCTTTCCTTTGCTCTCTTGCATTCGAAGGGTCATTGTAACATACATTGGCGGACACTTGTCATACATATATAAAATGATTGGTTTTTATTTAAAATAGGAAAGCAAAAAGCAACTTTTTACATTTACGTAAAAGTTTTTAAAAAAATTATTCAAATTTCAACTAATTAAATAGAAACTATGTATGAATTAACGTGTTGATATTTATGCTTTATCAACAAGCCATTTTAGTTAATTGAGAACCATATATCTAGTTTATACTCACTTTTCTTGTTAAGTTAATCCGAGAAAAGCAAAGAAATAAATGACATTAGAGATTTATGAAGTCAAGAGAAGAGTCGGCAATAAATAATTCATTACAATCAAAAAATCAGAATTATAATCTTGGATATGTTCAAATATTTCACCCACCTAAATTTAAGTTTAAATCCAAAATATTTACAAATAACTAATTTAATTAGGTGTAAACTTACCAAACAAAATCTCCGGTTTTTAAGCTTATGGAAACAGCTTTACGTACGGCGGATAAACAAGGACTACTGAACGTTGTTTTTCGTTTGTCGTACAGCGGCTCTGACGTTTTCACCGCGCAGCTCTTCGATTAGGGAAAACAACGTATGCTGCCACCGCAGGCCATATATGTAATATATGCATGTGGGTCCCTCTCCTCAAACCCTCGTTGACCGATTACTACTCAAGAAAGAAGCGACGTCCGCTTCTTTATTTCCTCTTAGACAAAGACTTCTTTCCTACCCATAAATAAATAAATTTTCATAAATATATGAGCCCCTTATTTTGCCATGTAGCGACCGAGAGTTCTTCCCTTTCAGTTTAATCTAATCGGGTTCCGTAAACCAAGCCAAATTCGAGATGTAATTTAACAATTGACCTTGAATCGACTTTTAAAGTTAGGTCACAATGCTCATCATCTATATTATTCTCCTAATATCCCAATGGACACTCACTCTTTACATACGTCAATTGAAGGACCGAGTTTAATTAGCAATTCAAATCAACATAACCAGAAAGGGGTGATCATTTTGGATGGTGTTCAATCCAAAAGACCTGCCCTCACCGGAGCTGGAATCGGTTGACGAGGACATCATGCATGTCGAATCCTGCCCTTGCGCGATGTGTCGTGATCGTTTTGGATGGTGTTCTGGTTAAAGTAACACCAAAAAGGGGTTGGCTTTTCACTTGCTTCTATTGCCAACTCGTGTTCGAGCCCTGCTTGAACGATTGTTTTATCAACTAATTCGCGTAATGTTCTCGTGTTTACAATATCTAGTGACATGTGTTCGTTTGGTTTGTGGATAATGAAAAGACAAGAAAGAATGTTTTGTTTTTTTTTTTTGGATGCCTAGGGAACCCCATATAGCCAGCAGCCGGCGGGTAAACCCTGGGGCAACATTAGCGAAAGACCTGCCACCCCGACATCGTGCTTAGGATCCTGTGCGTCCTACGGGATTTGAACCCTACCATCTTGGGTGGACTTCATGGGAGCTCTTATCTAGTTAGGCCACTGCAGGCGGTGGTGACGAGAAAGAATGTTAGCAGGGGAAAATCCCAAAAAATATGATCTTTTTTCAAAATTGTGCATGCAGTTTTGAACCTCTACAGTCAAATGTGTTGAGGGGGTGATGGTTTCTCTAACAGCCCCGGCGACGGTCCTGGACGTGCGCAAGGAAGGGGTTCCTCTCTTCTCTTGTCCCATATCGCCTATGAAGGAAGGTCTTTGTTAACTTATAAGGTTTGGATCCCTCTAATTTGTATAACGTGTTTTAAAGCCGTGAGGGAAAAAGACCGTAGCTGGGATGGCGGTTTGTCCGTGCCAAGGTGGGTGACCTAAAGCGGATAATATTACACAGTGTGGCCCGGGATGTTACAAGTGATATCAGAGCCGACTTCTGACCGCGTGTGGGGCCAAGGACGCTATTCTGTTAAGAGGTGGAGAGTGTGACGGCCCGAGTGACGGTCCTGAGACGTGTGCAAGGAAGGGGTCCCTCTCTTCTCTTGTCCCACATCGCCTAGGAAGGAAGGTTTTGGTTAGTTTATAAGTCTTGGGTCCCTCTAATCCGTGTAACGCGGTTTAAAGCCGTGAGGGAAAAAACCGTGGCTGGGATGGCGGTTTGTTACCAGGGCGGGTGACCTAAAGCGGACGACCGCACGTGGGGCATAAGTGGTATTAGAGCTGACTCTCAACCACATGTGGGGCCGAGGACGCTCTTCTGTTAAGAGGTGGAGAGTGTGACAACCCGAGCGACGGTTCTCGGACGTGCGCCACATCTTGCGTCTTCGCGTGAGTATTAGGCAAAAGTCATATGTTGTTCGCTTGCTGTGTCTTCTTTTAATTTACTAAGAGTGTGCATATTCACTTTAACGGCTGTACTTACTTATATTACTATTTGTTTGTACGTAATATATTGATAGCTCGGTACAGAACAAAAAGGAATAAAATACCAACCTCAAGAATATCAGTTGTGTTGCCAAAGCCATCTTAATTGGAAAAAGATATTACATACAAACAAACAGTAATATAAGTAAGTACAGCCATTAAAGTGAATATGCACACTCTCAGTAAATTAAAGGAAGACACAGCAAGCAAACAACATATGACTTTTGCCCAATACTCACGTGAAAACGCAAGATGTGGCACTTGTGAGGCTTAAAATTGTCGAAAATAATTCGACTTTTGATTCGGTTGCCATTTGCATCTTCAAGATGCAACTCATTACTCTCCCATGCGATAGGACGCTTCGAACTTAGTGATGGATCTTGCGCTTTGGTTCTTTTTTTTTTTTGGGTTAGTCCTATTCTATTCTTACTCTACACTCACTCTTAGACTTTTGCCCTGCCTCTTGCAAGGCGTGGGAGTTGAAACCCACCTCTGAAACTTACGTGTCCCCACCCCATCCCCCGAGAAGGTAGGAATTTGAACCTCACCTCCCCCTTCCATGTTGGAAGGGTGGCCACTGGGGCGAATCCCAGTGGTTCTTGCGCTTTGGTTCAATTGTACCTTTCTTTGGCCATCAGCATGAAACCTCGGAAGGCCATGGTCAGGTCGGGTTCCCTTAACGCGATTCCCACGGTAGTCCCATTAGGCAACAATATGGCGAATCTATATATCCTGTCGATATCACCATCATTCATCGCCTGATCCGCAGGCCTCTTCCTGATGCTCCCGCAAGTCAGGCTCAGCTCCATTCTTAGCCAGCCCGAAACCTATCGTGCAAAGAAGACGGTAACAAAGATCACATGGTTGAAAAAGCACGAGTAAAAGAAAGTCGAGGAAACCATCACCCCCTCAACACATTTGAATGTAGAGGTTCAAAACCGCTTGCACGATTTCGAAAAAGATCATATTTTTCGGGATTTTCCCTTGCTAACATTCTTTCCCTTCTTTTCGTTATCCACAAACCAAACGAACACACGTCACCAGATATTGTAAACACGAGAACATTACGCGAATTAACTAATAAAATGATCGTTCAAGCAGGGCTCGAACATGTGTTGGCAGTAGAAGCAAGTGAAAAGCCAACCCCTTTTTGGCGTTACTTTAACCAGAACACCATCCAAAATGATCACGATGCATTGCGCAAGGGCGGGATTCAAAGTGCGTGACGTCCTCGGTTTTGTTGACGCATTGCACAAGGACCAAGCTCAATCGAAGACAACCTAGGCTTTCCAATTAACAACACCACTTATGTATCTTACAAAAGACCTGCACTCATCCAAGTCACTAGTGCAATTCGAATCAACATAGCCAGCGGTCTTATTGCTATTGCTATTCATTCGATACACTACAAAGTTGTCCCTTTTAGATATCTAAGAATCCATTTAAAAGTCACCAATTTTAGGAACTACAGCCTTACTTATAGTCTCAATTTCTATACCTCCGAGGTCTCCGAAATTTTCACTTGAAGCTCCAACTCACTACTGATGCGTCGCCATTCGTGCACTCATGCGTTGAAAAGTGGTCAAAAATGGGTTTTTGCCTTGGGCAAGGGTTAACGTGGGGCGCAAGCCTCAGCAGACGGAGACAGCCACCATTTTTGGTTGGCCATTGAAGGAGAGGCAGACAAGAATATAAAATAAAAAAGACAGAGAGGAGCAAAGTTTCGCCTTCATTGCCTGGAAAGTACTAAGGTGAGCTCTTTCTTTTCAAATCAACGTCGGAATAAAAAAAAGGAACGTCGGCATGTGGTTTCATAGATCAGCATTCCCCAAACATTTTGTCCATAACAATTCCAAGAAAAGGAGTCCTGTACCGCGTCTCCAGATTTACCGTCTTCAAGAGTAAGTCGATTCACTAGGCTAAACTTGCTCATTTTACTTCAAATTTTAGTATGTTAATCTTTAGAATGTTATCTACAAGTTTCATGAAGAAGTCGAAGAGAGAATCTTAGTAAAGTTCGACATGCAACCCACGAAACTACCAAAAGGTCAGCAAAACTGTTCCAGATCTAGTGTCTTCGTAAGAAGAGGGTTTGACCCCTTAAATCTCCATCATTCTGTCCCAAATTTTAGTATGTTGTAGTTTAAGATGTCGGATACAACTTTCATGAAGGAATCATGGTCAAAATCAAACTCGAAACATGCATGCAAGCTCTCACAAGATTCTGGTTCAGGCGGTTCATAGGAAAACAGCATGCAAACTCAAGAACAAGTCACACTCTAGCTTCGGTTTTGCCTTCTCTATGATCCGAAACCTACCACCAACAAATCACACATGCAAGGCACACATGCAAGAGTGGAAATCAGTCCCAACTTGCCTCAAAGACCAAGAGAACGACAGCAAAAGGGACGGCACACCGGCGACGGACGGATGGCGTGAGGGTGGCAACAGGCGAGCTCCTCCTCTCTCGGCTTCCTCTTCCCTCTTGCAACTCACTCTCTCTCACTTGGCTTGGCCGAATGCCACTAACTGGCCACCCTCTCTCTCTCCTCTTCCTTTTATTTCCCCAAATCCTCATCATTAGCAATCATCACTTGCCTCTCCACAAGCCAATGCATGAAGACCTCCTCTTGCAACTTGGCATGACACATGCATGATGGGCTTTGGGCTTGGGCTTGGATTGGAAGAAGTGGGCCGGTCACTCCTTCCCCTCGCCTTGGTTGACGGTCACCTCATGGGTCTCAATTGGGCCGGCCATTCGGCCCACCAAAAGCTTAGGCCATTGGGCCTAAGGCCCAACCTAATTAAATCCACAATTTCATTTTCAATTATTCATCTTTAATTATTTCTTTTATAGATTCTAAATTTTAAATTTCACGTGGCCAAGAATAAATCATTCTTATTAATTTATCCCATAATACTAATTTAAAAACTCATGAACACAAGCCTATATCACTTAGTCTTAAGAGGAGACTAATGGCTAAAACATAAACCATGGGTAATTTCATTACCTAATTACGGGCTTTAATACACCTTAGAGCTTGTCTCAAATTTTTGGGATGCCACAATTCTCCCCTTCTTAGAGAATTTCGTCCTTGAAATTAGACACCACTCGTGCCTTCTCGAAACAAGTAAGGGTACTTTTCCTTCATATGATCCTCACTTTCCCGTGTGGCTTCCTCCATATCATGATGTCGCCATAATACCTTAACCAATGGGATCTTCTTAGTCCTAAGAATTTGTTCCTTTCGATCCAGTACTTGCACAGGCTCTTCAATGTTCCTCACTTCCTCATCCACTTGGATGGCTTCATGATCGAGTATGTGACCAGGGTCTGGCTGATACTTCCTCAGCCATGCCTATACTCTTTTGAAAGCTATTGTTATACACAAATTCTACTAGGTATAACTTTCCATCCCAACTTCCTTTAAAGTCAAGGATGCAAGTTCTTAACATGTCCTCTAATGCTTGGATCACTCTTTTCGTTTGTCCATCCATCTATGGATGAAAAGCGATACTAAATGGGAACTTCGTCCCTAAGGCGGTTTGAAGACTTCGCCAAAGGTTGGAAGTAAGTCTTGAGTCTCGATTTGACGTGATAGTTACAGGAATATCATGTAAGCGTACCACTTGGCTTACACATATATTAGCAACTTTATCCATCGGATAATCTACTCAAACTACAAGGGAATGGGCAGACTTAGTCAAGGGATCTAGAATTACCTAGATAGAGTCATGACCACTTAATATCCTTGGAAATCCTTGCACGAAATCCATTGTTATATGGTCCCTTTTCCATTCTGGTATATCTAACGGTTTCAATCTAACACACCATTTAGCTGAATCATTCCTATACCTTTGTCACCATCAATTCAAGCCTAAACCATCAAAATCAACACCACTAATAACTCATTTGGTTCGGTCCAACAAAGACATTCACTATGCTTTCACTGCAACATGAATTCAAGCCTAAAATATAGCATCATTCCTTCGATTCAAATATTGATAGTCCACCAAGACTCATTCAATTCAAAGATCGACAATCCACCAAAATAAGAACTTGTCTAGTTTCCATCGAATATATTTCATGTCTCACCCTAAAAGATCATCACTTAGACTAATCATTCATCAAATCCACAAATCATTCATCAAATCCACAACTTGAACTTTTCCCTTTTCACCTTGGAAAGACTATAACCACAATTGATCATATCCACTAGTTCCACCAAACCTTTGCAAACTGAGATCTTCGCCTAAAATTAAAAGTTGACCACTATCAATTAAACCTATTATTCTAGCATATAAACCACAAGTAATTTCATGTCTCCTATGACCACTCAAACTCATGAATTCCAAGATCAATCTATACATACTAAATGCCTCCATGTAATGCATCAAGACTTCCAATGAGATCCTCTAGTAGGAAGTCACTACTTAGCTCAAATGATCATAACTTAATTCTCAAATTCATAACTCACTCTCCATAATTCACTTCTTAAGCCTTGTTTGCAACACTACGCTTAGATGCTGCGCATGTTCTTCAGGTCCTTTAGAATATATCGAGATATCATCAAATGAAGATAATCGCAATTTGATCCAAATAAGGCTTAAATATCCTATTCATTAAATCCATGAATGCAGCTAAGGCATTCGTCAATCCAAATAGCATAACCAGGAACTCATAGTATCCATAGCGAGTCCTAAATGCAATCTTAGGAATGTTTTCCTTCTTAATCCTTAGTCAATATCCTGATCTCAAGTTAGTTTAGAAAAAACCGAACGTCCTTGCAGTTGGTCAAATAGGTCATCAATTCTAGGAAATGAGTACTTACTCTTAACAATTACATTATTCAATTGCCTATTATCAATGCACAAATGCATCGACTTATCTTTTTCTTTCACAAACAAGAGTTATACAAGCTTAACCATGCTTCCACTGCGCCACTCTGATAAAATTATCCCAGAAACACTACCTTCCTAGTTCAATTCATAGTCCGGTTCATTCCTGCCCCCTTTTGCCATTCTAGAAGCCTGCCAGGAGCCGCTCCTTGTTCAGGTCCTCTGACCTCGGCGTCCACTCCTCGCTCTCATCGGATTGGGTTGTTACAAGTACACCAGCTTTCGCCTGGTTTGAATCCAAACTATACATCCATTGGAGGGTCTCGTTTCAATAGGGACTAACTTACAGAGATATTATCCACTAAGCCTATCCCATTCTTAGCCTCATGGTTTTATCTTTAGCGCATAGGTAAGTACTATCTTAGAAGATCAATCATCCTAGTCCATTGCTTACGAAGCTAGTCCATACTTATGACGACGTCAAAGTCATACATAACTATCACTATCAAGTCCATTTCCAGATCTCATTCCCCTAGGGTTATCTCACTCATCTCACATGCCAACATAGATAACAACATTTCTTTCAGCGATGTAGAAATACGAAGAGGCATATCTAGAGATTTGTTCCTACTCCTCACAATCATCTATATTTTTCGGACACAAATGAATGCGTGCCACTCATATCAAACAACGCATATACCTTCTTATCCCTCTATCGAAATCATACCTGAGATAACACTTTTGGAAGCTCCTGCTTTCTCTCGAGTGACCGCATACACCCTTCCTTGTGGTGGTGGCTTCTGTGGATTCCTTAGTGGATTTGGTTTAGCAATACTTTGTTGTACCTATCGCACCGAG
Source organism: Eucalyptus leucophloia subsp. euroa (assembly GCA_017140325.1). Lineage (NCBI taxonomy): Eukaryota > Viridiplantae > Streptophyta > Magnoliopsida > Myrtales > Myrtaceae > Eucalyptus > Eucalyptus leucophloia. The sequence continues at coordinate 21,998,877 of CM029473.1, read as the reverse complement.
CTAACATTCAGCTGCAATCTCTTTTGTGGACAATCTTTCTTAAAGTGTCCTATTTGCCCACATCCATTACATCTTAGTTGGCTATTACAAGGTCCTAGCCCATGTTGTCTACCACATCTTTGGCAAAATTTACTCTGGTAGGGTACTCTCCCAAAAGTCGGGCCATTCCAAGCTCTTCTAAAATTTCCAAAGTTACTCTTTTTCTTAACATCCTAGGTCTGACCTTGACCATGATAGGGTCTCTTACCTCTTCGAGCATCATTAAAGGTCATGTGCCCCTTAGATTCTGATTGCTCCCTCACTAACTCTTGCTCCACCAACTGTGACCTCTCATAAATCTTATTATAATCCCTTATATTCAAAGGTATCGGCTGTTTCCTAATATCAGTCTTCAACCCTTTCAGAAATCTCTTAGCCTTTTCCTCTCTATCCTCAACCAACCTAGGAGCATACCTAGATAATTCAGAAAATTTTGCCTCATACTGGTCTACTGTCAGCTCCCTTTATTCTAACTGAACAAATTCATAAATCTTCCTATCCTTGGCACAATCAGAGAAATGCTTCCTATTGAAAGCCCTAACAAACTCTTCCCAGTTCACTTCAGTACTTGGTGGAAAGATTGTATCCCTCGAAGCTCTCCACTAAAACTTTGCATTTTCCTCCAGCTGGTACTCTGCTAAAACTATTTTCTCTGCAGTAGTGTAGTCCAACAACCTAAAAATTTGCTCCATTCCATCAATCCAATGCTCCGCCTCCTCAAGACTTCCCATTCCACCGAACTTAGGTGGCTTCAACTTAAAAAACTGTTCCACCAGTCCTTAAGTACGGCATTCTGCTCCAGGTTGTTGCTACGCCTGCCTTTCCATCAAATTTCCAATATTGGCCAATGCCTGCAGGATGTTTTCCATTCGGGGTTCAGCCCTTGCAGCAGAGGCTTCAGCTCTCGATGGATGAGCACTTCCAGCTCGCACCATGACTTTCCTGCAATTTCCAAGCATTGTCTCAGGAATAATCTGAGACTCACTGCCTCCATTCAAAGCAACTACTACTACTACTACATAAGTAACATATACATGTTACTGGTACCTAAGGACAACTCAAAACTAACTACTAGGGATTTACGAGTGAATACTCATCACCCGTTATTCAATTATTCCGTTTTATATCCTATGGTGTGCATTGTCATCATGTTCCTCAATTTCCAAATGAGGCTCTTTATCACTCCAAATAGACCATAGCTCTGATACCAATACCGGCTATGGCACCCCTCGATGGCCCCCGATCCGTTAGGGTTGCTACAGTTCGCTTACCTTTCACTTTCTCTATTAACATGTCACTCTGATACAATTTCAATTGCAGCAAGTCCATACAGCCATGGGGGTTTACGTTTTTTTTTTTTTTTAATTATCGGTCCCTTGCGCGGCTCATATACAGAAGCACATTTAACAACTCACTTCCCTATACTCAGAAGACGATGCACACCAACTAAACATTTATAGATAAAAGCCAAACACTTTTATTAACTTAAACCAGATAGACATCATTCATCGGTACATCAAAATGCCATGATTTTCTATACATGGCTATACTTCAAAAGATGACCGGCATCTCTTCCAACAGTCGTATACTTAAAATCCATCGATCAGTGTCGGCATCCAAAAGTTCCTTCCTTTGCTATCCTCCTCCTCACAGTCATATCCAACCTACTTGATTCATCTATCAGTAGCAGTGGCAATAGAGGTATCTTATCTAGTTTGAAATGTTATTCCCTAAAAGGGGTGAGTACAATCACTCAGCAGGTAAATGACCAATAAACTACTCAATACATCATGCCATACAATCATCACAATCATAGCATCACATGTCATACAAGCATCCATGCATAACATACCATGGCATCATGCACATGTCATCATACCTCATGTACCATCATCATCATATAGACATCACCATCATATCATACACTTACCATCATCATGTCACATATGGCATCATCCTTACTAGGCATCCATGCGTATAACAACATCATCATATCACCATATCACATGTACCATCATCATGACCATGCATTCATCCATGTAACATCATCACCATATCATCATATCACATGTACCATCATCATTACCATGCATCCATGCATGTAACATCATCATCATATCATCATATCACATGTACCATCATCATCACCATGCATCCATGCATGTAACATCATCATCATATCATCATATCACATGTACCATCATCATTACCATGCATCCATGCATGTAACATCATCATCATATCATCATATATAATCATGCATAATTTAATTTCAATTTCATTTTGGACCGCCACATTTCTCTTTCCCGGGACCAATGTTTGCATCCCACATTCATCACTCGCACCCAATCCTGGCATCGCGAGAACCCTCCGGGCATGTATCCAAGATACAACCGGGCATCCAGCACCCCCACATTCCGGGCATCTCGCACCCCAACTAGCATTACGAGGACCCTCCGGGCATGTATCCAAGATACAACCGGGCATCCGGCCTTTACCCTTCTAGCCAGACATCTCGCATCCCATCTAGCATCGCGAGGTATCCCCCGGCACAATACCTGCCAAGCTTCCGGAATTATGTACCGACATACCACCAGGCATCCCCCTAGAATTACGTACCGTATACCACCGGGCATCTCGAAACTCCTGAGGAAATCTCCGAGGCTCGCCATGAAAATGGTTTCCCCTACCCTCCGGAATTACGTACCGACATACCACCGGGCCTCCCCTGGAATTACATACCGTCTACCACTGGGCATCCCGACACTTCCGGGGCATCATCGGCTCACACCTCCGACCCCCTTCTCATTTATCTCAATTCATATCTTCAATTATAGTTCAATTTTAACATGGCATGTGATGTGATGGCAAATCAAGATCCTTTTCATCCTTTGATTCATACATGCATCTCCAATCATCATCATACATGCAGTAAGACACAATCATTCATAACAATACAATTCATAGAGCCCATACAATTTAGAATAGTCTATTTATCATGCCTTTTTGAAGTTTACTAAGTTCCAGCTTGTACCATTTTAGAAAACATTTGAATTAAATATCCATATGATTCTCAAAAATCATGAAATCAAGACACGAGATAGACAAAAAAATAAGATATCAATTTCGTGAAGAACACTTGTCTGAAAGAGTTTCACACAAGAAGATATAATCCACACAAATACAGCATGCAATTTCGGATGGAAACAGATTGTGCAGTTTTTGAAATAATTCGATTAAAATACCGGAATGACCTCCAAAAATTATGAAATTTTACCACGTTATATTTAAGATGCTAGTGTAAGTTTTTCATGAAGACATCGAGGCCAGATTCGTTTTAGATCATTTTCTATAGTCGTATGAAACTTCTGGTTCTAGCACCGAAACGTCCAGTGTAGTCATCTCCGAAATATCGAGCTTTTACCCACTTATTCTTCTTCGTTTCCTCTGAAATTTGGATATGTTTTACTACAAGAGGTCCCCTAAAACTTTCATTAAGGGATCTAAGTCAAATTTCCAGATTATAGTCATCATATGGGTCCATGAAGTCTTGGGTGTCCTGTACCGCGTCTCCAGATTTACTGTCCTCAAGAGTAAGTCGATTCACTAGGCTACACTTGCTCATTTTACTTCAAATTTTATTATGTTAATATTTAGAATGTTCTCTACAAGTTTCATGAAGAAGTCGAAGAGATATTCTTAGTAAAAATCGACATGCAACCCACGAAACTACCAAAAGGTCAGCAAAACTGTTCCAGATCTAGTGTCTTCGTAAGAAGAGGGTTTGACCCCTTAAATCTCCATCATTCTGTCCCAAATTTAAGTATGTTGTAGTTTAATATGTCCGATACAACTTTCATGAAGGAATCAAGGTCAAAATAAAACTCGAAACATGCATGCAAGCTCTCACAAGATTCTGGTTCAGGCGGTTCATAGGAAAACAGCATGCAAACTCAAGAACAAATCACACTCTAGCTTCGGTTTTGCCTTCCCTATGATCCGAAACCTACCACCAACATATCATACATGCAAGGCACACATGAAAGAGTGGAAATCAGTCCCAACTTGCCTTAAAGACCAAGAAAACGACAGCAAAAGGGGTGGCACACTGGCGATGGACGGACGGCATGCGGGCGGCGACGGGCAAGCTCCTCCTCTCTCGGCTTCCTCTCCTCTCTCGCAACTCACTCTCTCTCACTTGGCTTGGCCGAATGCCACTAACCGGCCACCCTCTCTCTCTCCTCTTCCTTTTATTTCCCCAAATCCTCATCATTAGCAATCATCACTCGCCTCTCCACAAGCCAATGCATGAAGACCTCCTCTTGCAACTTGGCATGACACATGCATAATGGGCTTTGGGCTTGGGCTTGGGCTTGGGCTTGGGCTTGGATTGGAAGAAGTGGGCCGGCTACTCCTTCCCCTCCCCTTGGTCGACGGTCACCACATGGGTCTCAATTGGGCTGGCCATTCGGCCCACCGAAAGCTTAGGCCATTGGGCCTAAGGCCCAACCTAATTAAATCCACAATTTCATTTTCAATTATTCATCTTTAATTATTTCTTTTATAGATTTTAAATTTTAAATTTCACATGGCCAAGAATAAATCATTCTTATTAGTTTATTCCATAATACTAATTTAAAAACTCATGAACACAAGCCTATATCACTTAGTCTTAAGAGGAGACTAACGGCTAAAGCATAAACCATAGGTAATTTCATTACCTAATTATGGGCTTTAATACACTTTAGAGCTTGTCTCGAATTTTTGGGATGCCACATGATATCAATGGAAAAAGGGGGAGCGAGGAATTTGCCTCCAAGTAAGATTGGCAAGATTGGAGACCCATTTTCAGAAACGAGATTAATACTACTTACAAAGTAAAGATTGAATGTAACATGATATGACATGTCTGAATCCTATATGAGGGCACTAATTAATATGAATTAACTCGATTTCATCATAATTCTTGCATTTAGTGTGTGGAATCCAAATCAGTATATTTTATTAGATGGATATAAATTTACACGAATTACAAAACAACACTTGAACATGAATCGACGCTCAAACCTCCAAGTGGACCATAAGTGCTCCGAAGATTTATGTTCTTTTTTCCACGAAAGGAAAGCGAGAAAAGGGGAGAAAAGCCATGATATAATTGGATGGAAAGTTCTCTCATCACTGAAAACTTCGAAAAAGACTGCGAAGGTTTTTCCTAATAGCCAAAGACATTAACATGCCTCGGCCATTCAACAAGACCCACACTCAAGATCAAATCTTTTTTCTGTTTCCGCTTTTTCTTGGTTGTGCACGAACAAGGAGTGTTCTTACTTCCTATGTTTTAAGTTCGATCACCATTAAGAATTAGATTATAGGATTGCTTCAGCATTGATGTTAGTCATGTTAGATTTAGTTAACAACGATTATGTTGTGATCCAAAAACACATAATTCCCATGCTACCTCTTATCTTCCGTAAGTACAAGATAAAAAAAAATGCTTTCCCAAATTTCTTTACAACCTTAGAAACCTAAGTATCAAAAAATCATAAACCTATTGTGTTGATACCAAATCAGTCATAAACCTTTCAATTATATAAATTTAATCTTAAATATATTACATCTGTACAAATTGAGTCCATTGGTGAATTGTGATCGAAAAATTATTGACATGGATATCAGCCATCTTATGTAGGATAATTAATGCTGGCGTGGATAAATTTTACAAATTTTTATTATTTTTATTTATTATTTTTTTATTTTATTCTTTGTGGTCTACTAGCCCTGGCCCAAGCTCTAAGGGTTGAGCCCTTGCCAAATCCGATGAAAGTGACCCTTGTCGACCATGAAACGGGCCTATTTTTGTTGGTTTAGGAGCTGCCTTTACTACTCCTTTGCCGCCAAATTCCATCTATTGTTTTCACTTAGCTATGAATCACAATGATTTCTTCTTTGGGTTGTAATCGTAGAGATGAAACCGACGGCACAATCAAGTAAGTGACAATGTTGATTGACTTGACGGGGATTTAGCAAGGGCTTAACACTTGTGGCTTGGGCGATGGTCTTAGCACTCACCAGCGGTTGGTAAGGGCTTGTAGGCCCTTGCCCAGTGGCGAGTGATAGTTGCTAGCAACCCTTGCCAACCATAATGAAGGTAATATATATATATATATATATATATATATATATAAGCAGAAAAAATATTAAAGATTGTAAATTGTCCATGTTAGTGTTGATTGTATCATATAAAACAATTGGCATTAATGCTAGCGATTTTCTAGCAAAATTGATCAACGGACTCCATTAACATAAATGCCAAAGGTTTATAATAGAATTGGTACCAATACAATACGTTTAAGACTTTTTTGGTACCTATGCTTCTAAGGAATGTAATAGTATTGAAAAGTCTACTTTTGCAAGAGCAATTCTTTTCAACATTGACGAATCAAAATCTTCTATCCTGCATTTGCATTTACATCCCTATACACTTTGATCTGTCATTGATTATCTTGACATCTATCAAAACATCAATTGCATGCCCTTGTAATTGCATCAATCTCGCATTAGGGTTCAAGGTTGAACCCATTTTGAATGATTCTTTATATTCCCCTGGTTCATATTTTTTCCTTAAAAAAAGGGTGATCCAATTTCAAAAGGTTTGATTTTGGAACAAGTACACAATGAAAGGCATGACCGTGCCATATTGGAGCTTCGACAACAAATGAGGCATGTCCTCAATCTCTTGGAGAATCGAGCGAGGTAGGAGGCACCATCAATCCGCCCTACAAAGCGACCACACCATGTCAATCCACAACCCCATCAAAACTCAGGCAATAAATTCAAGGACACTGGAAGCAACTCTAATGATTTGGATTACCAAGTTTAGAGTAAAAGAGGGGGGCTCGAGGGCAATGATCATGAAATAAAAGTGGAGGTGCCAAAAAACCTAGATGATATTGTCAGTTGACTTCATGATATCTAATAAGTATTTGACTTCCACATATAATCAAATGAAGTGTCACGAGATTGTTGTTCTCAAGTTGACTATATATGCTTCATTTTGGTGGGAAAACTTTAAGAACTAGAGAGTCCATGATGGAAAAAGCTGAATCAAATCTTGGGAAACACTCAAGAAACTTATGAAGAAGAGGTTTTGTTATGACAACTACAAACAAGACCTTTTCCTTAAAATAAATTCCCTCTAACAATGCAGAATGAGCATTGAAGAATACATTAGAGAGTTTGAACAACTCCTTGTGGCTTGTAAAAAGACATTATCGATGTGGTTGAATTTCAATCATATTGGTCTTTCGAAAATGTTTGTAAGCCAGCCATGAAAGTGAAGAAACAACTGAAGTGTGGCAAAAGTTTGTCAACTAAATCATCAACAAGGGGGACATTTTCCTTCTAGCAAGGCCGAGAATACATAGATGAAAAATTAAGGCAAGGAGAAAGCCATAGAGCCCGTCAAAAAACTCCCCCAAAAGACCAATAGTAGTAGTATTCAAAAGCACTTTAAGTGCCATGGCTATGGACGCTTCAAAGCCTAATTGAAGAGTTGTGACTCTCTAAGAAATCAAGTAGATTGACATGGGGCTTCAAGAAGCTATGCAAGCCAATCTAAGGAGAAAGATGTAATCATCGAGAGCAGCCAAATGAAGGAGAATTGCTCATTATCAAGAGACTCTATAATCACTCCAAAGGCGGACGAGCAAAATGAGAATAGTTTTAAACCTGAGTAATGGGAAGGTGTCTAACTTGGTCATCGATGGTGGAAGCTGCACCAACATAGCATTGACAACTCCAATCAACACATTGGATCTTCCTACTTTCAAACACTTTTGAACATATTAATTGAAGCGGATGAAAAAAGGGGACAATCTTCAGGTACTTAAACAAGCTTGGATTTTCCTTTTCAATTAGGAGACTATTGAGATCATGTTCTATGTGACATTATTCCGATGGAATCATATCTCTGTATTGAGAAGGCCTTGGCAATTTGATAGGAAATTTGTTTATGATGGATAGAAAAACACTTACTCGTTCTAGAAAGAGGAAAAACTCATCATATTTGCACCTTTAAGCCCACTTATGATCTGTAAAAATCAACCGAAGGAGGGAAACACTAGCAAAGAAAATTTGTTCTAGAGTGAGACATGTGTGGAGATGGCCATTAGCTAATAAAAGAATGTTTTTACTTTGCTTATGGTTGAAAATCAAAAAAGTGAAATAGAGAGGACCCTACATCCCTAAATGCAATCCTTGATCGATGAGTTTAAAGATGTTTCTCCATTGGAATTACCACATGGATTACCTCCCTTAAGAGGTGTTGAGCATCAAATTGATTCTATCTTGGGTGCTTCTTTACCAAGCAAAGCTGCTTATCAATGCAATCCAAAAGAAATAAAGGAGTTGTAGCAACAAGTCGATGAGCTTACTACAGGGGGATATGTATGGGAAGTATGAGTCCTTATTTTGTTCCAGCCTACTTGTGCCAAAAAAGGATGGTTCCATATAAGATGTATGCCAATAGCCAAGTCATCAACAACATCACAATTAAGTATTGGCATGCAAATGAAGATGACCATTGATAGCACAAAAAAGACCTGTTGAAAGATTGGGTTTCATAACTGAAGAGCTGGGAAAGATATCATAATAGCAATTGACAAGTATCTACATTGGTGAAGTGACAACTACAACATATTTCATCTTAAGAAATTTGTTAATGTCAAAGGATACAATTGTATGGGCAATCCCGATTTTAGCAAAGGTCGCCTACTCTCAAATAGCTAGCTGGGACTCGTTAAAGGTCTTCAATGGTTAGATTGAAGACTTGGCAAAACTTGGAAGAGGTTGGACATGAGATATATTGTCGCTGCACTTTGAGCAAGAAATTTTCTTTGTTCTTCATTTGATATCTCTGTATAAAGGTGTAGCATTGTAATAGGAGATAATCATGCATACTAGTGGAAGTGCATCAGTTGGTCCTGATAGTGTGATCTATTGTGTGAAAAGAACTACACTTCGTGATTGTAACTTGCACGGTTGACTACTAGTGGAATTCGACTAATTTAAAGCTATTAGCTAGAGAATGGATGTAGACTTGGGAATGAAGTCAAATTACTATAAAGTTGTGATCTACTCTTATTGCTCATTATTTGCTCTATTTGATCATAATATTCACGCAAGCTGATGAAAGTCTCATTCATCTCGCTTGTTAATTATTGTGACATAGTTCGTGAAAGTTTATAGTAGTTTCATTCAACCTATTAAATCCCCTCTCTAGGTTGTATTGTTAACCCTAATACAACGTATTTCTTAGAATAACTTAAATCGCATTTTTTATTACGATATTATCCATATTTTACACACACAAAAGGGTGCAAAAAAAAAACTCATTTGGGTGGATCTAGGCAAGGAAATCCCTCCACAGGAAGGCTTGGGCCCAAAATCTTACTTGACATGTGCTTGCTTAGGTCCAAGCCCCGACCAGCTTGTCCTCTCTTGCCCAATCGTCACGTCTAAGCATGAAAATCACCTAAATGAAAATCTACTTTGAGTTAATTTGGATAGTTTCCATGTATGTACCCACCGATAAGAAACCTCATCAGAAAAAACTTCTTCAATTTCTGATAAAGGAAAACTAACTTTAAGAAAAGAGCAATGCTAGCATAACAATGCCGTCATTGCTTGAAGATAGCAGTTTAATTTCAACTATCACTTTCACTCCAATTGGAACTAACTATTAGATTTGTTGAAATAGGAAAAAAAAGGAAGGTTGTTCATTGAGTTGCACTTGAAAGGAAAATTAGAAAATTTTCCTTTTTTTTTTCATCCTCACCTCACATGTTTTCTTGATCTCCAGCCCAACTTTCTCTGTGGGACCTTTTATTTTGAGGTATAAATCTTTCTTTATGATTTTACAAAATTTAGCTCTTAATCGCTATTAAAAGGTTAGAGAGTTACAAAGTTAAGAGAACATTAGAAACATAGTAAACTAAACCAAATCACATTTTACAATGTTAACTCAAAATTTTCCTTTAGTGCATTTCTTTAGAATATGTTTGTATTGTTCAATTGCCAGGAAGAGCTAATTGTACAAAAAAATTGGGAGAGGGAAATTTAGAAGATTGACCATAATGAGCTATCCTCATTGTAGTGATTATCCCAAACAAGCATATTTTCAAATTGAAATATACAAACATATTCTAAAGAAGTGCACTAAAGGGAAATTTAGAATTAATGTGGTAAAATGTGATTTGATTTAGTTTACTATGTTTCTAATGTTCTCTTAACTTCACTTTTTCTTTCCACCTTTCTTGCTCAGCCAACCTTAAAGAGAGGGAGAGAAAAATGAAGAGAAAGAGAGAAGGGTAGAGAGAGAATTTGGATCTGAAAATGAGAGCCCCAACTTTCAGAGGAAAAAATGCATATATACTCCTCCTAAGATGAGATCCTAGTCCTTGGTTTGATGTAAGGCTTGATCTCCCAAAATGAGATAAAAAATGCTTAATGGCTAAGGTTTCTTATGATTATAGGGATATTAAGCATATTTCATATTGGATGGCTAGGATGAAAATGCCAATGAAAGGCCAAGATTGATTTTTTGGATTAGTCATTAATCGAGGGGAATTCTGGTAATTTCCTATCTCGAGGGCAATTTTGTAAGTTCACTAGGGGATTTGTGTAATTTCATGTAAAAAGGGTATGGGGTGGTTGGCGAGAAGGCTGGCTTGGTAGTTGCCGATTGTCAAAACTTGACCGAAAAATGGCTAAAACTACCGGAGGTCAGTTGGACCAATATGAATCGGTTTTGTTGATTTAGTCAATCTTTGGCCAAAAATGTGTGAAATTAGATTCCTGGAGGGCCTAATCGTAAAGAATTCTTGTTCAAACAAAAGAGAAATGGGCTAAGTTGAAAAGAAATAATCCAAATTTGCCCCAATTAAATCAATGAACCTTTTACCAAATCTCAATTGATTTAAATTGGTTCAATTATCTCATGAATGACATTAATTACACCTTTGAATAGCCAAAATTTTGAGGAACTTGTTCGAATATGGAGAGATCCCAAGAAAACCAAATCAGATTGGCGGCATTATGTAGGAAAATAGGAGACCTCTGGTCAAAAGACGATGTGTTGAAGCTCGAGCCAACTATTCCTGAGAAAGAAAAACAGGAAAGTGAACTCATCGTCTATGGAAAGCTTTATTCCAAACCGAATGTCAATTTCCAAGCATTTTGTGGTATGAAGAAGGCATGGAAAGTTGAGATTTTCAAATGCGAGATTATAGAACATGGTTTATTCTCCTTTCTGTTTGAATTGGTAGAGGATAAAAGAAGAGTTTTAAAGATGGGTCCATAGTCTTTCGCTAGTAATCTTCTTGTGTTGTTGGAAGGAGATCCTAATGTGCCTGAAAATTGTTACTAGTTCACACACACTGCATTTTGGGGTTACCTAAAGCTAGAATGAATGAGGACTCTATTTGAAGTATAGCTTCTAAAATGGGAAGAGTGGAGGAGGTGAAAATAGAGGCCAAAAATAACAGTTTACGCAAAATCAACAAGGCAAAAGTCAACTTGAACCTCTTAAGCCCTCTTAAAACATGTACTGTAGTGGATTTAGGCGGTAAGAAATGGTGGTTAGATTTCAAGTATGAAAGGCTACCACATTTTGTTATTTCTGTGGTCGTATTGGGCACTATGCTACTTTTTGCCAAGAAATACCTTATGAGGAATCGGGGATGCCTCTAGATAAACCAGGGAGATATGACTCATGGCTGAGAGCAGAAGTACGAGAATTTAGTCCTGCTTGTTGGAAAACCTGTTGTCAGACTTGATTAATCGCTCTTTGCTGTTCAAAATGAATAGTTTCGTTTTTGTAATTTGGGATGCGGTAATACATCTAAAAAATTATTCCATAACGAGAAATAATAAATAAAAAGAAAAAGGAAGGCTGTTTAATTTTGACAAAAGACCCACACCAACCGAATCCAATTTGATTTTGTTTACTTATTCAATTTCAACAATTGAATTCTCAAGTTCAACCAACCTATTTTCAAAACAAGATTTTTAGTTGTGGCAATTCAAATTGTGACATTGGTGGAGGTGTCACTTCCAGGTTCATGTCTCTAGACAAAAAAAAAAAAAAGCTACATTTTTCGGTAGTAGAAAATTCTTTTAAGGAGAGAGCTCAAAAGTAGATTTTGCTGATGTGAAAGATGTGGCTCATTCTTTTGCGATGGAGAAATAAGGAAAAAGGGAGGGGGGAATTGCTCCAAATTCAATTATATTGACAAAAATCCTACTATTGATAGGTATGACGATTGGGTCGAGAGGTTCATGCATATGTGCTGATGACAAAGTGACTCGAAGCAACTATTTTTATAGTTCATAAAAAAAAAGGATTGGGACAATCCCTTTCGTTTCTTCAGAAATAATGAAAGTGTGTGGAAGTCGTTAGTCACTTCTTACTGCAAAGTCCATATTTATTTCAATCCCTATCTAAGTTTCTGGACCTGGATTGCCATCATTGAGGCATATGGAATTAGTCACATATATTGAGATGTAGTACGATGAAGTCATTTTGGTGAACTTGGTTGCCCTTGAACGAGGAAAATGGTTAATGTGAAAATTAGGAAGATTTGTCTTGAAGTTGATGTTATTCTGGGTACAACCTTGATGGACATGTACATGAAGTGTCGGTGTGTTTAAAATGCATTTGATGTTTTCTAGTTAATGGAGGACAAAAGTGTCTCCAATTGGAATGTTACAATTCTTGGGTTGGCAATGAATGGCTTGATAATAAGGTAACAAAACATATTTCGAGTGATGAAAAATTGTGGAGTAACACCTAATGACAAAAACGACAAAGTGTAGCATGATCAAAGCAAATGGAGTGATTCATGAATTTTAGGCTAGTGATAGGACACATCATCAACAAGAAAATATTGATGACATAGGTGAAGATTCAATAGCAAAATCATATCGGGAGAGGGGCCACTTGGGAGCTCGAGGAGGAGGCAAGACACAAATATGCTCATTTGTTTGGTAATTAATGTATGTCTAAATTTCGAGGATGATTTTTTTTTTTTTTTTTTTTTTAAGGAGGGGAGAATGTAAAATAAAGGGGTTGAAAACTCAAAGGTAGAAGCTTCAACAAAGAGAGGAATGGAGAGTTTTCGGGAGAGGGGGAAAAGAGGAGAAAGAGAGAGAGGAAGAAAATAAAGAAAGAAAGAAAGAAAGAAAGGAAAAAAGAAAAATGAGATAAAAGGGAAAGAGAGAAGGAAAGAAGGGGAAAGAGAGGGACGGTAGAGAGCTCGAGCACAAAGAAAGAAAAAGAAAGAGAGAAAGAAGAAGAAGAAGAAGAAGAAGAAGAAGAAGAGAAAAGAAGAAAAGGGGCTTTGTGCGTTTTCATCATGGGAGCCTCGCCAAGCCACCTCAACTATGTAACGCAATGCTCGGTAAGTGCTCGTGCCGCCCGTTCATTCAATCGGAGTAATTTCGGACTTAGGGCTTGAAATTTAGAATTTTGTAAACATCGAGCAGTGAAGTATGATTTTTGAGTCGTTGAGCTGCATATTTTTGTAGAAATGATAGCTTGGGGATGTTGTGGAGCTGTAGGATTTTACATATCGTGATTTGAGCTTACGGTTTGCCTGGAACAAAATTTTGAAGTTTATCGCGCGTGATGAATAGTGCACGACCAGGACTTCAAGGCCATATTTTGTTGATTTTTGGCTTAATATTGGGTTGGCTTAATTGGGGTTCTTGTAGTATGTTGGATGGGCTTTCCATCGACTATAAGTAGAAAAAATTATGGAATGATGAAGTTTCGTGCTCAAGCTTCACTATGGACGGTTTGAGTAATTGTTTTGGTTGAGCGATTTATTAGTGTGTAGGTGTCATTTTATTGATGAATAAGTATAATTTAGTTGAGTTATTAGTTGGAGAGTAGCATATTACCTGGTTTTAATATCGTTTTCGATTTATTAATAGGAATACGAGTGCGTTGGCTCAAGTAACCACGTAGGTTGATTTTCGGCTTTCCCAAATGAGTGGTGCTATCTCTTCTAAGAATTTAGAAACTCATATCTTCAAAATGATAAATATTTGATATTTTACGAGATATGAATAAGCATATTTGTTGCATAAAATTTGGATCGGGCAATTACTACATGTTGGTATTTGATAATAGTGTGACAACTTTTTGGTGGAAATATATACTTTGTTTGATGAACAAAGTTGAGAAATATTACATGTTTTAGATATGTGAAAAATTTCTCACAAAAAGCTCGACTTTGAGATGGTTTATGGGATGTTATGTAGATATCGATTTGTGATAAGCTTTTTAAAATATGTTTGATTTGATTCGGTTTGTAAAATTGATTTATGAGGCGAGTCTTGAAATTATTTGAGAATGTTTTATGAAAAGTGTTTTTGGTGGATGAATTGAGTTATGAAATCTTTTGGTGATATATAAAATGATTTATGGATTTGATTTTGTGAATTGTGGATTGTGTTGTTCTGGATTAATATTAAGCTCAATATCATTGTGAGCCTAGTGAGGGGCTTATGGGTATACGCATACTAGTTTAGGATATCCCTATGGGCTGAGTCTATCACATCTCAATCCTTGGGCAAGCACCCATCCCTCATCTAGTCGATATAATAGCGACGCCTCATCTAGTTGATATAATAGTGACATCCCAGAACGCATCGCCGACCCATTTATTTTAATACGCATATGGAAGCATATAAATAATTCCCAAATAATAAAACAATGGAATATAATAGTAGGGCTATATTTTTTTAATATGAAAAATCATAACCACACTTTTATACAATACAAACTACATAGTATATATCACAATACTATTTACAAAAGTTTGGTCTATCACCCATAGGTTCACGACTCAAGGTTTGCAAAACAAGATGGGATCTCATTCCTCATTTGAGTTGTACTCTGGGTCATCCTCAAGATCTTCTTTAGACTCCTCCTCCAGATCCTCCTCGAGGTCCTCCTCCCAGTTCTCTTCTGGGTACACCTCTTATTGATCAACCTCTTCTTCTGGCATACACCAACTGGAGTCAACTGCTGATTGCTTAGGAAAGTCGGTGTCACCCTCGAGCTTGGGATCTTTAGCATCAGTCACTGCTCCATTCTCGGGATCTGCCGTTCCTTCCCCGAACGCTTCCTCTAAAATGAATAGAGGTACATCACCTTCTGGCATGGGACCTTCCCTTCGCCCATCATGATACTTATGATACCACCACCAATATTTGTAGAGCCTCAGGTCATCTTTTCCCATGTCAACCCAAACAGTTGACTTAACCAGGACATACTCTAGTCCTTCCGGGTGAAGGTGTATCGGAAAGTGGGTTTCTATCTTGGTGACTTCCTCGAGTATACCGAAATGCATAGGAGGACGAGGAGGTGGAGATGTTGCCATCTAGAGACTTGAAATGTGATCCCACAACCGGGATGAGACTACGTATCAATAAGTTCTACCTCCTAAGACCCGATTAGGACGCCAATACACTTTAGAGGCTGCCTAAGCACAACACGAGTCAAAGGACTTACCTTGGCCTTAGTTCCATTCTTGCAAGTTGGTATATATATTAAATATACACTATCACATCACATCATTCAATCAGATCGAATCATCAATCAATTGACCTAGTCGATTACATGTCATTTAGACCATTTTGAGGCAAGGAGTAGAGGAGTTTATAACATGAGCAATGTTTTGTCTGCAATGATTAGCTTTGCTATGCTTGGTTTGCAATATGTAGAACAAGATGGGTGAAAGGGGCTAGTATGAACACTTAGAGGGGGTGAATAGGTGTGAACCAAAAGTTTCGTAAAAGAATAGCAAAAATATTTTTATTTTGAAATTGACTCTGAAGAACAACAAACTTTTAAAATTGAGTTTGAAGAACAACAGAGTTTGAGCGAGTTCAGACTTTAGTAGTTAAGTAGAGCTATGGATAGAATAAAAGGAGTTTAGGGAAGAGAATAAGAACACATAATTTATAGAGGTTCGACTTAGATCAAGCTTACATCCACTCTCTCACGCTAACAGCCTTTTATCTGGATTCGACTATGCGATCAACAAGAGATTACAACTTTGAATGCAAACACTCAGTGGTAGATCACACTATCTCACTAAGTCACTCTTTTGGTATTTATCTTATGATCACAAATATTTAAGCTCACTAAAGACAAGTATGAACAAATGTTGCTCAAACTTTAGAATTATAAATTCTACGCTCCGTCTTCTTCTTGCTCATCAATCCTTAATCTCCTTAAATATTTCTCTACTTCCAAACTAGCCGTTGGACAGTATCTAGAGGATCATCTTCCAATTTACCCATTGGATAGATCTGTATCTAGAAGATTTAGTAGTTGCTGAGTGATAGAAGTATAATCCCAAATTGATTTTGATTGCCCATACAGACAAAATCTTGGTTTCCATAAATAGAGCTTATTCGTTTAAAAAGTTATTGTCTTCAATATCCAATTGTTAATCAATTAGATTGAGTCAATCAAATTTATCTTGATGTGGAATCCAAACTAGATTAATAGTCATTATATGTTTGGGGTTTGTGTTACTTTCTGTCAAGTTGTTTCGTTTTGAATCTACTACGTTATGAACTTGTGTCTCGTTCTGGATGTAAAGTTTGAGAATCTTTAGACTGAGTAGAGTCTAAGTATCTTCAAACTGAAATAGAATTTACAATCTGGATGTAAGTCTGAATATATTTTGCTTCTGAATAGATTTACCCTTAAAGTCTGGACATAGTCTGAATAAGTTTAATTTCAGCATAGAGTCTGTCTTCTGAATCTTCTAAGTATAGACTCTGACAATATCATTTATACATTCTATCATCTACATAGTTTGTTCCTCAATCATTAAACATGTTAGTAGCCTTTTATTTATTTATTTATTTATTTATTTTTGATGACCTAAGGACCCCGTATAGCTGACAACCAACCAAGCAAACCTGGGGTGACGCTAGCGGAGGACCCACCACCTCGGCATCACACTTAAGACACCAAGTGCCTCCACTAGGTTTCGAACCCCTCACCTTTGGGGAATAATCAATGGAGCTCTTATCTAGCGGAGCTACCACGGCCGATGGTGCCTTTAATTTATTTTGTCATCTTCAAAACATCATAAAGGATTTCCCTAACAATCTCCCCCTTTTTGATGATGACAAAAAAATCTCTGAATATGCAGATATATAATCACACTTTTCTAAAATATAATTCGAATCAAAAGATAGCAAAAGATAAATAGATTGAGCATAACAATATATAGAAAAATAATCGCAGCTCAATATTATGCAATAAATAATATCAACCAATCAACACATATGCATATTTATATTCTCTCTCCCTTTTTGTCATAATCAAAAAGCGATAAAAAGTATCGCGTAGAGAATATAAAATGATGACAAATATCTTGCATGAAACACTATTTAAAAAAAAATCAACATTTACAAAGTAAGTCGAATATTAAAGA
Source organism: Eucalyptus leucophloia subsp. euroa (assembly GCA_017140325.1). NCBI lineage: Eukaryota > Viridiplantae > Streptophyta > Magnoliopsida > Myrtales > Myrtaceae > Eucalyptus > Eucalyptus leucophloia. The sequence continues at coordinate 21,981,316 of CM029473.1, read as the reverse complement.
TATGCAATGTAACTCACTTCGATCATATATATCAGCAAATATCCAATAAAAATCATGGATGTATTATAAAATTCACTTCACCCATTTTGTCATAATAAAATGATAATATCAATAAGAGATTTGTTAATGACAAAAGGTAATAAAAAAATGCACTAACTGGATTTCGTAGAATTTGATAAGTTCTAACACATTTATCTTTTCCTTCATTTCATGATAATCAAGATCACGATCGAATTAAAAAGATTTTTCCATAATTGATCAATGCTCCCCCTTAATTAGTTGCCTTTTAGAGGTGATCACAACTCTTTCCATTTCTTTTGGATCCACTTTCTCCCTTTCGTATGTCACATAAGGGATTTCCTCAATAATTTGCAAAAATTTTGCATGAGGAAGAGAATCTTTGAGCCTCCAGAAAATAGTATAAAACCTCCATAATTTTTAGATCGAGCTTTCCAAAATTCATACGGAAGATTCTCTTGCTACCTACAAATTCTTGTATAATAGATAACAATCCTTGCAAAAATATCATATAATACCTTCATCTCATTTGCAGATCAAACTTGCTAGATATAAGATATCTTCTAAAAATATAGCAAGAGTATCCATGAATATGCAATAATATCTTTCAAGATTAAAGGGGCTAGTATGAACACCTAGAGGAGGGCGAATAGGTGAACAAAAATTTTCGCAAAAGAACAGTAGAAATATTTTTCTTTCAAAACTGAGTCTGAAGAATAACAGACTTTTGAAACTGTGTCTGAAAAACAACAGACTTTGTGAGCGAGTTCAGACTTTAACAGTTAAATAGAACTACAAATAGAATAAAGGATTTCAGGGAAGAAAATAAGAACACATAATTTATAGTGGTTCGTTTTAGGTCAAGCCTACATCCACTCTCTCACGCTAACTATCACGCCCCGATCCTCCAAGCATGTGCCTATCCCTATGCAGTTGATTAACTAGCAACGTCCCAGGACACGTTGCCAACCCATTCTTTTTAATGCACATGCGAAAGCAAATAGATTAATCTCCACACAACAAGGTGGGATAGAAAAGTAGGGCCACATTTTTTTGAAAAGCAAATCACACATTTATACATATCAGACTAATTTATATACATTACTAGCCGATATTTACAAAATCTACAAAAAGGTCGACTCTCCAAGACAAGCTGTCCTATGATCAACTAGTCCGACTCGTTCTCTGATTTGGTAGAGTCCATGGGGTTAGGGCAAGACGGCGGGTTCTCCACAACACCATCAAGAGGGTAAGCTGGACCCTCGTCTAGGGCAGCATCAATCACCACAGAGGCGATATCGAAAGTCCTAAGGGGACCTAGTCTGACGCCATAGGGAGCGATGCGGAACCATGCTTTGAATCGATTAGGTATCTCCTGATGTGGAAACTCTTCGACCTAGACAGTGGTTACAACTAGCTCGTAAACCTAAAAACCTCCGAGATTTAGATAACTAGAAATCCGCTCAGTAACCCTCATGGGACGGTCGTGATGCTCTGGGGGGTACGCCATCTAAGATCCTAAAAATGTTATCTCGCAACAAGGTGAGACAACGTCTCAGTGAGTTCAACCTCCTAAGACTCGATTAGGAAGAAAATATGACTTGAGGGCTGTCTAAGCACAAACACAAGTCAGAGAACTTACTTTAGCCTCAGTCTCTTCCTACAAGTCAATACAATTTGAATAACCATCCAATTATTTCAACCAATCTGATTTAATCATCAATCAATCGACTCAGTCGATTACATGTCATCACGACCATCTCCCAATCATCTTAATCAATACTATCTATAAAGTCCGATCATAATCAGAATTGCTCGCTCTAAGCTGATAATAGATAGTATAACTCACTAGAAGCTGCCATATATACTGATATAGTATACTAATAATGCTCACCAGAAGCTGCTAGGTATATTGATATAATATACTAATAATGCTCACCAGAAGCTGCCAAGTATACTGATATAGTATAATAATAATGCTCACTAGAAGTTGCTAGGTATACTGCTCACCAGAAGCTGTCATATCGCCCGTAGGCTGATATAATATACCATCCCGATCATCTAACAATTTCGTCATTTTTATCATACTCGATAAAAATATTCGTGTGTGGGTACATGATTGGCCTTAGCCAAAATATAATATTTTCTCACTTGAAAATCCCACCAATTTCACAGTCCATAAATTCCTTTTTGGCATTGTAAACCGACGTTCGGTAATTTTCTAATTAATTACTGAAATTAATTAATTTTGAGATAATTACCTACAATCACAAATCACGCTCAATTTGCACAAAATAACAGTCAACTAAATAAATAGATCACACCACTACAATCAGATAAAATTCTGATCATCGATTATCCTGGTCTAATTTTTGAAAAATAATAATTAATTAAATAATTATGGAAATTAATTATTAAATAGTAAAAATGCACACTTAGGTTGGTAAAGCCTAATTAAAAGCTTATTCGAGTTCGGAAAATTTCCGAATCACTTTAAATAAATGCTAGAACTTACCTAGGCTCTAATTATACTACTCTAATCACCTAACATACAATAACAATTTATTAAATTGCTAATCTAATATAACTATCAACCTAATCCATACTTAGTCTAAAATAATCAACCCTCAAACATAATTAATTTACTAAGTAAGGATTAGTGAGTTAAACTCACTAGATTAACGATCCTACTAGACCACGATAACGATGACACAACAGTGGCCAATAAACTCCAAAGTGGTGGCACTAATGGGGGCCCGAATTGGGCCGAAATCGGCCATGCAAGTCCGCAGATGGGCTGGTCTTGCTACTTCAGTTCTATGAAGACAAGGATGGTGGCTAAACGGGTGTAGCTCAGGATTTGGCGGTCATGGAACGCTGAAAATGGAGCTGCTGTTGGGCTGAGATCTATGGAGAAAAGATCATGGGCTGATTCGGTGATCAAATGGAGCATGGGCTAGCTTTGTGAGAGGAGGGAAACAGCCGAAAGTGGAAGGTGCGAGGCTTGATGTGGGCTGATGGAACACATGTGGTGCTGCAAGGAAATTGGATGGGGGCAAACGTGGGGCTACAGATTTCGATGGAGGTGGGGGCGTACGTAGGGGGGCGTAGGACATGCGAGGAAAATTGAAAGCGAAGGAGAGGTAGAAGCAAATGGGGCATCGACGAATGCCGAGGCTAGAGAGAAAAGGATTGAAGGAGAAAGAGAAGAGATTAGGCAACAAGAGCTTGTCGGCTGTGAGGGGAAGGAAAAAGAAACGTGTGACTAAGGGAGAGAGAAAGAGAGAGATCGAAGGGAAACCAGCTAGTGTTTCAAAAGTCAAAGAATTTTAAAAGCAAATGAAGACTGCATTAGAGGCGGATGGTCGAACAGAGGAAGGGGGAGACGTGGGTGTGAAGGGGGGTCCAATGGAGGGGAATGAAAAAATTAAACACAAATAACTTTAGCACAACTTCCCACAACATTAATAATTGGTCATCCAAGGCCAATTTCCACACCAAATTGTCCCAATTCAGGTCCAAATAAAGATCACAACGTGACAATCTCTCAAGTCTACGAATTTCTCTCAATCTCGAATTCTATTTCCTTTTTCCCAGAATCCAATTTCTTAACAAATCTCCCCGATTGATGTCCAATTTTGTTAAAGAAAAAGCCCACAAAATCTCATTTCACCAAGTAACTCACACCGGAGGCCAAAAATCCCTTCGAATTGACCAATCCGAATTTTCGTTGATTTCCGAGTCGTCCAAATCGATTTTCCGTAAAAATCCCGAGCTCATCAAAAATTCCTCGAAATATGAGTCGACGTTCCTAAAATTACTCGTGACATAACAGAACTTTCAATTTTTGAAATCGGGTTCAAATTCGCGGTTAATTTTAATTTGGCGTGATTTTAGCGTAACCTAGTCTACCGGGTAGCTTTTAGGAATTTTTGGTGCAATTGACCCATGGTCAATTTTATTCAAACCACACATACCTCTTCGACACATTGGCAACTCTTGGTGGTCGTGAAAATATCGAGGTTTCAAATACGGACACATAGTACCCAAAATGACAGAAAATCGGTTTAGTATCAATTGACGAGAATTTTGCAATTAAATGGAATCACCCACACTTGATCACACATCTTAGTAAAATTGACATATCTCCGGTCTCTGATCAATTTTGACAATGCCGTAATGACCCTTGCAGACTAGCACGATTGAGCGGTCGATTTTTGGTCGAATTCTCAAGTCTATTGCGTTAAAATCCCTTAATGGCTTCACCTGATAGGCTAGTTATCTCATGAGTGGCCATTTTAGAGAAAAAACATTATAGTCACGTTGATGAAAGGCTTGACTTATCCAATCGAAATCAGAACCTAAAAATCGGATGTCACATTAATAGCCTTTTAGCTGGATTCCATTATGTGATCAACAAGAAATTACAACTTTAAGTGCAACCACTTAGTGATAGATTACACTATCTTACTAAGTCATTCTTTTGGTATTTCTCTCCCGATCACAAACGTTTAAGCTTACCAAAGACAAGTGTATGAACAAAGGTTGTTCAGACTTTGGAATTATAAATTCTACGCTTCGTCTCTTTCTTGCTCATTGGTCCTTGATCTCCTTAACTATTCTTCCACTTCAAAACTAGCCGTTGGATAGTATCTAGAGGATTGTCTTCCAATCTACCCATTGGACAGATCTGTATCTAGAAGATTTAGTAGCCATTGAGTGATAGAAGTAGAATCCCATATTGATTATGATCACCCATACAAAATAGAATCATAATTTACATAAGTAAAGCTTCTTCGTTTAGAAATTTCTTGTCTTCAATATCCAATTGTCAATAAATTAGATTAAATTAATCAAATCTATCTTGATGTGGAATCCAAACCAAATTACTAACTATTATATGTTTGGGGCTTGTGTTACATTCTACCAAGTTATTTCGTTCTAAAGCTGCTACGTTTTGAACTTGTGTCTCGTTCTAGATGTAAAGTCTAAGAGTCTTCAAACGAAGTAGAGTCTGAGTGTTTTCAGACTAAAATAGACTTTACAATATAGATGTAAGTCTAAACATATTCTATTTCTGAACAGATTTAGCCTTAAGGTATGGACACAATTTGAATAAGTTCAGCTTTAGCATAGAGTTTGTCTTCTGAATCTTCCAAGTATAGACCTTTGACAAAATCATTTATGCATTCTATCATCTGCATAGTTTGTTACTTAACTATTAAACATGTTAGTAGCCTTTGATTTATTTGTTCATCTTCAAAACATCATAAAGGATTTTTTTTAACACTGGGAATGACCGATCACTTCTTATACCTTTCGAGGATATCACAGAAATTTTGTTGGAGAAATAGTGAGCGCCTCATAGGAGGAAGCTCTGTGATTCAGTTTAATCTATATACGGCATGACTTTTCGAGTTTCTTAAAAATGCATATTGATAAGGGTACTGTTGAAAGTGATGCGGTACTGCTTTCCCTACGAATGGTTTCTTGCTTACTAGTTTATTTTATCCCATGCCTTACATGTTTTTTTTTTTATTATTGAAATAGGAAGTATTATAACACTAATGCAAGGGAGGACAACAGCTCGAAGCTTGGGCGTCTGAGTATAGAAGATTCGAAAGCAAAAGGGGGGGCAAAGCCCAGTTTGGTAATAAGTTGCCATGAAAATGGGCCTTAGCGGCCCAATCAGCCACAAAGTTGGCTTCGCGTCTACAGTGACGAATCTTTAGGGTAGGGAAAAGGTGGAGCTTGGCTGCCACTTGTGCAAGTGAAGGGCGCATCTCCCATGGCGTTGATGATGGATGGCGAACCACATCTATCAAAACAAGACAGCCATATTCAAGCACAAGCCGGTCTCGATTCTTGCCGTGCTACAATAGAAAATCAATAGTGGTGAGGAACACCTAGATCTTGCTGTGCAGAGCCGAAGTTGCTAAGAAATCATAGGTAAAGCCATGGAGGAGAGTTCCTATGTGATCTCTGAATATACTCGCCATTGCTCTTTTAGAACTCATTTGTTGATATGTTCCATCAATATTGATTTTTACCTCGCTAGGATCTAGTGGCCGCCATAGCAAATCGGAATGTGAAGTAGATCGGGTTGTACGCACCAACAATTGGGATGAAAGCGATGCAATTTGTACTTGGGCGAGGGCCTCCTCGACTACCCTTGATGACTTAGGCCGTTGTCAGCGGAAGATAAACCCATTGCGAGATTTCTAGATTTGCCATAATAGGGCAGTGATGATCTCCATACCAGGTAAGTTACTCTGGCATTCAAGCTATGTTGCTAACCATTCATCCATTCGTTTGACTGATTGTGATGTAATGTGAATGTCGATCTGTGGATGTGACCAAATACGACGCGTCCATGGACATAAAAGAAAATGATGTTCTATGTTTCTGGTTTGTTTTGATTACATATAGGACATGTTGGTTTTGTTGTGATGTGCCGTTGAAAAAGATTTCGTAGCTAAGGCATTATGACAAACTGACCATAAGAAAGGCCGAATTTTGGGGGGTAAGTTGACAGTCCATATGGATTTCCAAAGAAGCTTGGGGGGTTTGTATGATGACAATGCTCGGTTCTGTTGGTTGTTAGAAGTGTATTGTCTAATGGTATGGTAAGCACTTTTGATAGTATAGTTTCCATTTTGAGTCTTTAACCAAATAATATGATCAGTAGTATAATGAGGGCTTACCTGTATGGGAAGAATTTCAGCAATTGTTGGTGCATCAAAGTTCTGATTAAGAAGGGGGGTGTTCCAGTTGTTGTTATCTGAGTCTAATAGATCAGCTACCATCTGTGAAGCATCGCGAGGTATAGGGTCTCCTATAACCCCTCTAGGGAGCTAACGATCTTCCCAAATTTTAATAGCATGTCCACTACTAACAGACCATTGCAAGTGAGGTAAAATAACATCCCTTCCAAGAAGAATACTCCACCATCCCCATGATGGTTTGGAACCTTGATCCGCTTGCAGAAAGTCCTGTGGGTGGAAATAAAGCCCTTTAAGAAGGGTGCTCCATAAGGAAGTTGGATGCTGTAGAAGTCTCCATGCTTGCTTACCAAGCATGGCTTTGTTGAAGTCAATAAGATCACGAAAGCCAAGACCCCCATTGTTCTTGCTACTTTTAAGAGCTTCCCAATTCTTGTAGTGTATGCCTGATTTCTTTTCGTCACTTTGCCACCAAAACCTAGCAATTTTTTGTTCAATGGACTTGCAAATTGACATAGGTATCTTAAAAATGGACATGGCATACTGAGGTATTGCTTGTACGACAGTCTTTAGTAAAATTTCCTTACCACCCTTCGAAATCGAGTTTTCTTTCCACCCTTCGAATTTGGAACTCACTCTTCCCAATATCCAAGCAAACATCTCCCTCTTAGATCTACCCCAGTCGGATGGTATACCAAGATATTTACCAAACTTATCAATCACAGGTATTCGGAGTTCCCGAGCAAGATTTTCCTTTAGGGTAAGAGGACAATCTTTACTAAAAAAGATTACAAATTTAGTCCTATTAATAACCTTTGCCGATTGGCAAAGCAAAAAGACTGATTGATAATGTTGGCTAAATTTTGACATTCAAGTAATTTTTCTTCTAAAAAGAAAATTGCATCATCCGCAAAAAATAAGTGAGATAGAGTAGGACACCACTTGTTCAATTTGATGCCTGTGAGAAGCCCCATGGTAGATGCTTGATTGATAAGATGAGAGAGAACATTCTCCAAAAGGATAAATAGATAGGGGGAGAGAGGATCTCCCTATCTAAGACCTCAGGATGGTTGGAAAAATGGAAGATGTTCACCATTGAATTTAACACTAAAAGATACTATCATTATACATTGCATGACTCAGTGTACCCATGTAGCATGAAAGCCTATCTTAAGGAGATAATCTTGCAGGAAATCCCATTCAACCTGGTTATATGCTTTTTGCATATCCATCTTTAGAATAGCTTGAAATTGGCACTTGCATTTGCTAGTCTTAATCTGATGAAGTACCTCCTGCACTATTAAGATATTATCTTGTATTTGTCATCCACTCACAAAGGCAATATGTTCCCTAAATATTAGGTCAAACAAGTAGGGTTTAAGGCGATTTGCAATCACTTTAGAAGTGATTTTGTATGCATAATTGTAGAGGCTGATTGGGCGATAGTGATCAAGCCTTTCATGGTGAGGTACCTTAGGGATTAGAGAGATGATAGTCTGATTTAGATCAAGTGGCATGACTCCATATAGGAAGAATTGTCGCACCAATAACACTAGGTCATCCTAAAGAATATCCCAATGGTTTTGAAAGAACAAACCATTTAAACCATCGGGGCCCGGCGCTTTAGTAACTCCCAACAAGAAAGTAGCATATTGGATTTCCTCCTTAGTGACCGAAGCCGTCAAGGACAAGTTCATTTCCTCAGTGATTATACAAGGACATTGGTTCAGAATAGGGCCATAGTCGTGGTGTCCCACTGTACGATATATTTTAGAGAAGTAATCGGTTGTCATTTGTTTTAAACATTGAGGGTCACGCACCCATCCCTGGTTGTCATCTTGCAGCATACTAATCCTGTTGCATTGTCTCCTTTGAATAGTAGTTGCATGGAAGAATCTGATATTCTTATCCCCCCATCGCAGCCAGTTTATCCTAAACCACATTGCCCAATATTGTTCTTCTTGTTGCCATAATTGTTATATTTGTTGTTTTAGGTCAGATATCAATGGCGCATCATAATGGTGACGGGTGTGATTCACATGTTGCTGAAGCTGCTATTGTAACGCTGCAATTTGTTGATGACCCGTGGAGAACTTTGATCTACTCCATTTAGCTAGAGCATGGAAACCACCTTCAGTTTAGATACAAGTGAGGAGGTTGCTAGACGGTTGGAGCTCCATGATCAAGTTATAATGTCTCAGCATTCCGGGTCTTGGGTCCAAAAGGCTTCGAATACAAAGGGCCGAGGCCTCCGATGAGATAAGACTTCAATGGTTAAGAGCAAGGGGCTGTGATCTGACCCTATAGCCGATAAAGCAAACACTTTAGCCTTAGGAAAGGTCAGACACTAGTCCAACGTGCAGAGAACCCTATCCAATCTTTCCTTAACAAATTCATCACCAGTCCTATGATTCATCTAGGTAAATGAACATCCTTTACTTTCAATGTCCATGAGTGAACAATCATGCAAAACATCTCTAAAAGATTGCATCCGTTGTGAGTTAGCCAAATGCTTATTAACTTTCTCCCAATGATAGAGAATTTCGTTAAAGTCCCCAACACAAAGCCATGGCAAGTCATTGGAGGCGTTGATGAGTCGTAAGGTTGCCCAAAACTGAAGACGCTGCTGAAAAGTGGCTGGAGCGTGAAGACAGGTGAGTCGCATCCTAACACCACTTATAAGATCAGTACATAATACATCATAAAACTTAGAGGAAGAGCTTTCGAAACTAATGTCTAGCTAGTCATTCCAAAAAAGAGCCAACCCACCAGCTAAACCAATAGGATTAAGAATAAAGGGGTTAGGATGCTTGAGACGTTTTTGCAAACGTTGAAGTAAGACCTGCCGGTTTTTGGTTTCCATAAAAAAGTTAACATCGGGCGTCTCCTTAGCCACTAGGGCCGTAAGGGACCGGACTATCAGGGGGTTGCCCAACCCCTGACAGTTCCAACTCAAGAGTTTCATTTGTCAATCGGTGGCTTTTTTGGGCAAGCCACCATAGCCCATTTTCCAGCTTCATCAGTTTCAAAAATGGGAGTGTCCATCAGTTGTGTTTCGTCAATATCTTCATACTGATGTAGTCGTGATTCATAAGGGGTATAATGCTTCAACTTTTTAGTTGTGCCTGCTTTCGTATTGAATTAGGTGTGCTTTCGTCTCTCAGAGTTAGATGAGCCCACTCCTAGGTCATAAGTAGTTTTCATTGGTGCAAGTGCTATATCCGTCCCTGTTGAGATTGGAGTCTTTGTTGGCTGACCTGCAGAATGCTGCTGCTGAGGAATATTAGCTGTACCTAGGGGAAGTGGCATAGTTGTCAGTTGATGCATTCCCCTGTTTATATCATTGCTAGGAGGCTGTACTAGTTCCAAGAGGGGTGCTGCTGGAGGAGTCTTAGGTACCACTTCTTCTGGCAAAACAGGTTTGTCTTGTGGTTCGTAGAATATTGCCAATATGGACTATGCTCCCTCACTTCCGCTCTTAACCATTGGCCATACACCATCTTTTCTTTTCCCTCCATCTTCGCGTCATTAAATGGAAAGTCCTTACAGTATGTTGCGTAGTGTCTGAGTTGGCCATAGGAATAGCAAAAAGTGTGACAGTCACTCATAACAAAAGTCAAGCCATAAGGTTTTATCACTGATTCTGATAAGCTAGCCTGTCTTTAAAGATTCCTATACCTTAAGTTCGACCCTAGCTTTCCCAGCCCATAGAGATGTTCCCTCCTTATATTCAATCTGAACCTCCAGAACTATGCCTGTGTTTCTAACAGCCTTTTCTATTATTTGCTTAGTACACCACTCCAATGGCAGACCAAAGACTTGCACCCAAAAAGCGTAAGTGGAGAAATCATAACAGTGCAACTGCGTGTTGGGAACCCAAGGTTTAAAGATCACTAAGTGACTAGAGAATAACAACGGACCACCATCCAAAACTCGCTGTTTGTCCAAATCAGATTTGAATTTTGCAACATATAAACCAGCTTCCCTTGCAGATAATTCAACCTGGTCTGTTGTCCATGCACGCCTCAATGTACTTTGAAAGGCCTGAAAATTGATGGAATGATTAGATAAGATTTTGCCTACCAGCATTAATTTGCATTCTTCGACTTTCTCCACAGGTGGCGGCTCATCCCAAATCGCAATCCGTTGCTCCGGCCACAGGCGACCCAGCTGGGAACAGAGAGCAGCTAGGCGAGATGCTTCATCGTAATCGTGATCATCCATAAAGGCAGATGATAGAGCAAAGCACCAGAGGGGCTATCGCGGAAGGGGAAGGTACATGCAAAAGGTTTCGTGGACTTTGAATAGAAAAGATTGGCTAGTGACTGTGAAAATGAAGGCGAACAATTGAAGATAAAACCATCAATGAGGGTTGAGATAAGACAGAGAAATACGAAATTCCATCAAACAGTGAAGGAAGACGATAACTTGGGTATGGATTGTCGGGGGGTGAAAATGGTGAGGGAAACAGACTGATTCATCAAAATATCACAATTCCGGGCAAAAGGAGACCGCAATTGTGGAAGAAGCTGAAGAGGAAAAGCGGGAGAGAGAAACATGGAAAGATACGAGAGTGGATGGGTGATAGTGTAATTAGGGTTTGATTTGTTGAACTAACATTAGGGTAGAGAAAAGCTCTACATTGCGAGAGAGAACAACTCTACATAGTGAGAGAGAGAAAGGGAAGAATAGTCTACTTGCCTTACAGGTTTAATATACTAACAGCATGAGTTCAGTTATTTCTGATTTTGAGGCTCAATAAGTCAATCAGCAAGTTATGTTGCACACGTATGCATCACGAAGTGTCGAAACAGTAATTACGTCATGGTTCCAAATTCTAATTTGAAGGCTTGAAAATTAGAATCTTGTAAAGCAAAGCATTCTTTAAAATCTGAGTGAAATGTCTGTTCCAGTCCTCATAAGCAAAATATCTGCTTTTCATGGCAGGAATGATGCTTTTAAGCAAAGATAGACAGTAGCATCAATTCTATTATTTGAGAGTCGGAAACACATCACTCATTGAGCTTGCTTCTTCGTTAGATTTTGCTCTTTACGAGAGATAGTTATTCGATTGGAACCTTGAATGGGCAGTCTTAATAAACTGTTGGAGAAGTTCAGTGGATAGTAGAATTACTTCACTTGATGATGGCTATTCAAACTATTTACTGACTGGTGGGCCTTTATCTTTTAATGGTGCTAGAATCTTATAAGGTGTCACTGTTACCTTTCAGTACTTATATATATGTGTATATATATATATATATATATATATGTATGTATGTATGTATGTGTGTATGTATGTATATGAAGATGATAGTACTGAGGACAGTACTAATCGGACTTGCACTTAACCGAAGGGCCATATATATATCAGCTGCATGGGTATATGCGGTTATATGAGGGCAACATTGTTGTTCCAAGTCTCTGTTTACTTGTATTTTTCTTGCTGTTGGTATTACGATAGAAGTTATCAGATCCTTTGGTCATAATAATATTCATTTATGGATGATTGGAACGACAAAATAACAGCAGGATGGGACATGTTACTATTTTCCAGAGAGGTCAAGAACATTAATCTTTCTAAGAAACGAGAAATAAGGCAACTCAGGCAAAGTTGGACCAAGTTGCAAGAATGCCAGCATTTTGAGCAGGTACTTTGATCAGTTGCCCAGATTAAGTGCTTGGGAAAGCTTAAGACCTGGAGATTTTTGAGACCTAGTAGTTTGGCCGCATGAAGTGAACTGTGTATCTATCTATTATGGAAAAGGTCGAGATTCGAATGCACAAGATTTCCAAGCGCTATGGGGATCCGTCCCGAGAGTCTACAACTAAATGAAGACATTTATAATCTTATTCTCGAAGAGTCGGTTCTCTTCTTCCATCAACGACTGATCTCTTAGCATTGCCGATGCCACCTGGTAGGTGGTGGAACAAGAATCAGCTCATTCCAAAATTGATTAACTAATGATGTTACCCATGAAAACAGAAGCAAAATACCAAGTAGACGATTTATTGAATGCCGGTTCCATAAAAAAGTACATCAAATGCATTAGTGAGTTTTCTCCTAAGCAATCTAAAACCCGCAATTAAAGTACATTTAAGATTGCATGCATGACAACATTAGCGTAATTTAAGCCTTCCTTGGGCTTAATTTATGTCTACTCTCTCATAGTAGCCTCATACACTACAGCAACCAATCAAGAATGACTTGCCTATAATAAAATAAGAACATGACAGATGACATAGAAGGCCAGTCACACTTCTCATCATCATAGGAGGAACTATTCCAATGCAATCATACTGCATTCCAGTTAATTCCCGTGAGTGGAGGTTGCTCTCATTGTGTATTCCGCCACCAGCAGCGCAAAGGACGATGACTTGTCCAGTAATCTCTTTGGAGAATCATATTCTTCCACCAGCCCTGCACAGTGGATCAAGAGAGCTCATATAATTTAACTTAAGAAAAGATTAATGCAGAATGCGACAGCAAGAGAAAGGAGAAATCGTTAAAAGATACTGACCATGATCTAAAACAAGAACCATGTCACTATCAAGAATAGAAGTGATACGATGTGCAATAGTTATGACTGTACAGTCAGCAAAGTGCTGCCTCAGAGTTTGCTGTATCAGATTATCAGTAGCTGTGTCGACGGATGCAGTAGCTTCATCGAGCACTAGGATCTTGCTTTTCTTGAGCAGTACACGCCCAAGACACACGAGCTGCCTCTGACCCATGCTCCAGTTTTCTCCATTCTCAATAACTGCACAATAACGATTATAGATAACAGCTATGAAAAAGAGAGGGTGGAAAAGGTTTTCAAAGATATTATTTTGTGTTTTTGGAAACATCAAACTTATGTTTTAGTGCTTTTCATGCCTGTCCAAAAATCTTGAGATAATGCGAAGATTGATTAATGTGCGATGTAAAGGATATTGCAAACTACATGATCAGGTCTGACCAAAAAAAACTACATGATCAGTTAAACTTCCAGGAATTGTATTAAAATGCCTCTTCATATAAATGCATCTAGGAGAACCACAAAAGAGCAGTCACAGGAGGACAAGGGAATAAAATTTACCAGCAGAATCTAATTTTCCTTCCTTCTTCTGGACCTCCTCTGCAAGTTGGCACTTATGTAGGGCCTAAAATTTGCAGAAACCTCATTAACCGACATCATCAATAAATCTACCTCTTATGTTATTTTAACTTGTGCAAGGACATGAACAAACCTCCCAAATCTGCTCATCTTTGTACTCCTCCAGAGAGTCCAAGTTGCTTCTTATGGTCCCTTCAAACATGGTTGGGTCCTGAGGCATTATGCTCAGTCTAGACCTCAAATCGTGCAGTCCAATCAAGGAAATATTGACGTTGTCGATCATGATTTGACCAGCTGCAGGTTCCACAATCCTGAAGAGTGCTTGTATAAGGGTTGATTTACCGCTTCCAGTTCTCCCCACAATCCCGGTTTTCATTCCACCAGGAAAAGTGCATGTAATTCCCCGCAGAACAAGGGGTAAGTGTGAAGCATATCGGACCTATGTTCCGCATGGTTGTCACAAAAATAGGTCAATCGTGAATTGTAAAAGCTGTAATATGAGATGATACAGAAGCTTCATGTACCTGCAGATGGCAAATGTTGATCTCTCCGTGTGATGGCCAAGAGATTGACGGGTGATTTTCCTCTAATATGAGAGGGGGCTCACTCGGAATGCTGGTGTACTGCAGTATCCTCTCAACTGATATGATTCTGTTCTCCATATTGCAGAGATTCCGAATCACCCAAGCTTGTAACATGTTTAGGTTAAGCCCATAGGTCACGGCCAACCCCGCAATGGCTTCAGACATAAGGAAAGAAGCAATTTAAATGTTAAAAGTTCCAGAAACAATTAAATAGATGCAACAGCATTTGAAAATCTAAAAGAAAGTTCTTACCTGGATCGATAAATCCCTCAGGCACAGAGACTAGGAAAATCAAAGAAAAGCCAAAAATAATCAAGGATAGCATGTCTAGGCGAAAACACAACCATTCCATTGCCCCAGCAATATGAAACTTGGGCCGTGAGTATCCATCGGCAAGTTTCATATTTGTATCTTGGAACCGTGATTCTTGATCAAAGCTTCTAATAGTGGTGGCTCCCGAAATTGTCTCAGCAAAGTGCTGTATTACTGGAGCTTTGCACACCCCAACCAACCTTGACAATTCTCGTGCAGAAGATATGTAATATTGCTGTGGATGCGAAAAATAATTCAGTCAGTGTATATTTTCGCAAATTCAAAAGTATCTACATAGACCCAATGTATACAGATACTCTTTCAAGCTCACGATGTGCCAACAGTTTGTCACTCATGAGAAAAAAAGTGAAAGGACTTCGATGAACAAGCACACGATTTCAAGGCTTTTATGAGAAGACGGTTGGGATGGGAGTGTCAACATTTCACTCCTTCCATGAGTGAGGAAACAAAATAACTAGCGGAATACATCTAAAACCAGAACAATCCTCCTGAAAAGAAAGAAAGCCAAGTCCTCTTTGCTCTTCTTGACAGTTAGAAAAAGATCGGAAGAGCTCGGATGATTACCTGATACCACACACAGATTGCAATGACAGGGATAAAAATTATGAAGACCTGCCATGCAACCTGAGACATCACAGCGATAATTCCAAGGAGCTGGATCATCGTGAAACAAAATGCTGCAACTAAATATTGCATGCTTGTATCCACGGCACTCTGGTCTGTAGAAGCCTACAAAAGCAAAGAAAAGACGCCATAATAGATGCAGTTGCGCATGGATAATCGTAGTCAACACAAACAAAAATACAAGCGATTGGATAAAAGACAAACCTCTGCAAGCTTAAATCGAAGAAATACATACCCCTGTAACAATATCATAACGAGAATATTATACATACCCTATTGAGGATTCTTCCGCTTGGAGTAGAATCGAAGAAGGACATTGGGGCACGGAAAATACAAAAGTGCATCCTATTGAAGAGCTCGGTTGCTGTCTTGAACCCAGCAATTGCAAGAGCAGTAGCTCTTGCAAGAACACATAGAGAACTGCCAGCAGCCAAAGCTACATAGACCGCTATTAGAGTTGATCCTGTAACGGCAGGTTTGACATCCTCGGACACTGGAGTCGCCCAGGCCATCCAATAATTACTTCCTATTTGAAGAAGCTGAAAAAGAATATGTGCCAGCAATATGACAGGCACAAGAGCTCCTCCATATGCCATTGTGATGTATTTCCAGTACACTGTAAATCCGACTCTACCTTTCTCTCTTTCTTCGTCTTGAACAAGCTGCCCTTTGGTCCCAACATCGTCGATGACTTCACCTTTCTGAGAAGCTTTGCTTTCGTCCTCCTCAGCAAGCTTCCCATTAGCATCCGCACTGCCATTTTGAACATTGCTACTAGATCCTCCATTTGCCGGTGTGTCTTGTATGGAATCTACCTCTGACAAAGCTTTCTCATGTGCACCTACAAGTTCCTTGAAATTTGTCCCTGCATGAAGTATATCATTGTATTTTCCTGCTTCCGTAATCCTTCCATCCTTCATCACCTGATGAAAAATAAGAACAATGCCATGTATCGTGACTCTACAACTAGAATGAATGAAAAACAGGTTCTGTAATTTGTGAATTGCTTACCAGTATGAAATCAGCCGCGGGCAAGAATTCCACTTGATGAGTTACGTAAATCACAGTTTTGGTACGTAAAAGGCCCAACAAGCATTCCTATCAAATACAAATTCAATTAGTTGTCAATTCCCAAAGCACAAATCGAAGAATTTAGAGAAAAGAATTGTGATAATTCTCTATATTTTTGTACCAGGATTACAAAGCTATTTATAGGACTTCTACAAGTACTAACTAGGAAAAAACAGATCTGAATAATACAGCTATAATCCCACAAATCAAGGGATACTAATAAATCATTTCCTAACTAATTATTTACAGCTATTTCCTAATAATTAGGACCCAAAAAATCAAGATTGAATATTCCTAATAATCAGCTTCTAAAAATCAGGATAATTCCACACTCCCCCTCAAGCTGAGGAAGAGATGTCTTCCATTCCCAGCTTGGATATAATTTTGTGAATGATCCCACCATTAAGTCCTTTGGTTAGCACATCAGCCAGTTGATCTCCGAGAGGTATGTAGGACATGCAGATCAACCCCTCTTCTATCTTTTCTTTGATGAAATGCCTGTCAATTTCAATATGCTTCATCCTATCATGATGTACGAGATTATGAGCAATATTAATTGCTGATTTATTGTCACAATACAGCTTCATAGGACCCTCCCACTTGATTTTCAAGTTTTCTAGGATGATTTTAAGCCATAATAGCTCACATATTCCTTGGGCCATTGCTCGAAATTCTGATTCAGCACTTGATCTTGCAACTACATTCTTTTTTTTACTCCACCAAGTCACTAAATTTCTGCCAAGAAATGTGCAATAACCGGATGTTGACCTTCTATCCACTGTGGATCCTACATAGTTAGCATCGGTATAAGCTTGCAACACCAGTTTTTTTATTTCTTCTGAATATGACTCCTTTTTTGAGACTTCCTTTTAAGTAATTTAGCACTCGATGGATGGCTTGTGAGTGTGATTCTCTTGGGTCATACATAAATTGACTAATTACACTTATTGAGTAGGTAATATCAGGTCTAGTATGAACCAAATAAATGAGTTTCCTGACCAATTTTTGATACATTTCTTGATCTACAACAAGTTCTTCCTTTGCATCCCCAAGACTTTTATTAGGCTCAATAGGTGTAGCTACTGGTTTACAACCAAGTTTTCCAGTTTCCTTCAAGAGATCAGTCACATACTTCTATTGTGAGACAAAAATTCCTTGTCTAGAGTAAGAAACTTCAATGCCAAGAAAGTATTTTAGTCTTCCTAGTTCTTTTATTTCAAACTCTTTAATCAAACACCGCTTTAGCTGCTGTTTCTCCTCATCATTGTCACTTGTGACAATAATATCATCGACGTACACTAGAAGTGCTATCACTCTCCCTCTTGCCAAATGCTTAATGAAGAGAGTATGATCACATTGGCTTTGTTTGTAGCCTGAAGCTTTCATAACTCTAGAAAATCTCCCAAACCAGGCTCTAGGTGATTACTTGAGTCCATATAGTGCTACATGCTTTGTTTGTTGTCTTTTCTCTTTCAAATCCCGGTGGAATACTCATGTAGATCTCCACTTCTAGGTCTCCATGTAAGAATGTATTCTTCACATCATATTGTTGAAGTTGCCAATTAAAGTGAGCCGCCAAAGAGAGTAGAATTATCACAGTGTTCATCTTTGCCACCAGAGCGAATGTCTTTTAATAATCTACTCCATAGGTCTGAGTATAACCTTTTGCCACCAATTGTGCTTTATATCTCTCAAGAGAACCATCAGTTTTGTATTTCAAGGTAAAAACCCATTTGTAGTCCATAAGATTCTTTCTCTTAGGTTTTCAACAATCTCCCATGTCTAGTTTTTTTTTTTTTTTTTCTAGAGCATCAATTTCTTCTCTCATTACATTCCTCCATTCTTCTTTAGACAATGCCTCAAATAAAGTATTTGGAATAAAAATGGTGTTTAGACTCACAATGAAATTTTTATGAGATAGTGATAGGCGGTCAAGTGACACATAATGAGATAGTGGATATAAGGGTCGCTTTGTGCACTCCCTAGTACCTTTTCTAACAGCAATGGGAAGATGCGAGTCATTTTCTGGCATATCAATTGATTGTTTATGCAAAGGAGAGTTGGAACTTACCGGAAATTTATTTGCAAAATTCGGATGGGAATCTTGAACTTGTGTTTGGTCTGGAAAAGCTATCTTTCTTGAGTATACCAGAGGAAATCTCATAGTCATAAATACGGGGAGATACGGGAGTGGACTCTTGTTCCGGAATTGAAGTAGCACGAACTGATTCATGAGGAGATTGTTAATCAGAGCTAGAGGCTAATTGGTTAGGACTCGATTGATCAAGGATTGGTTGATCAAAAGTGGGAGCTCGGATTGGAAGATTATTAGGAGGTAAGTCAAGATTAAGACCGTCAAAGTCTTTATCTTCAACTAATGACTTCTCCCCCTAAAGATAAGATTGTGGAAAGTAAGGTTTGTTTTCTACAAATGTAACATTGATTAATATATAGGTCTTTTGAGAAGGAGGATGATAACATTTATACCCCTTTTGTGTAGAGGAGTAACCAAGAAAGACACACTTGATTGCTCTAGGATCTAGTTTTCCCCTTTGATGATTATGAACATGTACAAATGAGGTGCAACCAAAGACTCTAGGTGTGAGATTATTTGTTGTCCTGAAATGGGGATAAAAACTAGAAAAAATCGTCATAGGAGTTTTGAAATCTAATACTCTTGATGGCAATCTATTAATCATGTATGTAGATGTAAGGACAGCTTCCCCACAATAAGACTTAGGGACATTTCCATGAAACGACAATGCTTGAGTAATGTTGAGCAAATGACCATTTTTCCTTTCAACCACCCCATTTTGTTGTGGTGTGTTTACACACGATGACTCATGGATGATCCATTCCTTTTGGAAATAGGTTGACAAGATCTGATTAAAGTAGTCTCTAGCATTATCTAATCTAAAGCTCTTAATTTTAACTCCAAATTGATTTTGAACCATAGAATTAAAATTAGAAATAATACTACTTACATCATATTTGTGTTTGAGTAAGAATATCCATGTGACCTTAGTGCAATCATTGATTAGAGAAGCAAACCATTGAGCCTTGTGGAAGGTCCTCAAATGTCACTGTGAATCGAATCAAAAGGATGAGAACTTCTTTTATTGTTTATAGGAAAAGATACACGGATGTGTTTAGCAAATTCACAAGTATCACATTGGAATTGACTCATATCTAATCCTTTAAACAAGGATGGAAACATGATATTTAAGACACGAAAAGATGGATGACCAAAACAAAAATGGTAAAGCCAAATGACATCCTTATTTGAAGCACTAAGAAATGATAAGGGAAAATTTTTTATGACTTTCTTTGAAATCCCCGGCGTCTCAAGATAGTACAACCCATTCTTTTCCTTAGCAAGTCCAATCTTCCTCTCTGAATCCTGTTCTTGAAAAACATAGTAGGTAGGATAAAAAATTGCATAACATTTGAGGTCATTGGTGAGCCTTTGTATGGAGATTATGTTGGCTGATAGTTTTGGCACATGGAGGACATCTTTTAGAGTGAGAATAGGTGTAATATAAATATCACCAACTCCTGCAATAGTGGCTAGAGAACCATCTGCCACCACTATTTTCCTATTGCTTGGACATAGGGTGTAGGTACTAAAAAAATGTGAAGTGTGAGTCATGTGATCAATGGCACCTATGTCTATTATCCACGCTTCACTTGAAAGTTTTTCTGAGGCATTTAGACAAAAAAAGAATGGAGACTTACCTGAGCGTGCTTAGGAACATGCACCAGAGGGTTTATCAAGAGACCCTAAAAGCCCTTTAATTCTTTCTATTTCCTCACTACTGAAGGATTCTTTCACCTGCCCTTCATGTGATTGATTTGCTGGCTAGTCTGTTCAATTAGATGAGCCTAGGGAGTTGGCTATCCTCCTTCACAAACTGTCTCAATTATATCCCTCCATGTAGGCCTCGAAGCATCCACCTTTCCTCTTTCTTGTGTTGATGCATTGCGAGTTACTAATGCTAAGCCTTCCATAGCTTGAGGCTCTAGCATTATTCCCCTTCGACTTTCTTCTGCCTGAATTAGAGAGATCATCTCTTCCAAAGAGGTGATTTCTTCCTTTCCAAGTATCTAAATCCTGACTTGGTCAAATTCAAAATTAAGACTTGCCAGGGAATCATATACTTGATCCTTTTCAATGAAGGTTTTTAGAGTTACAGCATCATTTGCACACTTCATATCAAATTCTCGATAATGATTGAGTTCTTGCCATAGATTTTGAAGGGAATTGGCATATTCCATCACTGTTTTGCTCCCTTGTTTTGTTGCACTTGTCTTTACCTTGATTTCTAATACTTATGCTACATCTCAAGCCTTTGAATAAGTCCTGCGAATAGAATCCCAAACCTCCTTTGCAGTTTTGAGAAACATACATGTATCACTTATGGCCAAATCCATTGAATCCCAAAGCCATGACATGATCATTGAATCTGCCTCATCCCATGCATTGAACGTGGGATCTTTTGGTGTTGGACTTGTTCCAGAAAATGGCCGAGTCTTCCTTTACCCTTCAAATAGGTCTTGACAAATTGTGACCATTTGAGATAATTCTTTTCATTCAGCCTATAAGTTGCTCCCACATTTTGTACATCTCCGGTCATATGGTTGGTGTTGGCCTCCTCATTTTGACCCGAAGTATCTCCAATCAATTTTGTCTCAGACATGGATAATTCCAGGCACAAAGAAAGTACTAAGAAAGAAAGAAAAAAAAAAAAAAAAAGGAAGTAGTAAAGGCTGCAAGTTAATGAGGTTTTTAGGGCAAAAAAAAAAATGGGACAAGTTTAGAAGCAAAGAGGGAAAAATATAGCTGAAGGGATCACATCAATGACATTTGCGATCAGATTGTTTGGGACAAAGACAAATCCAGCAATGAAGGCCATGATTGGAAGATTATTGCATCAATGAAGGATGCACTGCAACACTATCCTAGAAAAATGAGCCTAATGCTCTGATACCATGAAGGATTTAGAGAAAAGAATTGTGATAATTCTCTATATTTTTGTACTAGGATTACAAAGCTATTTATAGGACTTTTACAAGTACTAACTAGGAAAAAACAGAACCAAAGGAAAAAAAAAAAACTAGGAAAAAACAGATCTAAATAATACAGCTATAATCTCACAAATTAAGGGATACTAATAAATCATTTCCTAACTAATTATTTACAGCTATTTCCTAATAATTAGGACCCAAAAAATCAGGATTGAATATTCCTAATAATCAGCTCCTAAAAATCAGGATAATTCAACACAAACACAATGCATGCAGCAATGAAACAAAGTTTGGCGAATCTCGCCAGAGAGAGTGAGGAGGGAGGCCCTTAAAAGAACTACCCTGCCTCCAAGAACCAAAAAGAAAGACAAAAAATTAGCCCATCTACAAATATGTGCTTCTATGAGTGTGAGGCTGCATGCGATTGCAATTCTACCAAGTGCCAACAACTCGGAATTAGCAGGTACATGCAGGTTACCTTAAAGAGATGAGATCCTGTATGAGCATCCACAGCACTAAAAGGGTCGTCGAATAAGTAAATGTCCGCATCTTGTTAGACCGCACGAGCAATCTGAATTCTTTGCTTTTGTCCACCACTCAGATTTATTCCTCTCTCTCCAATGACTGTTTGATCGCCGTGTGATAGAATTTCCAAATCCTTCTTCAAGGAGCATGCTTCAAGGACCCTTTCATATCTCTCTTCCTCCATCTCCTTACCAAATAAGATGTTGTCGATGATCTTGCCACTCTGAATCCATGGAGATTGAGCGACATAAGCCTTAGTTCCACACAGCCTTAGGGTCCCAGATATCTTTGGCATTTCTCCCAGAATGCAGGAAAGCAAGCTTGATTTTCCTGAGCCGACGGTACCACAAACAGCGATCTTCATGCCCCTTTGTGCCTTCAAATTTATGTCCATAATTGTGGGATTAGACGAAGCCAAGTCCCAGGAAAAATTCCCATCAATTATCTCAACTGCTGTGTCAGTAATTCCCTGAGGAATCCTCTCCACAACATCATTCTGCAGATCATCAAGACACAAGAAAGATGCTATTCTGTCGAGTGAGACCTTTGTCTGAGCTATCATTGATATCAAGTCAGGAAGCCAGTAGATGGGCTCTTGGAGGATCCTAAACGTTGCGAGGGATGATAAGATTTTTCCAGAAGAAAGCGGGATCCCCATCAACATACATGCGCTGAAAGTGACGACGGAAACAAAGGTGGGTGCGCCCCAGAAAACGAAAGAGGTCATTGCTTGAGTGTAAACGAACTTCTTCAACCATCCTATCTCGGCATTTCGAAGCTCGAAAATCTTCGACAAGAATTTCATCTCCCATCCCTGAAGCTTCAGAATTCTCATGTTCCGGAGAATCTCCGAAGTTGCCTTCATCCTTTTATCTTTTGATTTCATCATTCTGTCCTGATACTTCTCCTGCAACTTAGCTAAGGGAACATTTGCTAACATAACAAGCACAGTGGCCACGAAAGCTGCAATACTGGCGAGTCCGAGATTTTTGTACAAGATCCCCAAAGCCAAAGCTACTTGCAAAAGCAACATCCATGGGTCGTGCATGTACCAAGCAAAGTCACCCACCCTCTCGGCATCAACAGACATGAAATTGATGATCTCTCCACTAGTATGGCCCTGTTTTGACTGGCACGGAAGGGTCAATGCCTTGTCATACATCATGGCAACCACCACTGCTCGCATCCTAATCCCAACCTGCTGTAACCTGAAGAACCGTTGCCTCTGTGACAGGCACTCAACGAGCTTCGCCACTAAAAAGGCTGAAACTAGCGAATAGCCTTCATTTTTGTATTGGCGTCGCCCACTAAGAAATTGAACAAGGGTATCAATGAGGTATGGGCCAACATAAGAAGCCAACACATAAAGAAGCACAAAAACTGCTGTCGAAAGAATTTGTCTCCACACAGACAAGAACAATGCCTTCACCAGCCTCCACGTAGTCACTTTATCGCTAGCCTCACCATTGAACCGAAGCTTACTTCTGAAGTGTTGACAAGCCCCTACCACACTATCGCCAGAATCAAGTTGAGGAACATCCTCAAGGTCCAAGGTTTTCTTATTCCCAATGGAAATAAGAGGACTCATCCAAGAGAAAGTAACTATGTTAAGTATACCAGCTCTAGAATAAGGGGTTACCGCATCGCTCCCTCTGAACTTATTCAACCCAACACCATCCCTATTACTTGAAATCAAATTATTCCCATTTAAAAGGGGCTCTTCAAGGAGGTTCTCTTCAACCTCATTTTTCCCGGAGAACCCCACATAACAGAAGTACGAACCGGTCAAGACAGAGATTACGTCGGATACAAAATCCCGAACCGGCAACAAGCCAACATGTTTCTCATATCGAATGACGTCTAAAACCAGGGAATAACAGGAAATAGAGAAGTAGAAGCCCCACCAAACTCTTAACAGGAAAGGGAACTTGGATTCGCCAGAATCAGAGTTGCGACCGTGCAGGTAAACACACATTAGCCCCCAAGCAAGAGTCGTGAGAGCTGAATCCACAAGGGAGACCAGTCTCACGTCCGACCAGCCATTTCTATACCAATAAAAATAGTTCAGCACACATAAGGCGAGATTGAACAGAGACACGCCCAGGGCCCAACAAAGAGTCAGCTTATACAAGACACCTCTCCCCCTCCCGCGACTCCCCTTTGGACCCTCACCATGCCCTGCCCTTATTTTCTTGTAAACCCACGAGACGAGCAGGGCAAGCAACAAAACCAGGTGCAGAGAACCAGAAAAGCCATGAACAAAGATGGGTTGGACGAGGAAATCGCTACCTGAGGACATGAGAGCAGAGGAGGGAGAGAAGAGGGTCAGGGTGACCTGCTCTCGTGAATCAAAAGGTCCCAATATTTCGGGGGTTGGTGGGGGGTTTCTGCGACCTGGGAGTGCGGGGGGGCCCTGGTGCTTCGGGAGAAGAGTCTCTGAAACAATAATGTTGTGCGGGAGAAACGAGGAGGATTGGCGTCGTCCTTATATACACGTGAGTCAGCGGAAATTCGTGCGCCATTCGTCGCCATTTGCGCTCGCGCCTGCTGGTCCACTAACGCAAGAAAGTGGGGTTTTGCCTTGGGCAAAGGGATAACGTGGGGCGCAAGCCTCACCACACGAAGATAGCCGCCATTCTTGGTTGGCCATTGAAGCAGAGGCGGACAAGGACATAAAACAAAAAGTCAAAGACGAGGAGACCTTCATTTACTGGAAAGTACTGAGCTGAGCTCGTCTTTTTTAAATCAACGTCGGAATAAACAAAACTAACGTTGGCACGTGGCTACATAGATCAGCAAACCCCCAACATTTTTATCCAAAACAATTCCAAGAAAAGGAGACGATTTTCAGCGACGAAGTTCACGAATCACGCAAACCTCCCATGCTTTTTCTGTCTTTCGGGAGAAGCTTTTGCTAGGGCCGATGTCGAAAATTCGAAGATGTGCAGGGTTGATCCCGTTTTGCCTAAGACGGGATGTATCTCATTTGGAAAATTACAAAAGCCACAAAAAGAAAATTTTGAATTTTACACATATACCTAATTTTTTTTTTTGTGATACAAAAAATTTCAAATTTGTATTTATGTGATATATTTACCCTCCATTCAAGTTCCGTTAATGAAAACCATTAAAAATTCATCTAAATGGACGTCATGCGATTTAAGTGAAATAAAAACGACTTGTTTTAACTAAAAAGTTATTTAATGGAATCTTGAAGTAGGTAAAAGTATTATGTATGTATAAGTTTGGGTTTTTTATGTCAGAAGAAAAAAATTAGGATAACTGTATTGCAATGGGCATAAAATTTGGGATAAATGTATTATGGTAGGTATAGATTGAGTTTTTTTTTATTTTTTGGTGGCTTTTTCCCTTTGGAACAAAGAAATTATCACTTAAGATTTCCTCAATTTTTGATAATTTACGTGAAGTTGTCCTAACCTTGATTGCATCAACAATGACTAACGTGTTTCCCCGAGCAATAATTTGATTATAGAGTTTTTTTTTTTTTTTGGTAAAATAATTTGATTATAGAGTTTGTTAGCATGAGAAGTGAGAACTGTTGATACTTATTGAAATTTCTCTCTCTCTCTCTCTCTCTCTCTCTCTCTCTCTCTCTCTCTCTCTCTCTCTCTCTCTCTCTCTCTCTCTCTCTTTCCTGTTCTTATAAACTTTCCTCAATGATTGTAAAACCTTTTACAATCCATCCAATCTAAAGAGCTTATTAATGAGTAATTGTTCTAGTTGTCGTAATTTTTTTAACTCAATTATAACTTTGACAGTCCTATAGTCGTCGACTTTCCTTATACTCCAATGAGTTGCTGTTATTTTAAATTTATTCCTTTTTTATCCAATGGTCATATTGCCTCATGACCGGATGTTAGAAATTCTTGAGAATCATAATTCCTTTTATTGTTCGATTGAGTATGATATCGACTAAAGGAAAAGAAGGGGGGGGGGATTTGCCTACAAGTTAGATTAGCAAAAATTAGAGACCCATTTTCAGAAACGAGATTAAACACAACTTACAAAGAAAAAATCGAATATAAGATGACATGATATGTCTAAGTTCTATATGAGGACACTAATTAATATGAACTAACTTGATTTCATCATAATTCCCACGTTCAGTGTGTAGAATCAAAACCAAGATATTTTATAAATGGATATGAATTGACATGAACTATAAAACGGTACGTGAACATTAAGCGATGGTCAACCTTCACGTGGACCATAAATGATCCGAAGATTTATACCCATTTTTCCACGAAAGCAAAGCGAAAAAAAGTGGGAAAGGCCATGATGTAATTGGAAGGAAAGTTCTCTCGTCGGCTGAACACCTTGAAGATGACTCTGAAAGTTTTTCCTAACATTCAAGACATTAACATTTAACATGCCTCTGCCATTCAACAAGACCCACAATCAAAATCAAAGGTCTTTTTCCTGTCCATCTTTCTCTTGGTTGTGCAAGAACGAGGAGTGTTCTTACTTCCTATGTTTTAAGTTCGATCACCATTAAAAATTTCTCCATGGAAATAGATTATAGGATCTCTTCAGCATTGATGTTAATCAAGTTAGATTAAGTTAATAATGAATGTGTTGTGATCCGAAAACACATAATTCTGACGCCACCTCTAGTCTTCTATAAATACGAGATCAAATCCAAAAAAAAAAAAAAAAAAAAAAAAAAAAAAAAAAAAAATGTCAAATTTCTTTACCGCCTTTGAAATCTAAGTATAAAAAAATCATAAACCTATTTAAATTGGTACTCAAACCTTTCAATTGGACAAATTCAATTTTAAACATTTTGCATCTTTACATAATGAGTCCATCTAACAAATTGTGATTGGAAAATTATTAACATGGACACTAGCCATCCTACATGGCACAACTGGTGTTGATGTGGATAAATTTTATAAATTTTTAATTATTCTTTTCTTTTTATTCTTTGTGGCCTACAAGCCCTTGCCCAAGCCGAGAGGGTTGAGCCCTCACCAAATTCAGTGAGAGCTACTCTTGCCAACTATGAATCGGGCCTGTTTGTGCTAGTTCAGGATTGCTGCTTTGCCATCAAATTCCCTCTATTATTTTTGCTCACCTATAAATCAAAACGATTTCTTCTTTGGGTCATAGGTGCAGAGATGAAACTAACAACATAATCAAGTGAGTGACAATGTTCATTGAAGCGAATGGGATTTAGCAAGGACTCGACTTGTGGCTTGGGCAATGGTCATGACACTCACTAGTGGTCGGTGAGAACTTGCAGGCCTTTGAGTTGCTAGTGACCCTTGCCAACCATAATGAAGAAAAAGATAAAAAATAAAAAGTTTAGAAAATATTAAAAGATTGTAAAATTGTCAATGTCAGTGTTGATCATATCCCGTAAGGTGGTTGTCATTCATGTTAGCGATTTCTTGGTAAAATCGACTGGATAGACTCAATTATCAAAAATGAAAAAAGATTTATGATTAAATTAGTTCAATTAAAAGGTTTAGAACTGAATTCGTATCAATGCAATATGATTAAGATTTCTTTGATGCCTATGGTTCTATGGAATGTAATAGTACTAAAAAGTCTACTTTTGCAAGAGCAATTCTTTTCAACATTGATCATCAAAATCTTGTCCGATTCCAAAAGTTAGAAATCTAAACAGATACCTCAAACTCAAAGCACTCACATTTTTTTTCTATCTTTGGGCCATTCATGGAGCAATAGTCATTGGAGTTCTTTGGGAAAATATCTCACGGATTCATTGTACCATGAGTCGTTGTGACATTTGAAAAGGTAATCATGAAACCACCGATCCACCTCGGGTGAAAACCATGAGTCCAGGTCAGTAAATTTTGATATTTTCTTTAATCTCAAAATAATATTGTGTTTATAGTCAAAAAAAGTTAAGGAAATAAATTTTGATTTTTCTTTAATTATCTCATAAAAAAGTTAAGGAAATTTTTTTTGATATTTTCTTTAAATATCTCAAATCAATGGGTTTTGGGTTTGGGGAGTCAATGATGTACAATTAATTAAAAACATATTCTACTTTATTACACTAACTAGTTTCAATCACGCAATATGTGATGCACAATTAATTTTCATTTCTTGTGCAGCTTGTAAACTAATAATAGATGTTAAAATTTATTTGCATGAAGAAATTAAAAAAAAAAAGAAAAGAACTTGACATTTTATTTTGCACATTTTTCTGAAAATATAAGAAAATAGAGAAGCATTCTTAAATTTATAACATAGAGTGCAAGGATGAGGCTGATTTCACAATAGGGATAATTAAGTAATGTTACCAAGTTCACATTTTTTTTTTAATTTAAAGAAAGTGGGTAGTTAACTTCTGTGTACTTTTCGACCAAAAAAAAAAAACTTCTGTGTACTTTCGCCTTTTTGTCCTTTTTGTTGGTCAATTTTCCCTTGTTTTCCTCTTTGATCTACAGTTAATAAAATAAACGGCTATAATAAAAAAAAAAACACAAAAAGTGAGATAATTTGGCGTTTCTCTTAAGACTTCATGTGTTTCGTGCAAAATGAATATTTTGAAAAAAAATTCTAAAAATGATTATTTATATCAATTAAAATAATTAGTCATTAAAAATTATTTTACCATCGATAATAATTTATGAAACATGCACGTATCAGAGCTTAAAAGTATAAAAAGAATAATTGCACAAAACAAGACGTGGAAGATAAGAAGAGCATAAAAAAAAGTGTAAACGAATACGTGCACGGATCAAAATGTGGAAGATAAGAAGGAAGGAGAATTTAAAGAAGTCAACATTTTTGTGAGAGCTTGTTTCTGAAATCTCTCATATCATAGCAGTATAGATAGATACAATATTTTATCTAAATAAATTACTAGAGCCTCCTTAATTTTGTCGCCCCCTCCCAAATTTTCTCAAAATTTTTGAAGTTTCAAAGTTTAGGGAAGAATTTTTAGGAACTTTGCGGAAAAAAGCAAATTTAAAAGCTAAATCTTGCAATAATAATGCTTTCAAATAGGTTTTATGAGGTAATCAAGTCAATGATTTGCTTTCAATTTGAGAAATAACAACTTTTGTGGATATGGAAATGTGACATTTGGCTATTTGAGCCATTGCAATTATGGTAATATAAAAAGTCCTATTAAAGGGTTGCTTTCAGGGGCTCGAACTTTGGCAGGGCGAAGCACTTTACCACGGTCGGGCCAGAGCCTTGTCAGTGACTAGATTTAAGTAAGAGCATGGATATCACTTGCATAAAAAACTTAATTTAAACTAAGGTTTCATTCGGTTTATAGAAAATAACTTTAAAAAAAAAACATTTTTTGAATTTTCAGTGTTTATTTCATAGAAAATGAATTAGTTAGGAAAAATATTTTCTGTCAATGGAAAAAGTCTTCTAAAATAGGAGAAAATGTTTTTGGTTTTTCAAGTAGAGGAAATCATTGTTCTCCCTCACTCTCTCTTATCAAACACTCTCAGCAGCCTTGCTAGTCCACTCTTCTTTATTTTTTCTTCCTCCTTTTTTTTGTTCTTCGTTTTTCATTCCTTCTTGGCCAGCCACAAGTGAGGCTTGAGGCCTTGTCGGCCTCTAATGAGCTCAAGCTCGCCGCTCGCTAGATTGGCGAGCTCAAGCTGGCCACTTGTAAGTTTGGTGAGCGCAAGCCTAACCATAGGCTTGAGTTTGCCCTTGGTTGTTCGTTGAGGTCGGCAACTGACTAAAGAAGAAGGAGGAGGAAAAGAAAAAAGTGAAAAAAATTAAAATATTAATTTAAAAAAGAAAAAGAAATAAAAATATAAAAGGAGTGTACAGATGAAAATCATACCAAATTTTCCATACCTTACGGAGGAAAATTTTAGTTTATTTTTAGGTTTCAGTCACATATTAGAAAATATTGTCATTTTTAGGGAAAATGGTTTCTAGAAAATATTTCATAAAAATGTCATATTTTTCGCGAAACGAATAGAGTTTAAGTGTGAACTGTTAGGGAAATCCCTTATGATGTTTTGAAGATGACAAAATAAATCAAAGGCTACTAACGTGTTTAATAGTTGAGTAATAGACTATGCAGATGATAGAATATGTAAAGGATATTGTCAAAAGTCTATTATGAATATTTCTAGACTTCTGTGTCAAAGTCCGAAAACTGTCAAACTTCAGTGCCAAAGTCTATTCTACATCATAAGTTTGCTCACTATGACAAATTCCAGACTAAACGTGAATGAAGAACCAGAAAACAGACTCTATGTTGAAGCTGAACTTATTCAGACTATATCCAAACCTTAAAGCTAAATCTGTTCAGAAGCAGAATATGTTCAGACTCAAAATGTAAATTCTATTACTCTCATACTTTACATCCAGATTCGACATAACGTAACATAAGCCCCAATCATATAACGGCTAGTGATTTGGTTTGGATTTTACATCAAAATTGATTTGATTGACTCAATCTAATTGATTGACGATTGGATCTTGAAGACAAGAACTTTCTATATGAAAAAGCTTTACTTATGGAAACCAAGATTCTATTTGTATGGGCAATCAAAATCAATTTTGGATTCTACTTCTATCACTCAACGGCTACCAAATCTTCTAGATATAGAATTTTTCAACAGGTAGATTGGAAGACAATCCTCAAGATACTGTCCAACAGCTAGTTTGGAAGTAGAGGAGTATTTAAGGAGATCAAGAACCGATGAGCAAGTAAGAGACGGAGCATAGAATTTATAATTCCAAAGTCTGAGCAATCTTTGTTCATAAACTTGTCTTTTACGAGCTTAAACATTTGTGATCGTGAGAAAAATGCCAAAAGAGTGACTTAATGAAATAATGTGATCTACTACTAAGTGTTTGCACTCAAAGTTGTAATCTCTTGTTGATTGCATAATGAAATCCAGCCAAGAAGGTTGTTAACATGGGAGAGTAGACGTAGGCTTGATCTAAGCCGAACCAGTATAAACCTTGTATTTTTATTCTCTTCCCTAAACTCCTTTATTTTGTTCGTAATTCTATTTAACTGCTAAAGTTTGAACTCGCTCAAAGTCTGTTGTTCTTTAGACTCAGTTTCAAAAATCTGTTATTCAGACTCAGATTAAAAGTAAAGGTTTTCACTGCATTTTGCAGAATTTATTTTTGCACCTATTCACCCCCCTCTAGGTGTTCATACTAGCACTTTCATGAACAACATCTATAAATGACACTCGCCAATTAGAAGCTTTATTGGGCAAATTTCTTTGAAATGGTAACCACGCAAAAAATGGCGTATCCAAAAGAAAAGAAAAAGAAGAGATATTTCCTTCAATCAATTATGCAAGGTTTCTCTCAATCTCAATCTCGGCAACTAAAGAAAAGAAACTACAGGCCAGAATTTTCCATGCACGTGTCTCGACTAATTTTCGATCCCTTTGAAGAGGCCTCGGTTCCTATGTGAAAATATCCGACTGTCGGTGCTCTTCATTAGCCACTTGTGCATGGGCTTCATAAAAAGCAAATCTTAATGAATTAACTCATACTGCAAAAAATGGCGTATCCAAAAGAAAAAAAAAAATTTAAAAAGAGAGATATTTCCTTCAATCAATTATGCAAGGTCTCTCTCAATCTCAATCTCGGCAAATAAAGAAAAGAAACTACGGCCGGAATTTTGCATGCACGTGTCTTGACTAATTTTCGATCCCTTTGAAGAGGCCTCGGTTCCTATGTGAAAATATCCGACTGTCGGTACTCTTCATTAGCCACTTGTGCATGGGCTACATAAAAAGCAAATCTTAATGAATTAACTCACTTTCATTGGATGTATGTGGTAAGACAAATTATGAACACAGTAATTAGATATTAAATTTACTCCACTAGAATTCCAAAACTACAGGCGCTTCGTAGAATTGGGATTATAAAACCCATGATTATCGGATGGATTCTCGATGCGGGATTTGGAGTTTCAAGTTCCCGGGTTCATGGAGTTGTAGATGGAGAAAGCATCTAAGAAGAGCCTTATCACATTATTTGATCGATTTTAGTATGCCTAAAATTATTAGAATTTTGTTTGCCAAGGGTCGTGCATGGACCACCTGAAATCATCAATTCTCTCTATATCCATGGACATAAGAGTGAGCGATCTCTCCGTCTCCACCAGCATGTCCTTGCTTAGACTGGCATGGAAGGGTTAGTTATAAGAGTTTTTATGATGAGAGCTACATTAATTGATTTAATAAGGTAACATATAAAGATTTTAATTAGGCTAATATGGAGTTGGCTTGTGTGGATTGAGTAAAGCTTGATTGTACTAAGAGGATCTCTGGTTGAAAACTCTATAAATAGTATTCAACTCTCTTATTCAACCTGGATGCATAGATATCACATAAGTGGTTACATAACGTAATTCATGAGGGGCAGTTTAATTGAACTAGTGATATAGATAATGGAGGAAAAACACTTGAGCTTTGGATTGTTGTTACTCCGATAAAAAATGATGGATTCCAAATTAAATGCGGAAATATTTTTGGTCTCCATTATTGTGTTCTACATTCTAGCTATAAAAATCTGGGGACACAGTCTTTGCAACTTAATCCCTTGTCATATGTATTTGCAATCAGGAGGACATTGGAATTGTCAAATGTCATTACAGTGCTTATTTTAGTTCAAAAAGTTTTCGCTAGCTCACTAAGTACCAAATTGGAGAAAAATAATTATTTAAGCATTAATGATGAGAAATTTTGGCCAAATTGATTATATGGCATTTGTTAATAAAAATTTTAAGTGATATGTCATAATTTTTAAAATACTTATCCATGTGGACATGTGAAATGATGCAGCTCAGTCCAATGTGGCTAGGTAATAAAAAAGACGACGTCGCACACCATCCATGGCAAAAGTGATGTCTTCGAACTTGAGTAAAAATGTTGGCCTCATTTCATCTCTCCCTATCACTCATTCGCCAGTACTTAATATAGCACTCTTGCCCTTGCTTGTCGTCCATGGCAAGAACGTGCGTTTCTCTTTGCGTTGCTTAATTGAAGGGAAAAATTAGGGTTCGTAAGAGAAAATTTTGCTAGCTCACTAAGTACCAAATTGGAGAAAAATAATTATTTAAGCATTAATGATGAGAAATTTTGGCCAAATTGATTATATGGCATTTGTTAATAAAAATTTTAAGTGATATGTCATAATTTTTAAAATACTTATCCATGTGGACATGTGAAATGATGCAGCTCAGTCCAATGTGGCTAGGTAATAAAAAAGACGACGTCGCACACCATCCATGGCAAAAGCGATGTCTTCGAACTTGAGTAAAAATGTTGGCCTCATTTCATCTCTCCCTATCACTCATTCGCCATTACTTACTCAATATAGCACTCTTGCCCTTGCTTGTCGTCCATGGCAAGAACGTGCGTTTCTCTTTGCGTTGCTTAATTGAAGGGAAAAATTAGGGTTCGTAAGAGAAAATTAGGGCTCGTGAGGGGAAAATTGAGGTTGTGAGCCATTGCTGAAGCTCTTGCTCTCTATTTGCAAGATTGTGCTATTAATTTTGGTAGCAAATCGAAATAAGGTGTGAATTTCAATTCATTGGCAGGCTAGGGTTTGAAATTGGGGTTCTCTTTCAATTTGGCGCTTTAGGTTTTTCATTTGGGGGAAAATACTATACAATGTCATTTATGGCTTTAAATGCTAATTGGATCTTTGATAAATCATGTTGGCTTAAGAAGTTAACAGAGAAAAGGTCACATTGGATTTCCGGCCAAACATATCAGAGTTAGCACTGAAAAAATTATCTTTTAAAGTAATCTAAAAGGGACTTTTCATATTAAAGTGAGTGATGTATATAGCATTTTGTATTTCCATCGTTCTTCTCCCGTTTACAGCCAGCAACAAGCGAGCCCTAATCCCAATGAGCGAGCCCTAGTCCCATTGAAAATTCGGTTAAGTCATCCAAAGATTTGCCCGAATATCTCTGCTAAAGGAAAAAGGGGCAGGAAGGGATAATGCCTTGTGTGGGGCATATATTTGATCTCATTATTCTGGTAATATATCCTTTTGACAATGTTATTGTTCGTGAGGAAGGAATGTCTGCAAATATCATCTCTTTTGATGAAGAAGTGATACAAAGAGAGGGTTGGTAGATGTGGGTCATATATTTAGTGAATATATTCCTGTTTTAAGATAAGAAATTGCGTGCTATCAAGGAAGATTTCAAGTGTCCGGAAGAGGAAACGAAATATGTTTTTTTTTTCTTGATGAGTTCGAACCCTCTCCCTATAAAAGGGACCTTTCGCAGACAAAAAAGAGGGATTCTTCTAGTCGGCAACTAGAGTCTTCCCACGCATACTACACACACGAGAGGATTAGAGAGATAGAGAGGGAATGTCTCAACCGACCCTTGGCGGGGACCTTGCCGAAGACTACTCGAGACTTGACGTGGGTCACCCCCCAACGACATTGCTGCTGATCCATCACAACAAGCTGCTCTTTGTACAGTGCCGATCATTCACTTGCTGCCCGGCAACACGTCTTGGTCCGCTGATCCACACGCTATCATTTATGTCATTGCCGAGGCTTGTAATACTCGACCAGTTCTGAATCCACTGCCGGTCGAGTTTGCTTTGCTTTCCTCTTCATTGGGTCCAACGAAGTCAACAGAATTTGTTGGGTCCAATTTGGATTATTTACTGATTTCTTTAATTTTGTTGAGAAGTACAAAGTTCCTGGAGCCAGAATCCAATTTGGTAAGATTGCATGTTTAATTTTACTTTCTAATTAATTTTAAGTTTAGATGGATTTTTTAAGATAGATTGCATTTTAGGATTATTTGGGTTAAGATAATATTTTAGTTTAAATTAGGATTTGGCTCAACCTAATCCCTAATATAAATTGAATAGGATCTTAATCTAGCTAGGTAATTTTCACATTTTACCTAATTTCGAATTTCATGAAAAATACAAAAAATGTCTTAGAATAAATTAGTTTTATTTTCTAGGATAAATTGCATTCTTTTAGGAAAAAGAAAGAAAAAAGGAAAAATGTCATGTGCACGTCATTAGGGTTAGATTCATTGAGATGCATGCCATTTAGTATTTTTGCTAGGCCTATTTAATTAGAAATTAAATGTCATTAGAATTAGGTCATTTAGTTAATATTGCATTGCATATTACATGATTTTCATTAATTAAGTGAAAACAAAACAAAAATTGCATGTTAATTAGAAACCGTATATAGGGTTGTTGATGTGGATTTTAATTTAACATTTCAGATGCTTTCGTTTCTTTAAGGTAAGTTTTGCAATTTATTTATTATTTATCTGGGTGTTAAATTGATGGATTGCGCACCCGCATGATCACCTCATATGTTAGGGAAATAAATTTAAAATCAATTTAAGCTACCTGCAAAAACGTTTTTGAAAATAAAAGAATGGCACCGAAAGGACATTAAAGAAATCTAGTGTAATCAAGTCCCCGTACCCATAATCTCTAGTTCGTAGTAAAAGTAAATCTCCCATTACTTTACTTGGGTTTCTAATCGACCTACCAAAAAATAGATTAGTGGCGACTCATGGATAAAATCTATCTACATGTTAAGAATATGAACATAAGTCGCGAATTGGTATGGGCTTGGGAGAGCTCGGTTAGGTCTAGGTTTAACAATCCATTAACCAAACCCTAAGTGGTTCACACTCAAAATTTGGTCGTGACAACTTGGCGACTCCACGGGGACACTAAGTTAAAGCTCTCAATGAACTTAGGCCAATTTTTCTTTTCTTTTGAAAAAGTTTTTTGTTTGGCAGCGAGGATTCCAGGTACGTTTCTAACATTTAAGTTGTTAAATGTTTTTGCAGGATGGGAGGTATAAAGGGAAGTGTTTGATAACCTTTATTTTGCAAAGAGGTGTAGGAATGTATGGTTTATTTTCATGAACAAAGTGTTGTTTGACATAAATTGTTGTGTATGCTTTGTATTTACACTACACTTTTGCACATATAACCTATTGCCAAACCTGGCCGCATAGGATCATCTAGGATGGTATTAAGATGAATGCCACTCCGGACCACATGCTCACGGTATGAGTCGCCCATCTCAATCCCGAAGTTTCTTTTATGGTGTTGAGAGTACCCACCTCGGTTCACATGCTCGCAACCCGGGTTGGCTCTTTGACTAAGCCGGAGTCATGAGGACCCGACATAGTCCACAAGCCCGTGGGTAGTCTGATCATTCTTGTGGCTCCACATTGATAAGTCTTATAGATTAGAAATCGAGCCACTTACCATGCGCATGTCTATGTGATTGCCCATCATTGGTAAAGTAAGTTCTCTGAATTTTTGGCCTTTGCAATTTACTTACTTTATCGCATTATTTTGTCGGTCCATGGCATTAGGATTGTCCTAAGTCTTGATCAATATACAATGGGGACATTGGACATTCGAATTATTCTCCCTCCAAAGGAAGAGCTTAGCACTTGGTGTGACAAGTTAGATCAAGATGGCCATTAGTTCGTAGAGTCACATATTGGTCAACTACTTCCACTGCTACGTATCAACATCCATGTCAGCCTCATCCAAGCACTCGTCCACTATTGGTGCCCCGAGACTTCTACCTTTATCTTTGGCGGTAAGCATGAGCTCACTCCCACCTTGGAAGAGTATAGCATTGCCATAGGAAAATCCTTGAAAGCTGAATTGATAGTCCGCCTATTGGAATAGATCCTGTTATGGCTTAATATGATTTTTTGAGAATTAAGTAAGATGATATAAGAAAGGTTTTAAAGGCTCACCACAATACGTGTCCTTTATCCTTCCTAAAGAATGTTTTGAAAAAAGCACCTCATTTCAAATGCATAGGATTTTCCTTTTAGCTTTCTTCGGGTTTGTAGCATTTCCTTACTGTAAGAATGCTATTAACCCTTTGATTACTCAATTAGTTAGACAAGTGTTGGAAGAAAAAAAATTGTAAACACTGTCCTAACCGAAACTTTTCTTTCTCTTACTCAATTCAAAGGAGGTGGTGATAAGACTCTCCATTCCTCTCCTAAGCTTTTGCAAATTTGGTTCCTTTCTCATATAAAGGGTTTTGGTTGTCTAATGATTATACATGATGTTAGTAATTCTAATCACCCTATTATGAGATTTGAGAACAACCAAAAACATGCACCAAATTATCATTATTCTAGGTGGCTAGTTTTCATGAAAAAACCAACTTCCAAGGGTTTCCTATGTCATGTTAAATGGTTCCAAGTTCGCGTAGCAAGACTCTTGTGTGGGGGAGTTGGCCCAATCCCTCTATTAGGGATTCACTGGAGCATTAGAGTACTATCTAACTAGAGTGACCCGTCAGTATCGAGTCGCACAAGAGCTTCCCCCGGTGTTACAAGCAGATCCGCTCCAAGTTAGCTTCATTGATGGAAGCCGAGGCCATGAAGATTCCATTCTCACTGTCAATTTGATGTGGGACATGTGCCATCCATGAGAGCTTAAATGGCCCAAGGAAGAGTTGAAGGGTAAAGAAAGGAAGTACTATGCCTCGACTAAGTACATTCAACAACACAAGATTCCTGAGGAGTTGCTTCCAAAGATCCCAAAGGTACCGTTGAAGATTACCAATTATGCTGAGAATAAACACCTCAAAAGAATTGCTGGAAAAGCCTAAGAGGAGAATAAACAATTACATCGAATGGTGTCCCGAGTGTATATTGATCAAGCCAGATGAAATGGTTGAATCAATCTTTGCTATTTTCATTTTTAGATTAATGTTTAGGAAGTTGAGTCATTTACTTTCCTAGTTCATTTGTTTAGGACATTTTGAGTTTCTATTTTGATAGGCTTGTCAAAAGCTCCATTGATGAATCAAAGTTCTAGAATATTGCCATGGATCGGCGTATTTTCATATGAGATACTTATTTGTGTTCATTTCTTAAAATTAGGTGATAACAGATCCTCCCATCATCACTCGATTAAGAGCTAGAATGGCCGATCAAACTGAAATGCGTGATCGCATCTCCATTATGAAGGAACAACTTCGTCAGTTAACCGCCTTTATGCAACTACTGATAACTCAGATTCAATCACTCCAAGCGAATCCCACCCTTG
The DNA here is from genome assembly GCA_017140325.1 of Eucalyptus leucophloia subsp. euroa. Classification (NCBI taxonomy): domain Eukaryota; kingdom Viridiplantae; phylum Streptophyta; class Magnoliopsida; order Myrtales; family Myrtaceae; genus Eucalyptus; species Eucalyptus leucophloia. The sequence goes on along the minus strand of CM029473.1, from coordinate 21,943,269 downwards.
CACCTGCTCTTCCAGAGATAATTGTCCCGAGGCAGGCAAACGAGGCCCAAATGGGTGATGACGACATCCTTAACCTGGAAGATGGCCCTTCGCCGACCAATGTGCAAAAGCCTAAGCTTAACAATGCCTCTAAGGTGGAGCAAGATGAACGCTTCGCAAAATGGGAAGAAAAGCTTAAACAATTGTAGGAGTCACAGAGTTCACTCCCATTTGACTTGTCCGTATACGAAAAAGTCAAGATGCCAAAGAAGTTCAAAATGCCGGATTTTGAGAAATATGATGGTACTTCTTGCCCAAAAGCTCATCTTCAAATGTACCATGTGCGTATGGCTCAATATGTCAAGAATGAGCCCCTTATGATCCAATCATTCCATGCGAGTTTGACTAGGCTTGCATTGAACTGGTATGTCGTGAAAAATGTGAACCTTCTCGACACTTGGAATGAAGTGGCCGACGCATTTCTCAAGCAATATAAGTTTAACATGGATATTGCACCTTCTCGAGAGGATCTTAAGAGGATGAAGAAGAAGAGGAGCGAATTGTTCAAGGAGTATGCTATGAGATAGCGAAATATGGCAGCTCAAATCAATCCTGAGCCTACTGACAAGGAGTTGATGAAGTTGTTTGTCAAGACTCTCTCATTTGAATTCCGTAATCGAATGGCCAACACGTACGTTGAAAACTTCAATCAGCTTATTCCTGTGGGGGAACAAATTGAGATGGGGATAAGGGAAAGATGGTTTACTAAACCATCAAGTAGAAGATTCTCTACCAAGAAGGAGAAGGAAGTTGCTATAGATGTGAATGTAGCTTATGGTCAAGAAAGTACCAATCGTGCCTCGGCTATCCAGACAAATCAAAGGCAACAACAAATTGCCAGCCATGAAGAAGGCAATTCACTCCTCTCCTTGGACCTCCATCCCAAGTGTTGGCTATCTTAAGAAAGAAATGTTTGCTTACTAATGAACCGAAGCGTCCTAATCGTGAAAGCATCCGAGGCTACGACCCAATGAAGAAGTGTGATTACCATAGCAATGAACTGGGACATTCAACTGATGAATGTTTCTCTCTCAAGCATAAAATCCAAAACCTCTTGGACACGAAGGCCTTCTCATTTCAAACTATTATGCCGAATGTCCAAAAGAATCCGCTACCAAAACATGAAGGTACGGTCAATGCTATCTTGGAGCCTAAAGTCGGTCAGATCAAGAACTCAAAGGTGCACATGGCAGATGCTTACAATGGGCTGGTGAGAGCTGGATGTCATCCAGATCAAGAGGATGTTCCTCTATCACTGATGAAGGAAAGGGTCACTAGGATGGTGGATGACGGCATCATCATCTATGCTAACCATAACTGCATAGTTTCCACTATTTCCCCCATCATTATCGATTGGGAGGAGGAGCAAGCTGTGCTCAATGCTGATAAGGAGGAAGTTGATCCTTCACTCGTGGACATGTCCCCACTTAAAGATGCATCCGACGATGAAATAATGATTGAAATGCCTCAACCGTATGAATATGTCAATAATAAGGCGGTCCCTTGGTCCTATATCTAGATGTTGACCTCGTTACAAGGTCTGGTCGGACTTATCCTCAAGCCAATGCTCAACCCGTGAAACCTATCACCAATGAAGAGGCTAAGGAGTTTCTGGCTGTGATCAAAGCAAGCGACTATAATGTGGTCGAACAGTTATGAAAGATGCCCGCCCAGATTTCTTTGCTCAAACTCATGCTTACATCCCCTGTGCATCAAAAGTCGCTAATGAAGGTGCTGAGTGAAATTCATGTACCTGAAAATATCGAGGCGGACAAGCTAGAAGATTTTGTGGGATCGATCCTTCTTAAGGACATGATTGCCTTTTTCTGATGAGGAAATCCCTCTCAAGGGTAAGGGGCATAACAAAGCACTCTATATATCTGCCAAGTATAAGGCTTATCATGTGTCCCGAGTACTCATTGATAATGGGTCCGCCCTGAACATATGTCCACTGGCCACTCTTCATCGTTTTAAGGTGGATCTGTCCAAGATACCTCGATTTTGATGATACGAAGAAGGAGCTAGGGCACGGTGGTTTTTTCAATGTCCCTTTCTAGGCAATGGATATCCCTACTGCCTTTAATTTTCTGTTGGGTTGTCCCTGGATTTATACTACTGGAGCTATACCGTCAAGTCTACATCAAGTTGTGAAATTCGTGATCAAGGGGAAACTGGTCACCGTTTATGGCGAAGAGGATCATCGAATTTACCATGAGTCGGCTATCCTCTATATAGAGCCAGACTTCAAGTTCTAGTCAAGTTACCACTCATTTGAGTTAGTGTCCACCATACATGCATCTCGAGACTCACCACCACCCACTCCTAAAGTTTCAAATGCTTCCCTTATGGTGGGAAGGATGATGGTTGGGAATGGTTTTATTCCTAGTAGTGACCTTGGAAGAAATGGTCAGGGGATTCGAAACCCTATTGAAGCCCCTCGGAGGTCCCGTGTTGCTAGATTAAGGTACTATGGAAGAGGTGGGGGAAGTTCTGGAGGACAAAGACAGGAAAGGCGAAACTCGCCGCCTGACCAAGGGTGAGGAAGGCAAAACCCATTACCCCCGAACATTTGTGAGACATTTCCTGGTCCTCCGATAATGATGCAGGATGAAGCAGAAATAATGGACACCCTAGGGCAACCAAGTGGAAAATTCGACTATTTGATGAAGTATTTGGCTCCTCCCAATTTTTACATTGATCCCCGCAACATTGTCCTAGATGGATGCGGTGGCATGGATGATCTGACACCCCAGAGATGGAAAACCCCGAAGATGCATTGGAAGGAATCACTAGTCTCTTCGATGATGTCTTCATAGGGACCATTGACAAAGGACCTCCAAAGGAGATGAGCTATGGCCCACAAGAGTAACTCATTTATCGCTTTCACACATTCCCCTACGCGGGAATTTTTATCGCTTTCTAGGACCTGTTTTTGATTTCTTCTTTTTCGCTTTCTTTTAAGGGCTTAAAATCGCATCCCTATTCAATAAATGTAATTAATTGATAAATATCAATAAAATTACAAGTTTTATTTTGAAGGCATGATGAGATACACCAAACCAGCCCGGTGATGATATCTAGCCGATAAAAGAAAAAGAAAATCCAAGGAGAATTCTAAGGCATGAGCTTCATCATGCTTTCTCGTGTCAAAATATTTCAAAAAAAAATGTTTTTGCCAAGATTCTTTTTAAAAGAAATAATAATAATAATAATAATAATAATAATAATAATAATAATAATAATAATAATAATAATAATAACAACAACAACAAAATATAGATTACTCCGTTTGTCTTTCTAATTTATTTACTTCATGTTTTAGGAGCAATCTTATGGCATACAAAGGTATGGAAATGGTCCAACCCAATGCAGCAAATGTTGACATTGACGACCTCAGGACTTGAGTAAAGATTCCATTGAGGTGCAGCAAAGCTGGGAACAATATGAAAAAGCCAAGGCCCTCACATCCGAGCAGATTGTCACTATTAATTTAGGTGACACCAAAGAAGTCAAGGAAGTTAAAATTGGGGCAAATCTCCCCAAAGACGAGGCCGAGCGCCTAATTCAGCTACTAAAGGAATATCAGGATATCTTTGCATGGACTTATGCTGACATGCCTGGTTTAGACCCATCGATCGTCGAGCATTGCTTGCCTACTAATTCGGACTTGCCACCTAAAAAACAGAGGCTGCAGAGAACTAAACCCGAGCTCTCGAAGAAGATAGAGGAAGAGGTGATGAAGCTTTTGAAGGTGGGATTCATCGAAGTCTCACTATACCCTAAATGGGTGGCTAACATAGTGCCGGTGATGAAGAAGGATGGTCGAGTTCGAGTTTGTGTCGACTATCGAGATTTGAACAAGGCCAACCCAAAAGATGATTTCCCACTGCCTCACATAGATGTCCTCATGGATAGTATTGCCGGATTTCAATTATTCTCATTTATGGATAGGTTTTCCAAGTACAATTAGATAAGGATGAAGGAGGAAGACAAGGAGAATACTGCATTTATCACCTTGTGGGGGACCTTTCATTACATAATCATACCCTTCGGACTTAAGAATGCAGGGGCAACTTACCAATGAGCCATGATAGCACTATTCCATCATATGATGCATCAAGAGATTAAAGTCTATGTTGATTATATGATTGTAAAGACTCGGCCCGGAAGAAGCTATGTGGAAACCTTGAAGAAGTTGTTTGATCAACTTCATGAATTCAAGCTTCGGCTAAATCCCACTAAATGCGTGTTTGAGGCAACATCCAGTAAATTATTCAGATTCATTGTAAGCAGTAAAGGGATTGAGATCTACCCGTCCAAGGCTAAGGCCATATGTGAGTTGCAACCTCCAGCAACGGTGAAAGAAGTTCGGAGCCTTTTGAGAAGATTGAATTACATAGCTCGGTTCATTTCCTAACTCTCTGAAACTGCCAGGCCATTCTTCAAGATCCTAAAGAAGAATGCACGAAACAACTAGGATGACAAGTGTCAAGAGGCGTTGACAAGTTGAAGCAATACATGATGAATCCACCAGTTCTTGTCCCACCATTACCGGGGCATCCCTTGATTCTCTATCTCACCATTCATAGTGAATCATTGGGTACAATGTTGGCTCAGGAAAGTCCTGTTGATAAAAAAGAACAAGCCATTTATTATCTGAGTAAAAAGTTCATTATATTAGAGCTAAAGTATTCTGATGTTGAGAAGACTTGTGCCAAATTGGTGTGGGTATTGCATAGATTGCGACAATACACATTGCATTACCAGACATTTCTAGTGACTGAGAATGACCCCATTAAGTACTTACTTGATCGGCCAGCTTTGGTGGGTAAGTTGGCCAAATGGCAAATTTTGATTTCCAAATTTGATGTGCAATTCATGCCACAAAAGTCGGTTAAGGGTTAAGCAATCGTTGATCTATTGGCTGAGAATTCAAGCGTCTCTAATGACGATGACAATTTCCTTGATGACCATGTCTTGAGTGTAAATGAAGACTCATGGAAGATATTCTTTGATGGAGATGTAAATTTGTCTGGTTCTGGTACTGGGGCAGTTTTGATATCCCCAAATGGACAGCACTATCCGGTAGCTGCAAAATTGACATTCCCATGCACCAACAATGTGGCCGAGTATGAAGCTTGCATCCTCAGACTTCAAGCCGCAATCAAGATGGGTGTGGCCAAGTTGTGAATTTTGAACACATTCCAATCAATCCCAACGTAGGCGCAATAAAAATGGCCAGATGCAAATGGAGGGGTCATAGAGGAAAAGGGAGCTATTCTTGAGAATATATCGACAACAAGAGAACTCCTAAAAGGCAAGTGATACCCATTTTTGAGAATATATCGACAGCTAGGTACAGTGCAAAAAGGAATAAAATACCAACCTCAAAAGTATTAGTTGTGTTGCCAAAGCCATCCTAATTAGAAAAAGATATTACATACAAACAAACAGTAAAATAAGTACAACCGTTAAAGTGAATATGCACACTCTCAGTAAATTAAAAGAAGACATAGCAAGCGAACAACATATGACTTTTGCCCAATACTCACATGAAGACGCAAGATGTGGTTCTTGTGAGGCTTAAAGTTGTCGAAAATAATTCGACTTTTGATCCGGTTGCCATTTGCATGTTCGAGATGCAACTCATTACTCTCCCATGCGATGGGACGCTTTGACCTTAGTGACGGATCTAGCGCTTTGGCTTGATTGTACCTTTCTTTGGCCATCAGCATGAAATCTCGGAAGGCCATGGTCGGGTTGGGTTCCCTTAACGCAATTCCCATGGTAGTCTCATCAGGCAACAATATGGCGGATCTATATATCCTGTCGATATCACCATCATTCATCGCTTGATCCGTAGGCCTCTTCCTGATGCTCCCACAAGTCAGGCTCAGCTCCATCCTTAGCCAGCTCGAAACCTGTCGTACAAAGAAGAGCGGTAACAAAGATCACATGGGTTGAAAAAGCACGAGTAAAAGGAAGCAGAGGAAACCATCACCCCCTCAACACATTTGACTGTAGAGGTTCAAAACTGCATGCACGATTTCAAAAAAGATCATATTTTTCGGGATTTTCCCCTGCTAACATTCTTTCCCGTCTTTTCATTATCCACAAACCAAACGAACACACGTCACTAGATATTGTAAACACGAGAACATTACGCGAATTAGCTAATAAAACAATCGTTCTAGCAGGGCTCGAACACGAGTTGGCAGCAGAAGCAAGTGAAAAGCCAACCCCTTTCTGGCGTTACTTTAACCAGTACACCATCCAAAACGATCACAACGCATCACGCAAGGGTGGGATTCGACGTGCGTGACGTCCTTGGTTTTGTCAACGCATCACGCAAGGACCGAGTTCAATCGAAGACAACCTAGGCTTTCCAATTAACAACACCACTTATGTATCTTACAAAAGACCTGCACTCATCCAAGTCACTAGTGCAATTCGAATCAACATAGCCAGTGGTCTTATTGCTATTGTGATTCATTCGATACACTACAAAGTTGTCTCTTTTAGATATCTAAGAATCCACTTCACAAGTCACCAATTTTAGGAACTACGGCCTTACTTATAGTCTCAATTTCTATACCTCCGAGGTCTCCGAAATTTTCACTTGAAGCTCCAACTCACTACCGATGTGTCGCCATTCGTGCACTCGCACGCTGAAAAGTGGTCAAAAATGGGGTTTTGCCTTGGGCAAGGGTTAACGTGGGGCGCAAGCCTCAGCAGACGGAGGCAGCCACCATTTTTGGTTGGCCATTGAAGGAGAGGCGGACAAGAATATAAAATAAAAAAGACAAAGAGGAGCAAAGTTTCGGCCTTCATTGCCTGGAAAGTACTGAGGTGAACTCCTTTTTTTCAAATCAACATCGGAATAAACAAAAGGAACGTCGGCACGTGGTTTCATAGATCAGCATTCCCCAAACATTCTGTCCATAACAATTCCAAGAAAAGGAGTCATTTTTCAGTGACAAAGGTCCTGAATCACGCAAACCTCGCATGCTTTTTCTGTGTCTTTCCGGAGAAGCTTTTCTAGGCCGATGTCAAAAATTCAAAAATGTGCACGGTTGATCCCGTTCATCCCATTTGGAAAAATACCAAACTCATCACAAACTCTAAACTATATTCGTTTCAACGCATTTACCTAATTTTTTTTCTGTATAGAAAAAATCTGAAATTTTTACTTGTATAATATATTTACTCTTCTTTACCAAAAAAAAAAAGTATAATATATTTACTCTTTATTAAAGTTCTGTTAATTAGAACCATTAAAAATCTATCTAAATGGATGTAAAAAAGAGAACAATGTTGACATGGCATCCATGTGACTTAAGGTGAAATAAAAACAACGTTATTTTAGCTGAAAATTATCTAACGGAACCTTGAAGTTGGTAAAAGTATTACATAGGTATAAGTTTGGAATTTTTTTTGTCACTAGAAAAAGTTTAGGATAAATGTATTGTAGTAAATATAAAGTTCATGGTATATATTGATTTTTCTTAATAGCCTTTTCCCTTTGGAACTCTTCAATTTTTGGTAATTTATTTGAAGCCATCGAAATCTTGATTGCATCTACAGTTACTAACGTATTTCCCTTGGTAATAATTTGATTTTTTAGTTCATTGACATGATAATTGTTGGTACTTATTGAAATCTCTCTCTCTTTTTCTTGTTCTTATTAAATTTCCTTAATGACTGTAAAACTCCTTCTACAATCCATTGAATCTAAAGAACTTATCAACAAGTAATTGTTCTTGTACGTCGTAATTTTTGTAACTCAATTATAGCTTTGACAATTCTATAGTCGTTGAATTTCCTTATACTCCGGTGAGTTGCTACCATTTTGAATTTATTCTTTTTTTGTCCAATGGTCATATTGGCCTCAGAACCGGATGCTGAAGCATACAAATTCTCAAGAATCTTTTTATGCTATTCCTTTTATTGTTTTTTTTTTTCGATTAAGCACTTACCATTACTAATTTGTTGCTGAACTGCATCTAAGTTCAAGATCGTTACATAATAAAACTGAAAGTGGATAGGGGGATATAAAACCCAATTCTAAGGAAGGCGATTGTCTCAATAGGTTTTGCTATCCAGTCGGCAGGCTTGTTAGCTTCTCTAGGCGCATAAGATACTTGGACTCCTTGAAGTTGGGCCAACAACACTTTGGTATCTTCTATAATGGCTTGCACCATCCATGGGCTCGAAATTAAGCCCATTAAACTTTCCACCACAACTTTGCTATCAAAGTGTACCTCACACTTGTAGGTTAGTTGAGGCGAAGTTGAACACTTTTTCCAGTTCCTACCAAAGACTCCTTTCTCTTTCTTGCCTCCATTAACTTCAACAAAGCCGCATGAAGGGCCAAAGCCTCCGTTTTTAGGGCTGAATCAGCAGCGATTTTCTCCACAAAACCATCTATGAGGATCCTTTGTTCATTCCTACAAATTCGACCATCACTCCATCTCGTTGTTCTTCCTTCCACAAGCTGTCAACGTTATATTTCAGAGAACCCTTCAATGGAGAGACCCACTCCGCAGGTGAGTCTGTGGGATCTTGGTGTCGGTCCGATTTCTTGGGTTCCACCGATTATAAAGTAGTAGATCTATGGTTGCTTGGTTCACAGCTTCGCTTGGGTTTGGGGGTTCGCCTTTGAAGACCATGGAGTTTCTTCTTTTCTAGATTTGCCAAAGGACACCAGCTACTAACTCCTTCGACAGAGGCCCGTTACAAGAGGTAAGGGTTTTGAAAAACTATTTATATATTCTTGTGATACATTTCGGGGAAGGATGTGGTCTCAATTTTGGTTTGACCAAATTTCGTTCGTCCATGGACAGAGGAGGAAAATGTGTTCTAGCATCTCTGGCATTGATGGCAGATTGGGCAACTTTGATTGGGTATCATCTCTCTCCTAAAGAGGTTTTCCTTCGTTGGTAGCGCATTAGCACATGTACTCTATATTAAAAAAAAAAAAAAAAACTTGATTTTTGGATGGGTGTGGAGATTCCAGATCAAGTTCCACGAGATCCCAAATCAAGTTCCATGAGATCTTTCAAGTTCCACAGGGGGGCTAATAAGATGAGGATGCTTGAGAATTGTTGTGGCTGGTAACTATTTGTATACTGTTGTATCCGCTCTTGACTGAGTAGGTGCCAGAACTATTTTTCATCCATACGATTTTGTCTTTCTCCATAGTATGACTTAGTTGGGTTGAAAGGATTTCCTAACTAAATCTTCGTCAAATAATTTCTTTAGTTTATGCTCATCCCACTGCTTGGACCCTTGGTCAATTAGCTCAACCACACATTGGGGTTCGCCTTGGTTTGTAGGTCCTCCAATGCATCCACGAGCTAACCATCTATCTTCTTTCACCCTGATCTGCGATCCGTCCCCGACTATCCATCTAATTTGCCCTCCTAATACCTCTCTTCCTTGCATTAAGCTTTGCCATCCCTAGGATGATCTAGCTCCCTTATTTGCCCTCAAGAAATCTCCCGACGAGAAGTATAGGCCTTTCAACAATTGACTCCATAAGGCTAAAGGGGTTTGTATAAGTCTCCAAGACTGTTTTCCCAGCATGGTCTTATTAAAAGCAATAATGTCTTTGAAACCCAAGCCCCCACAGTATTTTCGAGTTTTCAACACCTCCCATTTCTTCCAATGTATACCTTTTATTGCGCTGTTCTTTTTCCACCAAAAAGTAGCAATCTTTTGTTCAATTGCTTTACAAATCGATACTAGGATTTTGAAAATGGACATAGCATATTGCAGCAATGCTTATACAACTATTTTAATGAGGATTTCCTTCCCTGCTTTAGATATAATGTTTTCCTTCCATCCCTCTAATTTCATGTTGACCCTCGCTAGAATCCACGCAAACATTTCTTTCTTTCTTTGTCCCCAATCCAATGGAATGCCAAGATATTTCCCTATTTTTTCAATGATAGGGACTCTAAGTTCTTGTGCCATATTCCTCCTTAATTGTTGTGGGCTGCTTTTGCTGAAAAAAATGCTGGATTTGTTGAGGTTGATTGCTTGACCCGATGCGTAACAATATTGGTTCAAAAGGTTTGCCAAGTTTTGGCAGTCCTTAACCGTTCCATCCAAAAAGAGTATTGCATCATCCACAAATAATAGGTGCATTAGTGTTGGACAACTCCTGTTTAATTTAATTCCTTTCACACTTCCATCCGTTAGTGCTCTATGTATAAGTGGAGACAGCACATTAGTCATAATAATGAATAAGTAGGGAGAGAAGGGGTCCCTTTGCCTTAAGCCTCTAGCCGGTTTGAAAGGTTGGAGAGGTTCTCCATTGACTTTGATGTTGAATGTGACAGTCGAAATGCATGTTTTGACCAAAGAAACCCAGCAATCACTGAAGCCCATCTTAGTCATGCACTTGCACAAGAAATCCCATTCCACTCGGTTGTATGCTTTTTGCATATCGAGTTTGAGTACTGCCTGAAACTTCCTTTTTCTTTCCCTGATTCTGAGTTGGTGCAGCACTTCTGGGACAATTAATATGTTATCTTAAATTTGTCGTCCATTGATAAAGGTGTTTTGCTCCATTTCAATCAGATCGGGCAAACATGGTTTCAACCTGTTTTCCATTATTTTGGAGAGAATCTTATAGCTGTAATTACATAAATTGATGGGCCTATATTATGCTATAAATTCAGGGTTAGCCACTTTTGGAATAAGGGTGATATGAGTATTGTTAAGGGAGGGGTCTAGAGTACCTAACACGAAGAAGTCTTCAACCATTTTGTGCACTTGAATTATCTCCCAGTGATGCTGAAAAAACTGTCCATTCAACCCATTTGGACCACGGGCCTTAGTGGCCCTCAATTGAAACACTATTGCCTTCACTTCCTCCATTATGACTTGCCCTGTTAAAGCTTCATTCATTTCATCTCCTACTATGCAAGAGCATTGATCTAGCACCGGCTGAAAATTCATTGGGCAAACCATGCCATAAAGATCTTGATAAAAGTTCACAATGTGTTCTTTAATTAGCTCTAGGTCCCTGCTCCAGTTTTGGTCTTCAAGTTTCAGCATGGTTATTCTATTATGTTGCCTTCTTTGCACCATTGTAGCGTGAAAGAACTTCGTGTTTTTATCTCCCCATTTTAGCCACTCAACCCTCGATCTCATTCCCCAGTACATCTCTTCCCGTCTCCATAGTTGTTCAATTTGCATCTTTATTTGTTGAGTTTCTTCCTTTCTCAATCCCCTTTCCTTTTCATTAGTTATCATGGTTAACTCTTTTTTGAGGTCCTCTATCCTTTTAAATGCATTAGAAAATTTCTCCTTGCTCCACTTAGCTAAAGTTGCAGCAACTTCTTTTAGTTTGTTGGGCAAATTCATATGTGAATTTCTTTGATCTTTCCACACGGACTGTACTATCTCTTGACATTCAGCATCCTCCATCTAGTATGCTTCAAATCCGAATTCTTTTTTCCTTTTCATCGATGGTGGACGTAATGACAATAATATGGGACTATGGTCTAAGCCAATGGCCGGTAAAGCATAGGCTTTTGCATGTAAGAACCTAACTCGCCACTCTATGTTACAGAGAACCCAATCTAACCTCTTTTTAACCAACTCCTCCCCCATCTCGGTTATTTGCCCAAGTAAAGGCGCATCCTTTGCTTTCGACGTCCATGAGTGTACAATCATTTAATAGTTCCCGGAAAGCTGCCACTCGATAATAGTCTGTCTCCCTCTTACCATATTTCTCCCAATGATACAAAGTTTCATTGAAGTCTCCAATGCATATCTAGGGTAGATCATTTCTCGCATGAATCATTTTGAGTTTCTGCCATAATTGGAGTCTTTTCTGGTAGTTTGTAGGGGCATGTAGAAAGGAAACCCTCATTTTGATATCGCTGTTCAGCTCTTTACATATTACTTCTTGCATCTCTCTCGAGCTTGATACAAGTTCCACCACCATGATATTGTTCCACATCAAAGCCAACCCCCCAGCAATTCCAATTAGGTCAACCACCATTAAATGTTGAAATTGCAAGCGCTTTTTTACCCTTTCCACTTCAAGTTCCTTATTTTTTGTTTCCATGAGAAATACTAAACTGGGTTTTTCTTGCACCATTAGGGCTTTAAGGTTGTGGAAAGTCAAGGGAGAGCCCAAATCTTGACAATTCCAACTCAAAATTTTCATTTAAACTCTTGTAGCTTATTAGGGCTAGCCACCAAAGCCCACTCCTCCATGTCTTTCGCTTCTTTGATCGATGTGTCTAGAAAGGTCCCCTCATCGATGGATTGAGAGAGGGAGCCTTGCTGTTCATAGGGGCTAAACCATTTCAATTTCTTTGCCATGTGAGCTTTCTTCCGACTCTTTCTTTTCTTTAGAAATGTAGCAGGTGCCATGGGATTGGATGCCTCATTTAACATAAGATGTTTCGCTTGATGTGTGAGTTCAACGCCAAGAAAATCTAGGTCTAACCTACTAGCCCTTTTCTGTTTTAGGGCATTTTTCTCTATGACCATAGCTAGTGAGTTTATGTTCTCCTATTCTGTTTGTTGAAAAGTGGCCTATATGTTGCTCTGAATTGGAGTTTCTGGCATTATTTCATCAGTTTCTAGTTCTGGAGTCATCTCTCCATTGAAAATTTTCCAAAAAGGGTTGTTTTCTCTTGCTTCTGCTTTAATGCAGCTACCAAACTTGCCTACTCTATTTTCTTCTAGCCTAGATTGTTCGTAAGGGATAATCTTGCAGTATACGTCCACAAGAGTAGCAAAAGTGTGGGAGTTTTTCAATTTAAAATCCACCCAAATTTTCTTGTTGTCTAGGTCAACAATAGTCCTAAACCTTAGGGGTTTAGATAGGTCTAGGTTCACCTTTGCTTTCCCCATATTTGACTTACCAAACCTTTTATTTTCCAGCTTCACATACTGCACTTTTCCTATTTTTGTAGCAATATCAGCGATTTTTTTTCAGTAATTCTACCTCTTGGGAGCCCCAAGATATGTACCCAAAAGTCACAATGTGTGAAAACATAAGAATGGTCCGGGGTATTAGGATCACATTGCTGTAAAATTAGCAGATTACTAGAGAATGACCAAGGGCCTAAAGTCAAGGCTCTATTCTTACCAACTACAGTCATAAAAGTGAACAAAAATAGCCCTAGTCCTATCAGATCACACAACACCGATTCTGTTTTCCACGCCCTTTCCATTGTGCTAAAGAAAGCCCATAGATTCACGTTTGGCTTGGAATAAAGTTTGCCTATAAGGGTTAATTCACACTCACGCTTTTTTTTCTACGGGTACATCTCCCTTAATTGTGACCACATCCTCCTCATACCACAACTCTCCCAGACTTCTACAGAGGGCTGGCAGCCATCTCTCCTTCTCTTCTCCCTCATTCATCATGATGTTACCAACAAAGTTCCAAGGGTACCTAGGTTCTGGTTGTTCTCTGGGGTGTGAAAATCCAAGATCTGTTGAAGTGTTGCACCCTCCATCTTTTGCGACTAGGAGAGGGGTTCTTACTAGAGAGGTTTCCAAGAGCTGCTAAGATTTGGATCCCTCCACCTGAGAATGAAGGGAGCTCTTGCCAGAGGCTACGACAATTACATTCCGTAGTAATGAAGTGGTGTTGGGTTTCTAGGGTTTTGTACCTAAGATACCTAGATGTTTGTTTTGATAGGGGTTAATCCGCCTTGAAATTCGTGGGTGGAAGAGGCAAAGTGACGAAGAGCTTTTGGGTTAGGGTTTCAGGGGAAGGGATTTTGTGGGCTAACTATCACCATGGGAATAGGGAAATAGCTCACCTGGGTGAGGGGGAATCCTTCCATGGCGGAAGAGAGAGACCGAAAGATGACAATCGCAGCATCTTGTAAATGTGATACTTTAAACTATAGTCTGTACATTCCTTTTATTGTTTAACTAAGTATGATATTAACGGAAAAAGGGGGAGGGAGGAATTTGCCTCCAAGTAAGATTGGCAATATTGGAGACCCATTTTCATAAACAAGAGTAATACTACTTACAAAGTAAAAATTGAATGTAACATAATATGAAATGTCTAAATCCTATATGAGGGCACTAATTATTATGAATTAACTTGATTTCATCATAATTCTTGCATTTAGCGTGTGGAATCCAAATCAATATATTTTATTAGATGGATATAAATTGCCACAAATTACAAAACAGCACGTGAACATGAATCGACGCTCAAACCTCCAAGTGGACCATAAGTGCTCTGAAGATTTATGTTCTTTTTTCCACTAAAGGAAAGTGAGAAAAGGGGAGAAAGGCCATGATATAATTGGATGGAAAGTTCTCTTGTCGCTGAAAACTTCATAAAAGATTGCGAAGGTTTTTCCTAACAGTCAAAGACATTAACATGCCTCGGCCATTCAACAAGACCCACAATCAAGATCAAATCTTTTTTCTATTTCCGCTTTTTCTTAATTGTGCACAAACAAGGATTGTTCTTACTTCCTATGTTTTAAGTTCGATCACCATTAAAAATTTCTCCATGGAATTAGATTATAGGATTGCTTCAGCATTGATGTTAGTCATGTTAGATTTAGTTAACAACGATTATGTTGTGATCCAAAAACACATAATTCCCACGCCAACTCTTATCTTCCGTAAATACAAGATCAAAAAAAAAAAATGCTTTCCCAAATTTCTTTACAGCCTTAGAAACCTAAGCATAAAAAAATCATAAACCTATTGCGTTGATACCAAATCAGTACAAAACTTTCAATTACATAAATTTAATCTTAAATATTTTGCATATGTACAAATTGAGTCCATTGGTGAATTTTGATCAAAAAATTATTGACATGGATATCAGCCATCTTATGTAGCACAATTGATGTTGACGTGGATAATTTTACAATTTTTTATTATTTTTTCTTTTCTTTTATTCTTTGTGGTCTACTAGCCCTCGCCCAAGCTCCAAGGGTTGAGCCCTCGCCAAATCTAATGAAAGTGACCCCTGTCGACCATGAAATGGGCCTACTTTTGTTGGTTCAAGAGCAGCCTTTGCCGCTCCTTTGCCGCCAAATTCCATCTATTGTTTTCACTCCGCTATGAATCACAATGATTTCTCCTTTGGGTTGTAATTGTAGAGATGAAACCAACAACACAATCAAGTAAGTGACAATGTTGATTGACTTGACACGGATTTGGCAAGGGCTTGACACTTATGGCTTGGGCAATGGTCTCAGCACTCACCAGCAGTTGGTAAAAGCTTGTAGGCCCTCTTCCAGTGGCCAGTGAGAGTTGTCAGCGACCCTTGCCAACCATAATGAAGGTAAATATATATATAAATCAGAAAAATATTAAATGATTGTAAAATTGTCCATGTCAGTGTTGATCGTATCATATAAAATAGTTGGCATTCATGTTAGCGATTTTCTAGCAAAATTGATCAATGGACTCCATTAACATAAATGCCAAAGGTTTATAATAGAATTGTTACAAATACAATATGTTTAAGACATTTTTGGTACCTATGCTTCTAAGGAATGTAATAGTTCTGAAAAGTCTACTTTTGCGAGAGCAATTCTTTTCAACATTGACGGATCAAAATCTTCTATCTTGCATTTGCATTTGCATCCCTATACACTTTGATTTGTCATTGATTATCTCGACATCATTCAGAACATCAATTGCATGCCCTCGCAACTGCATCAATCTCACATTAGGGTTCAAGGTTGAACCCATTTTTGAATGATTCCTTCTATTCCCCTAGTTCATATTTTTTTCCTAAAATAAAATAGGTGATCCAGTTTCAAAAGGTTTAATTTTGGAACAAGTACACAATGAAAGGCATGACCATGCCATATTGGAGCTTCAACAACAAATGAGGCATGTCCTCAATCTCTTGGAGAATCAGGTGAGGTAGGAGGCACCATCAATTCGCCCTACTAAGCGACCACACCATGTCGATCCACATCCCCATCAAACCTCAGGCGATAAATTCAAGGACACTAGAAGCAACTCTAATGATTTGGATTACCAAGTTTAGGGTAAAAGAGGAGGGCTCAAGGACAACGATCGTGAAATAAAAGTGGAGGTGCCAGAAAACCTAGATGATATTGTCAGTTGACTTCATGATATCTAATAAGTATTTGACTTCCACATATAATCAGATGAAGTGTCACGAGATTGTTGTTCTCAAGTTGAATATATATGCTTCATTTTGGTGGGAAAACTTGAAGAACTAGAGAGTCCATGATGGAAAAAGCCGAATCAAATCTTGGGAAACACTCAAGAAACTTATGAAGAAGAGGTTCTGTTATGACAACTACAAGCAAGACCTTTTACTTAAAATAAATTCCCTCTAGTAGGGCGAATTGATGGTGCCTCCTACCTCGCCTGATTAGAGTTGCTTCTAGAAGCAACTCTAGCAAGTCCGAGAATACATAGATGAAAGATTAAGGCAAGGAGAAAGCCACAGAGCCTGTCAAAGAACTCCCCAAAAAGATCAATAGTAGTAGTATTCAAAAGTCTTTAAGTGCCATGGCTATGGACACTTCAAAGCCAATTGTCCAAACTGAAGAGTTGTGACTCTCTAAGAAATCAAGTAGATTGACATGGGGCTTCAAGAAGCTATGCAAGGCAATGACCAAATTGAGTCAAGGCAATGACCAAATTGAGTCCGAATCTAAGGAGAAAGATGAAATCATCGAGAGCAGCCAAACAAAGGAGAATTGCTCATTATCAAGAGAGCTTTCCACTCTATAATCACTCCAAAGGCGGATGAGCAAAAGGAGAATAGTTTTTAAACCTAAGTAATGGGAAGGTAACTTGATCATCGATGGTGGAAGCTACACCAACATAGCATTGACAACTCCAATCAACACATTGAATCTTCCTACTTTCAAACACTTTTGAATGTATTAATAGAAGCGGATGAAAAAAGGGAACAATCTTCAGGTACTTAAACAAGCTTGGATTTTCTTTTTCAATTAGGAGACTATTGAGATCATGTTCTATGTGATATTATTCCAATGGAATCATATCTCTTGTATTGAGAAGGCCTTGGCAATTTGATAGGAAATTTGTTTATGATGGATAGAAAAACACTTACTCATTCTAGAAAGAGGAAAAACTCATCATATTTGCACCTTTAAGCCCACTTGTGATCGGCAAAATCAACCGAGGGAGGGAAACACTAGCAAAGAAAATTTGTTCAGGAGTGAGACATGGGTGGAGATGGCCATTAGTAAATAAAAGCATGTTTTTACTTTGCTTATGGTTGAAAATCAAAAAAGTGAAATAGAGAGGACCCTACATCCCTAAATGCAATCCTTGATCGATGAGTTTAAAGATGTTTCTCTGTTGGAATTACCACATGGATTACCTCCCTTAAGAGGTTTTGAGCATTAAATTGATTCTATCTCGAGTGCTTCTCTACTAAACAAAGCTGCTTATCAATGCAATCTAGAAGAAATAAAGGAGTTCTAGCAACAAGTCGATGAGCTTACTATAGAGGATACATATGGGAAGTATGAGTCCTTATTTTGTTCCAGCCTACTTGTGCCAAAAAAGGATGGTTCCATATAAGATGTATGCCGATAGCCAAGTCATCAACAACATCACAATTAAGTATCGGCATGCAAATGAAGATGACCATCGATAGCACAAAAAAGACCTATTGCAAGATTGGGTTTCATAACTGAAGAACTAGAAAAGATATCATAATAGCAATTGACAAGTATCTACCTTAGTGAAGTGACAACTACAGCAGACTTCATCTTAAGAAATTTGTTAATGTCAAAGGATATGATTGTATGGGCAATCCCGATTTTAGCAAAGGTCCCGCCTACTCTCAAACAGCTAGCCGGGACTCCTTAAAGGTCTTCAATGGTTAGATTGAAGACTTTTGTAAATAAGGATTGGCAAAACTTGGAAGAGGTTGGACATGAAATATATTGTCGCTGCACTTTGAGCAAGAAATTTTCTTTGTTCTTCATTTGATATTTCTGTACAAAGGTGTAGCATTGTAATAGGAGACAATCATGCATACAAGTGGAAGTGCAATAGTTGGTCCCGATAGTGTGATCTATTGTGTGAAAGGAACTACACTTCTCAATTGTAACTTGCACAGTTGATTACTAGTGGAATTTGATTGTTATTAAAGCTATTAGCTAGAGAATGGATGTAGACTTGGAAATGAAGTCAAATTACTATAAATTGCTTTGTGATCTACTCTTATTGCTCATTATTTGCTTTATTTGATCATAATATTCACACAAGCTGATGAAAGTCTCATTCATCTCGCTTGTTAATTATTGTGACATAGTTCGTGAAAGTTTATAGTGGTTTCATTCAACCTATTCAATCCCCTCTCTAGGTTGTATTGTTAACCTCAATACAACATATTTCTTAGAATAACTTAAATCACATTTTGTATTACAATATTATCCATATTTTACACACACAAAAGGGCGCAAAAAAAAAAAAAAGATATCATTTGGGTGGATCTAGGCAAGGAAATCTCTCCACAGGAAGGGCTTGGGCCCAAAATCAAGCCAAGTGGATGAGCCTCGGCATGGTGAAGTCTTTCCCCACCTGTGCTTGCTTAGGTCCAAGCCTCGACTATCTTGTCCTCTCTTGCCCAATCGTCACGTCTAAGCATGAAAATCACCTAAATGAAAATCTACTTTGAGTTAATATGGATAATTTCCATGTATGTACCCACCAATAAGAGACCTCATCAGAAAAAAAAAAAAAAAAAAACTTCTTCAATTTTTGATAAAGGAAAACTAACTTTAAGAAAAGAGCAATGCTATTAGAACTAACAATGCCATCATTGCTTGAAGATAGCAGTTTAATCACAACTATCACTTTCACTCCAATTGAAACTAACTATTAGATTTGTTGAAATAGGAAAAAAGGAAAGGTTGTTCATTTATTTTGAGGTATAAATCTTTCTTTCTGATTTTACAAAATTTAGCTCTTAATTGCTATGAAAAGTTGGAGAGTAACAAAGTTAAGAGAACATTAGAACATAGTAAACTAATTCAAATCACATTTTACAATGTTAACTCTAAATTTCCCTTTAGTGTATTTCTTTAGAATATGTTTGTATTATTCAATTGCCAGGAAGAGCTAATTGTACAAAAAAAATTAGGAGAGGGAAATTTAGAAGATTGATCATAATGAGCTATCCTCATTGTAGTGATTATCCCAAACAAGCATATTTTCAAATTGAAATATACAAACATATTATAAAGAAGCGCCCTATATTCTAAAGAAGAGCACTAAAGGGAAATTTAGAATTAATGTGGTAAAATGTGATTTGATTTAGTTTACTATGTTTCTAATGTTCTCTTAACTTCACTTTTTCTTTCCACCTTTCTTTGCTCGGCCAACCTTAAAGAGAGGGAGAGAAAGAGAGAAGGCTAGAGAGAGAATTTGGATCTGAAAATGAGAGACCCAACTTTCAGAGGAAAAAATGCATATATACTCCTCCTAAGATGAGATTCTAGTCCTTGGTTTGATGTAAGGCTTGATCTCCCATTGCTAAGCTTTCTTATGATTAGAGGGAAATTAAGCATATTTCATATTGGATGGCTAGGATGAAAATGCCAATGAAAGGCCAAGATTGATTTTTTGGATTAGTCATTAATCGGGGGGGAATTATGGTAATTTCATATCTTGAGGGCAATTTTGTAAGTTCACAAGGGCATTTGTGTAATCTCATGTAAAATGGGTATGGGATGGTTGGCCATAAGGCTGGCTTGGTAGTCGCTGGTTGTCGAAACTTGGCCGAAAAATGGCTAAAACTGCTAGAGGTTGGTTGGACCAATATGAATCGGTTTTGCCAATTCGGTCAATCTTTGGCCAAAAATGTGTGAAATTAGATTCTTGGAGGGCCTAATTGTAAAGAATTCTTGTTCAAATAAAAGAGAAATGGGCTAAGTTGAAAAGAAATAATCCAAATTTGCCCCAATTAAATCAATGAACCTTTTACCAAATCACAATTGATTTAAATTGGTTCAATTATCTCATGAATGACATTAATTACGCTTGGATTTTATGGGGCGAGAAGGAAGAGAAGAAGGATGAATAGTTGCCTAGCCGAGGAACTTGAGCATGCAAATTTGAACTGTCGTACCAATTAACGCGATTTCTGCAATTCCTATCCCCAATTGCCAAATTGATCGCAATTGAACTCAATTGATGTAATCAAATATCAATTTGTTCAATCAATTGAACTTAGGATGACCTAATGCATTTAAATTGACATTAATGTGATGACATGAATTAGACATTAAAATGAAATTGAAGGTCAATATTCAAATTAAACTTCAATCTATCAAATTAAGTCTTAGTCTAGAATGGGTCAACTTCAATTACATCAATTGAAGCACATTAACTTGACTTTTCAAAGTTCAAATATGCTAAATTCATCAAATTGAAATGCTTCATAGTGAAATTGACAAAATCCATTACAAATTTGGATTATCAAAAAAGAGCTCATTGAGGGTGAAATCTTTTAAACTATGAAGAACTCATCAAGATCCCTAATTAGGGTTTAAAATGGATATTTTCTTCATGTCATGCTAAATTCTAAAAGGTTTATACTATTAAAAACCACAAACTATTACACGCATGATAAATCTATCCCAAACTAATTTTTTTTTATCACCAAAAATCTTAAATTGGTACATTAGTGACAAATTTACTCAAGCTAAATTAGTTTTGAGTAAATTTATCACAAGTGTACCAATTTGAGATTTTTGATAGTAAAAAAAAAAATAGCTTAGGTAAATTTATTACTAGTGTACCGATTTAAGATTTTTAGTAGAAAAAAATTAATTTGAGGTAAATTTATCATAGGTGTACGAGTTTGGAAAATGTGATTGAAATATTAATTTAGAGTAAATTTGTCAAATGTGTATCAATTTTGATTTTTTCAAGATATTAAACCAATTTTAAAATTGGTTTAACTACTAAGTGTGAAATAACCTTTAGATCAAATGTTGTGAAGAAACTAAGCTAAAACGTGACTAGGAAAAAAATTTGACCAATTTTGAACCTAAATCTGAAAAAAAAAAATCAGAAAAATAGATTTTTAAGAAATTTTTGTGGTCAAAGTCAAATTGAAGATAAAATAAGATAATTTTCACATTTTCACATTTTTTTCATTTTTTTGTCAAATGATTAACTAAAAGTCAACATTGTAGTGATTAGTCACTAAAATATTGATTAATAGGTCAAAACTTTGATTTTTTTTGTTTTTAGAAACTTTTTGTACAAAAAGCCACATTTTTACCCGACTTTGACTTGACCAAAAAAGTCAACTTATTGACAACATTTTGATTGTTTTGGGTTTTTATGAAATGACTAGGAAATTAATCACAAATGAATGGGCAATAAAAAAGAAATAAAAAGCTATACTTTTTGCTTAAGAAATGGGTTCCGTCGCGATTAGAAACCCTAATTTCAATATTTTACCTTTAAGGACGCATTGGCTAAAAATTAAAGGCACGTTTAATAACAATTCTGTTCCCATGAACAGATTTTGATCAAAAATGATTTTTTTTTTTTATTTTGTTCTCGGGAACAATTTCTAAATATTTTAAGCTGTTTAGTAATTATTCAAAAAAATTTATTCTAGAATAGAATTGCATTTGGTACCGTGCTCATTGATTATGTTCCAAATAAATTTCTTTTAATTTTTAAATATTTTTTTATCTTTTATCTTTTTTTTCTTTTCTTTTCTTTTTCCTTTCTCTCTCATGTTCTTCTTCTTCCGATAGTCGATCCGGTGACTAGCCAAACGAGGGCCGGCGACCTCACCGAAGCGTCGCGCGGCCCTCGCGAGGCCAGCCTTCGTCAACCAAGCCTTACCGACGGGTGGGTAGGGCTCACCCAGCCTCGTTGGTGGCCAGGCCAGCCTCACGAGGGCTAGGTGAGGCTCACCTGGCCGCCGGCAAGACTTGCCCAGCCTCATCGGTGGCTAGGACAACCTCGTTGAGGCTGGGCGAGGCCCGCCTAGCCACCAACGGGACTGGGCAAGCCTCGCGAGGCCAAGCAGGCCTCTAGCGAGCTCGCCAGTGGTTGGGCTTGCCTCCGGCGAGCTCACTGGACCTGTTGCCAACGACCAGTGGCAGACGGCGGTAGGCGGCAACGGACCGCAACCATAGGATGGCGGTCAATGAAGAAGAAGAAAAGAGAAGAAGAAGAAAAAATGGAAGAAGAATAATTTGTTTTAATTCTTAGATTTATTCCTGGAACAATAATCAACTTTTTTTTTTATTCTTGATTTTGTTCCAAATCTACTTCCGGGAACAAAAAAAATAAAAATTTATTCCCGAGAACAAAAATTTTACCAAACGCAATTCTGTTCCCAAATTGATCCCGAGAACAAAAAATCAGAATCATGCATTGTTTAGATGATTACCAAACAGTGCCTAAATGTCAACAGATGTAAAGTAAAATAACTTCCACAAATAGGGATGATAAGTACTTCAACAATATGTTTTTCTTTCTAAGGAAGGAAAATCAACTTTGTGGTCCATGTTTAACTGCATTATATTTAGTTTTGATTGATATGGAGCTATCGGCAATGACAATCGCCGGATGAATTACTCTTGACACGTCCTCCTCTCTATCTTTAGAAGCAGTAGTTCGTGATCAACTTGAAGTAGGGGGTTCTTCAATTGCCGAAGCCGGACTTAGACCTCATTGTGTACTCCGCTACAAGCTGCGTGAACAATGAGGATTCGTTGTCCAGCAATCTTTTTGGAGAATTATATTCCGCAACAAGGCCTGGACACAATCAAAGAGAAGGGGGAAAAACCTGATGAAGCATAAGCTGAATATGCAAGGCTGAGATGAGATCATGGTAAAAACTACTGACCATTATCTAGAAGAAGAACCATGTCGCTATCAAGGACCGAGGTGATCCGATGCGCAATGGTCATAACTGTACAGTCCGAGAAGTGATGCCTCAGCGTTTGCTGAATCAGATTATCAGTGGCTGTGTCAACAGACGCGGTAGCTTCGTCAAGTACCAAGATCTTGCTTTTCTTGAGCAGCACCCGACCGAGACACACGAGTTGCCTCTGTCCCATGCTCCAGTTCTCACCATTCTCAGCAACTGCAGCTCAAAGATAATAGAGCAAGGGATGAGACAAATTCGGTTCTAGAATGTGTCAAAACACTTCCTGGATGGTCAAGTCAAAGGGTCCAAAAGATAACCTGCTGCATCCAGTTTCCCTTCTTTCTTCCTGACTTCATCCACGAGCTGGCACTTATCCAATGCCTGCAATTGCAGGATAGATTAGCTGAAGAAAAGAAACTCGAAGAAACTCCAATCGTGAAAAGAAATGAATGCACCTCCCAAATCTGCTCATCAGAGTACTCCTCAAGAGGATCTAGATTGCTTCGCACGGTACCATCAAACATGGTTGGCTCTTGAGGGATGATACTTAATCTAGACCTCAGATCATGCAGCCCAATTGAGGAGATATCGATGCCATCTATTAGGATTTGACCTGCACAAGGTTCTACTACACGGAAAAGTGTTTGTATGAGGGTTGATTTGCCGCTGCCCGTTCTCCCCACGATGCCCGTTTTCATCCCTCCAGGAAAAGTGCAAGTGATGCCTCGCAGAACAAGCGGCAAGTGTGGAGCATACTGGACCTGGCATTCCGCCCAAATTGTCAGAAAGGTGAAGTATGTCCTATTGACTGGACAAAACATGCTGACACATTGTTTGGGCATAACAGAAAAAAAAAAAAAAAATTCCTAGCACCTGCAGATTGGAAATGGCAATCTCTCCACATATTGGCCATGAAGGACTGGGGCGATTATCCTCTATTGTAAGAGGGGGCTCGCTTGAGATGCCAGTGTATTGAAGTATCCTTTCAACCGATATAATTTTGTTCTCCATATTACACAAATTCCAAATAAGCATTGTTTGTATCATGTTCAAATTAAGTGCGTACGTTACAGCTAAGCCCGCGATTGCTTCAGAAAGAAGAACAGGAGGAGGTTAGGATGACTAATATATTCATCAATATAGAGAGGGTCCCTTTTAGAACTCAGGCAAGGACATTGTTACCTGGATCAATGAATCCCTCAGGAATAGAGATCAAGAAAATCAAAGAGATTCCAAACGTGATGGTGGATAGCATATCCAAGCGAAAACAAAGCCATTCCATTGCCCCAGCAACATGGAACTTGGGCCGAGAATATGCATCAGAAAGCTCCATATTTGTGTTTTGGAATCTTGATTCTTGATCAAAGCCATGAATAGTGGTCGATCCTGAAATTGTTTCAGAAAAGTGCTGGATCACTGGAGCTTTGCTCACACCGACCAACCGTGCCAGTTCTCGAGCAGATGGGATGTAATATTGCTGATACCAGATACAGGTAGCGATCACGGGGATAAAAATTATAAGGACTTGCCATGCGACCTGAGATATCAAAATGATAACTCCCAGGAGCCGGATCATTGCGAAGGCAAATCCTGCAACTATGAATTGAATGCTCAAATCCAGAGCACTCTGGTCTGTCGAGACCTGAAAAGAAACATTGCATCACAATGCAATCCATCACTCATCCAAGAAAAAGAAATTGAAATAAACAAGAGAAGAATCAACAAAAGCATAATCTGTCTTCCCTATGTATTCAGAGATAAATCCCTTTGAACTATTTGAGTGATGTTCCATATTAGGACTCACCCTACTTAGAATTCGTCCACTTGGAGTAGCATCAAAGAATGACATGGGGGCACGAAATATTGCAAGATGCAACTTATTAAAGAGTATCGTAGCTGTCTTGTAGCCAGCAGTTGCCAAAAGTGAAGACCTGAAAAGAATACATAAGGCGCTTCCAACAGCCAAAGCTACATAAACAAGCATCAGCATTGATCCTGAAACAGCAAATTCCATGTCCTCTGACACTGGGGTCGCCCATGCCATCCAATAATTGCTTCCCATCTGAAGAAGCATGAACAGAATTTGGGCCAGTAATATGAAAGGCACGAGAGCTCCTCCATATGCCATCGTAATATATTTCCAGTACACTAGAAAACCAACTCTACCTTTCTCTCTCTCTTCTTCTTGCACAAGCTGCCCTTTTGCCCTTACTTCACCATCTTGAACATTTCCTTTTTCTTCCTTCTCCACAGTATTTTCGGTTTGGCTGCTTTCATTGTTGACACCAGATGCTTCAGAGTCTGGCCCAGCTTGGCGGGAACCAAGCCCGGCTAGAGCTTTCTCATGTGCACCTACTAGTTCCATGAAATCTGCTCCGCAGTGAAGAATCTTGCTGTAATTTCCAGCTTCTGTAATCTTTCCATCTCTCATGACCTAGCAAATATACATACCACCATTTAACAAAGTGACTAAGCAAAACCAATTCATAAGTCAGTAATCACTCACCAGGATTAGATCAGCTGTCTGTAGAAACTCTACTTGATGAGTAACATAGATCACTGTTTTCGAACTTAAAAGTCCTAGCAAACATTCCTATCACATGAAAGACTCAATTAATAACCTTCACGAGAGGTAGCAGAAAATTGAGAAAATATCTCCAATCCAAGACTTGCAAAGAGCAGAATCTAGGAATTTTTTTTTTCAAACTTTTCTTTTCCATCAAGAAAGCCACACTACATAATGGTTAATGTGAGGCAAATGACCGGTGGTGCGTGCACAATCAGAAAAGCAGGCAAAAACGATTAACCTTAAACAGATGAGATCCAGTATGTGCATCAACAGCACTAAAAGGGTCATCAAGTAGATAAATGTCTGCATCTTGATAAATTGCACGGGCAATCTGTACTCTTTGCTTCTGTCCGCCACTCAGATTTATCCCTCTCTCGCCTATGATTGTTTGATCACCAAATGGGAGAAGCTCCAAATCCTTCTTCAGACAGCAGGCTTCGAGGGTACTTTTATATCTTTCATGGTTCATCTCCTTGCCGAATAAAATGTTGTCCACAATCTTGCCGCTCTGTATCCACGGAGACTGAGCAACATAAGCCTTGCTGCCACATAGCCTGAGGGCTCCAGATATTTTTGGCAATTCTCCCAGGAGGCAAGAAAGTAAGCTCGATTTTCCTGAACCCACAGTGCCACAGACTGCAACTTTCATGCCATTGAATACCTTCAAGTTTATGTCCTTTAATGTGGGTTCAGAGGAAGACAAATCCCACGTAAAATTCCCCTCAATGATCTCAACTGCCGCATCAGTTGTGCCCCAAGGAAGCTTTTCAACGACATTGTTCTGGAGATCCTCAAGGCGCAAGAATGATGATATTCTGTCAAGTGAGACCTTAGTCTGAGCTAGCATGGATAATACAACTGGTAAGGCATAGATGGGGTCTTGGAGGACCCTGAACGTTGCAATCGCAGATAAGATTTTCCCAGACGATAGTGGGATCCCCAATAACATGCATGTACCAAATGTAGTCACCGAAACAAATGTTGGGGCACCCCAGAAGACAAAAGAGGCCATTGCTTGAGTATAAACAAATTTTTTCAACCACCCTGTCTCAATATTCCTCAGTTCAGTAATCTTGGACAAAAACTTCATCTCCCATGCCTGAAGCTTCAAAATTTTCATGTTTCGCAAAATCTCAGAAGTCGCCTTCATCCTTTTATCTTTCGATTCCATCAACTTTTCCTGAAATTTCTCCTGGAACTTGCCCACAGGAATATTAGCTAACATAACAAGCAAGGAGGCCACCAAAGCTGCAATAGATGCAAGCCCAAGATTTTTATACAGGATTGCTAAGGCTAACCCAACTTGTACAAGTACTAGCCAAGGTTCGTGCATGCACCAGCAAGAATCACCAATTCTCTCTGCATCTACAGACATGAAATTAATGATTTCCCCACTAGTATGCCCCTGTTTAGACTGGCATGAAAGGTTTAATCCCTTGTCATAAACAAGCCCAACCAGCAATGAGCGAGTCCTAATCCCAACAAGATGTAGCCTAAACATCACTTGCCTAAAGGAAAGGCACTCGACAAGCTTTGCAACCAAAAAGGCCGAAACAAGAAGGTAGCCTTCACTTTCAAATTCACGTTGCCCATTTAGGAATTGAACAAAAGTATCAATAAGGTACGGACCAACGTAAGAAGCTAGGGTTAAAAGAAGCTCAAATACCCCAGCGGAAATTATTTCTTTCCATTCGGACATGATCAAAGCCTTCACCAGCCTAAACGTAGTCACTCCATTACCTGAAGCAGCATCTGCCTCGAGCTTTTTCTTGAAACCCGGCAATGACCCCACTATACTATCCCGAGGAGCAAGTTGAGGAACATCCTCTAGGTCCAGTGTTTTCTTATTTCCAACAGCAATTAAAGGGCTCAGCCACGAGAAACTGATTATACTCAACAATCCCGCTTTTGAGTACGGGGTCACAGTTTCATTTCCTGGGCGCTTCCTTAATTCGGCGTTGCTTGCAATCAAGTTACTATTTAAAAGGGGTTCTTCAAGCAGATCATCATCGATCTCAATCCTACCAAAGAAACCCACGTAACAGCAGAATAAACCGGTGGCAACAGAGACAATATCAGAAATAGAATACCACGTCTGCACAGGAACACGCTTTCTATACAGAACAACGTCTATGACAAGGCAATAACATGAAATGGACAAGTAGAAACCCCACCAGACTCTCAACAAAAGAGGGAACTTTGATACTCCAAAATCGAAGCTTTGGCGGTACAAACAAACACCTAGAGCTCCCCACGCGAGAGACTTCAGTGCTAAATCCAAAAGAGAAACCAGTTTCTCTTCCGACCAATCATTAGCATACCAATAAAAGTAGTTCGCCACACACAACACCAGATTAAACACAGACAAGCCTAAACAGCAAAACAGAGTAGGCTTATGGTACCAAAACCTGCTTCTTCTAAGGCTTTCTTTGGAGCCTACTCCATTTCGCCGTGCCCGTATTCTCTTGCACGCCCATGAAACCAAGAGCCCAAGTAACAAAATCAAGTGCAGAGATCCAGAGAAACCACGTGAAAACGTGGTCTTGAGGGGAAAATAACCACCTGAATACATCAGAGTGGAGGAGTGCGAGAAGAAGCTTTGAAGCACCTGCTTTGATGAATCCAAAAGCTCCATTTTTTTCCCGGGTGAGTTCACTGGGTGTCTCTGTGTGCTCATACGCCTTCCGGGAAGGAGAGAAGGAAGAGTTTTCTGGGTTGACTTTAGATTGGACTCCATAACACGCGAGTACGAAAGCAGTGGAGAATGGGCATGGTGGGAGAAGTCCGCTGGAGATGCCCAAGAACGATTTTAACTGTCCATTGCCTCTGTCTTGAAGTGGGAGTGGATTTGGATAATAGAAAATTAAGTATGATTAATAGTATGGGAAAATACTTAAATATCACTAATTAGATGTGTCACATGTTACAAATTCTTTCACAAATCATCCATCCAATGGTATCGTCTAACAATGAATATGATATCCATTGATTAAAGAGTCACTCTTTTTTAGTAATCTTGGCCCAAGATTCATCTTCTTCCTCATCAAAGTTGTAATTCTATGGCTCAAAAACTTTAAGTTGTACCTATCCTTTGCTCTCGCATTTGAAAGGCTTGTTTAGGCCTTATTTGGTAACCATCTTTGGATTAGCTATTTTGTTCTTTTGTTTCCCAAAAAAAAAAAAAAAATCTGTTTGGTAAAATTTTTATTCTCAAGAACAAAAATCTATTTTTTCGTTTCCATTTTTGTTCCCAAAAATAAATTTGGAATAGAATCAAACAGTTAAAATTTTTTTTTATTGTTATCGAGAACAATTTCTAGAATCAATTCATCTTTTTTCTTTTCTTCTTCTCTTCTCTTTTCTTTTTCTCTTCCCCTTCTTCTTCTTCATTTTGGCCAGTTGCCAGCCTTAGAATCAAAAAGTAGAAAAAAATTACTTTTTTTCTCAGGAATAATTCTTAAAATCAATTTCTTTTTTCTCCTCTTTTCTTATCTTTTCTCTTCTTCTCTTCCCCTTTCTTCTTCTTTCTTTGGGTCCTTTTCGGCCGGTCATCGGTTGGAACCTCCCCTAACAAGGCCATGGCAGCGAGGCTCAACCTCGCTAGGCGAGGGGCGACCTCGCAACCTTGCCATCGGCGAGGAAGGCTTGTCGCCTTGGCCAAGTGAGCTTGCCGAACCTTGCCCACAAGGCCATGGCACAACGGTGGCCAACAACTAACTGCAAAGAAGGAGGACAAAGAAGAGAAAAAGAAAAAAGAAAAAGAAAAACATAATAATAGTAAAAAATTAAGAGAAACCAAAAAAAAAATTAAAATTCTACTAAATGCATTTCTGTCTTGGGTATAGAAAATTTAGATAGTTACTAAACGCATTTTTTTGCTTAAAAATTATAACTGAAAATAGAATTAGAAAAAACTATTTCTGATAAAAAATTGTTTCAGAGAAAAGAATTGTTATCAAATAAGGCCTTAATGTACCTTAGCCGGCACTTGTCATGTACATCTAAAATAATTCATTTTCATATAAAATAAAAAAGCAAAAGGCAACTTTTATACTTAGCCATGTGTTTTTTTTTTTTTTTTTTTTTCTATTTAAGATGTATTATAATAAGTCTTGCAATATCACTCAGTTATACAAAAATAAACGTGCTTGTACTAAACTGAATTCCTTTCATAAATGAGCGAACTAATTTGTGCACGAAAAAAAAGTGCTTTATGCTAGCTGACCTTTTTCAAATCTTAAAATATATTTAAATATGCATTGGTTAAGTAAATCATTATGCTTTCTATTATAGATGAAGCCATTTATTTTTAGGGGCTTTTTTTGTCTTTTCTATTAGATTTACTTTTACATTAAAAGTTATACTTTTAATACTAGCGATGACAAGACGCTAATTGTCAAGACGTTGAAAAAAAAATAGAGAAGTAAGAAAAATGTAAGTTTTTTCTTTATAAGGGTTCTCAATCTTTTTGACCATGATCTTAAGAGAAATCATCGTTATATTCCAACTTTTTTGAAGTCTAAAAAAACGTAGTTCAATAAACTAAAAATTTTCTAGTATGTTTTTCTAATTCTGTTCTTTTATTATTATATTCTGCTTGGTGAATTATTTAAAAGAAATCAATAAATTATGTCTTTCACATCAACGCAACATATGTGTACACGTTTACACACATTTGAAAATGATGACACCAATTTTGCGCGAAAACTAATAATAGTTATCAGCAAGTCTGGTGATATGGCTTATTAAAAAGCCATGAAGTGAGGAAGTTAAGTTCATAAATTAAAGAACTAGCTCGGTCCGAACAAGTATATAACGGAGAACCGAGTAGGGGATAAGCAAGGTCCAAATCCAATAGTCTTTTAGTCTTCTCTCAGCCATTCAAATGGATTACTTTTTAGTTTTCAAGTATCATTAATATGCATCTTAAGTTTCTCAAATCTCAAAAACTTTATGATGCACAGGTTGCACAAAAGTAAGCAGAGAGTTTATTTGTGGAATCAGCTCATCTTATGGGACTAAAATCAAAATTCGAATCTTCGAACGCCATCAAGCCTTGACAAAAGAAGGAAAGTATTTAAAAGACTTGCGAGAGTGTATACGATAACTCAACTTTTAGCCACCTCTTATTTAACTTGTGACGAAAGTTAGGCTCATATATCAAAAGCTGGGAGCATTACACACTTCCACTTGACTTAGTAATTCAAGAGTAATTATGGAAGGCATCTGAAAGATGCTTCTAATTCATGTGGCCAAAGGCAATGGCGGCCAAAAATAAAACACACGATACAATGACACAAGCATGTGGACAAACTGCTCTTCCTAAAAGGCGGATTCTCGTGATTTGGTGATCTTCAGAGTCATCGCTTGCTTGCAAGGACCGGGTCTTTGGATTAATATTAGATTGCCACGTGTCTTCTAGCTCCTGCTTCTTGGATTGAGACTTGGCTGTGGCCGGTTGTCCAAATTTATGAGATCAGTTTTTCTATAATCCCAAGGGTCTTGAGGGAATTCCGTAGGGTTTGGAAGACTTTATTTGTACTCCTCAAGAGTTGCTGGATGGCACCTCTAGTAGATTCACATGCTTGGGAGTAATCCCAAGGTACTCCTTGTTGATTTGCACCGGGCCATATGGATCTTGGTACAATGTGATTTCTTTCGCGCAGGACTCTTGAGTTTCCTGTATTCACCATCAATTTCTGCAAGACTACAACCAAAAGGATTTCTTAGCAATTATATACATAACATTAAGTTGCTGAGCTGGTCCAGATGCGTAAAATCTCCCTTATATGGAAAAGATGGTGGCATGGACTTCTGGATTTGGGAATTTAAGCATCAGCTGGTTGGTGAATAAATTCTTTAATAAGCTCAGGCATGAAACCACTTTGAGTAGTAAGGAATTCAATGGCTATGGTATAACGATGAAAATATATACCACTAGAACTATTTTCATTCCTCTAGGAAGTTGGCCGGATCGAATGAGAAAATATGAACGAATGGGTATTCAAGATGCATGACAAATGGTTTTAACTCAAACCTCCATATATTGTAGGAGTCTTGAGCTGACATTCCATACGAGAATTCTGGCTTGCATAAAGAGTTGTCCTGTGAAAATCTTTTGACCAAATTATGGTGGCACATCACCTCCGTGGCTGGGAAAATCAGAGGATGATCCACCTGCTCTTTGGACCTTGTAAGTAGATCGGCGAGAATATTTTTTGTCTCCTTTTATGTTTGGTTTCAAAGTATCCACTTCCTCGAGAAAATGATGACCCATAGGTAGAATTCAATATTTTTAATTCCAAACTCAACTGCTACTTCCTTGAACGTGAGGTGGTAACGGACTTCTGCCCAGGAGAATCTCCCATTTTTGTATCCACAAATTCGTTTCTTACCATGGACTTCTTCAAGGAGAGCAGCTGGCCAGTATTGATCACTAGAATCTATTTGTAAAATTCTTTTCTCCTCAGAGGAGATTTGCAATGGGGGTAAACATTGTAACTTCTTATTCAGTGTCTTAACATCTTGTGTCTATTCTTCCTTCTAAGGAGGGATTTCTTTTCCCTTCCAAAGATTTCACAGTGGATTGCATGAGCTTGGAGATTTGGCAACAAAGTCTGTAAGATAGTTTAGAGGGCCAAGAAATTACTGGATCTGCTTATCAGAAACGTTCTCATCTGGTAACTCTAACAATTGTTTAAGAACGTCATCGCCTGGGTACTATGTCCAATCACAATTCAGCTGTTGAATAGATTAAACAGATCAAGCCTGTCCAAAAGAAAGCAAAGAAAAACTGTTTGACTAATCTTTCACTAATTAAAACAAGGATTGATGCAAGAAATTTATTTTTTGTCCATGAGGGTAATGTTAATTAACAATTCAGACTATGAATACCAGTTCCCCCACTTCTAATGATCATGGAACGACTTTATAGTTGGGGGGTTGTCTGTAACTATCTCTCTAATCCGTCAGGGAATGAAAGGAAACAAGAGAGAAGCAACAAGCAAAATCATTCAGTTTCGTCGTGAGCCAAGGGCACGACCGCGACTTCATGTAAGCCAGCTTAGACGGAGTTGTAATTCGACCCACTTATTCGGTCTCTCGATCGTCACTCTTGCAGGAAACTGCAGAATACACCGTTCTGAACTCACCTATTTTCGTTAACGTTCTTCGTGTGCACATGCTTTTTATTCAATTGATTATGTGAAAGCATATAATCTAAGCATATCATAAATTAATAATTTGATTTCTTACTTTGGAGTGTACGATCAATTTAATCCAAACGTTGTTACATAAGAAACCTCCGAAATGTCCACCCCGATGTATCTCGTAATGTTCATCTTCTTCCTCCTCTGAATCTTCTAAATTAATAATTTTGTTCTTCAAATTGGGGAAAAAAAATACCACAAATATTATAATTTTCGTATATCACTCACTTTGATTTATGCATGACGCTCACTTGAATGTTGTAACTTTTTAAAAATTTTCCGGACAGCATATAACTTGTCGTGAATGTTTTTCCAAAGTTATGGGGCTTAAATGATCAATTGAAAATGACGATATTCAAGTGAATAATTTTTTAAAGTCATGACATTAAATGAGTAGACAAAAATTATAGAATTCAAATAAACGCTATACGAAAATTGTGACAATTGTAGTGTCTTTATTATCTTCATCTTGAATGTGAGTGGGTGATTAAGATCCCTAATGTCATCTTGTTGACTTTATGATTACCAAATTAATATTTTATTATCAAATTATTTTTTTCCCGTTGGCTGGATGGATACGGCATTTCCAGTGTGTAGACTTTAAGTGATTAAAATTTGCATGACGACAATAACCTTTCTTCTTCTTTTTTCCAAACATGATGTTGGCAGATTGTCTTCTCGACTTTTGCTACCAACCCTAGAGTGCTATTGTTAACGATAGTTTTTTTTTTTTTTTTTTGGGAGATGACCACGGTCAGTTGGTATTTTGAATAGCTTGTCCGCAAAGACCGCAATGGAAAATCCCTTTTCGCGTCCGATCAAGAGCAAGGGTGACGTTATAACTTGCTTAACAAGTTCGCCAGACAATCATTTACTTAATAAACTGATTTTGAGGAAGGTACAGTGATTATTGATTTACCCGTATAAAAAGACTGTTGCCTTGATAACCTCTCTGTAAAAGTGGAGAGTCCACAGTTTTAAAATTTGGATATAAAAAACTTGGGTTCAAAAAAATCCTTTTTAGGCATATTCGAGAAAAAAGCTTGTGATCTTGGGTTAAAATTTTATTTAATGTACTTTATAAGTATTTAAATGCATCAGGCTGATATGATGGTGTGTGCCCTTGAAATTTCTTGGGTAGATGAATTACTAGTATGTGAAAGTTACTCTAGACATAATTGATAGTTAAAAAAAAAAAAAATAGAGAGAGAGAGAGAGAGAGAGAGAGAGAGAGAGAGAGAGAGAGAGAGAGAGAGAGGGGGGGAGATGGTTGTTGTCTCTCCATTCAATCACGTTAGGTCTCTCTTTCTCTCACTTTCCGCAAATAAAGATGACAGAGAGATTTTTCCATGCATGTGTTTTGACCATCTTTACAATCCCAATTATTCCAGGTATTTCTACGCTAGAATCTTGGACTATTGGTGCCCTTCATTAGTCACTCGCCAGGAAAATTACCAAAAGAAAGTTTTGATCCTTATCATGCGCATGCAGATTTTGTCTTTAAATCTTTCAATTATATAAAGTTAAACATAAATCTTTTTATAATCTAGCAATCTAATCTTTCCGGCTAATTTTGATGAAAATCATGGATATAGATGCCGGCTATCCTACTTAGCATGCATGTTTTAATGTGGACAAATTTTGCATTTTTAAAAACAATTTCTTTTTATTTTATTTTATTTTCTTAAAAAAATTGCACTTTTAATTTTTTAGAAAGAAAATAGAAAAAAAAACCTTAAAAAAACTAAAAAAATTTTAAAAACTTCGCAAAGATTATCTATATTAGCATCAACCGTACCAAATAGAACGGTCGGCATTCGTGTCAGCGATTTCTAATCAAAATTAGTCAAAATAACTATATTGGCAAATCGTCGAAAGGTTTAGAACTAAGGGGCTATTTGGCAACTTACCAAACAATGATAATTTATGTTCTTTTATTCCCGGGAGTAGATTTGTAATAGAAATCTGTTTGGCAAAATTTTTGTTCTCGAGAATAAATTCATTTTTTTTGTTCCAAGAAGTAGATTTGGAACATAATCGAAAAGTAAATAATAGTTGATTCTTTGTTCTCGGGAGAATTTCTAGAATCAAGGCCCCTATTTTCTCTCTTTTCTTTTCTTTTTTCTTGTTCTTCTTCCCTCTTTCTTCTTACTTCATTTGCTGCCACCACCGCCGTTGTAGTCGACTGTTGTCCGTCATCCGCAGCCCACCGCTATCGGTTGCCGGCAACCAATCCAGCGAGCTCGCCGGAGGCGAGCCCAACCACCGGTGAGGTCAAGCCTTCCTAGTGGCCAGGCGAGCCTCGTCCAAGCCTCGCCTAGCCACTGCTAAGGCTCGCCTAGCCCCAACGAGGCTCGGCTAAGCTATGGGTGGGTGAGGCTCGACCTCACCTAGATTTGGCAAGGCCAAGCTCACCCAGTCGCAGGCAAGGCTTGACCTTGCCAGATTTAACCATGGCTCAGCCGAGCCTCGCCCAGCTACCAGCGAGGCTCAGCCGACAAGGCACGGCCTTGCCGAGGGCCAATGATGCTCCAGTGAGGTTGCCAGCCCTCGTCTGGCCGGTCATTGGTCATCCCAAGGCTAGCAACGGGCAACTTGAGGAAGAAGAAAAAGAAGAGAAAGAAAGGAAAAAAAAAAAAAAAGGAAAAAAGTAATAAAAGTATTTAAAAATTAAAGGAAAATGATTTAGAGTAAAAATTTTGAGTATGGTACCAAACATAATTCTATTCCGAAAATTGAAATTTTGAACAGTTACTAAATGATTTAAAATGCTTAAAAATTGTTCTTAGAAATAGAATAAAAAAAATCATTTCTGATCAAAAATTAAACAGAAGCATTATCAAACATGCCCTAAATTAGCAGAATTGAAATATTTATAATTGAGTTGATAATCATTTATAATATATTTACAACTTTTAGGGCAATTTTCCCATCACTTGTACATGGCCACATAAAAGTCATGATTGAAATTTTGTTTCTACCGAGGGTTGGAACAAGAAAATGGATATCCCATACAATGCATGGCATGAGGTGGATGTTTTTTAATCTTATGCTTGAATAAATCAAAGTAAATAAGCTAAGATTTCTCGGGATTGTGACTTGGCCCACTTGTTCGGTCTCTCGTAGGAAATAGCAAAATGTACCGTCCTGAACTCACTTATTGTCGTAGACGTTCTTCGCACCCACATTCTTTTTATCCAATAGATTATGTGAAAACATATGATATGGGCATAGCATAATTTAATCATTTGATTTCTTACCTTGGAGTATACGATCACTTCAATCCGGGCATTGTCACATAAGAAGCCTACATAGGAACCTCCGAAATGTCCACCTCGCAATGTTCGTCTTCTTCCTCCTCCGAATCTTCCGAATTAGCAATATCATTGTTCTTTAACTTGAATGTGAGTGAGTGATTTATGTCATTTTGTTGACTTTATGATTACTAAAATTATATGTATACACTTTCTATGAAATTACATTTTACCCATGGCCGGATGAATAACATCATTTATTGTACGTTGACTTTGGCTGGTTACGATTTGCATGATGATAATAACCTTTCATTTTTTTTTCCAAACATAATATTCATAGATTGTCTCATCGACCTTTGCTACCGACATTAACATGCCTATTGCTATCTAATAATTTTATTTTGACATGACCACGGTCAGTTGATAATTTGAATTGCTTGTACCCAATATAAATCACTTTTCATGTCCGACCAAAAGAAAAAGTTCGATCAAGAAGGCGAATGACATTATTTCTAAATTAAAAATATTGCAAGAAATTATTTACTTAATAAATTCATCTCAAGAAAGGTATAATGAGTGTGTGTCTACGAAAGTTTGTTGTCTTAGGGCGTGAATGATAATTATTTTGGTAAGAAATTGATTTTTAGAAAAATAAATAGATTTATTTATTTTTATTTCTTGATGAGTTTTTGAGTAAAAACATGTGTTTGATAATAACTTAAAATTTCTGTTCCATGAAAAGAATTTCGTTTGATAATGACACAAAATTTCTCTTTCTTGAGTAGCGATGGCAACAGGTGTGGCGACGGCGGCAGGCGTGGTAGTGACCAATAGTGACAGCGGCGGCAAGCGGTGGGTGGCGGCTAGCTACCCATGGCGGATGGGAAATGGCGGTGGCAAGCGGAGGCAATGGTTGGGTAGCTGACTAGTAGAGAGGATGAGTAATGATAAGAGTTTTTATTTCTCATTTTCGTTTCAGAAATAGAGAAATAAAAAAAAATTACTTTTCATTTATGTTTTAAACCTATTTCTTGACTAAAAATTTGTTCTAAAAATAAAAAAAAATGAAATTTTGTTACCAAATGGATTTCTATTTCAAAAATAAGTCTGAAATAAGTCTAAAATAGAAAAATAGTTCTTGAACAGAAATAGAATAATTGTCATGCATGTTCTTGATAACTACTCTATAAAAGTGGAGAGGCCACATGTTCATAATTTGGATATCAAAATTGGGTAAAACAAAAATGATTTTACTGGGCATTTCCGAGAAAAAGGCTTGTGATCCTGGGTTCGAATTTTATTAAGATCACTCTATGAGTAAAATATTCAGTGCATCATATTGATATGATGGAACGCGCCCTTACTCGAGTAAGTGAACTAATCGAGATATGTGAAAGCTAATCTCGTGCACCGTCAAATAGTGGAAGAACCAAATGAGATTCTTCTTGTCCCTTCATGGTGAGATTTCTCCATGCACGTGTTTTGACCATCTTTCCATTTCCAGGAATTCCCACCGCTAGAACCTTGGACCATCGGTGCCCTTCATTTGTCACACGCACACGGACTACACGAAAGCCGTGATTCATGGGTTGTTTCTACCGAGCGTCGGAACAAGAATGGCTATCGAAACAACGCAGGATATGAGGTGGGAGTCTTTGAATCTTACGCTTGAACAATTTAAAGTAAATAAACAAAGCTTAGATTCCGTTTGTTTTTGCAGAAAATAAATAATTTAAAATATATTTTCTTAAAAATGATTATTTGTATAATTTATAAAAATGAATAAATGAAAAATATTATCATTGTTCACGAAAATACTTAGTCATAAATTGTTGTCCGTAATAATAATATTTTGAATCGATTAATTATTTCAAGCAACATAAACAATCATTTTCAAGAAAATGTTTTCTAAATTATTCATCTCCGTAAAATAATTGGAACCATAGTTGGAGTTATAACTCGGCCCAACTGCAATATGTACCATCCCGAATTCACCTTATTTTCGTTGACGTTCTTCACTCGCGCACATGCTTTTTATTCAATAGATTATGCGAAACCACATGATCCGAGCGTGATCAATAATTTGATTTCTTACGTTGGAGTTCACGATCAACTCAATCCAGACGTTGTTGCATTAGAAGCCTACATAGGAGCCTCCAAAATGTACACCTCAATGTCCCTCCCAATGTCCGCATCTTCTTCCTCCTCCCAATCTCCCGAAATAATTTTTTTGTTCTTCAACTTGAATGTGATGGGTGATTAAGACACTTATGTCATCTTGTTGACTTTATGATTACTAAATTAACAGTTTAGTTCTTCCCAATTATATTTTAAACCTGGCTGGAAGGATACACCATTTTCTTGTGCGCCGACTTGACTGATTACAAAAAGATATACTCTTTTGAAAATGACCGGCGAATTGGAATTATTGTTTGATATGCCTGATGATATTAACTTTTCATTCTATTCTAAAACCATCATGTTCATAGATTGTCTCCTCGACTTTTTATAACAACACACACATGTTGTTGCTATCTAAACTTTCCAAGTCTGATCAAAATTAAAAGCGACAATATTTCTAGGTTAACAAATTTGCGAGAAACTTTTAGTTAATAAATTCATTTCGAGAAAGGTACAATGAGTATGTGTCTACCCCCGCAAAAAGACTGTTGTCTTAGTAGCTATTTTGTAGAAAGTGGAGAGGTCACGGATTCAAAATTTGGACATGAAAATGGAGTATGAGAAAAAAAAAAAGGATTTTTGTAGGCACATCCAAGAAAAGGAGAAAAGAATTTGCCAAAAAGATATCAAGATATCAATAAAATGTTGACCAAGATGATAGGGGAGTTACTTCTCTTTCGTGGTTTTGGATTCAAATCTCATCAAGAGCAAGCATTTCAGGAATAAAATCCTGAATGGACAAGGCTATAGGGGAAGCGTGCCCTTAAGATTGTATGGATAGGTAGACTAGTTGGGGTACGCAAAGGTTGATCTATACAACACCTACTGATAAGTCCATAAACAAATAATAATAATAATAATAATAATAATAATAATAATAATAATAATAATAATAAAATAAAGAAAAGAAGAGGAGATGAGTTCTTCTCGTCTCTCCGTTCCATCGCGTGAGGTCTCTCTCCCTCATTCTCCGCAAACAACAGATACGGGCGAGATTTTTCCATGCACGTGTTTTGACCATCTTTTTCATTTCCAGGTATTCCTCCGCAAGAATCTTGGACCATTGGTGCTCTTCATATGCACTGGGCTTCACAATATCCAAGATTCAATGTTCGTTTCTACCGAGGGTTGGAACTAGAAAATGGCTGGCTGTACAACGCACGGAATAAGGTGTACGTCTTTGAATCTTATGCTCGAACAATTCAAAGTAAATAGGAGGACACAGCATCGGTCCTAAAACGCCATCGAAATCTTTCAAACTCAAGAAAAGTCCCCCGGTTCTTTCAAGGCAGTGCCTTAATAAATAAGTCATGCGCTCATCTCGGCTTAAGACGTGTTTTAGGGTTGTCCCGCAATTCATGGGAAACGACCGCGACTTCCACACACTACCCAGTACAAATTCCATCAAGTGCACTAGCCAATATGGAACATTTGACTGAAACAACATCACCATCACTGGTTCCAAAGTAACCTGCACTGAAATGTAGGCTCTGTTTTTTTTTTTTTTTTTTTTTTTGTAAGATTTAACTAGTTTGAAAAAAGGGTTTTTTTTTTGGTAAAAATAGTTTGAAAAAAGGATTAATATCATGAAAAACCAAAAATTAATATATTTGTGATAAATTTACTTCAAATTAATTTTTTAATCACAAAAAACCTTAGACTAGTATACTTCTAACAAATTTACTCTATGTTAAGTTCTTTTAAATTCTACCATTAAATTACTGAGCTACATGACCTGTGACAATCGGCGAATATGACAGTTTGAGATTTTATCCTTTATTTATCAAGTATGTATCAGTTTTATTAATCCAATTTTATGGAAACAAACAGAAAAATACATTTGTCAAATATATACCTATTTGGGATTTTGTTGTGATAAAAAATCAATTGTCAATAAATTTGTCACAAGTATATCAGTTTTAGTTTTTTGTGATAAAAAAGCTAGTTTTGGGTAAATTTATTTCAAATGTATTAGTTTAAGGTTTTTCGTTGTATTAACTCTTGAACAAAATGATCACTTATAAAAATAAATGAATGGAAAATATTTTCATTGTCTATAAAATATTTAGACATTAACTTATGATAATAAAAATAATTTTCATTGATTAATTATTCTTGAACATTCATTTTCTACTAAACAAATGGAGTTGTAATCTCAATGTAAACATTTCTCCGTATCTCAAACTGATTGGATTCCATTTGAATTATAGCCACTCGTGAAACCAGTGATAGAGTAGGCGTCGACCAGACGATCTTCGTTTAATTGTTAATAAGTTCATCTCCTTCGTGGCTTCAGTAACGTCTCACAAGTTCTTCTCTTCGTAAGAGGATAGTTCAACGTCATCTCGGTTGTATAACATTCGAAAATCAGTTGATCTTTCTTGTCATTCTCCATTTCCACCGAATTTACATGACCTGTCTCTCATCGAAACTACTTTTTTCCTCTCGATTATGTAATTCGCCGCTTATTGTCACAAAATGTAGCATTAGGATAAAAAACATAAAAGTATGTGATTTCCGCTTCAATAATCTCTACGATATATTTTGTTGAAAGTAATGACTATTCTAAACATATTCGAACTCCATTATATGATCATGAGTAACCCAATGCCCGTTATTATGAATATGCAAAAACATATATATGAATGCTCGTGGAGCTAAAAAAAAGTTTTATATGTAACCTTTAATACATATAAGTCCATTAAATTTAAGAAAAATACCAAAACGGAACATTCACCTCAATACGTAACAAAAGATTAATGTGTTAACCCTATCACACAATGCCCCATAAAATCTAATTCCAAGAAGATCATGACCTAACTCTAATATGAACAAACGTCACAACTTAACTCTAGAAATTTAGAGAAATAAAATGGCCATCCTCCTATTCGAAGGATGCGGCCCCAAACACATAACTAAAATTAACTTGTCATAATATATATGTGATAGAACACCAAGCTGGTTAGAAGATTAGAATTCCAAAGTCCACCTTACATCTCTTGTGACTAACAAACTTAACCCAACAAATATTGTTTCAACATGTATAACTATCTCAACTTATACCAAAATCCAACTCCCAAAAATCTCCCATTGATTTTGCTCCCATCCTATTTTCCGATAGCTGTGGAACCTCAAAAGAATTGAGATGAATGGTGCAAGCAAATTATTGCATAGTGAGTAATACAAATCTCTTTTAAATAAATCAAGCATCCATTATGCACATTTATAAATAGTACCGGGAACACATTTATCTAAACCCACTATGCAATATGCGTAGAATGTCAAGTATGAGTTATGTCACTTCATCTAAATTTTATTGATAGAAAAATTACTCATTTGATCCACAATATAAAAGCAAACATATTGATCCAGTCCATAGATCATTCTAGTATTCAATATCAAATTACGATCACTCTTAAAGCCCGCAACAAGACCTACCAAGATTTCCCCCTTGGTGTTGGTCTTCATCTGTATCAATTGATGGCTCAGCCTGATCAAGTTGTCTAGAGAATTGTATGCACACTTACAACCCTTGATTCTCCAAGAGCATAAAACCATCAATATGATTCTCCAACCACTCACAAAACAATTTCAGAAAGTATGATTGGGGTCATGAATGAAGACTATCACTACGGTGTCATTAAAGTACGCCAGCTCACATATGAATTTGGTTCACGAATCAATATGCATAACCTTTGACAGTTCCTTCCATTAAAAAGAATGCATTTCATATTGCATTCTCAAACCATTTTACAAATAATAAACTCATTAGCTATTTCAAAAGGAGCTTCATCATCCAATTCAAATAACCCAAAAGGTAACAAATGTCCGATTCAGTTTTATGAGGAGAAGAAGAGCTTCATCATCCAATTCAAATAACCAAAAAGGTAACAAATGTCCGATTCAGTTTTATGAGGAGAAGAAGAAGAAGAATCAAAAGGGCATTGATTCAGCTTGTTGAGGTGTTCACGGCTTGCTGAACCAAACCCAACACCCCCCCCCCCCCCGGTCCCCTCTCTCTCTCCCCTTTTCTGATTCTTCTTTCTCTCTCCTCTCCTCTTCACTTCTTTTTTTCTTTTTCATTGCACCAGCCCAATCATGAGACATTTGGGCTAAAAAGTTGAATTTATGCGCTTAATCATGTGGGTGGACTTTAACTTATATGAACTTTTATTTTAGAGGCCCACTTCTTACGGCCTTACTTTGTTTTTTCTTTTCAAAGGC
Organism: Eucalyptus leucophloia subsp. euroa; assembly: GCA_017140325.1. NCBI lineage: Eukaryota > Viridiplantae > Streptophyta > Magnoliopsida > Myrtales > Myrtaceae > Eucalyptus > Eucalyptus leucophloia. The sequence goes on along the minus strand of CM029473.1, from coordinate 21,900,906 downwards.
AACAAGAATAAAATTTCGCAATTGTCATGATCATGATGGTGGCGAAAATCCACTTTTGCCTCGATAAACATAACCTATTTTACCAAAAATAAATAAATAAATAACCTATGGCAAAAAATCACCACTTTCACCGCCAAAAGATTAATTTGATCTACTCTAACACGAGAAAACTTGAACTTCGTGGCATTTGGTTGGAGCAATGGATACGAATTATTAGTTTCGCCACTTTTGAAAGTTCCTAATCTTATCACAGGTGATGAAAGCAAAAAACCCATCGCCGTTTCTCAATGCAACAGCGACGAATTTTTGATTTTGTCGTGTCTTTCAGTGTAACAACGACGAAACAAAAATTGACTTGATTTGACTGACGAAAATTGACATTTTGTCACTATAGGGTGGAGCTATGTAGCACAGACACTCTCCGGAAGCTTTCGTGTCGTGTCCAACACTCCGACACGTGTTCGACTCGCTCCGACACATCCCGACATGCAGTTAACAAGTGTCGAAAAATCCGACACGTGGTCAACTCTCTCTGACATGCGAGTCTAGAATTCCGACACGCGATTCCGACACGCACGGGTCAATTTTAAAAATTTCTAATACTTGTGGGGTCAAAATATAAATATACACAAAACAAGTAATAAAAGAAGTAATAAAAATGCTATAAATATACACACACGGGGTCAATTTTTTTTTCAGTTTTATTTTTTTAGAATTTTTTTAGTTTTTAAAAGTTTTTTACTATGAAAGAAGTAATAAAAAAATGCTATATATGATAAATAAATAAATTTAAAAATATCATTTCAGCATTTTTCTTTAAACAATGTTTCTTTCCTCTAAGTTTTATGTATTATTGTAACAAATTAAAATAATGAATGATATTATTTAATATTTTTCATGTAAATTAATTTTAGGCTATTTTTAATATTATTTATTTATGTATTTATATAAAAATATATTTAATATATAACGTGTTGGAACGTGACGAAATTCTCTATTTTTAAGAAATGACGTGTCGTTTGTGTTGTGTTGTGTCGTGTCGCGTATCATGTATCCATGTTGGTGCTACATAGGGGTGGAGTAAAGGCGACAAAATTTACATTTCATCGCAATTAATATCCCAATGGTGACAAAGGCTCTGGTTCGGCGATGCAGTTTGTTTTCGTCACGATACGGCATCTATGGCGATAAAACTATTTTTATCGCCAGCCGTCGCCATAGCCTTGATTTTTTTGTAGTGATGGATGGTCCGATAGAAAGCGAAATCTGGGTTTATTGGCATTCGGCCGAAGAAGGGAATCCAGGTTTAGCTGTGTTGGCTGGGTCCGCCTCATTTGTGGGGCCCAGCCAATTGATAAAATAAAACAAAAAAAGAGAAAGGGTGGTCAAAAAGTCAAGAAGAAAGAAAAGAGAGGCTTGCTCGCTTGGGAGTGTGCACGAAGTGGAGAGAGAGAGAGAGAGAGAGAGAGAGAGAGAGAGAAACATAGAGCATCGAGAGAGAGGTGGAGAAGAGAAGAAGAAAAAGGAGAAATCTTTATGATCCCGATTCAAAGGCTAACCTTTAATAGAATTGACTTGAATTTAAGTATGTTGCCTGTGAGATTGACGATTATAAGTTAATCAATTTCATTTGTTGAGAATCTCCTTTGAATTTTTCAATTACAGTTAAGGTTTTCTTATCCCATTTATGTTTATTCATCTTTATAGTAATGAAACGTACTTATAATATTATGTTGAGCCTTTAGTGTGTGATTAGAGAATAATATATTACTTATTCAACTATAGTGATTAGTGAAAGTTTTTGGACAGTTTGTGATTTTTTTTCCGCATTGGTTTTCAATATTAAATCTTTGGTTATGTCATTAGCTTTATTTCCTTATCATTTACGCATTATATATTGCTAATTATTGCTGGGGTTAAGAGAATTTTGGTTGATTTAGTTTCGAATGAGGAATTAATTATGAATTATGTTTAGTTCATGATAATTTATTGTCCGGTTCTCCCCAACAGTACTTTATGTGACATACACATCATATCAAAGTGATGATGTGGAGTGCTTGACCATTTACTGATTCCCACCTATTACGAGTATAATTCTACCTGGTGTTGTGTATGCATGCATCTTATTTTTATTATTTGTTATATCACATGTATATACGCCACATAAAATATTTTCTCAATCTTTTTAAAGGTTGCACAGGTTCCGAGATACTGCTGTGCCACGGATGGATGAGTTATAAGCTCTTGATGAAGGGTTACAACTTCTTCCGCACCACGAAATTACTCATATTCATACAGAAAATTGACGCAAGAATCCTAGTTTACAGGTTCCATAACAACGTTTGCTGCATTGGAAATCTGAAGCCATTTTCCTTCAAATGCAGGAATCTCCTAGGAAGTTTTTCTTTGGTCAGATACTCTCCGAGGAAGTTTACCAAGCAAAGGATGGAGTACGTTCTTTGCAGCTCACGGAGCATGATCGCAGAATTCCTTATTACCCAATCTGTATTGGTTCACTTCTCACAGGGGCCATTGACAGAGACCAGAATCTCAATGAATTACATAATCGCCTTCCAAATATGTGTTCGTAAAATAACAATTCCGATTCAAGATCTAAAGTTGTCATAGACTATATATGATGGGGCAGATGTTTTTGGGGCCGTAGAAATTGAAGCTATAGACTATTTACGTGGACAGTTTCTGTCGGTGATTGCGTGCTCAGTTAGTGAGGTCTCTTTCCAGGCTTATTACTTGATAGTGGATTGGAGTTGTTGAAGAACACATTCGTGAAGATACAAAGTGGGTTTACAAGAAGAAGACACCCACAAGAAGTCCTTGGGTTGAATTTGCAGGCATATTCTGAATCTTAGCTATGATCTTAAGCAAGGAAAGTGACAGTAAGATTTTTCTGGAGGCAAACACCTGAAAAGGATTATACTCTATTTTACACTATTAGAGAAGAACGATTTTGATGTTTCTGAAAACAGTAAACCAAAAGACATGCCAAAAGAGCTGATATAAGAGAGTAAGCTCTTCTAGGACCTCGTCCGCTTCGTTGTGAGTCAGGTTTTACTTGTGATATAAACGAGCGGAAATACCAAATATTTTTATTCTCACATATGAAGTAACTAACAGACATTTAACTAACCTTGGAATGTTAGGCTGAGGACAAGCAAATCGTGTCTTTTATTATTATTTTATTGCAATCGTTGGTTCGTCTTGATGTTGATGGTAAGGGAAAAAAATATCATAAGAAAGAATAGAAGTAACTTTTGATAATTTATCTATATACTTTTTTAAAGGAAAATGATACTTGAAGTATCATAATGTTTGTACGGCACTTATTTGGATGCAATTTTTTTTTTGATCAATCATTTGAGTGGTATATCAATGGACAAATGATTACTTAAATGTCTTTGACGACGAATTCGGAAATTCATCTTACGTGGTTTTTAAATAAAATTTAGTCCTACATGGCTTTTCTTACAAAAAGGAAGTCCAATGTGGCGATGACTTGGCCCTTCTTGATAAAATGGCTCAAGAAGTTTCGAGGGAAAAGACGAGAGCTTGGAGGGAAAAAATTAGGGTTCGGTGCTAGAGGCACTGCTAAAGGCACAAAATGGGTCGCATTAGCTCAACACCAAACTGCTCTAGTCTTGGAAACTAATACACATAGACTTATGAATTGCTATTTGTACGTTTTGTTGTCATGAAAAGCCTAGTTCTCTTCTTGCCACATAAAAGAATCAATTGCAGCACGATTTGAAGATTGAGCATCGCGAACTAAGAAGACACCCACAAGATTCAAAAGAAGAAAAAGAAATTCAAAAGAAATCATCAACTAGCAACGATGCGAGGAAAAAGGGGAAAATTCTAGAAGTAGATATGTAAAGTTCAAGCCTCGAAGTGGGTATCCACAATTGAAGTGTTGTTTGTACTTGGACTTCTGAGCCCACAATTGCAATAATATTCAACTCATCTTCACTCGGTTTACACGATCTTGAGCTTCTCTTGCTCTTGCTCTCCATTGCAAGTTGCATATGGTGACTGTGCCCCAAAGTCCCCAGACATGAGTTTAGGGATTGAAAAAAAGACTCAACTTGTCCCCAATTCATTAATTTGGGTCGAACATTGATTAGCTGACATTGTTTAGGTCAAATAATGCTGAGCTCACTTTGCTGATGACCCACATTGGACTATTTATTTTATGAAAATGATGCGCCGAATTTTCCAAAAACTCAAATGGGCGATGGCACTAAGTGATCTTTTTTTTTTCCAAAAGTGGCACTCAAGTTATCACTGAAAATTTTTTGGCATTTGAGCAACATCTAAAACTTATGTCACTTTTAGTGTCATTTTCCCCTTTTCTTATGTGCGATAATGAAGATTGCTAACATTTTTGGTGTTGACCTATAGTTTTCTTTCTATTTTCTTTTGGAAACTTGAAGGGACTTGTGTTTGTAGCTCTATGCTATCAATCAAATATAATTGCTAGAAGAAAAGATGTTGGAAGATTGAGGCTATATATACTTTCACTTACTAAGCTTGAACGCAAAGGTTTTTTTTTTTTTTTGGTAAAGATTGAACGCAAAGGTTCCCGCCCATATTTTGGAAAATCCTTCTGATTTTCTCAAAGATGATGAAGTGTCCACTATTGGATATTGTTGAATTTAGACCTTTCAAATTTGGGCTAATACCGTAAAAAACTACAAACTAATATGCTTGTAATAAATTTATCCAATATAATTTTTTTACCAAAAAAAAAAAAAAAAAAAAAAAAAAAACAGGTAGATACATCTATACCAAATTTATCGTATTTAGTTTTAATTAAATTGTACTGTTAAATTGCCGAATTGGATGACATATGACAGTTGAAAGGCATACTAGTTTGGGGTTCTACCCTCAATTCATCATAAGTTTATTCATTTGTGATTTTTCATGGTATTATTCTAATTTAATGGAAAATAACTAAGGGTAAATTTGTCACAAATCTATCAATTTAGGTTTTTGGTAATAAAATAAATTAGTTTTGAGTAAATTTATTATAGATGCATCAATTTGGGGTTTTTTATGGTAAAAAAAATAGGTTTGAGGTAAATTTGTTATAAGTGCATCGGTTTGAGATTTTTCATAGTATTAACCTTGAAAATTTGAAATTGTAATGTTTATTTTCAAAATACGAATTTGCTTTTAGATTACACTACGATCCCCTTATCAAAACAAACCCAATATGACATCTTATGACAATTAATTCTTGAGAAGTTGACATTAATATGCAATGTCATCTTCAACCTTTTAATTTGTTCTTGTGTGGTCCCTAAACTATTTTTGAATGTTCATTACAGCCCTAAAACTTTAATTTATTCAATCTAGTCCCTCAACTTTTCATAATAATTAGTCCTTTGTAACCGTTCATAAATCTTCATAATTACACTATTGCCCACATTTTAAAATATCTTTTCATTTCAATCATTTTATTAAATAAACAAGAAAAATGATGTATTTTTATTACTTTCTTACCTTTGTGGTCTTTGTATATATTACGATAGTTTCATTTAAATAAAACTTAGCTTATGATCTCTATGATAGCAAAAGCATAACATCAGTTGTATCTAGTTGATATTATTGTTATTTGATGCCTAAACCCGTCAAAATAGGTCTTAAATGCATTTAATAACCCAAACTTGTTAGAACGAGTCATTTATGGGTGATTTCAAATTTGAATAGCCTAGTCATAATGGGTTCCAAAAGTCGAAGCCTAAAACAAATGGGTTTAAATGGGTCACTAAACCCAATTCCAACCCACTAGGGCTCGGACTCTTTTCTCTCTCCCTCTTCACTCGCCATCTTCTCGCTTGCATCCGATAACCTCTCGTTTGTGTTTCAAGCTCTTCGATTTCTTCATCATCTTGGCAATCTCAACGTTCTTGGTGTAGATCACACCCTTAAGCACCAAGACGAGGGACATGTCTCTTGTGCGAGCTTGTGCTCGAAGAGCGACTCTTAATGATGGAGGTTCTCGACAAAGTGGATGAGCTCAAACATGTCTGGCAGGTGAGGCTGGACCTGGGTGGAGGAACACGAGAAATTGGCGCCGAAGAAGTAACCGAATGCTGCCTTCTGGGAGAAGCTCTTGACCTAGCTTGGGGAAAGCAAAAACAGCTTCACCGACGGTTGATCAATAAGGGCCAGATTTGATAGTTGTTTGTGGCCATCTTCTCCCTCCAGGAGACGAAGCTGTAAATCGTGTGATTATTCGCTAAAGGAAATGCCATCCGTATGCGACGCAATTCTCAATTGCATCATCTCCCTCGTTTAATGGACGAGGTGAGATGTTAGAAAAGGATTGGCCGAAGTTTAGACCGAAGAATTGGCTGAGGGCTAGGGAGGACAGCGGTGAGAGGTAAGGGTTCATTGGGAGAGATGCTTTCGTGTACCAGGTGTTGCAAGCGAGTTCAAGGTTTTGTCTAGGGAGGGAAATGGCGTTCATGCATTTGAAGAGGATGAAGGAACGGGTGCTGCGGTTATTTAAGGTGGTGCCAGCGGAGGAAGGGGCAGAGCCGATGCTCATTTCGTACCTGGCGTGATGGAAATATGTCTGGCTGGATTTTTTTTTCTTTAGTTATAATATATTTTAAATTTGCTAGATGTTTAATTGCTATAATTAGAAAAATGTAGGTTATATGGTTGGGTTTGGGCCATCTAAACTTTTTAGAAAAGACATAGGTCAAAATGAGTTAAATGGGTGAATTTGGGTTGAACCCATTTAAGACCCACCTAAATCCAACTTTGAGCCACCCATTTGCCGCCAAGTGTTTACATAATGATTTTTTAGAAATGATTTTAATTTATCTATAGATATTAGTACTTTATATTAAGCTGGTTCTTGTTCCTTTTTTTTTTAAACACAATATACAAAAAATTAAAATTGTAATAATTTAAAAATTAGGACAATATTTAGGTTAATATAAGTACAAGTAGCAATAGATAAAATTATTATCGTGTATAGATATCCTTATAAAAACACTTAAAATGGTAGGAATGTCAAACAACTCTAAAGGAGCTTCTACGTCTACTATTATATAGATCATAAGCTAAACTTTACTCAAATGGAATTTCGTGATATTTATAAAGACAAAATGTGTAAGAAAGTAACAATTTTATGAATTTAGAAAACTAGTTGTAGTGAAATGATGTTTTAAAATTTGGGCAGTAGTTTAAACATAGAAAGTTATGAAGGGTGCTAAATGGTTGATTTGATTTTATCCGGAAGTTGAGAGATTAGATTGAACAAATTAAAAATATAATCACTATATTGAATATTTAGAGATAGAGTAAGATTATATTAATTTAATTAGAAGTTCAATAATGACATTGCATATTTTGCTAAAATTTAAGAATTATTAATCTTTGAATATTCGGTTGAAGATAAGATATAAATGCGTGTCGATTTGTGAAAAGAAAAAGACTTTATAATTCTGAGGAAGGAAATCGTATCTTTTAGTATTTTATATGAATATGTACTTGAGTATATCTTAAAACTATGTAGCACCGACACGGACACGTGACACGACACGCCGACACGTCATTTCTTAAAAATAGAGAATTTCAACACGTTCCGGCACGTTATATATTAAATATATTTTTATATATAAATACATAAATAAATAATAATAAAAATAACATAGAATTAATTTACACGCAAAAATATTAAATAATATCATTCAATATTTTAATTTGTTACAATAATACACAAAACTTACAGGAAAAAAACATTGTTTAAAGAAAAATGCTGAAATGATATTTTTAAATTTATTTATTTATCATATATAGCATTTTTTATTACTTCTTTCATAGTAAAAGACTTTTAAAAAAATAAAACAATTCTAAAAAAAAGAAACTGAAAAAAAAATGGACCCCGTGCATGTATATTTATAGCAATTTTATTACTTCTTTTGTGTATATTTATATTTTAACCCCTCAAGTATTAGAAATTTTTAAAATTGACCCAAAGTGCGTGTCGGAATCGCGTGTCGGAATTCCGACTCGCGTGTCGGAGAGAATTGACCATGTGTCGGATTTTTTTCGACACTCGTTGACCGCGTGTCGAGCGTGTTGGGACGTGTCGGAGCTTGTCAGACACGTGTCAAAGTGTCGGAGACGACACAAAGGCTTTCAGAGGGTGTCCGTGCTACATAGCTTAAAACTACTTCGTGTGAACTTTGGGACATAAACTTTGGGATATTCCTAGAGGCAAGGGAAGAAAAACTCTCTCTCCAATTGGGAGGGACAATGCGTGCAGGTATTAGCATGTTAAAATAAATAACCGGTTATCATAATACTATTGAAAGTCCCTATTTGAAGTTTGCTTCCTACTAGAACTGACACGTCTAACCAGTACACTTTGGTTCTAGACACCGTGAGAAGGAAATAGTATCTTTTACTATTCTTGACTTTGATTCTAAAAAAAAAATAACATTAAAAGCCAAACGATTTTTAACGTGAATCTTTTATTATTCATTCCTCGATGGACGTACCTTTCAATGGACCATACTTATGCCATCAAGAAAAATCTAAGATGGTCCTACCCAAATCGCAATAATTGAGACACGTAGGAAAATGGATGAGATCGTATCCACTTTTTGATTAATGCGACAACGAAGATCGATGATGTGGTCTTCACTTAATGAGACATCTTGTGTAGGTAGCTCAATACCATCAATTAAACATAATTGCAAAAGGAGAAAAAAAAAGATTTTGCGTGAGATTGTGAACGATTAGCTTCAACAGTCTGCTATAGAAATATTTTATTATTTTGACCTGTGGGATTTTCAAATTGCAATGTTTATCCTTTGTTTTGTTTTGTTTTTCGTTCTTTGGGATTGAAATATGAGTTTGTTTTTGGGTTATGCTATGATTATCTTATAAAAAAACACAAGGTGGTGTCACATGATAAGAAAGTTTGTGAGATCCGGTATAGTCTAGACCTTGTTTACTCCAACATAAAAGTTGTGACTACAAAATCTACATCAAGTAGGAGGAGGGAAAAAATATAGAAAGGGATAAAACTAAGTGATTCGTTGATGGACTTTGAAAATAATGGTGCGAGATTTTTTTCAAAGAAAAAACTTATAATCAGATCTGAAGCTCGCACTTAGTGAAATTCAGGTGTCTAAAATGGTACATGGGAGATGACCGAATTTTTCACATCAAAGCCACATTGGATTTTGATGCTTGAAGAGAAGGTTTTTTCAAATCTTAAATAGATTTATGCCAACGACCAACAAAATTAGTTCTTATTTCAGCACTAGACCCTACTTTTGGCTTTGATGAGAAACTTCTCCGATAGAGAAAAAGACTACTCAACTCGTTCCAGCCACTTTCTTGTGATTTTCAAGCTCACCAATGGCGACTATCCTGCGAAAGAAACAATTATTTTCCTGAAAGTAGCCCCCATACAAGACTCTGATATAGCAATTACTGACCACTCGGTAGGTTGAATTTCGGGTGGTAGCTAGCAAGAGATCATGATTACTTCCATTGCGAGATTGAGCCATCATTGGTTACGTTGCATTGCAGAAGCTTTCATTGAAATTTGCAAAATATATGCTGGTCGCTTCGTTTTCTCAAATCTATATTTCCTGATAATATGGACCTTTTGTGCATTCATGTGTTTTTGGACATTTTATACTGAAATAATAGCTTCTTTTAGGACCTTTCCATTTCAACTTTGGTGCACATATTTACTGCAAGGTTTAGGGAGTTATCAAGTTGCGGAATTCGACCCATTATATTTGCATGCTAACATGTAAAGACTATGCAGTTATTCTTATTGGGATTCAAGAACCGTATAATTGGGTTGCGAGTGTGTATAATATTTTGAAAACGTCTTGCTTGGGCAGAGCCTTTAGCAAGTGAAATCTTAGTAAGGGAAATCTTAGCAAGTCTTGTGACGGAGCATTAAGCATAGACATAGTCTTAACTTTGAGTACTAAATTAGTCATTGGACTGAACTATTGTTGTTTTGATATTACATTTTAACTGAATGTTGATCATATTCAAAAGCTTATGTGATATCTTTGGTCTTTAATGCATATGTTTGTGTTTTGGAAAGCGTATTTTCTTTTGAATTATTTTTAGACATATATAGTGAATGCTCAATCTGTTTGTATGTGCTAAGGATAACTTTATATCTATGAGTGCAAGGTTACCCTTAGGTAGGAGGAGGATTGTGTAACTTTCTTTGAATTAGTGACGGCCATGTCTTTTCCTCTATACTTGTATAGTTGAGCTGTGACAGACTTTTATTTCAACACACTGCCATCTTAGAAATTTTGTTTTGAAAAATAGTTCGAACTACGACAATCGTGCAAATTAGTATTTTCATGTGGAATCATCATGAGGTTCATCAAATGGTCAACTGTTATGTCTAAATGATTTGAATTAAGGCATGATCTCTCGTGGGGCCAATGCCATCCTCTTCCAAATGGAATTTAACTATACAAAAGGACATTACAATTCGCACGTATCTTTAGAAATAAGCCAAGTTGATATTTTCCGTTTTATAACTTGTGCTTTAAAAAAATTATTTTCACTCAAGATTTTTCATCTGTAAATTTGTATGTATATTGGTAGTAAGTATAAGCATTTATAATGCAAAAGAAAAAAAAAATTCATACCACGAAAGTCCCAACTATTATTAACAAAATTAGCAAGCTGAAAATTCAGCTTTTTTTTTTCTTAGTTTACTGCAAAAGGTAAATGTGACTAATAGGTTTGACTTTCGGCTCGCCAACGACCGGCAAATGTTTGGCCTAGGAAAAAAGAAGAAGAAAAAGCTACCATGTAAAACTCCAGGGAACATAAAAAAGTAAATTACATATTTTCTAATTTTTTTAATTCTATCGTAACCTTTTGATCCCATTAAAATATATATATATATATATATATATATATATATATATATGACACAAATGATCTATAAACTTTGACTAAATATACAATATGATCCCCAAACTTTCAATTTATCCAATATTATAGTGTATATTAGCTTAATGGGTAATGCTATCTCTAAACTTTTAATTTATTTTAAGTGGTTTATGAACTTATAATGGATATTCAAATTAATCTCTAGACTATATGAAAATAACCAATGTTCTCTTTCTATTAACATAAGTTTATGGACAACTTTGAATATTTTTATATAATTTAGAGACTAACTTGAACATACATTATAAGTTCAAGGATCATATCAAATAAATTAAAATTTCATAGACATAATTGTAGATTGAGCTAAAGTTCATGGATCAAAATTGAACAAGTTATAAGTTCAGAGACCACATTGCATATTACGTAAAGTTTAAGGACCATTGCTTTAATGTCCAATCTCTTAACAAAGATTAGCACATCAATGGCTGCTGAGAGCTGCTCTAATCCAAGAGAGACAAAACCCTTGTACTTTGTTAATTAAATTTTTTGTTCAGGTAGTACTAGAACTCATGTAGCGTATTTAAAATGATAACCCATGCATGGATTTCTTATAACACCGTTGATTATAAAAAAAAAAAGGAAAAAAAAAAAGAAAAAGGGGTGCATTATTTGCACCCCGTGTATAGCTAAACCACCTCATATTTCACTAAAAAGGTAAAATTGCCCTCATTCATTCAATTGCAATTTAAAGTGGTCCCCCCAAATTTAAATACTTGTCTTCTTTTTTATTCTCTTTTTAAGTTTTATTTAGAATCTAGTTGTCATAATTAAACATTTTGTATATTTTATGTTTTTATAATGTGGCTATCTCGTGTATATCAAAGGTATTATTTTTTTTCTTTTTTCTTTTTCATTTTACTTCGGTAAAATAAGTTTTGTAAAAAGAACAACTTTCTAGAAATCTCATTCTTTTTTTTTTTTCATTGTTGAGCAAATTTATGAATTAAAATATCAAGAAGAATAAGGAGATTAGCATAGACAATTTTGTAAAACAATCTTATCTTCATAAATTTTACTTTTGTTGTGCATATCACCATCAAACCCTTTCCTAATTGATGTTTTTTTCGAAATCATTTCACAAATGACATTAAATTTCGTCAATCCAAAATGATCAAACTTCATTTGCATTTAGAAAAGAAAAATTCTTATTTTATGCTATTGTGATTAAATTACATTTCATCTTTTGAAGTTTTGCATTGACCAATATTTTTAGAAGTTAGTTATAGAGTTTTTTTTTCTTTTGTTTCTCGATTATCCCATTATATGTGTATATAAAAGATAGTAGATAGGAAAGAATTTGATAGTGATACACACGACAAATGTGAAAGTTTATAGAAAAGTTATTACCTTAAAAAAGATGTATGTTATAAATTTTCTAGATTCTACTTGTCAATTAATCCTTAAATTTGTTAAGATAACATCGAAAAGAAATTAGGTATCTTGAAAATTTCTCTTTTTGGCAAAACTAATTTCTACATAAGTAAAATCTAACAAAAAAATTGAAAACATAAAACCTTTGATACCCAAAAGAAAAAAAAAATGAAACATGCAAAATCCTAATTATGACAATTAGATCTTACATAAAAATAGAAAAACTAAAAAAACGAATAAATAAGTTCAGGCACCACTTTGTCATCCATAGCAGTTTCGACTGATAAGCACATTTGTCATACTTTTAAAATATCAAGATTTAATATTTCCTATAATTAAAATTAGAAACAAATAATAAGCAGAAAGACCCAATAAAGCCACGTTTCGTTGAAAGTTGGACGCTAAGAAAGGTAGTTCAACTTGCTATTCTTATTTTCCTTCTTGTTCTCCTCGAGATTTCAAAAGTTGGTTGTTTTCCATTGGGGTATAAAAATATCGAAAGAATTTCGGTTAGTGTACTATATTTTGATAATTTATTTTCCAAGACATTGATTTTGTATGATACGATGACAATCAACGTATTAAAATATGCAAAATTTTTCAATTAATTTATTATTAAATATTCCTGGGACTTTAGTTAACAAGGTCTATTTAAAAAATAGTATATGAAAGTAAAAAGAAAATCTAAGAAACCTTTCTTTATATAGGTGCCAGTCAATGTGGTGCATATGGCGGAATCCTTCACAAGGCATGGTATCATATGAGTAAATACTAGGTAAGAGTATTGCGGGTATATCATCCTAGTTAATGGGTGCATATGGCGGAATTCATGAGGACATGTAATCAATAAATTGATGGAATGGTAACGTCACAAACGACTTTCTTGCATAAAATTCTTGAATGAATTCTATTAGGAAGATGTTTTGAAATGAACTTGTAATGAGAGATATATGAAGCAGGGGACCCTTTCAATTACTCAATTGAATTTACTCTATCGAGCGAGGGGAAGTTGTCCATAAAATCTTAAACCCATTGTAGGATGTCTATTCAATCTCAAACATTTTGATTGTATTAATTTAGTTCTAAATATTTTAACGATTTGCCAATATAATCTTTTGGGCCAATTTGTCTGAAGATTGCTAACGTGTATGCTAACTATCCTATGTGGCACAATCAGTTCTAATGTAACAAAGTTTTTTAGTTTTTTTTTTATATTATTTTATTATTTTATTTGGCAACACACCATAAATTCCAAACTTTTTATTTTGTTTCAATTCTATACCAAGTCCTTCAACACTAGAAAGAAATATTCTATTAGACCTTTATCAAAATTCCGAATTTTATTTGACAACACAAGAATGAAGATTTGTCTGGCTGTATTATTCAAGGAGGACATTTGAGGGAAAATAATCTAAAAAATTAATAATCCAATAAAAAATATTTATCCGGCTTCATTTCAGCCAATTTTTGTTTCCTTAGAATGTTCTTGAAATTTTTGGTATGAAAAGAAAAAGATGAAGTTTATCCCACCAAATATAGTCTTAACTGCACTCTTGCAAGAACTTGATGATAAAGAGGGGGACAGGGTAATTAAAAGCAAAATTTTGAATTAATTTGATATTTATTTTGAAAGCTGTTGATTTATTTTGATAAGCTAAATTTGGGGGGGGGGGGATAAAATCAAAAAGCAGAGAAAAAGTGAGGATTTTTATTACTATTTGGTCGAAAACCACACGGTTGTATTGATATTGAAAATGGAGTCATAAATACAATACTTAAACTTTTCTTTTGTGACCTAAATACCCTAAACTCAAAAGTCTTGATAAAATGTGAGACTTGGTCCCATGAAGTCGGGGTAACATTAGCAACTAGTGCATCTTTTCTTGGAAAATATGTACAACACGATATGATTTAATCATAAGTTGAATTTCTCTTTAGTGGGACACCTAATCGATGGATGTCTCTTTCCTCCAGAAAATACATGAAAGTGTCGCCCCTTCATCACAAGAAGAAAATGCACCTCCTTTTGACCTTACAAATTGAATCTCCGGGGCATGGGAATTGAGACTCAAGTATTGAAATATGAGTATTCGATGTAAAAGATTTGTCAGTCATGCTGCTCATTTAATTCAACTGTATCGCTTATAACTTTTTAATGCAAATTATTAACGGACATTTAGTTGAATTAATGATATCACGTCAAACATGTCATATGATATAACCACCATATAATAAATCCTAAAAAAACGATTACACTTTATTAGATAATACAATTTCATGTTTACATATACTAGCACATAATCCACATCTCATCTCTGATCCCAACAGCTTCCTCATAGTTTAAAGTCTTTAAGTAAAAAACTCACTTGAGCCCTTATTCTAGTACCCAAAAGAAACCCTAGATCTTCACTTCCCATGAGCAGCCACATACACTTTTTAGGTGATTACAAGGAAACACAAATGAGGGAGCTGACAGAAAGTTAGCAATTGTAAGGAGTGGGAATCAAGAAGAGATCATCTCTCCTCTTCACTGTCACAGCAAAACCCTCAGTCATGTCCAGGTCCTCATTCCTCATCCCACCGGGAAGCGTCCAGTCAAAATGGTACAGAAGTACTGCAATCTGAAGCTCCACTTGGGCCAGCCCAAAAGTCATCCCTGGACAAATCCTCCTCCCAGCACCAAACGGTATGTACTCCAAGCAGTTCCCTTTATAATCCACGCTAGAGTTGTCCGAGAACCTATCCGGGTCGAACACCTCGGGGTCTCTCCAGTATTTCGGGTCTCTTCCCATAGCCCATGCATTGATGATGCCCTTCGTCTTCACTGGTATTGTGTAGCCATTTACTTCACAGACCTGTGAGCATTCCCTTGGGAGGAGGAGCGGGACGGGTGGGTGTAGCCTGAGGCCTTCTTTGACCACTGACTTTAGGTATTTGAGCTCCGCAACTCCTGCTTCATCTGCTTTTCCTCTCTTGCCAAAGACCTGCCTCACCTCTTTCTGTGCTTTGGCCATGATCTTTGGGTTCTTGACCAGCTCTGACATGATCCAGTCCGCTGCTGTGGCTGGTGTCTCACTCCCTGCACTGAATATGTCCTGCAGAAAGAAAAGATGTCACCGAAATGTTGGGTGCTGTACATGCACTGGCGACCAGTTTCCTAAGGGATTATAGACACGGGTAATCAGAGCACGGCTCATATGTTTGGAGAAAAGAATTGACTTTAAAGAAGAATAAAGAATTTTGCGGAAATAAAACTGAATTAACTTACCAGGATCACTGCCTTGATATTCTCGGTGGTCAGGGATAATTCCTGATCACCTTGATTCTGGAACTTCAAGAGAACATCTACTAAATCTTCATCGCCATCTTCACGCTGATCACCACTCTTATTCTCTGATCTATTATTCCTGTGTTCCCTGATGATATCCTCCAGCATCCTGTCAGACTCCTGGTGCAGCTTCTCAATCTTCGGCCTCATCCCGCTCATGACGTGCAGGAGCTTCACCGAGGGGAAAAGGTCGGCGATCCCGAACCCACCCACAAACTTGATTGCCTCCTTCACTACCCCGATGAACCTGTCCTGCTCCTTGCACTTCTTCCCGAATGCGGCCCTCGACGTCATGCCGTACTGGGACGAGTAGATCTTCTCGGTGAGGTTGATTGTCATCCCAGCCCTTGCTGCAATCCACCTCACCATGTTTAACATCTCATCCTCCCGGATGGACCGGTATGACAGAACTCTCTTGGAACTCAGGAGTTCTAGGATGCAGATTTTCCTGAGTTGCCTCCAATATTCCCCATAGGGTGCAAAGGTGATACTTGTGCAGTCATAGGAGATGATGCTGGAGGCAAGGATTGGTGGCCTAGAGGCAAAGATCACATCATGGGTCTTCAAGACCTCCTTGGCGGTCTCTGGCGATGAGAACACAACCGTGGAGACCTCGCCCATCTTGAGGTGCATCAACGGGCCATACTTCTTAGCCAATTCACTCAGCGTCCGGTGCGGAAGTGGGCCACCGAGCTGGTGCATGTTGCCTATGATGGGTAGCTTCCATGGACCTGGAGGGAGCTTTGGGGCTGAGCCTTCTGGGTTTGGTTTTCTCTTGACAATTTTAAGTGCCATGAAGATGAAGAGGACGAAAGAGAACAGAACAGGGGAAGTGAGCTGAAGATCCATGAGGGACTAGTGGAGTAGTGAGACTAGATGAACGCGGAATTTAGAGGAGTGTGTGTTGAGATTTTTGGTGGAGCTACATAGCTCACACTTATAGGCGTTTTTGGGTGGTTCTCTTATGGAAGAGCATGCGACACATGTTATTAAAAAAGAAATTGGCCAATTTTTTAGTCTGTCCGTATATCGTCTGGCATAATCTTTTCTTGGATGGACAAAAATCCTGTCACGCATTGAAGCTGACTAATCAGATAATGGACCACACATTCGAGTGAAGTAAATTGCAGGACATATAGATGCGATCCCCTTGCTCTTGCGTCAAATGACTAATTATTCATGGGTGCATATATGGATGATGCGTGCTTGAAACCAATAGAACAAGTACCACTTTCGATGCATATAGAAGGCCAAAGAAAAGACATCCGTCTTGAGAAATGCTACCCATTTGTGACTAAATTAGCATTCACCTAACTACCATTCTAGATGATTGTTTTAACTTATGTACCATCAAAATGTGGGTTGTACATGGTATATGTACCCTCACTATAAGTGCCGGACAACTGAAAATAATCGGTAGATACAATATGTAAATCAAGGTTTTCAATTTTGAGTCCAGGATTGAGTGGCAAAGTTGTGAATGCGAGAGATCAAGCAATTAAGAGAAAATTATGCACGGTGTGCTTGCTTTATCAAGAACTTTGTTATTTTAGTTTATATTATGTTCGAGTCATGAGGTAAGGCTTGATAATGCCACTAGCTAATCACTCCAAAAGCCACAAAGGACAAGAGCTCTTAGTTGAAGTATATAAAATTGCAGAAATTATTGCCAGCGCTGATGCGGACAATTTTTATAAATTTTCTTTTTTTAATTTTCTTATCTTTTCTGATTTTTTTTTTTTTAAATTTATCTTCTTTTTCTTTTTGATTGTGGGCCGCCGAGGCTTCCGGGCTTTAGCTAGCCACCGCTGCGGTTGCAGATTGTTTGAGGGAACTGAGGAAAAAAAGGAGTAAAAAAGAAAGAAAAAAACAAAAATTCATAAAAGAAACTGCATGAATTGTCCAAAAAGCTAAGGGACATGTATCAATCAGACCAAAATGTCAAGTGGTGAATAAGATTGAAAAGTCAAGTGTACGTTTTATATGATAAATAATTCAAAATTGGTCGATTGGTTAATGATACCTATGACTTGGAACATTTGCTTTCCCTTAAGAACAACCAAACAATGGTTATGTAAGAATGGGTTAGTAGAGGGCAACTTGGCCCTAAAGGATAGAAAATATCTCTAGATGGGGGTATCATATGATAATTCTGGCTGCATTTTCTCAGTCCATGCATGCGTTCTTTTTTCGCAGTCGTGACTAACTTGTTTTCAGTTTTTTTTTTTAACTTATCTATGACATTGTGATGTTATTCCTAATATTCTAGCTAAACATTATTAAACAATGTTGTCCTCTGTTGAAATCTTCTACACCTATAATCATAGTTATCACACAGTTTCTAACGAGTGTGTTCATTAAGTTCATAATATGTTCTGAAGCAAAAAAGAAAATAATATCTTTTCCTTTAATTTCCTCACCTTCGCTAATATTAAATTCACGAACGAGGGGTATAACGCATCAAAAAACAGTGGTAACGAGTGCCCGAGAAATCCGTTCAAAACTAAATTATCTTATCCATGTCCCAACCAATTTGTTTGCTTCTGCATTTTCAAATGGAGGAATTAATTACAGTATTCGTTTGGCTCATATGGACTTTCAAGATTCAACCCGACAGACTGGTCGTTGTGAGCCAATTTTTCCCACAGTGGCAGCTTACCTCTTTGTCGACGCCGCCGTCGCCACATGTTCCTAATGTTTGAATTATTTGTACATGCCTGACCAAACACGTGCACAATAAATAAAAAAACGACAAACCCATCGCCGGATCCATTTATTTTGTTGAAAATATAATTGGTTTAAAAAATATTTTTTAATAAAATTATTTATATCACTTACAGAAAATAAACAAATGAAAAATATTTTCATTGTAAATGAAAATATTTAAATATAAATTATTATCGATGATAAAAATATCTCTCATTGATAAATTATTTTAAGCAATACAAATATAGGAAAATATTTTCTAAATTTATTTATTTTTGCAAAACAAACAAATTTTACAATGACGATAAATAATAATATTACCGAGATTATTCATCTCCAAGGAACAATCACACTTTCTTCGAAAAATTTATTTGCAGGATTTGGGTAATGAGCCCTAAAAATGGGCCGAAGTATGTAGGCTTCAAGCCCAAGTTGCTCCGTGGCTCATCAAACGGTAGGACTACCCCTGGAATTTATACTTCCAAACGAAAGGTTTTATATTACACTTCACCAATTGATCTGTCAACCTTATTTACCTGTGATATTACTCGAACTTGTACTCTCATAAAAAAACATTGTGAACCCTTCACCGCTAAGCTATGATCTCAGGCGTACTCTCATTCTAGTTTTGTTCCTTCGAGAAAAGACAGTTCAAGAGCTAAAAAAAGACAAGGAGCAAGTGAACGAGAAAGATAGGCTCATTGATTCTCCTATAATGCAATCTGTAAGTCATAAACTTCTTTTCCTCCTAAAAAGCACACAATTGCATTCTTGAGGTTTCTTCCCGACAGTGCAGTCGATGTTTGCATCCTTAACAACCCTTGTACCAACTTCTTAAGGATGTCTCAGCAGTTGAAGCTAGGCTGATAGGGCTTGGGAACCAGGTACAAATCTCACTTCCTCTGAGTCACACCCAGTGACTCACTCATGTCCAGATCTTCGCTCTTCATTCGCTCAGGAAGTTCCCAGTCAAAGTGGTACATCAACATTGCAAGTGGAAAATCCACGTTCGCAATCCCAAAGTTCATCCCTGGACATATCCTCCTTCCCACACCAAAAGTATGTACTCAAAGCTAGCCTCTTTGTAATCAACTGGGCGGGCCTTGAACCCCTCTCTGTGTAAGAAGCCTCGGGGTCTCTACGAATCACCCACCTATTCATGGCCACTTCGGTCTTGACCTGAATCTCTTACCCATTTATCTCGCAAATCTCTCTGCATTCCCTCAGGGGCAGCAAGGGAACAGAAGGGTGGATCCTTAGGCACTCTTATTACCAACTTCAGGTACTCTAGTTCGGGCAACCCTGTCTCGTCTGCTTTGCCTCTCCTGTCAAAGAGTTCTCTCACCTCAGCCTGCGCCTTTTTGAGGAATCTTGAGTACTTAATCATCCTTGCCAGTGCCCCATCCACCTGCGTGGCTGAAGTCTCACTGCCGGCGGTGAAAATGTCCTGCATGCACTTTTCATATTTCGTGTTTGGTTAGAATATTCGAAATTTAATCCTTAGCCTTGACAAATAAAAGCTTAGCTCAAACTATTCAAGAACATGTTCAAGCATCAAAGTCATATTGAATTGTATCAGTCTCGTGTTCATTCTGATTTAATTAAGGCTGTGCTTTTGTCGATAGATTTCTTCTTGCGTCAATATCATGTAGACAAGTATGAGTCAGCCAACATCAAACTTCAACTTTGTTATGAAGTAAAAATTCAAACTGATTGAAAACCCAAAGCTGCAGATCATTTTTCTGAGGAAAAGTGAGCATGATGAAAACAGAAAATCTTCCCTACCTGTATTACTTTCTTGATGTTGTTAGTGGTCAGGGAAAATTCAGGACCACGGGGATTGGTGAACCTCAAAAGAGCATATATCAAATCTATGTTGCCGTTCCATCACGGCTTCTCTTAGCCTTCCCTTCTCTCTTTTCTCTAATGATGTGGTCCATGATCCGGTCCGCTTGCTGATGCAACTTTTCCAGTCTCGGCCTAATCCAACTAATCACAGGAAGCCACTTCGATAGGGGAAACATGTCCCCAACCTCAAAGCCAGCTGACAATCTAGCTGCTTTGGCGACTACTGATATGATCTCCTCCTCCTCCTCATTGCATTTCTTTCCGAAAGTCACAATTGAAGTAATTCCGTAACTAGTCGAGAATAGTCTCTGAGTAAGATTGATCGGAGATACTGCATCACAAGGGACCCATTTGACGAGATTTGAAGCCTCTCCTTCCTTTATATGCCTAAAGACTGGACCCTCTTGGCACTCAAGAGCTCTAAAGTGCAGATTTTTCTAAGTTGCCTACAGGATAAGCCGTAAGGCTCAAATGCAATGTCAGCGAATTCGTGTGACATTACGTCGGTGGCAAGAAGCTAAGGCCTATTCTCAAAAGGAAGGTCCGGGAGTCTTCGTCACCTCTTTGGCCATCTCGGCCGAAGAAATGGCAACATGAGTAAATTCTTTCACATGGATTGCCTCGAATTTGTCTATCGAAGTTTGAAGATGAATCCTCTTAGCTTTTTGTACTCCTTGGTGTGTGTTATGATCTCCCATGCCTTCTTAGAAGTAGTAACATTCAAAACATTCTCGAACACAATATCATTTAAAGCTTCATAGATAATTGACAGGTTATCCTTTGCTCGAACTTTTGGCAAGGTAGTCTTTTGATTTTGACTGAAGGTGGTTTTGTCTTCTAGGTCATCATAGCCTGTGTTGACAAGTTCCCATATACGATAAGTGCCAAGTAGGGCTTTCATTCCAAAAGCCCAATTACCATAGTTTTATTTGGTAAGATGAGTGTATTAAAGAGGAAGTTGAGTGTTTGTTGAGGTCATGATCATAAACCGTATGATTTTATGCCAATTTGATGGGACAAATTGATGGTGAAAAATCTTACAATGAGACGAATAGACTCTACTTCTTTTTCCTTTTATTTCATCTTATTTTACTTTATCAAAAATGATCATAGGACTTATCTTTATACAGGCTTGTTACATCACTATTACTCTTAAATGACTTGTAAAATATGTCCAACATTCCATGGAAATAGATTCTTAGGAATTCACAAAACATAAAACTAGATATAGAACGCAAATAGTCAAGAGGCACATATGTAGGACACTCAAGAATTTGGCTTAATTACTAAGAATTTTCACCTAAGCAAAAGAAAACGATTTGTTCTCGTGGATGTGGACACAGTTACCACAATACCATCACCACCTGCTACACAAGTTTGTTCTAAGATTGCCTACGGCCCCAGCACAACCATCTAATATTGCACTTCTGTATAAACTGTAAGACATGATTTTCAGTGGAGGGCTCCACCTAAAATTCCAACTTAATTAACTCCATGAAATGATTTCATGTAGGTCAAGAACCGTCATTCCGATGGGATCCTCAAGAAATGTTTTTCTGCCTTGCCTGGGCCACGTTCCCTATATAACTCAACCGTTGATCAGAAAAGGCTATGGCAGGTGACTCTTTTGGATCATGCTTTGATTCGATTCCTTCTTCTTATATGGAGAGTGTTTCAATTTCTTCTTTAACCCACTAAGCTCGCAAAACTGGCCCTTCAAAACAATCAACATTGGTTGACATTGCAGGAGAGCAGGTTCTTGAGAAAAATCACTCCAGTCCTTCTGTAGTTAATTGATTGAATCATAACAAATATATCCGAGATTAGAAAGTACAATTGGCAACAAAGTTCAAGCTGTGCTATGTCATATGCCACATAGCATCAGATGTGTTATCATGACAAATATACATACCACGCACTCAATAGAGAAAATGCTCATCAACTAGCCCTGTCACTGAATTAAGAAAGGCCAGGCACGTTACAAACCTATGAAATCTTAAGTTGCGCGGCCACTGCTATATGTTGCCAATTTAGCAGCAGCAAATAGTAAGCACCAACAACCACACGATCCAGGATCAACTAAACGTTTCAAATGCTTCTGAATTTGGTCCTTGCTAAATAACATAGTCAGACCACTCAGATATATGAGAGGTGTGGTCCATTGTGAGGCTAGGCATCTTATCAAGCCTAACTGGGTTTTCCTTGCCTCCGACCAACCTCGCAGGGTTCCCGACTGCAGTTGTCCGCGGGGGCATGTCCTTTAGCACTACCGACCCGGCTCCAATCTTCGCCCCATCTCCAATCCTGATGTTCCCCAAGATGCAAGTCCCAGCCCCGATCAACACCCCATCACCGATCTTCGGGTGCCGGTCACCGGACTCTTTCCCAGTCCCTCCCAATGTCACGTTGTGCAAAATCGACACGTTGTTACCAATCACAGCCGTCTCGCCAACAACAAGGCCTGTTGCATGATCGAAAAGCAACCCTCTCCCGAGTTTCGCTCCAGGATGGATGTCGACCGCGAAAACCTCGGAGACCCTGTTCTGTATTAGCAACGCAATGACCTGCCTCCCCTGTAACCACAGCTTGTGAGCCACCCTGTGAGCCTGGCAAGCAAGAAAACCCTTAAAGTTCAAAAAACAGTGCACATAGCTCACGCAAGCGGGGTCTCTGTCGTGAGCTGCTCTCAAATCTTCCTTCACAGACTTGACAATTTCTCGATCTTCTGCCAGCACCCCATGAAATAGCTCATACAGAGTCCCCCTGGGAAGGCTCGGATTGCTTAGCTTGATCGACAAATGACTAGCCAACGCGCTCTCGAGCGAATCCTGCGAAAGTATCGAGCTTTCATAGTAGTTGGACAGTATGGGCTCATGAGAAACATCCGAGCGGGCCTCTTCTCGCATCCGGAGCCACACGTCTTCTTTGTCTTCGTCTAAGTCGTCGACAACCTTCCTGATGTGCGTGGTCTTTCCTCGGTTCTGCAAAACGGGTACGCTCGAAAGGGGGCTAGAAATTCTGGGTCGGAACAAATTCGCGAACCTGAGGCTGTATCCGCGCTCGCCCGGGCATGGGTCGCGGGTAAATTTGCGATTCTCTGTTCTCGGCGCGTCGTTGACACAGGCGGCCATGTCAGAGTGGTGAAGCCAGGGTGGCTTGGTTTGAGAGGAAGACGGGGTGATGGCAATGGTGATGGTGGGAGTGGGAGAGATGCGCCCAAGGATCGGAGGTAATTGTGGATAGAGAATCGGGTCTTGAGAGAGAAGCCAGGAGAGGCCTTACAAACACACGATGAAGACGGAGCTTCGACCACACTTCTCATGGAAACCACGATTTTCTCGGGAAAACGAGTGCCTATATTTGAGAGGATCATAGCAATTTTTTCCCCAGTGCTCGAATTAGGGAGTTTCTTCCGGCTCATAAAAATTGGGATTGAGCAAGGAGAGATTTTAGATAAAAAGTTGGGGTGGAGATGATATCACTGTGTAAAGTTGAGTGGACACCGAGCAGAAAAAAAAAAAAGTGGAGTGGACCATCTTGCGCTGAAACATTGTCCCATCGTCCAAAAAGTAGAGAGAAAATGGAAGAGCAGCTACTTTAAATTATGGGATACGACGCTCCATCATCTACCGATAAAAAGGAGTCGATGCATCTCGCCCAAGTCATTTTCTCCAGCGGCTCCGTACATTCCTGAGCATTCCATGTGGCTTTCAGGCTATTCCTGAAGGGGGCGCTTGTTATG
This sequence comes from Eucalyptus leucophloia subsp. euroa, assembly GCA_017140325.1. Lineage (NCBI taxonomy): Eukaryota > Viridiplantae > Streptophyta > Magnoliopsida > Myrtales > Myrtaceae > Eucalyptus > Eucalyptus leucophloia. The sequence goes on along the minus strand of CM029473.1, from coordinate 21,876,922 downwards.
TTGCGAGAAGAATCGACGCTTATCATTCGAACTAAACTTAGTAACCAAGTTGATCTTATTTGTTTACAGATTTGCCTTAATAGGGAGAAATGTCGGCAGTCGATTCATGTGTTTATGGCTGCCATGATATCATAAATGAAAAATTGCCCTAGAATCCTTTGAAAATCATTTGAGTCGCAAAATGAAGTCAATCAACCCAGACTATCAAATTGAGGATGTGCATCGATACATTCTTTTAAGGCAAAAGAGAATCTTGTTCTGTGCTCGCCATGGAGCTGGGGCATGGCACCATATGCGGAATAAGACGTTTGTATGCAGGGGAAATACGTGAATTGGTTTTTGCACAAACATTTTGTGTGTATAAGGAAGGGGGAAGGGGGTGTTGGGGGGGGGGGGGGGGGTTTTGGGGACCCATTACAAACTGAATGATTGAGCGGTCCTGATCCACTAAATCAAATTGGAAAAGAAAAACGAATAGAAATCAAATAAAAGTGAAAAATGCTTTACAAAACCATCTATAAAACAATTGATCATATTTCATTCCTCACTCAATTAGTAATACCTTTGGAGTTCACTTTTCAACATACCACGAGTGAAATAGAAAAGGTGAACAATAAATTTGGAAATGGCACGAAAAGACAAGAGTGCGTAGTTTTTCAATTCCCATTTCACTCAAAAAGAAAACAATGGTGAAGCTCTTATAATCTAGTTCAAGAAACAGAGAATCTTAAAAGGAAATCAAAACAAGTACAAAATAAAAAAACATCAAAATCCATGAAGAGATTAAAGCAACTTCACATGTTTTTCATACTCAGATTACGTGCAACTGTTGGGGATTAGTTCCGCAACATCCTCAACAGTTGGATCATCAATGATCCAATTGCATCCATCTATTTCATTTTCACAATCACCCTTCACCGGGACCGACACTTGCAAGACCGTCACCCCAGATCTAAGAAGACGACAAAGTGGTTGATACCCCACTCATATATCACATAACTCCAGTAAAGCAAATCTGATAATAAACAAGCCAAACACACATGCCAAAAATAGAGAGATCTCATTTTGGACCATTGCTAGCCAATCATCATCTTACTGCCTTCAATGGTCTGGATAGCCAAATCAAGTTTTTGACCCCAACACCAGATTTTCAATTAAGCAAAAAGCCCCACACATTGAAGCAATTTATATGTTAACGTGAAGATGAAAAAGAAATATCAACAAGCCATGAGTCATGTGATGTGGTGATGTGACAGGTGCACTCACAATTCGGCTAATGCTTTTGTGCATCTTCCTGAGATGATGACCTCTCAAAACTGATACCTTTTATCTAAATGTGGGCCTAATGTTAATGAGAGATCTGAACTCTGAAGTCACTCTCTTTGCCAGTCAATCACTATCTCCTTCAAGCCAAGATCCCTATCGTGAAAGGCAACTGAACAATTGGACCCATTATCAGCAGCATGACTCTGGATGTACAGGATCTGCATTGACCATGCTTCAGTAAACTATGGCATTCACTGAGACCGCCATCAAATTATGACAGAGATGGCTGCAAAAATGTCAATTTAATTAAATAGCATTGGAATGCTAAAGTTTGGAAAAGTATCTTATCAATAACATTGACAAGCACAGCGATGTTTCATTAATTCCTAATAAAGCACAAGATGCTCTAATTAATGATCAGTGAAAACTCATCATCTTCTTACTGTGAAAACTAACTTTTACACACTTCTCATGCACAGGCTCTCATAATAAGCCAGAGCTATCTCAAATTATTCTTCTTAGTCCATACATCTGGTATTGTAAGTGAAATTAATGGTTTATGTCTTCTTTTGGCGCCTGGCTCAATCAATGAACAAGAGATGCCTCTTCAAAGTGCTGACGCAGCTCCGACCAAATAAAAACATGCTGAAGTAGCATAAATCCATTTAAAGAACAAAGAAAAAAGCTGCTGAAGCAGCCATATACAACCATCAGGCAGAACTCATGCCATCTATCTATCTAGCGACAGGGTATTCAGAAAAAGCAAACTTGACAGTATCTTATTTCCCAGAGTTCTCATGCAAGAAATGAATTTGGAGGTATAAGATTCTCAAATTACTTTCCTTTCCCTCTTTTAAAGGAACTGAATCTGAGAAACCGCACACCAGCACATAAATTTTGCTGATCTTCAACAATAGAGCACCTCATTATCAAAATAATCATATGCAGGAGCTATGATAAAAATGTGGTTAATTTTTAATCTCGTGAATTTTAAGTTGCAGCCATATTGACAATGGAATGGGAAATCACTTTGCTCTTAAGTCTAGTTCTATCATAAGTTAGTAGCTTTTATTCTTATGCATAAGCTGAAAGGATGCCAAGCCAACCTTTCAAACTTACAAAAATCAATTGGCAATCTACAAAACTTGAATAAATGAAGCTTCAATAAGTTGGAAGAACACAAACACAGTCCAACTTTTAGCCAGAGCCATAGATCAAATTCACTATGGACTTTTTAATATTTATAAAATATTTTATCCACCCACCAGTTTCATACTAAATAACACTTCTAAGTCTCTGCCTGGACCACTTTGGTCTTACAGTTTACCAGTAGGAAACAATCAGCTCAGATTACTCAAGCTGAAAATAAAACTGTGCTAACCTAGCTGTTACATCTCTCATTAGTGTATACATCTTCCATATTGCTTCCTTTTTAATTTGAAGCAAGAGTAGGCACCAAATCACTCTCCTCGAATCTATATATACACAAATTCTGGGAAAAAAAAGGTGACCGTATTGCTAAGTGTTGGCTATTCATGTTGCTTGGCCATAACACAGACAGAAGAGTGCACAACAATTACCTCCCAGTAGAAAGTAGGATCTGGAATACCGCCAACATGACATACTCTCTCAATCACCCCAGCATGGTGCTCTTGCTGACACTGGAGACCCATGTGAATATCTCCATTGCTCACAAGCTGAACATCTCTCTAACTCGACACTGTTATCCAACGTGCAGAATTTACAGGACCAGGACTTAAATTTGGAGTCTTCATCCTTGAGCCTTTCTGAACCACAAACCTTACAGATTGGAGCAAGTGGCTGCACAAAACCATGATAAATAAACTCAAGTGCACATGTTATACAAGAGTTATAGAAGGGATGAAGCAAAAGAGATAGATTCCCCATAAATCTGGTTGATGAGATGAAAATGAGGCAATGCTAGTCACACCTCAAAGACTCTTTATTGACTGCATAATGTAATAAAGTTACGCAAAGTCACATTGGGGTGCAAACAAGTTATAGAGCTTCGATTAACCTTTTAGGTTTACATCCTATTCACACTTTCAGATGAAGCCTAATCTCTGAGTGAACCACAAGGAAACAGGTTGTAAAGCAACACTTTTTAACACATCTAGCAACCATGAGTAGTTCTAATACCAAATGATAGGCAAGGAAAAGAGAAGTGCAACTGCACATGCAACCTTCAACTGCAAGGAAGAAAACAAATTGAGATTGATCAATCTAACAAACAGGGAAAAAAATTATAAGGAGAAACATGCAAATATGAAAAGACTGAAAGTATCAAAACAACACAGAGCAATATATCCAATAAATCAGCCATTGGCATTCATTTGCAATTCATAATACTCACGGGATTTAATAAAGTGCATTTTCCACATCCCCACATAAGGAGCTCCATTGAAGGATCTTTAGTAGTGCCCTTAAGCCCTGGTCGAGAAGACAAATTGGATGGCATACTAGATGAAGCATTCCCCAAATGACATTTGGATTTAGAATACAATATATGATCTGATTCAAATTTTCTTCTCTGATGTGCACAGCTAAGATCTTCTGCTGCTCCACATGTCCCATCATTTCCTGTTAAATCCACATAATTCTGATCCACATTACTGCTGGATGATTTTGAAGCTGAAGCTTCATTCAAATCACGAAATCTTTTCCGAGAGATCAAATCCGAAGCTTGGCTTCCTGCATTATCAAGCTGGGATATTCCAGGGGTTTCAATTTCATTCTCAATATTTTGCAGAATATCAGGGTTACTTTCTCTATCCCCACCATCTTCCGATTGAGAACCACACCAGATGTCATCCTGCAGTCTCCTTTCTGCAGCCATCGCAGCCGCTTGTGCTGGACTAAGTACCATGATGCTAGTATCACCGCCAAGACGCTTTGGTCCAGATGGTAGGAGCGAACCCAAAACTGCTCTCCTCTCTGCAGCAGCCAGAGCAGTTTGCCGTAGTGATGAAATAGGTGGCTGTTTAGAGAAACCGCCAATACGCCTACCGGGAAGATCAAAACCCTGGCCAGTGCCGGTTATTCCCTTGGCCATCAACTCCTCGCATTCCTGTGATTGGCATCGCAATGAACATCAAATAGACTAGAATATAAGTGAGGGCATTGTGACAGCACAATGCCCAAACCACCAAGTACATGTCAGAATACAGTACATCTATCCTAATAACCTGAAAGGAGATGACTAAAAAGGACACAGAAACTTTTCTGACGACCGACCTTTCTAAGTTCATCCCATAGCTTGTAGAACTTGGCATCATGAGGCCCGTGCACATTGTGGCAGAGCTCGTGAAGCATCGTGTCGAGGACCTGATCATAAGGATAGAAATCACCGTCTCTATTCGGCCTGCGAAGCCTCAACTTCACGTGCACCCCACGACCCACATTCAAACCCAGGAGACGCCCATTCGTTGGACTGCAATTAACACCACTCATTCATCATAACGAATCATACCTCCTACGGATCAAGAAAAGCGATTCAGAATTCCACACGCCCCACATACACAGGCTACCACCCCACACAAATTTTCAATCGGCAATCACTCGCTCGTCAATCAAACTCACGCTATTTGGCATTCTAGGGCATCGGAACGCAGCGAAATCGTACCAGAACTCGGAGAGAAGCTTCACCCTCCACCGGCGCTTGCGCATGATGGGTTGAACCTGGTGGGCGATCCGTTCGAGGATCTTCCGGGCCTCGCCTTCTGCAGGCTTCCTCTTCAGGGCCTTGATTTCCCATACCTTGTGGAGATCGCCCTGGTTCATCTTCTTCTTCTTCTTGCGGTCTCAGGGAGGAGAAAAAGCCCTAACTTTTACAGACTACCTCGCCGTGCATGGGAGTTTTCCCTGAAGCAGCCATGGCTGCACGATCTCGGGGGAAGGTTTGAAATGTGGGAAGGAAATTGGCGCCGATGGCGACATTCGGTTTGGCTTTCGAGTTTGGGGGCGTTTGGAGGAGGGGATAGTGCTGGCAAATTTCGATCGAGCTTCTTTTCTTTTCGATCTTGGGGCGACCGTCCCAATTCGTGCAAATATTTGGATAATCCGATATATCATGCCCAACACGTTTGTAGCTATAAGGGATGACGACATAAATGATTTACGAGATTCAGTTCAATATATAACGAAATCTCTAAATTTTAAATTTATTTGGTATGATTTAAATTTTAGCTTAATGTGTAATATAGTTCATGAATTTTTAGTTTGATCTCTAGATTTTTGATAATTGTTCAATTTAATCCTCAACTATATAAAGATATTTAATATTATTCTTCTATTAATTCAAATTCAGTGACGACATTAAACAGTTTTATACAATTTAATGACTAAATTAAACATGTACTAAAAATCTAAGAATCACATTGAATAAATAAAAGTTTATTCAATTCTTCCAAATCAAAGTCTGAAATCATACCAAATAAATTTAAAATTTAGAGATTGTGTAATAAATCATTTATGTCATCATCCCTTATAGCTACAAACATGTTGCACTTACCAAAAATAAATAAATAAATAAATGTTCAAACCACCCACCGCGTTGGCTCAGCTGGGTAGGCGCTAAACTTTTATCGAGAAGGTCTAGTTTTCAAAGCTCCTGCAATGCAAGTTGGAGAAATGCTAGTTTGAGACTCTTGGCGACTTATCCGATAAACGACATGTGACGTGGTGGCCTAGCATTGTGTCCACCCCCTGATTTACCTTCGATTGCACAAGGGGTCGTGCGGGGTTTCCCACAAAAAAATAATAATAATTAAATAAATAAATAAATAAATAAAAGTTCAAAAATGATATTTTACATTGAGTTAAAATTCTAGAACCACATTAAATAAATTAAAAGTTTATAGATAATATTATGCATTTAATTAAAGTTCATGGATCATTTATGTTATTTTCTTCGATTATCATTGTGTTGTGCTATTTTTTGTTGAAGTGCGTACTTTTTGTGCCAATATTGTATTGTTATGTGTGGTAAAAGCTGCTGCAATAGTGTCTTGGTTATTAAAATGATGAAAGATACTTATATTGCTATTGTAGATGACGTTTACATCTTCGCACGTTGGCAATAATGGTGAGAGCGTCCAAAGGAGGACCATCGCATATTAATCTCACTGACTAACCTGAGGATTCCACTAAGCTAACTCAATCCCCAAGTGTTCCCCTATCTCAACAAATTGGAGAACATGCGAGATCAAGAACCGCAAGCACGACCTTGCCATCTTTCACAGAGGGAGCAACACAGCTACTGCCAAGGCCCTCGAGTCATGTTTATGAACCGACAAGGAAATAACAGTTGTACCTACTGCCCCCTCAATGCAGTTGGTTGTCTTTACAACTTTCCAAATCCATCCACGCAGAGAAAATGAAAAAGTAGTTCAGGGTGTGACCAACTAGAATCTGATGACACGAGGCAAGGCGATACTCGAAGCACTTATGTCTGCTTCTACCGAAACTCAAACATTGGCACTACTTCCTACACTTGTCGAAGGAACCTCTCAATTGGTGATTCGAGCTTCCCCACAAAAGTCCTCTTCCAAGGAGGATGTCCCAAAGGATCCAAAAAGGGAAAGTGAAAAAGCCTCTCAGCCTACTAATCAACCTGAAGTGCAACCAACATAGATTGCACTTGCTCAAGCCTCTGACCAACCCGAACGAAGTGAGCTTAGAACTAAAATGGAAGAAACATCGGGAGACAAGCGTCATGAAGATGACGACGATCGAGTAATTCAGAATTTCAAATCTACTGAAAGTTTTCGCCCCGATCCTTCTTTCAAGTCTGAAATTTTTTTGTCCAAAGATCATGAGAATTCTTTTCAAGCTTTTCACATTTGAGGAATTACTCCACAATGATTTATTGATTTTGACTATCTTAATGCCCACGGCATTTTTCTCTCCAAACTTTTTCAAACACTAAAACTCAATTTTTTTCTTGCTTGATGAAGGAAGAAGTCTATCCCACTCTCGTGGCACTATTCTATTCAAATCTTATTTTTCCAGATAGGGAATTTTTCATTTTCACTTTTCAAAAACAAAACCATGTCATCATTTTGGATGAATTGGTAGAAATCATCCAAACCAAGTACAATGTGTTCAAAAAGATTCCAATAGAGCTTGATAAAGTCTATAGATTTATGCTTGAAACTCCAAACTTAAGTTGTGGCTCAAAAAATATCATCCTATTGAATGTATAGCCTCTCAAAATGAATATCATCTAAAAGATTTTGACCCTCTTCTTGCGTTCGAAAATATCTTCTACAAACAATATATCTCGTAATGAGGCAAGAATCATCTAGGCCATTCTCACAAAATTTGATGATTTCCCTCACTTCCTCTCTCTCTCTCTCTCTCTCTCTCTCTCTCTCTCTCTCTCTCTCTCTCTCTCTCTCTCTCTCTCTCATGACAAGCAAAATGCCCTATGATGCCCTCATCACTCATATCTTCCAGCACAAAAACATAAACTTCTCTAATGCTGCCCTTAAAGGCATGGCAAATGTTGAACATGTGCAAATACAAAGACTGAAAATCTTATATATATTGTGTTTCCAGAGAAACTCTCTCTTTCAACTATTTCTCTGAGTATTGTATTCTTGTTATCTGAGTAATTGTGATACAAATTAATTGTACAAGAGTAAGAGTAGTAGTTGGGTTTTAATAGTGTGATCTATCGTGAAAAAAGATAAATACTTGCTAGTTGTAACTTTTTGAGCAAATTATTAGAGAAATCTAGCCCAATTTGTAATTGTTAGTCCGAGGAGTGGACGTAAGCTTAGAGATAAAGCCGAACCACTATATATCTTAGTGTGCTACTGTTTTTCACTCTCATTACTTCCACAAGCATACAAGTTGCTCACAAGTTTTTAAAAATTACCCTGACTAGATTTTTACTTGGCGTTAGTTAATTTTCGTGAAAGATTGTCAAAGTTCTAAAACAATCTATTTACCCCACCTTTAGTTGTGTCATTAGCCTCCAACAAAGGTAGCTCCCACGTCATGTGTTACAGCCCGAACCTGGAGCGCATGCACATCCCTCGGTGGTTGATAAAATTCGCGACGTCCCAGAAAGTGTTGCCGACCCATTCAGTTTATGGCACACGTGGAAACATAATAACAATCTCCAAACAATATAAAAGTGGTATAGAAACGATAGGATAATATTTTCACAAAACACACTTATAATACAACAATGTATATATACAGAAAAGTCTAACATAACATGGATCTATTTCAAAAAGAAGAGTTTCTAGGCTATCTACGCTTTGCGCTCCTTGTCCATGGGACTATAGTCCCCTCCAATCCTGTCAAACTTCTCGATAACCATAGGGTGAACTGTCACCCACTGTCCAAATTAGACGAAAGTCCCATCGACATCTGGCAGGGACTAAAGAAAAACGTAGACTTTACTTTTTGCAAACCCCTGCACCTTGCTTGACGATCCTCCATTTATGGACTTGAAAATACTTATACAATAACCAATGAGACAATGTCTCAGCGAGTCCACTCCCTAAACCTCAATTAGGATAAGAATACACCCACGAGTAACCTAACCACATTTCCTCAAACTCATCTAGTACCAGTATTCTCCTGCACGCCAATACCAATTAATTTGCATATAATTGTATGGAAATCATATATCATTGGGACATCTCGACATGTACACACACACACACACACACAAATCACCACCATTCACAGCCCTCGATTACCAAACCAAATCGTTATGGTACGTCTTATACCACACCACACAATTTCGTCTCCTAATCAAGCTCCTCAATTTCAATCATTCATGCATCCCGATTGATTATAACCCATTGGTCATGGCCGACTCAACAATCAGCGATCTTCTGGCTTAACCGGGCTTCGTCTCACACCATTAAGCACGGCAACATCTACATCTAGACAGCATTCCTCATAGGAGCATCGGCCCAACATCCACTGCAATTGGCATCTATTTACTTGGGGCATTTCGGAAGGAGCATTGTCTAGCCCCAAAGGCTCGTGACGGCTTCTCATATCATTCATGGATTCATCCAATTTCAACCTAAAACACTGTGCGTTGCACTCAAATGCCTCAATTAAAATAGTAATCCTGGCCTATTTTTTTCATTTTAGAAATACATGGTAAGATAATTGTGTGTGGGGACACAGTCAAATCAAATCAAAAAATTTGTATCATTTCTTTTAAAATCCCATTGTTTGATATAATACGTAAAAACACTTTCGATGTCCAAAACCCGACAATTGGTATTTTCTAATTAAACACCGAAATTCCACTATTTTGAAATAAATACTCAATATTAACAATCATCACTCAATTGCACAATTCAACGGTTTATTGCATAAATTGAGCATACCACTGCAATCAACATGAAATCCCAGTCACTAGCTATCTCAGTATAATTTTCAAATAATATTAAATAATTAATTAAATTATAATTTAATCATTTAAATTAATTATTTAATTAATAGCATTCATCCAATTGCGCTATCCATTAGAATTGATTATAGTCCCAATTAGCTATTTAAATACATTACTATCTAACCTACTAACTAATTCATTACACTAACCTCCTAGACTACTATTCTCATTAAATATTTAAATTTCTAACTAAATGGTCTAACCAACTTAACTAGTCTAACTATTTAGTTCTATCTCAACTAACTTGGCTAACTAATACTTACCCTAACTAGACTAGGTGCTAATCTTACTTAACTTAACCCTTCACTTAATGAATGTAATCAACCCCTAATCAAGCTTTAGGAAATTAACTCACCTAATTTAGAAACTAATGACTTTTGGCAACGGCGGAGCAACAACAACAAGACCTCGGCCTCCGGGGGTGCTGGAGTGGTTTCGATCGGCTTAGAACAAGATCGTGAGGCCCTTGGCTCACTGCTGAGAGGGGGTCCTCTCGACTAGGTGGAGCTGAGTAGCAATTGCATGGCAACTGTGGGGGCGAGGCAGCGACATAGTAGCGCCGGTTCACCGATTGGTGGGCTAGTTTGGAGCTGCTGGGGTCCTAGCAGTTGGATAGCAACAGAGGTGGAGAGGTGAGGACTTTCGGAGAGGGTGATGAATTGAGATCGAGGAGGGATGAGCAGTGGAAACGTTGTAGCACCCGTGGACAGCGATGCTGAGCTTTTGGCGAAGGGATGCAGAGACTTTGTCGGTTTTGGAGGATTGCCGAGCTGCTGGTGAGGGTGGTTGAGCTACGATCAATAGCCAAATTGAGGAGAAATAGAACATAGAGGGCAGTTTGGTCGAGGAGGGTTGTTGGTCCAAAATCGGCAGCACCAAAAATAGAGACCTTCTCTATTTTTGGCTGATGTCTGGTCGGTTCAATAGAAACAGGGGAGCCGAAACACTTGATGTGACATCCTAGATTTTCGATTATATTTTCAGTTGAATAAATTGGGCATTTCATCGACGCGCCTATAGTACTATTCTTAGAGTTGACTACTTATGAGATAACTAGACTATCTAGAGAAATCATTAAGGATTTTAAGGTAAATAGATTTGAAGATTCAACCAGGAAATCGACTGCTCGACCATGCTCATCTGCCAAGATCATTACGGCTTAGATATAAATTGATTAGAGATCAAAGATAGGTTGGTTCAACTAAGATTAGTGGTTAAACGTGGATGATCCCACTAAATTCCAAAATTCTCAACGACCGACACTAATTTGATTTTTCTATCAATTTGGTATCCTGTGTTCGTATTTGAATTCTTGAGATTTTCACGACAACTGAGAGCTGCCAATGTGTCGAGTGGGTTCATTGTGGCTTGAAGAAAATCGACTACGAGTCATTTTCACTAAAAATTTTTGAAAACTACCCAATAGCTCAAGTCACGCTAAAAACGCGCAAGAGTGAAATTAACCGTGAATTTGAACCCAATTTCAGAAATTTAAAGTTCCGTTGTGTCACGATCTATTTTAGGAACATTGACTCATCTTCTGAAGAATTTTCAAAAATTTCGAAATTTTTATGGAAAATCGTTTGGGACGTTTCGGAAATTAGTGGAAATTCGAACAGGCCGATTGGAAGGGAAATTTGGGCTTTCAAGCCGAGCTATTTGACAAGGGGGCACTTGTAAAAATTCTGCAGGCTTTTTCTTCATTGAAATTGGACATCGGATGGGGGAATTTCGTGAAGAAATTGGAGACTATTTGAGTGAAATTCGAAACCATGGAAGAGTAGCAACCTTTGCAACAAAATTTGGATAATTGTAGGATTTATTTGGCTAGAAAGAATTAGGGGACAAGTGATTAATGGAAGGTTAAGGTTTATTGACTTTTGTTATTGACTTTTGTTCCTCTTCTCTTCCAAGCTCACACGTCTCTCGCTCTTATCTATTCCCTCTCCCTCTCTCGCATTCGACCGCCTTCCTCAACCAAAGCTGCAGCTCTTTCTTCATTCGATTTTTCTCTCTGCCATGTCTTCATCCATCGCCAGCATCGTCATCAATTCCTTCCCCACTCATGCCTCCTCCCACCATCTTCTGTTTCCCCTCTCCCTTGAAGCCACGCATCCAGCTAACAAACTCTCCAATTTGTTGACCATGGACTCTTCTCCTGCTAGCAACGACCATGCAGCTCCAATCCACCGAAGTGAAGCTAGCAGATCCGTGTGCGTCGGCCCATCTTTCCCCACCGAGCAAGCTTTAGCCCACATGTCTTCTCTCTGCCTCGTGTCCCTGCTGCCAGCGCCGGTCAACTCTAGCAACGTTTTCGGCTAGCTGCTTCCCCCATCGTTGACCCCACATCCATACACATCCACCGAATCTCCCTCACGTCTATCTCAAAGCCAGCTCTCACGTCTGTCTTGAAGCTAGCTACCTGCTCCATCTTTGTCCGTACGCCTGCAGCTGCTCGGAATTTCTCCAGCAAGTCTTTATCCTGGGGCCCACGAATTCATCTTCAAGCCTAGCTGTGGCCGTAGGTTTCAACCCAAGAATTAAGCCCAGGATGCTCGCATCTTTAGTCGGAATCAAGCTCAATTCAACCCTAGAAGTCAGCCCATCTTCGCAGCAGTAGTTTAGCACAAGCTTCAGCCCAAGACCCTAGTAGAGGCCCACGAAATTTCCAGCTTGCTCGTGCCAGCAGCCCCAGTGAATTTCAATCGCAATCCAACCCACTTGAAGCCCTTGTCTTCATCCCAGTCCAACGCAATAGCAAATCTCAGTTTGGGCTGAGATTTGTTAAGCCAATTTTAGGCTCGGTCCAAGTTTGTTGACACAACTGCAAACCCGAGTTTCGGCAGCTGTCGCGCCGCCGTTGCGGTGAATCGTTCTTCGAATTACACCGGTAAGTTTAACCCACTAATCCTCGCTTAGTATGTTAATTATGCTTAGGAGTTAATTAGTTTATACTAAGACAAATTATGTGATTAGATTAGATTAAATTAGTGAATTTAATTAATTGTCAATGCATGTTAGGTGGATAGTTAGTGCAATTAGCGAGTAAATAGACTCTAGTATTTATTGAACAAGTCTTGAAAATTTTTGGGGTTCGTTTCGACGTCCAATTAGGCATTAAGAGCCTAAGTTGGTTTTATTGGCATTTATTTATTAATATTCATAATTAATTAATTAATTAATTAATTTCTGAAAATTGAATTAGGATGATTGCTGACCGGAATTTTGTCCTGATTACAGTGGTGCTTTCTGTTTATTTAATTGAGCACTTGTTTGTGAAAATTGAATGAATTAGTGATTATGGAGATTTATCCCAAATATTGGATAATGTGGGTATTTGTATATAAATTTGCCGAGTGAGGTCATGATACCACTAAGTCTAAATTTTTCAAGTGGGTCTGTGATACCACTAAGTCTAAATTTTCCCAATGAGGCCGTGATTACTACCAATTCTAGAAAATTGCCCGGTAGGGCCGTAATTACCATCAAGTCTAAAATTGCCGAGTAGGGCCGTGATACCACTAAGTCTAAATTTGCCGAGTGGGACCGTGATTCCACTAAGTCTAGGTCGTGCTTGTTAAGCCGTGACTAAGAGTTGGCAATGAATAATCGAAATGACCGTATGATGGTCTTGATGACATGTAATCAATTGTGTCGATTGATCGATGGTTCGATCTGTTTGGTTGGATAATGTGATTGTCAGTAATTATGAATGGAACTGACTTGCAGGAAGGAACTGAGGCCAAAGTCAGTCTTCTGATGCCTGATTGTGCTTAGGTAGCCCTTATGGCGTAATTTTCTTCCTAATAAGGTCTTAAGGGGTTGAACTTGCTGAGACGTAATCTCATCCCGTTGTGGGATCACATTTTTAGGTCCCTAGGTGACGACCGTGGAGAGCCAGGAGTCCCGAAATTTGGGAAGGTGGAAGAAGCATAATCGATGAACCTATATGGCCAATTAGTCATAGGACATTTCCTTTTTGATGAACCGACGTTTTTGTAACTAGTATGGTCTTGTGTATAAACCCATTTGGTTATAAAAGACTTGTTGTGGTTTTTAAAGTTTAGCCTTGCTTTTCTATCCCATTGTTTTATTGTCTGGAGATTTATATATGCTTCCGCATGTGTATATTAATTGAATGAGTTGGCAATGCGTCCTGGGACATCGCTATTATATCGACCAAGCAAGGATGAGCACGTGTTCAGAGGATCGAGACGTAACATCCCAGTTTAGTGGTATCAAAGCATGGTTGTTAGAAATTGGAGTAATAATGTGCGATGGATATTAGATAGTAAGTAGCAAAAGCATTTAAATTCATGACTGGTGCATATCGGTGATAATTGTGTGGTAGAATTGTTTATTGTGTGTGGATTGCTCATCTTCTAATCCAATGTGGATTTGGAAGACAAGTTTTAATAAAAGACTGAACTATGAGTGAGCAGGAGCCGATGACTCCTAGACAAAGGACTTTATCTTCAGTAACTCGAGCTAGGACGTCGACAAAAGTCGGTGCCCTAGGTGGCCGAGGTAGAGCACAAACTAAGGCCAATGCAAGTGGAGTAGCACCACCGTTGGTCCCACCAGTTGGTGCTGGGGTTACGACCCCTAGTGATCCCAGAGTAGACGGGATCTTGCAGTTGTTGGAGACCAGGAGGGAGTTGATTGGGCAGCAAGCCCAAAATCAAGCCGCCACTGTTACAACTGCCGCTCAAGCTGCCGCTATTACTGCCACTACCGCTGCCACACATGTCGCTGCACCTACCACCGCACCTGTTGAAGGTCCGCCAAGAATTGTAGTCGCTAGGAGATTGATTCACAAGCTAGTGGAACAATTCTTGAAGTTGAATCCACCTTAGTTCACTGGAGTAGGAGACCCCGAAGCTGCTACTTTGTGGATCCAAAAACTTGAGAAGGCTTTTGCACTATTGATGTGCAATGAAACCGAAAAAGGTAGTTTTTGCAACTCACCAATTGGAGGGAGTTGCAAATACTTGGTGGAGAACCACCCAAGGAGCAGTATTTCCAGAAGGTGTCATCCTAGAGTGGAACGCCTTCCTTGAGGCTTCCAATGGTAAATACTTTTCCGAGACTGCCAGAGAAATGAAGATGACCGAGTTTTAGCATCTTCATCAAGGTTCCCTGACTGTCGATTGATATGAGGCAAAGTTCGCTAAACTATCACAATATGCTCCTGAACTAATTGAGAATTCGACGAACCGAGTGAGAAGGTTCAAGGACGAATTCTGGCCGAACTTGAGGAGTATATTGATTTCACTTAATTTGAGAAGTTACAATGACCTATATGAGAGGGCCTAGATGATCGAGAGAGATCAGAATGAGAGAGCTGTCATGTCTGGGTCGAGATTTAATACAAACAAAGATGCAATTTGACATGGGAAGAGGCCCATGGTTAGAGGAAGATTTCAGATTTTGTCCAGAAGAAAAGGTGGAGTTGGCAAGTCTAGGTTTAACCATAATGGCGTATGTCACTTGTGTGGAAGGTGACACGGATCTGCCCCATGCCAATCTAGGCCGGGCACTTGTTTTGAGTGTGACGAGCTAGGTCACATGGCCATGAATTGTTCGAGAAGGATAAGAGGACAACTGCAGTTGCCGCCGCCGCCACTGATGGGATAAATTAAAGGGTATGCACCTTAGAACGCACAGCAAGGAGGACAATTTCGACCTCCAGTTCAAGGCATGGTGTATGCCATTACCCAAGGTTAGGTAGAGGCCGTGCTTGATGTGATCATAGGTATGGTTTTGCTGAACAACTATCCTGCTTATGTTTTATTCGATCCAGAAGCAACGCATTCCTTTATTGCTGAGCAGTATGTTAAGTTGATAGGATTGAATCCTAAATTGCTAGAATCTTTTATTAGCATATCTACACCTCAGAAGGATAAAGTGTTTTTTGCTTTGGCTTGTTCTGGTTGCAAGTTAGAGATCGGTGAGTGAGAGGGGAAAATAGGCTTGTTAGTCTTAGCCACGTATGACTTTGATTTAATAATTGGCATGAACTAGCTTACCAAGCAATGAGTTAAAATGGACTGCTATCGTAAGTCGATTCAATTTTACCCATTAAAGGGTGAGAGATTCAAGTTTGTAGGGAACTGAGGAGGACACTTAATTTCCCTAATCTCATCGCAAGATGTAACCTATTTGTTAAGCAAGAGTTGTCAAGGTTACCTGATAACTGTTGTGGATACGTTAGTTGAAGAGCTAAAGATTAAAGATATTTCAATTGTGCAAGAATTCTTAAATTTTCCCGAAGGAATTGCCAGGATTGCCTCCACATAGAGAGAGAGAGAGAGAGAGATTGAGTTCGTAATTGAGTTAGCACCTGGGACAGAGGCAATCTTTAAGGCTCCTTACCGAATGGTATTATTAGCATTGAAGGAACTAAAGGTGCAGATGCAGGAGTTATTGGATAAGGGATTCATACGTCTCAGTGCATCACCTTGGGGAGCACTAGTTCTCTTTGTCAAAAAGAAACATGGTTCGCTGCGTTTGTGCATCGAGTATTGCCAACTCAATCGGGTGACGATCAAGAACAAATATCCATTCCCGATGATTGATGACTTGTTTGATCAGTTACAAGGGGTGTCGATATTTTCAAAAATCGACTTGAGGACAGGGTATCATCAGCTAAGGATTAAGAAAGAAGATATTCCAAAGTCAACATTTCGTACTTGGTATGGTCATTACGAGTTCATTGTGATGCCATTCTGGTTGACGAATGCTCTAGCTGTTTTCATGGATTTGATGAATCGAGTATTCAAGGAATATCTCGATCAGTTCGTGATCGTGTTCATCGATGATATCTTGGTATATTTGAGAAGTGTTGAGTAGAACGAGAGTCACTTGAGACTAGTGCTCCAAACTTTAAAGATTCATTAGTTGTATGCTAAGTTTAGCAAATGCGAGTTTTGGCTAACTCGTGTTGCGTTTTTAGGTCACGTGATTTCAAGCAAAGGAATCTCTGTAGATCCGAGCAAGATTGAAGTCGTTATTAACTAGCCAAGACCGACTACCGTGACAAAGATCTGAGGTTTTCTAGGTTTGGCAGGCTACTACAGACAGTTTGTTGAGGGATTTTCAACTTTGGCGTTGCCTTTAACAAGATTCCTAAAAAAAAGACGAGAAATTTGTTTGGTCAGACAAGTGCAAGTGTAGTTTCCAAGAGTTGAAGCAAAAGCTAACTATTGCACCTATGCTGATGATTCCATCTAGTCCTAGAGGGTACGAGATCTATAGTGATGTGTCGTTCAGAGGATTGGGTTGCGTGTTGATGCAATATGATAAGGTTGTTGCATATGCCTCCTGCCAGTTGAAATCTCATGAATTAAACTACCTAACACATGACTTAGAACTTGCAGCAATCATTTTCGCATTGAAAATTTGGGGACATTACTTATGTGGGGAAATATTTCAAATTTTTACGGACCATCAGAGTCTCAAGTATTTATTCTCTCATAAGGAGTTGAATATGAGACAGGGCCGATGGATGGAATTGCTAAAGGACTATAATTGTGATATTTTATATCACCCAAGAAAAACGAATAAGGTCACCGATGCTTTAAGCCGAAAGTTGTCAATAGCTCACCTGTTGGTTAAGGAGTGGAGTGTACTCGAGTGAGCTCGAGATTTTTTGTTCAAATTTGAGGTAGGCCACCTTTCTCATCTTATGGCAACCTCCAAAATTGAGCCGGATGTCTAGGTTAGAATCAAGCTACTCTAACTGACAGATCCAGATATTCAAAAAATTTTACAAGAGGATATCGAATAAAGGAAAGTTGACTTTCAGGTTTCTGATGATGGGATACTAAAGTTCCTTGGATGTTTAGTTGTACCTAACGATGCAAAGCTTAGAAAGGATATTTTATCATAAGCTCATCGTAGTAATTACATCATTCATCTCGGAAGTACCAAGATGTATCAGAATCTGCGTCAACACTATTGGTGGTCTGGTATGAAGGCGGACATCACTAGACATGTTGCCAAGTGTTTGACATTTCAGCAGGTTAAGGCTCAAAATTGCAAGCCGAGAGGACTATTGCAACCTTTTGAAATCCTAAAGTGGAAATGGGTGCATATCACGATGGATTTCATAACTAGATTACGAAGGAGTCAGAGAGGTAATAATTCAATATGGGTAATAATCGACAGGTTAATAAAGTCGGCTCACTTTTTTGTAGTGCAAAAGGATCTTGACTTAGATAGGCACACTGAGTTGTACGTGCGTTAGATAGTTCCACTGTATGGAGTGTTGGTTACTAGACCCCAGGTTTATTGCCACTTTTTGGAAAAGCTTGCAAGGTGCTTTAGATACAAAGATTCAGTATAGTACAGCATATCATCCTCAGATGGATGATCAGTCTGAGAGGACAATTTAGACTCTTGAAGATATGCTGAGAGCTTGTGTATTGGACTTTAAGGGAAGTTGGGAAGAATAACTTCATCTCGTAGAATTTTCCTACAACAGTTATCAGCAGAGTATCCAGATGGCCCCATTTGAAGCATTGTATGGCAGAGTGTGCTGAATACCGGTGTGTTGAGATGGAGTTGGAGAAAGAAAGATTATAGGCCCAGAGTTGGTTCATCAATCAATTGTTGCCGTCGGAGGCTTTTGGAATTTCAAGTTGGTGATCATGTTTTTTCTAAAAGTGTCACCAATGAGGGGAACCTCGCGCTTTAGCAAGTAAGGAAAACTGAGTCCAAGGTACGTAGGTCCGTTTGAGATTTTTGAGAGAATTAGGACTCTGGCGTGAGATTGGTGTAAGTGCATGACGTCTTTCACATATTGATATTAAGGAAGTATGAGCTTGACTCTACTCACATGCTCAATTCTATGGATGACCAAGTGTCTTACGTTGAAAGCCCGACTTAGATCGTGGATAGAAAAGAGCAAGTTCTACGTACAAAGACCATCTCGATGGTTAAAGTGATCTGGCAATACCACGGCATCGAAGGAGCAACCTGGGAGACTAAAAGTCGATGAGGCGTTTGTACCCTTACCTTTTTGCTTAAGCATTGTAAGGTTTAAATTTCAAGGATGAAATTTTTATAAGAGGGGAAGAGTTGTAACATCCTAGCTTTTCGATTCTCTTTTCAATTGAATAAATGGGGTATTTTATCGATGCGCCTATGGTGCTATTTTCAAAGTTGATCACTCGTGAGATGACTATCTAGAAAAGTCATTAAGGATTTTAAGGCAAATAGACTTGAGGATTCGACCAGGAATTCATTGCTCGACCATACTCATCTTCCAAGATCATTACGGCATAGATATAAATCAATTAGAGATCAAAGATAGGTTGTTCGATTGAGATGAATGGTTAAACGTGGGTGATTTCACTAAATTGCAAAATTCTCATCGACCGGCACTAGTTTGATTTTTTCTATTGTTTTGGTATCTTGTATCTGTATTTGAATCTTTAAGATTTTTTACGACAACCGAGAGTCGCCAATGTGTCGAGTGGGTTTATTGTGGCTCGAAGAAAATCAACCACGGGTCATTTATACTAAAAATTTCTGAAAACTACCTAGTAACCTAGGTTACGTTAAAAATGCGCAAGAGGGAAATTAACCGCGAATTTGAATCCAATTTCAAAAATTTAAAGTTCTGTCATGTCATGATTTATTTTAGGAATGTCGACTTATCCTCCGAAGAATTTTTGGAAATTCCGAGATTTTTATGGAAAATCATTTCGAACGTTTTGGAAATTAGTGGAAATTCAAACAGGTCGATTGGAAGAGAAATTTGGGCTTCCAAGCTAAGCTATTTGATGAGGGGCACTTGTAGAAATTCTATGGGCTTTTTCTTCATTGAAATCGGATGTCGGATTGGGGAATTTCATGAAGAAATTAGAGACTATTTGAGTGAAATTTGGAACCATGGAAGAGCAGCAACCTTTGTAACAAAATTTGGATAATTGTGGAATTTATTTGACTCAAAAAAATTATGGGATAAGTGATTAATGGAAGGGCTAAGGTTTATTGACTTTTGCTCCTCTTCTCTTCCAAGCTCACACGTCTCTCGCTCTTATCTATTCTCTCTCCCTCTCACATTCAACCGCCTTCCTCAACCGAAGTTGCAACTCCTTCTTCATTTGATTTTTCTCTCTCCCATGTCTTCATCCATTGCTAGCATCATCATCAATTCCTTCCCCACTCACGCCTCCTCCCACCATCATCCAACACCCCACCATCTTCTATTTTCCTTCTCCCTCGAAGCCACCCATCCAGCTAATGAACTCTCCAATTTGTTGACTGTGGACTCTTCTCCTGCCAACAATGCCCAAGTGGCTTCAATCCACCGAAGTGAAGCCAGCAGCTCCATGTGTGTCGGCCCATCTTTCCCCACCGACCAAGCTTCAACCCACACGTCTTCTCTCCGCCTCGGGTCCCTACTGCCAGCGCCGATCAACTCTAGCAACGTCTTCGGCCAGCTACTTCCCCATCATTGACCCCCACATCCACGCACATCCACCGAATCTCCCTCACGTCTGTCTCGAAGCCAGCTGCCTGCTCCATCTTCGTCTGCACACCAGCAGTTGCTTGGAATTTCTCCAGCGAGTCTTCATCTTGTGGCCCACGAATTCATCTTCAAGCCCAACGGTGGCCGTAGGTTTTAACCTAAGAATGAGCCTAGTAAGCCCACATCTTCAGCCGAAATCAAGCTCAATTCAGCCCAAGAAGCCAACCCATCTTCACAGCAGCAATTTGGCCCAAGCTTCAGCCCAAGACCCTAGTAGAGGCCCACGAAATTTCCAGCCCACTCGTGCTAGCAGCCTAAGTGAATTTCAGATGAAATCCAGCCCACTTGAAGCTCGTGTCTTCAGCCCAGTCCAACGCAATAACAAATCTCAGTTTGGGTTGAGATTTGTTGGGCCAGTTTTAGGTTTGGTCTAAGCCCGTTGACGCAGCTACAAACTCGAGTTTTGGTTGCCGTCGTGCAGCCGTTGCGGTGAACTGATCTTCACATTACGCCAGTGAGTTTACTCACTAATCCTCGCTTAGTAGGTTAATTGTACTTAATGGTTGATTGGTTTAAGCTAAGACGGATTATGTGGTTAAATTAGATTAAATTAGAGAATTTAATTAATTGTCGATACATATTAGGTGGATAGTTAGTGCAATTAGCGAGTAAATAGACTCTGGTGTATATGGAATGAGTTTCAGAAATTTTCTGAGTTCGTTTCGCATCCATTTAGGCATTACGGGTCTAAGTTGGATTTATTGACATTTATTTATTAATTTTCGTAATTAATTAATTAATTATATATTTTTTGGAAATTCAACCAAGATGGTTGGTAATTGGAATTTTATGTTGATTACAGTGGTGCTTTTTGTTTATTTAATTGAGCACTGGTTTGTGAAAATTGAGTGAATTAGTGATTATGGAAATTTATCCAAAAAATTGGATAATGCAGGTATTTGTATATAAATTTGCTGAGTGGGGCTGTGATACCACTAAGTCTAAATTTGCTCAGTGGGGCCGTGATTACCACAAAGTCTAGAAAATTGCTTGGTGGGGCCATAATTACCACCAAGTCTAAAATTGTCGAGTGGGGCCATGATACCACTAAGTCCAAATTTGTCGAGTGGGGCCATGATTGCACTAAGTCTAGGTTGTGCCTCTTAGGTCATGACTAAGAGTTGGCAATGAATAATCGAAATGAT
Organism: Eucalyptus leucophloia subsp. euroa; assembly: GCA_017140325.1. Taxonomy (NCBI): domain Eukaryota; kingdom Viridiplantae; phylum Streptophyta; class Magnoliopsida; order Myrtales; family Myrtaceae; genus Eucalyptus; species Eucalyptus leucophloia. The sequence goes on along the minus strand of CM029473.1, from coordinate 21,855,522 downwards.
CGTATGATGGTCTTGATGACATGTAATCGATTATGTCGATTGATCAATGGTTCGATCTGTTTGGTTGGATGATGTGATTGTCAGTAATTATGAATTGAACTAACTTGCAGGAAGGAATTGAGATCAAGGTAAGTCCTATGATTGTGCTTAAGTAGCCCTTAGGGCACAATTTTCTTCCTAGTCGGGTCTTAGGGGCTTGAACTTGCTAAATCGTAGTCTTATCCCGTTGTGGGATCATATTTTCAGGTCCCTAGGTGACAGCCGTGGAGAGCCGGGAGTCCCGAAGTTTGGGAAGGTGAAAGAAGCATAATCGACGAACTTGTATGGCTAGTTAGTCATAAGACAGTTCCTTTTTGATGAACTGACGTTTTTGTAACTAGTATGGTTTTGTGTATAAACTTGTTTGGTTATAAAAGAGTTGTTCTATTTTTAAAAGTTTGGCCTTGTTTTTCTATCCTATTATTTTATTGTCTGGGGATTTATATCTACTTCCACATGCGTATATTAATTGAATGGGTCAGTGATGCGTCCTGAGACATCGATATTATATCAACCAAGTAGGGATCAAGACGTGAAACTTGAAGAAGACAAAGACAAAAGAGTTGGTGGAAGAAAAGGGAAAGGACAAAAGGAAAGGAAAGTGAGAGGGAGAAACAAAGGGAGAGATATGGTCGAACAAGCCAAGGGGGAAGGGAAACCGCACAGATGGAGGGGAGAGAGAAGAGAGAAAAAAAAAACCATGGAGGGTCCCCTTCCCCAAATTTCCATATCCATGGTCCTTATTTCATGATATCTTTAGCCATCTCACTATCAAGGGGCCTACCCCTCTTAAATGACCTTATCCTCCCCAAATGCACTTCAAATAAAGTTAAATTCCCCTTTAGCATGTAGACCTCCGAATTTCATAATCTTCACTATAGATTTTTCCCTTTTTCACTTTGCCATTTGATAACCTTAGATAACAAAGGTAAGGCCTCAATTAAATCCCTATAATTCTCATCTCCAATTGTTCCACATTGAATACCAAAAATCCATTTAAATTATGGTTTCTCCCATTTCCACTTGACCTGCTGCATTTGAATTTCCCACCAAAATTCAAGTTTGTCAAAAGGTCTTGAGAGGATGCATCAACATTCTTAGAATTAATTGTAACATGATAGAACTCTCAATTTCTGAAATTAAATTAAATTTCGCGGTTAATTTCAATCTAACGCGATTTTAGCGTGACCTAAACTACCGGGTAGTTTTCTAGAATTTTTAGGGCAATTGACCCGTGGTCGATTATCTTCAACTCACAATGTACTTCTTTGACTTATTGGCGACTCTTGGTTGTTGTAAAAATCTCGAGATTTCAATTACGGGCACGGGGTACCAAAATGACAGAAAATTCGGTTTAGTACCGATCGACGAGAATTTTGCAATTAGATAGGATCACACATGCCTAATTACAAACCTCAGTCGAATCGACCTATCTTCGATCTGTGATAAATTTTCGACTGTGCCGCAATGGCCCTTACAAATTAACATGATCAAGCAATCGATTTCTGATCAAATTATCAAGCTTGTTGCATAAAAATCCCTTGATGACTTCCCAAAATAGTCTACTTATCTCATAAGTGATTGGCTCAGAAAATAGCACTATAGGCATGTTGATGAAAAGCTTGATTTATTCAATTGAAAACAAAAGTGGAAAATCAGACTATCACACATTACAAAAGATAGTGGCTGGGGATCTCCCTATAAGACTAGGTCTTGAGCATGGCCTTAAAAGGCTCCTCGGTTCAATGAACGGTTTTACACTATGGTAGGGTAAACTAACTAAGAATTCGGTCCCAATACTTTGAGGACTGTAATACTAATAATACACGAAAATGACATGATTTTGCAATTTATGTCAATGTGAAATCGCTAGAGAAATAACGAGAAATAATAAAGACACCAAAGATTTATGTGGCTTGGTTCGAGTATCGGTATCTACATTCATGAGGAGAGTTAACAGCAAATAACCTATTATAATCAGAGAATTAGAGTTTATAAGTGCTTACACGCTTGAGTGTTTCCTACATTTAGATTAAACCTAAATCCAAAGTGTTTATAAATAAACAACTCACATAGACATAAACTTACGGCACAAAATCACTGCACGTTTAAGCTCAAAGTAAAATGCCGAAATGAAGAACTCGTATGCTTGTTCTCTTCTTTCCGCACAAGTTCACGTTCTTCTCTTTTGATCTGTGGCTTCGACATGCAGCTTCTACATGCGGCTTCGATATGCAGCTTTTACGTGCGGCTATCTCCTTTGATAAAAGAGACCCTGGCCTTTTTATATTATGTGCTCAGAGTCAAAACTTTGACTCTGGACCCCATGTGAAATCTTTTCTTCAAAATTCGTATTCCACTTCTACACAAAGAAGAAAAGAAAACCTTTACTATATCTTTATTTTTATTTCCTCTTTTGTCTTATAGCTGTAGATAATGTTCTCCTTTCTTTTCTTACCAAAAAAAAAAAAAATGTTCTCCTTTCTTTTGTATGCCAAAAGAAAGTCTAACAAGAGGAAAACTTTTCATCCGATTTGTAATCCACTTGGGAAATCTTTCACAACAAATTCAATTTAACAAATCATTATTCAAATTCAAACTCGAGACATTAATTTAACATGGAGGTAGCTCCTACACCTCAAAAAAGGTAATGGTCAAGGACCTCCTTGTAAGACGATGGTCCTAAATATGACCTTAAATTGCTGCGTCTAGACTTTGGGATGAGAAGGGAAGAAAAAATATCTCTTCAATTGGGTGGCTGAGGCGTATAGGTACAAGCACATTAAAATAAGGAATGCAATTCTATTTACCAACCGAGGTTACCTCGCAAGCGGGGTAACCCTCAGTCGTATAATAAATTATTGTTGACATATAATCAATTAATTTCCCAAAAGTCTAAAATATTATTTTTCGCAAATTGAAATGCTAGATGAAAGGATTATCTCTATATTTTTTGTAAAATAGAATCGGAAAACGTTTATTGGACTTTGTAACGAATGGGCCTATTTTAGCAATAAAATGAAAAGGTTTAGACCTCAAAAGACCCGAGTTTATCTCTCATTTAAGCCGACGATGTTATTCCCCAGTCCATTCGTTAGTTTTCTTGCAGCTTTTGTTGAATAGAAGAAGAGGAACAGAGATATAGAAGAGAGAAGGAAAGCACGAGAAAACAGAGGACGAAGAAGAGAAATCGGGAAAGGGATCGTTTTTATCGATACAACGAAACAGCTGACGTGGACTTTACATCAAATAGAAAATTTCTCTTTACATACGATTGTAAGCTGCGAAAGCACACCCAATTTTTCATAGCTAGAATCAAGAAAACATATGTCAAGAAAAGAAATTTGTATACTTGATTTGGAATCCATCATTCTAAATGCGGAATAGCAACAATCCAAAGCCTAAGTTCAAAGTTTAGGTTCTTCTCTTCTATCGTCCTCTATATCATTGACTTAATGAGGTTGTCTTCACTCTTAGCGTTCAATAAACACTTCTTATGTGAGGTTATTTATACGTCAGGATTAGAGGATAGACTTGACTACTATTTATAGAGTTTTAAGTCACAAGCTCTTTCATCATAGGCCGGGCTTTACTCGGTCAATATTAGTTAGTCCTACATTATATTAATTAAAAAATCTTATATCTTACTTTATTAGATTAATTTCGTAGAATGGCAAATTACAATATTAGCCCATATCAGATGAACTCTTACAAAGATAACAAATGCGAAAGGCACAAGCTGACCAGAAATTTGCTTATCACAACACCTGAACTTGTAATTTCATAATAGATATTGTGGTCCCTCCCCAACTGAATTATCACGCTCGGTCATACTCTCTCTCTACTTTTATTCCCTTGAGAAAAGACACAGATCAAGAGTTAAGAAAAAGACAGAGCAAATGGCACAGAAACATAAGTTAATTAATTCCCCCATAATGCATTGTTTAATAAATAAACCTCCCTTTCCGCCGAACAAGTATGTGATTGCATTCTTTACGTTTCTTCCCTTACATTATTGGCGACAAAACCTTCTACGAATGTCTCAACAAGTGAAGCTAGGCTGATACGGCTTAGGAACCACGTACAGATCACGCTTCCTCCTCTGACTCACACCCAGTGTCTCACTCATGTCCATTTCTTCACTCTTCATTCCCTCAGGGAGCTCCCAGTCAAAGTGGTACAACAGCATTGCCAGTGGAAGCTCCACATTCGCAATCCCAAAGTTCATCCCCGGACAGATCCTTCTCCCTGCACCAAATGGTACGTACTCAAAGCAAGTCCCTTTATAATCCCCCGGGCTGTCCTTGAACCTCTCTGGATAAAAGGACTCGGGGTCGTCCCAGTACTTGGGGTCTCTCCCGATCGCCCACGCATTCACGAGCACCCTGGTCTTGACCGGGATCTCGTATCCATTTATCTCGCACCTCTCTGTTCATTCCCTCGGGAGCAGCAAGGGAATAGAAGGGCGCAACCTCAGGCACTCTTTTATTACCAGCTTCAGGTACACTAGTTCGGGCAACCCTGTCTCATCTGCCTTGCCTCTCCTGTCGAAGACCTCCCTAACCTCAGCCTGCGCATTTTTTAGGATTCTCGGATTCTTCATCATCTCCGCCAATGCCCAATCCACCTGCGTGGCTGAAGTCTCGCTCCCGGCAGCAAAAATGTCCTGCATACACATTTCATGTTCCATTTTCGTTAGAATAACTCAAATTTTAATCCTTAGCCTCAACAAAGAAAAGCTTGGCTTAAACTATTTGATACCATCTTAAAGCATTGCAATTATATTGAATTAATATCAGTCTTGGGTTCATGCTAATTTAATTTGGGCCATGCTCTGGTCGATACACTTCTTCTCACATCAGTATCACGTCGACAAGTGAAAGTTGACTAATGTCGAACTTTGACGTTGTTCTAAGGTAAAAAAATCCACCTGATTTGAAAGCCCAAAGCTGCAGTTCATTTTTCTTAGGAAAATTGAGCATGATGAAAACAGAAAAACTTCCCTACCAGTAGTACTGCCTTGACGTTGTCAGTGTTTAAAAAAATTCAGGACCACTAGGATCGGCGAACCTCAAGAGAACATCAACCAAACCATCGTGTGTCGTTTCATCACTGTTTCTGTTAGCCCTCTCTTCCTCCTTTTCTCTGATTAAGTTGTTCATAATCCGGTCCAGTTGCTGACGCAACTTTTCCAATCGTGGCTTCATCCCGGTAATCACATGAAGCCACTTCAGTGAAGGAAACACGTCCCCAACCTCGAAGCCAGCAGCCAATCGAATTGCTTCTTTGACTATTGTTATGAACTCCTCCTGCTCTTTGACTTTCTTCCCGAAAACTGCAATCGAAGTAGCTCCGTAGTTAGTCGAGAATAGTCTCTGAGAAAGATTGATTGGAGACCCTGCATTACAAGCGACCCATTTGACGAGATTCGAAATCTCTTCTTCCCTTATATGCCTAAAAGACTGGACCCTCTTGGCACTCAAGAGCTCCAAAGTGCAGATCTTTCGAAGTTGCCTCCAGTATTCGCCGTAAGGTGCGAATGCAATGTCTGTTGATCCGTATGACAGCACTTCTGTAGCAAGAAGCCGAGGCCTAGTTGCGAAAGTAATGTCATGGGTCTTCATCACCTCTTTGGCCATTTCGGCCGAAGATATGACCACATGAGGAGCTTCCCCAAACTGCATATGCATCAATGGCCCATATATCTTGGCCAACTCCCACAACGCACAATGAGCCGGTGATCCAAGGAGCTGGTGCAAGTTTCCTATGACAGGGAGCTTCCTCGGACCGGGAGGAAGCTTGGAAAGGCCTTTCACATCGGACTTCTGACTGTATTTTATTGCAGTGAAAATGAAGATGAAGAAGGAGACTACAATTGGAAAGGCAAAAGCTTGGAAATCCATTTTGGGGAAAAATGAAGGGAAATAACAAAGCTGCCTTTCTGGAGAGACTTTGGTGACGGTCAGCTTATAAGCTCTTTTGAAGGGCTAAAAGCTGTTTCTGAGAAAACTAGCCTATAAAAAGTTGAAATTGTATTAAAAGTCAAAACATATCTCACCTTACCAAAAAAAAAAAAAAGTTGAAATTGTCCGTTAGCGAGTTGGGATCTTTGTGCGATCGTGGTATAAGATTCTCACAGGTTTGTCGCTAATGTAATGCTAACATCTGATGGTTGCAATATTATATTGGAAGCATCTTTGATTGGTGAGCTATTTGTTAAAATGGCTAACACAGAGATAAAAAGGAGGTGAATTGTTCTATTTTCTTTTTTTTTTTTTTACAGAATACTTTAACGAATTCTTCTCAAAGAAAAACAGTTGAGTAATACAAATGCTTCTATCTAACAAATGATGAAACAGTTGAACAGTTAGAAGAATTTGCAAACTGATTTATTGTGGTTCAGTCATTTTCTTTGATCTACATCTCTTCCCCCAGACTAACGACCATGAATCAATGCAATAAAACCAAATTAAAAATAGTGACGTGTTATAGACGAGACACCATTAAAGCCAAATGTAGATAGGGTTATTGCAGCAAAAGAGATAGATTGCCCGTGAATATGGTTAACGAAAAGGAAGCAGTGTCAGTCACACCTCAAAGATACTTCATTGACTGCATAACGTAGAGAAATTAAGAAAATTCATATCACAGTGCAAACTGTTATAAAGCTTTGATCAACTTTTTAGATTCACATCCTATTCACACTTTTGCGTGTAGCCTAATGTTCAAATGAACCAACAAGGAAACAGTTTGTAAAGCAACACTCTTTAGCACATCTAGCAACTATGAGTAGCTCAGTTGCAGGTTCAGTACTAATAACAAACGATGGACAAGCAAAAGAGAAGCGCAACTGCACATGCAACCTTCAACCACAAAGAAGAAAACAAATTGAGATTGAGCAATCTAACAAACAGAAAAAACTTGGAAGGAGAAAACATGCAAAGATGAATAGACTGAAAGTATCAAAACAACTTGGAACGATATATCTAATAAATCAACCACTGGCATTCATTTACAATACATAATAGTCACGGGATTTAATAAGGTGCATATTCCACATGCCCACATAAGGAGATCAATTGAAGGATCTTTAGCAGTGCCCTTAAGTCCTGGATGAGAAGTCAAATTGGATGGCATGCCAGCTGAAGCATTCCCCAAATGACATTTCGACTTAGAATAGAATACATTATTTGATTCCAATTTGCTTCTCTGATGTGCACAGCTGAGATCATCTGCTCCACATATCCCATCATTCCCTCTTAAATCGACATAATTTCGATCCAAATCACTGCCAGATGATCATGAAGCTGAAGCTTCATTCAATTCACGAATTCTTTTATGAGGGACCCGAAGCTCAGCTTCCTGCATTATCATGCCTCATTTTCCAGGGGTTTTAATCTCATTCTCAATATTTTGCAGAATATCAAGGTTACTTTCTCTATCCCCACCATCTTCCAATTGATAACCACACCAGATGTCATCCTGCAACAGCCATCACAGCAGCTTGTGCTAGACTAAGTACCATGATGCTACTATCGGCGACAAGACACCACGGTCCAGATGGTAGGAGTGAACCCAAAACTGCTTTCCTCTCTACAGCAGCCAGAGCAGTTTGCCGCAGTGATGAAATAGGTGGCCTTTTAGAGGAACTGCCAAGACGCCTCACGGGAAGATCAAAATTCTGGCTGGTGCTAGTTATTACCTTGGCCGTCAACATCTCGCACTCTTGTGGTCGTCATCTAGCTCTGCCGAAGCTCCTCCGTCACCGTCCAACCGTCCCCGACGTCGCCTAGATCTGCCATTGTTGCCTAGCCACCTGCCTTGTTGTTTCTGCGCCAACCGACTGCTCGGCCAGCTCCTTTCGGCCTTGGACAGAACTGAAGTTCCAGTTGGGCTGTGAGGCGTTGTGGGCCTTTTTGGGACAGTCCAGACCTCGCTTGGTGTTGCCGCAAGCTTGTTTTCCGCTCGCCTCCACGTCGCCGTCGCCGTGAACTCATCGGCCCGCAAAACCGATGAGTTTACTTGCTAAACTCTACTTAGGGAGTTAATGATGTTTAGTAAGTAATTAGATTAGGCTAAGTATGGCTTATGTGGTTAGTTAGTTGTAATTAATGATTTAATTGCTTAATTAAGATTATTAGGTGGTTAGATTAGATTAATTAAGAGCTAGATAGAGTGTAGTATTTAATTAGATAGGAGCATTATTTTTCTAGGCTTGTTTAGGTGGTTAAATTAACATTTTAGGCCTAAGTGTGCATTTATTGGATTAAATTGCATTTATTTAATCATTTTTGCTATTTATTTAGTTATTTAATCTTTTTCAAAAATTATACCGGGATAGTTGGTGACCGGAATTTCATGCCGATTACAATGATGTGCTTAGTTTATGCAATTGAATGTTAATTTGTGCAAATTGAGTGGTGATTGTGATTTTGAGTATTTATTTTAAAATTATGAAATTTTGGTATTTAAGTAAAAAATATTGGATATCAAGTTTTGACACCGAAAATATTTTTAGATACTGTATCAACTAGTGGAATTTTAAAATGGAGGATATCAATTTCTTATTCAATCTAACCATATACCCACACACGATTATTTTACTGGGTGTTTTTAATATGAAAAAAATAGGCCAAGTTCACTATTTTAATGGAGACATTTAAGTGCAATGCATGGTGTCCTTGGCTAGGATTGAATAATTTTGTAAGGGTTATGAGAATTCATCACGAGCTGTTAAGCCGGACGATGCCCCTATATGGGATGCCCCAAGTCAATGGATGCCGGTTGCAATGGAGGTTGAATCGATGCTCTCTAGTGGAATGCTGTCTTTATGTAGACGTTGTCATGCTCGGTGGTGCCTGGCTGCATCGGAAGATCTCTAATTGTTGAGTCGGTCGTGGCTGTTGGGTCGTAATCAATCGGGACGCATGAATGAGTGAAATTGACATGCTTGATTATGGAACAAAATTGTGTGGCATAGTATGGGACGTGTCATAACAATTTGGCCTTATAATTGAGACCCTTGTGTTTATTGAGATATAAGTTGAGGCATTCCAATTGATTGAGTTTTATTACTGCTTATGTCTGTGATATGAACCGTACTGACATGCATGGAGGATCTGAGATGAGGTGAGTTTATGTGGTTATGTGGTTGTGTGGTTAGGCCGCCTCTAGGAGTATTTTCTTCCTAGTTGGGGTTTGGGGGTGAACTTGCTGAGACGTTGTCTCACCTCGTCATGGGCTTAACTTTTCAGGTCTTTAGATGGCGGTCCCTCCGGAACATTTTGGTCAGCCTTAAGGGATTTCCGAGTAGAACATAGACGTCCCTGTCCCCAGGAGTCATTGGGTCTATGAGCTTGTTGTGACCGCTATCTATGTCGATGAGGGCCTACCTCAGAGGGTACCTCATTGATTCAGGGCGTGGTTTTGCCATGAACCCAGTGGGTATAGGGTAGGCCCCCTTCAGGATTTTGATATCCCTATCGTTGTAATCAATGCTGCTCTGGGCGAGGGTGCAATTGACTCTCTTGATGGGGTTATGGAGGACCCGAAGCCCCCATAGCCTATGGAGTTGGAGTCTGAAGGATTGACGAATGTGTTTGACTAGTAGATCGTAAGACAACCTCTTTTTGAAAGTCAATCATCTTTTTGTAGACTTTTGTATAAACCTAGTTTGTTTATAAAAGCATTTTCTTTGTGAATTTGTTATCCTGCTTTTCTATCATAGGTTGTTTGTTGTCAAGGGTTTTTATTTTGCTTCCGCATGTGCAATAAAATGAATAGATTGGTGACGCGTCCTGGGACGTCACAATTTTATTGACTACCGAGGGATATGCGTGCGCTCGAGGTTCGGGGTGTGACAGTTTGGGACTATGGTTTATAAATAATGAAAGTAAACTTGACAAGCTCTTCAATGGTTATATTATATGTATTTTTTGGCTTAAAATTGAGGAAGATATGAGCATCCAAGATTGCTAACTTGGATTAGATGGGTTGCCGGAGGAAATCCATGTGGTGGAAGGTGCGATAGACATGGAAAGAGAGTGTACAGGTGTGTGAAATCCACATGCGTGGTTGCAGGCACCTGGATCCATGTGCCACACATGCGTGCAGCAACCACGAGCATATGCATGGCACACTCCTGAGCAGCAGTTGCACACGTCTCTTGCCCCCTCTCTAGAAATTTACGATTATGCCTTATGATTTTGCCCCTTGACCATATCAATTATAGTTTTGCACTTTGTCGTGTTAAAATAAAATAAATAATAATAATAATAATAATAATAATAATAATAATAATAATAATAATAATAATAATAATAATAATAATAATAATAATAATAATAATAATAATAATAATAAGCATCTTATAAAATTCCCAATATTTTGTTGTATCATGTACTATGAGTAATCCCTTTTTTCTATATTTGTTACATAAACAATCGTTCGGACTATCCACATTCCTAAGATACCAAGGACAAAGGCACAAAAATTGAACCTTTTAAAATTAAGGAATTTGCCCTTTATTGATGGGATGGTTATGTTGACATGTTAGAACATGTTATCAAGGTCAACAAAATGATACAACACATAATTTGGGAAGGTTCCCTTATGAAAAATTCTGACAAAGTTGATGCCTTGAGAAACACACTTCCTAAAGAATGGAAAATAATTATTAATGATCTTTGGTAATTCGATGAGTGTCCACAATATGATATTCATGTGGAAGTTTTTCTGAGACAATATATAAAGATTGGGGCAACAAAGACATCAACTCTTGTGACGATTTGACCTAGGCCAAATCGAAGAGACTTGTAATGGTCCTCCCTTGGCTACCAAATTCAATCATCAGATTTCTTAAGAAATTTTATGAGTCTATTCTTGTTCTTGTGAAGATTTAAAAATGTTGATGTTACTTCTTTAGGATTTGTTGTCATTCATGAACGTTTCAATGTTGATATTTTTCTTTCTTATTAGACTTATGCATTGTTTATGGGATGTTTACTTCTAGATATTTAATAGTGTTATTTTAAATTGTTATTGTTTTATTCATTTTATATTATAAGTGGGATAAATAATTATATCAATAATACTTTCAAATTAAGATTCTTAGATGATGATTGGAAACATGCGAACCCTTCGAATCTAAAAACTTATAAGAAATTATTCATTAATGCAATTATTTTTGTAAAAGTGATGCATTTATTTAGGCATTAATAATTCATGCATAGATGTCTAAAGGAGAGAAACTAAACGGCGAAAATTATAAAATTTGGAGTATGAAAATCTAGTATATGTTGGAAGAGTAAGAAGTCCTATGAGCTCTTAATCAAGTTGTGGAAGAACCCAAAGATAGAACTACTACACAACATAAAAGGGATAAAGAAGCATTTATTACGTGGAAGAAAAATGATTCCATTACTCGCATTTCATTGCTGAGTAGTATGGAAAATGATATTATGGGAGAGTTCAGACATTTTAACAATTCCAAAGACATGCTGGCAACATTAGTAAGCAAATTTGGTTAAACATTTGTTACCAAACTGAGATAGTTCACTTTAAGGTTTGAGTATTATAAGATGCCTCACAAAAAAAACCATGAAACAACATTTGAGGCATACATCAAACATGATTAGTAAACTTAAAGATATTGGCCACATATTAATTGATGAGTAGCAAGTTTAAGTAGTGATCCGCTCTTTGCCTCAAAGTTGTGAGCATATGAAAGTCCACTCATGATGAAAATATAAGGACTTTTGTTGATACTATGCACCATTTTGAGTTGGAGGAGGACCACATTCTAGCAACTAAACTAGAAACTAACATTTATTTTGTAGTTTCTAAGTCACGAGGGGCTTCAGCCTTCAAGTGTATGCGTCATAGTGGGTTCAAGAAGTGGAAGGGTAGGACAACATATACTTTAGAAAAGAAACTAAGGTTTAACCAATGCGGGAAATGAAAGCGCCCTTGCAAAAGGAATCTCAAAAGTGAAATGTTTTAACAGTGGCAAGAATTGTCATTTTGCTCATCCCTTTGCACATTTGAGAGTACTACCTTATGTATCTAGTTCAGTTTTTCTAACTGAATTTCATCATTTATGGATTGTAGACTCTGGAGTCATAGACCATGTAGCGAGGGACAAAGATGCCTTCATGGAGTTTCGACGAGTTCCACAAGGAACAAAGTGGATATATGTGGGAAACAATTCCAGAGCAGAAGTCAAAGAGATTGGCACCTACCAATTGAATATGTGTAATGGTCACATCTTTTTCCTATACGATGTATTTTATGCTCTAGAAATTAGTTGGAATTTAGCTTCTATGTTAGTTTTACTTAAGCTTGGTTTTAAATTAAACTTTCATAACAATGGTGTTTACTTGTCCTTGGGAACAAGTTATTATGCTTATGGATATTTCCTAGATGGTTTCATTGTATTGAATATTAACTACTGTAATGTTAATGTTTGTTATTCCTTATTTACATTTTTTAAGTCTTATGATAATGATAAGAATATATGGCAAACTAGACTCGGTCATATTGACCAACAACGGATGAATAAATTATCTTAACTGGGCTTATTGAACTATATTAAAAATATTAATTAGCCTATTTGCATGCATTGCCTAACGAGAAAAATAATGTAGAAACCATTTGAAAAGGAACAAGGGGTAAGTTTCTTTTGCAATTAATCCATTTGGACATCTATGGTCTAATGAATGTATGAACAAAGCATGGGGTTGTCGTGACCTAGCCTTGGCGCCCAAAAGAATTGGCGAGTGAATGTGTGTAAAGGTGGGGTTCAAAGGTGATTAACTATGAGAGTTCCCTCATAGCGTGTAACTCTAAGGATTTTATCACCTCATTCTTTGGGATCAACGCTAGAGGTTGCTCGGCCATGGTCTCGAGCTTTCCTAAGCTCGCACCTTATGTGATAGCAGGATTTGTTGTGACTCTACCTCAACATCACGGCACGTCTTGATGATGATTTTAAGGTCGAAAGGAAATCGGACGTAAATGTGAGTTTAAAGGTACTTCAACCATGATAGCCATCTTGAAATGTACATCCATTAAAGATGACATCACTTCATCTTTTGGCTTCACCATCTTGAGTATGCTAAATCATGATCACAATCTTATTCCAAAGGTTCATACCCTTTGCAACGGATTCATTTATTATCAATGAGTTGTTTAAGATAACCTAGATGTCATTTAGGAGTCGGCGCTAGCCTTCTTTTTTGGTAAACTCATAGATATTCCTATTGCAAAAGGTGAATGATTGAGTTGTAGAATGTATTACGAACTCCACAAGAATAGGAACAAATGAAATGTATTCCATATACTAGTGTTGTTGGAAGCTTAATGTATGCTATGATGCATACAAGACATAACATTTGTTTTGCAATAGGAATGGTAAATAGATACCAATCCAATCCAGGTCAAACACATTAAACTGCCAACAAAAGAATCTTAAGTTATTTGAAGGGTACTGCCGATTATTGACTAGGTTATCAAGGAAGAGATTTGCACCTTGAAGGCTATACTGATGCTACAAGGGAGGAGATTAAGATAAAAAGAAATCTACTTTTGGATTTGTGTTCTTACTAAATAATGTCACCATTTCTTAGAGTAGTAAGATGTAAACATATATAGCCTTATCTACAAGGGAAGCTGAATTCGTGGCACTATCAATAACAATATAAGAGGGCGTTTGGCTTGAGAGATTTTTTATCACTTAGGGATTGCTAAAAATGTTGCAAACTCATAATTGGCCAATTGTGATAGTCAAGCAGTAATAGTTTACACTAATGATCCCAAATTTTATTGCAAGACCAAACACATAGATACCAAATAAAATTTTGTTAAAGACATGGTTGCTCAAAGAGATGTAAACGTGTAGTATATAACTACGCATATAATGATAGAAGATCTTATGATGAAGCCAATTCCTAAATATATTTTCCTTGTTCATATAAATCTCTAGGATTACATAGAAGTTGATATCTTAGACATTTTTATTTCCATAAAAATTCATATTTAATGATATTTTTGTCATTAGGACACCACCACTACTAAGGAGACATGGAAGATATTTCGCAACACACATCAAGGAGTACAAAAAGTTTAGAAGATTCACCTTCAAACCTTGAGAGGTAAATTTGTGGTAATTCCTATAACAGAACCTGAATCAATTGTTGATTATTTCATAAGAGTTTTGGTGATTGTAAACTGGATGAAAAGAAATGGAGAAGACATCTCAGATTTTTGTGTTGTTGAGAAACTTCTTTGACCCTTAGATAAGAAATATGACCACATTGGTGTTGCAATCAATGAATCCAAAGACCCAGATGCCATGACGATCGATGAGCTTTTGGATTCATTACAAGCCCATGAAGAAAGGTTCATAAGAAAAAAAAAAAGAACCAAGAGAGGAAGTTCTCCAAACGCAATTGACCATCTGAGATGAGAATGAGCAAATAAAGGATCCCATGCAAATTCTAGGGACAAATCAAGATTGCAATCGAGGTTGAGGCTGAGGTCACTTTCAAAAAAGAGGTCATGGAAAAAGTAAATGAAACATTGCTTGAAGTGATGGTATATACCAGAGTCAAAAAGGTGTTTGTGGAAGAAGAAAGAATTTGATGGGCCATTGGTATGACAAATCTAAAAATTCGATGTTATCATTGCAATAAACTTGACCATTATACTTTTGACTATTGGTACATGTTGACACCTAAATTTTTGCATAATTTTTGGGTTAATTTTTACCAAAAAAAAAACACATGGCATATAGTTTAGAAACATTTTATTTTGTTTTGGGTCGCCGGTGAAGGGAAGATTTTTCACATATTCCATTCAGATTTTTCACACATTTAGGTAATATACACCAAAGGATGTGTTTTCAAGGAAAAAGGAAAATTTTGGATGGGATATTTGATAAATACAAAAGGTAATATTGCGTTGGGTGAAACGATATATTCAGTGGTATTTTGTAGGAGCAAAATTAGAAAGTAAAATATACCACGAAGATTCAATTGTTTGGCTTATAAAAAGGACCGCGTACGGTGGGAGTGAGGGGGGTCCTTTCCGTCGGTAAAAAAGAGAGAAAAAGGTGAAAAAAGTGCAGCGAAAAGTAAGAGAGAGAGAGAGCAGAGAGTTGACTTGAGAGAAAAAAAAAAAAGGAAAAGAAAAGCCCCCACGCGACTGTTCATCTTCCTCGCGGGGGGGGGTCTCCATCGGCGCCATCACCGTCCGCTCCCTCCGGCCATCCGATCGTGCCGCCCTCGTCGCCCGTGCCGGCATCCGAGCCCCAACGTCCGTCGCCCGCACGCCGCTCCGCCCGCAACCTCTCGCCGACCTCCACCACGAGCCCCGGCGCTTGAAGCCCAAGCCGCCCCGATGCTCCACCGCCTCCACGAGCAGCATCGCCGCTTCGCCGGCTCGCACCGCCCCTTCGCCGATCTGCAGCACCATTGCTTCGCCGAAGCTCACGCCGCCCGTCGCCAATCCGCAGCACCGAGTCCCAGCTCGCGTTCGCCCGACACCGCCTATGCTCGCCCCTGCAGATCCAAGATCCCGTTGCAGCCCGCGTGGATCGACGCCAGAGACCCGGCTCCGCTCCGCTCGCGACGCCGCCGCCCGGTTTCACCGTGCCGCCCGCTTCGCCCCCCGTGCTGATCTCGAAAGTCCCCCGGTGCCGCACCGCCGCGCGCCATCCTCCGGAGCCTCGCCGGAACCCTAGCCGACGATTTCCCCTCGCCGGACCGGCCACCAGATTTATCTTTTTCTTTTTCTTTTTCAAAAAAAAAAAAAAAGAAAAAAGAGAAAAGCAAAAAAAAAATTTAGGTATTTTCTTTATCTTATTTTTGTTTTATTATTTTTATTTTATCTTTTTTGTGTAATTATCCTCTTATGTGAAATTGATAATTCCATGATATAAAATTGCCTTGAAATTAGTGATTGTTAGTCTGATTTTCGCGCCCGAAATCTGCCTCGCAATTACTTAAAAAAAATTGCCAATCCGATCTCCCGCCTGAGATCCGATTCGTGATTTATGTGAAATTGGCCAACCCGATCTCATGCGCGAGATATGGTTCGTCAATTTGGATATCAATATGGCTTGATTTGCTATGGTGTTACTTAAATTAGTTTTTTTAAATAAAAAATAAAAAATGTAGTTTTAGGGTTTGCATGCTCATAATAAGAATTTTATTTCGAATTTTCAAAAAACAAAAAAATCAAATCAATTAATTTAGGTTGCTAGTTTTTTTTTTTTTAAAACTTGGATTACATGTTTAATCATTAGGCAATTATTAATTTCGAAATTAAAAAAAAAGGAAAAAAGGAAAAACACAAAAAAAAAGTCATTATGCATGTAAAATTAGGGCATCTTTTGCACGTCACAACATATTAGGGTAGAATTGCATTTTAGATGATGTTTTTTTTCTTAACCTACTATAGGTTTAGGTATTTTATTAAAAGGATTGCATTTTAGGATGATTTAGGTTAAGATAATATTTTAGTTTAAATTAGGATTTGGTTCAACCTAATTCCTAATATAAATTAAATAGGATCTTAATCTAATTAGGTAATTTTCACATTTCACCTAATTTCGAATTTCTTAAAAAAAATACAAAAAATATCATAGGTTAAACTAGTTTTATTATTTAGGATGAAATGCATTCTTTTACAAAAAAGAAAAAATTTCATATGCACGTCATTAGGGTTAGATTCATTGAGATGTGTGTCATTTAGTATTTTTGCTATGCCCATTTAATTAGAAATTACATGTCACTAGAATTAGGTCATTTAGTTAATATTGCATTGCATATTGCATGATTTTCATTAAAAAAGTGAAAACAAAAAAAATTGCGTGTTAATTAGAAACCATATCTAGGATTATTGATGTGGATTTTAATTTAACATTATAGATGCTTTAGTCACTTTGATGTAAGTTTTTTTTTGCAATTTATTTATTATTTATTTGGGTGTTAAATTGGTGGATTGTACACCCGTATGACCACCTTACATGTTAGTGAAATAGATTTAAAATCAATCCAAACTGCTTGCCAAACATTTTTCAAAATAAAAAGAAAGGTAACGAAAGGGCGTTAAAGAATTCTAGCGTAACCAAGTCCCCGTACCCATAGTCTCTGGTTCGTAGGAGTAAAATAATTCTCCTGTTATTTTACTTGGGTTTCTAATCGACCCACCAAAAATAGATTAGTGGCGACTCCTAATTGAAAATCAATTGCATGTTAAGAACTTGAACCTAAGTCACGAATTGGTATGGGCTTGGGAGAGCCCGAGTTAAGTCTAGGCTTAACAATCCATTAGCCAAACCCTAGGTGGTTCACACCCGAAAATTGGTCACGACAGCTTGGCAACTCCGCTGGGGACTTGAGTTAAAACTCTTAGTGGACTTAGGCCAATTTTTCTTTTCTTTTGAAAAATGTTTTTGTTTGGCAGCGAGGATTCTAGGTACGTCCCTAACATTTAGGTGTTAAATGTTCTTGCAGATTAGGAGGTATAAGGGGAGTAGTGATTGCTAACCCTTGTCTTGCAGGTTGGAGTTGAGAATGAATGTTTTAAATTCAAGTTATTGAAGTGTTGTGTGATTTAAACTGTTGTGCATGCTTTGCATTTGGCACTACACTATTGCACACACAACCTGCCGCGGACTTGGGCCGCATAGGATCATCTAGGATGGTATTGAGATGGATACCACTTCGACCGCAAGCCCGTGGTACTAGTCGCCCATCTCAATCCGGAAATTTCATTCATGGTGTCAAGAGTACCCACCTCGGTTCGCACGCCCGCAACCTGGGTCGGCTCTTTGACTAAGCCGAAGTCATGAGGACCCGACATAGTCCACAAGCCCGTGGCTAGTCTGATCATCCTTGTGGCTCCACCTTGTCAAGCCTTATAGACTAGAAATCGAGCCACTTATCATGCGCATGTCTATGTGATTGCCCATCATCGGTAAAGTAAGTTCTCTAAATTTTTGCCTTTGCAATTTACTTACTTTATCACATTATTTTGTCGGTCCATGGCATTAGGACTGTCCTAAGTCTTGATCAATATACAATGGGGACATCGAACATTCGAATCATCCTCCCTCCAAAGGAAAAGCTTGGCGCTTGGTGGGACAAATTAGACCAAAATGGCCGTCAGTTCGTAGAGTCACATATTGGTCGACTGCTTCCATTGCTGTGTATCAACATCCATGGCGGCCTCGTCCAAGCACTCGCCCACTCTTGGTGCCCCAAGACTTCTACCTTTATCTTCGGCGGTAAGCATGAGCTCACTCCCACCTTGGAAGAGTATAGCATTGCCATAGGAAAGTCCTTGAAAGCTGAATTGATTAGTCCGCCTATTGGAATAGATCCTGCTATGACTTTATTTGATTTTCTGAGAATTAAGGAAGATGATATAAGAAAGGTTTTAAAGGCTCATCGCAATACATGTCCTTTATCCTTCTTGAAAGAATGTTTTGAGAAAGGCATTTCATCTCAAATGCGAAGGGTTTTCCTTTTAGCTTTCTTTGGGTTTATAGTTTTTCCTTACTACAAGAATGCTATTAACCCTTTGATTGCTCAATTAGTTAAACAAATGTTGGAAGGAAAGAATTTTGTAAACACTG
Source organism: Eucalyptus leucophloia subsp. euroa (assembly GCA_017140325.1). Lineage (NCBI taxonomy): Eukaryota > Viridiplantae > Streptophyta > Magnoliopsida > Myrtales > Myrtaceae > Eucalyptus > Eucalyptus leucophloia. The sequence goes on along the minus strand of CM029473.1, from coordinate 21,836,843 downwards.
TTCTAACTGAAACTTTCCTTTCCCTCACTCGGTTTAAAAGGGGTGGTGATAAGACCTTCCATTCCTCTCTTGAACTTTTGCAAATTTGGTTTCTTTCACATATAAAAGGGTTTGGTGGTCTAATGACTATACATGATGTTTGTAATTCCAATCACCCTATTATGAGATTTGAGAACAACCAAAAACATGCACTGGATTATCATTATTCTAGGTGGCTAGCTTTCATGAAAAAGCCAACTTCCAAAGGTTTCCTATGGCATGCTAAATGGCTCCAAGTTTGGGTAGCGAGACTCTCGTGTGGAGGAGTTGGCCCAATCCCTCTATTGGGATTCACTGGAGCATTGGAGTACTATCCGACTAGAGTGACTCGTCAGTATCAAGTCGTACAAGAGCTTCCCCCGACATTGCAAGCAGAGCCACTCCAAGTCAGTTTTGTTGATGGAAGCCGAGACCATGAAGATTCCATTCTCACTATCAAATCGATGTGGGACATGTGCCGTCCACAAAAACTCAAATGGCCCGAGGAGGAGTTGAAAGGCAAGAAAAGGAAGTACTATGCCTCGATTAAGTATATCCAACAACACAAAATTCCCGAGGAGCTGCTTCCGAAGATGCCGAAGGCGCCATTGAAGATCATCAATCGAGCTGAGAATAAACGCCTTAAAAGAGTTGCTGAAAAGGCTCAAGAGGAGAATAAACGATTGCGTCGAATGGTGTCCCAAGTGTATATTGATCAAGCCAAATGAAATGCTTGAATCAGTCTTGCTATTTTCATTTTTAGATTAATGTTTAGGAAGTTAGGTCATTTACTTTCTTAGGGACATTTCGAATTTCTAGACTTGTCAAAAGCTCTATTGATGAATAAAATTTCTAGAGTATTGCCATGGATCGGCGTATTTTCATATGAGATACTTATTTGTGTTCATTTCTTAAATTTAGGTGATAACGGATCCTCCACGCTCTCCCATTATCACGCGATTAAGAGCAAGAATGGCCGACCAAAGCGAGATGCGCGATCGCATGTCCTCCGTGGAAGATCAACTCAAACAGTTAGCTGCTTCCATGCAGCTTATAACAGCTCAACTTCAATCCCTCCAAGTAAACCCGAGTCCTCCACCCGCTCTCCCTGAAGTAGTTGTCCCGAAGCAGGCAAACAAGGCCCAAATGAGTGAGGATGACATGCCTGAGCTAGAAGATGATCCACTCCCGATCAATCTAGAAAAGGCTAAGCTTGTCAACTTTCCTAAGACGGAGCAGGATGAACGCTTTGCGAAATTGGAAGAAAAGTCGAAACAATTGCAGGAGTCACAGAATTCGCTCCCGTTCGACTTGTCCGTGTACGAGAAAGTCAAGATGCCAAAGAAGTTCAAAATGCTAGATTTTGAGAAATACGATGGTACTTCTTGCCCGAAAGCTCATTTGCAGATGTACCACGTGCGTATGGCCTAGTATGTCAGGAACAAGCCCCTCATGATCCAATCATTCCATGCAAGTTTGACTGGGCCATCACTGAATTGGTATGTCATGAAGAATGTGAATCTTCTCGACACCTGGAATGAAGTGGCTGACGCATTTCTCAAACAATACAAGTTCAACATGGATATTGCACCTTCCCAAGAGGATCTTGAGAGGATGGAGAAAAAGAAGAGCGAGTCGTTCAAAGAGTATGCCGTGAGATGGCGAAATCCGGCAGCTCAAATCACCCCTGAGCCTACTGACAAGGAGCTAATGAAGTTGTTTATCAAAACTCTCCCGTCTGAGTTCCGTATCCGGATGGCCAGCACGTACGTTGAAAACTTCAATCAACTTATTCCTGTGGGGGAACAAATCGAGATGGGGATAAGAGAAGGATGGTTTATTGAACCGTCAAGTAGGAGATTCTCCGCCAAAAAAGAGAAGGAGGCTGCTGTAGATGTGAATGTAGCTTATGGCCAAGAAAGTACCAATCGTGCCTCGGCTATCCAGACGAATCAAAGACAACCACAAACAACTAGCCGTCAATCATTTGCCCAAGCGAATAATAGAAGGCAATTCACCCCTCTCCCTGGGTCTCCATCACAAGTGCTAACAATCCTCCAAAAGAAAGGTTTGCTTACTAGTGAACCAAAACGTCCCAATCGCGAAAACCTTCGTGGTTACGACCCGGCAAAGAAGTGCGACTACCATAACGGTGAACTGAGACATTCAACTGATGAATGTTTTACCCTCAAGCACCGGATCCAGAGCCTCTTGGACACAAAGGCCTTTTCATTTCAAACTGCTCAGCCAAATGTCTAGAAAAATCCGCTACCGGAGCATGAGGGAAGGGTGAATGTTATCCTGGAATCTGAGGCCGGTCGAATCAGAAACTCAAGGGTGCACATGAAGGATGCCTACAATGGACTGGTGAGAGTTGGATATTATCCAGATCAGGAGGATGTTCCTCTATCACTGATGAAGGAAAGAGTCACTAGGATGGTGGATGACGGAATCATTGTTTACGCTGACCATAACTGCATAGTTTCCACTATTTCCCCCATCATTATTGATTGGGAGGAGGAGCAAGCGGCGCTCAATGATGATAAGGAGGAAGTTGATCCTTCACTCGTTGACATGCCCCCACTTGAAGATGCATCCGACAATGAGATAGTGATTGAAATGCCTCAACCGTATGAATATGTCAACAATAAGGCGGTCCCTTGGTCCCATGATCTAGATGTTGACCTCGTTACAAGGTCTGGTCGGACTTATTCTCAAACCAATACTCAACCCGCAAAACCTGTCACCGATGAAGAGGGTAAGGAGTTTCTAGCCTTGATCAAAGCAAGCGAGTATAAGGTGGTCAAACAGTTACGAAAGATGCTCGCCCAGATTTCTTTGCTCGAACTCCTGCTTACATCCCCTGTGCATAGAAAGTCGCTGATAAAGATGCTAAATGAGATTCGTGTACCTGAAACGGTCGAGGCGGAAAAGCTGGAAGATTTTGTGGGATCCATCCTTCTTAAGGACATGATCGCCTTTTCTGATGATGAATTCCCTCTTGAGGGTAGAGGGCATAATAAGGCACTCTATATATCTGTCAAGCATAAGGCCTCTCATGTGTCCCGAGTACTCATTGATAATGGGTCTGCCCTGAACATATGTCCACTGGCCACTCTTCATCGCCTCAAGATGGACCCGTCCAAGATACATGCTGCAAAGACTTCTGTTCGAGCTTTTGATGGTACGAAGAAGGAGGTGCTTAGGGAGATTCACCTCGATGTGTAGATAGGGCTGGTGGTTTTCAATGTTCCTTTCCAAGTAATGGATATCCCTACTGCGTTTAATTTTCTGCTCGGTCGTCCTTGGATTCATACTGCTGGAGCTGTACCGTCAAGTCTACATCAAGCTGTAAAATTTGTAATCAAAGGGAAGCTGGTCACTGTCTATGGTGAAGAAGATCATCGTATTTATCATGAGACAACTATCCCCTATGTGGAGCTAGACTTTAAGTTCGAATCGAGTTACCACTCATTTGAGTTGGTATCCACTATTCATGCTTCTGGAGACTCACCACCACCAATTCCCGAAGTTTCAAATGCTGCTCTCATGGTGGGAAGAGTAATGGTTGGAAACGGTTTCGCTCCTGGTAGAGGTCTTGGAAGAAATGGCCAGGGCATTTGAAACCCCATTGAAGCCCCTCAAAGGTCCCGTGCTACTGGATTAGGGTACCATGGAAGAAGTGGGGAAAGTTCTGGAGGACAAAGACAGGAAAGGCGGAACCCGCCACCTGACCACGGGCGAGGAAGGCAAAACCCATTACCCCCGAACATTCTCGAGACATTCCCTGGTCCTCCGATAATGATGCAGGATGAAGCAGAAATAATGGACACTTTGGGGCAACCAAGCGGAAAATTTGACTATCTGGTAAAGTATTCGGCTCCTCCCAGTTTCTACATTGATCCCCGCGACATTGTCCCAGATGGATGGGGTGGCATGGATGATCTAACACCCCGAAGATGTATTGGAAGGAATCTCTAGTCTCTTCGATGATGTATAGGGACCATTGACGAAGGACCTCCGGAGAAGATGGGCTCTAGCCCACAAGAGTAACTCATTTACTGCTTTCTCACATTCCCCTGCGCGGGAATTTTTATCGCTTTCTAGGGCTTGTTTTTTATTTCTTTGTTTTCTTTAGGGCTTGCAAATCGCATTTCCATTCAATAAATGTAATTGATTGATGAATATCAATAAAATTACAAGTTTTATTTTGAGGGCATGATGAGGTACACCAAACCAGCCCGGTAATGATATCCAGCCAATAAAAGAAAAAGAAAATCCAAGGAGAATTCTGAGGCCTGGGCTTCATCATGCGTTCTCGTGTTAAAATATTTCAAAAAAGATGTTTTTGCTTTTTAAAAGAAATATATAAAAAAATATATAGAAAATATAGATTACTCTGTTTTTCTTTCTAATTTTGTTTCTTCATGTTTCGTGAACGATCTTACGGCATACAAAAGTATGGAAATGGTCCAACCCAATGCAGCAAATGCTGACATTGACGACCTCGAGGACTTGAATGAAGATTCCATTGAGGTGCAGCGAAGCTGGGAACAACATGAAAAAGCCAAGGCTCTCACATCCGAACAGACTGTCACTATTAATTTAGGTGACACCGAAGAAGTTAAGGAAGTTAAAATTGGGGCAAATCTCCCCAAAGACAAGGCCGAGCGCTTAACTCAGCTACTAAAGGAATATCAGGATGTCTTTGCATGGACTTATGCTGACATGCCTAGTTTAGACCCATCGATCGTCGAGCATTGCTTGCCTACTAATCCGGATGTACCACCTAAGAAGTAAAGGCTCCGGAGAACTAAGCCCGAGCTCTCGAAGAAGATAGAGGAAAAGGTGATGAAGCTTCTGAAGGTGGGATTCATTGAAGTCTCACTACCCCGAATGGGTGGCTAATATCGTGCTGGTGATGAAGAAGGATGGTCGAGTTCGAGTTTGCATCGACTATCGAGATCTGAACAAGGCTAGCCCAAAAGATGATTTCTCGCTGCCTCACATAGATGTCCTCGTGGATAGTACTGCCGGATTTGAACTATTCTCGTTTATGGATGGGTTTTCAGGGTACAATCAGATAAGGATGAAGGAGGAAGATAAGGAGAAGACTGCATTTATCACCCCGTGGGGAACCTTTCATTATAAGGTCATGCCCTTTGGACTCAAGAACACAGGGGCAAATTACCAGCGAGCCATGGTAGCACTATTCCATGATATGATGCATCAGGAGATTGAAGTCTATGTTGATGATATGATCGCAAAGACTCGACTTGGAAGAAGCCATGTGGAAACCTTGAAGAAGTTATTTGACCGACTCCGTGAATTCAAGCTTCGGCTAAATCCCACTAAATGCGTGTTCGGAGCAACCTCCGGTAAATTACTCGGATTCATTGTAAGCAGTAAGGGGATCGAGATTGACCCATCCAAGGCTAAGGCCATATGTGAATTGCAACCTCCATCAACGGTAAAAGAAGTTCGGAGCCTCTTGGGAAGATTGAATTACATAGCCCGGTTCATTTCCCAACTCTCTGAAACTGCCAAGCCGTTCTTCAAGCTCCTAAAGAAGAATGCACGAATCAACTGGGATGATGAGTGTCGAGAAGCGTTCAACAAGCTAAAGCAGTACTTGATGAATCCACCAGTTCTTGTCCCACCATCGCCGGGGCATCCCTTGATTCTCTACCTCACTATTCATAGTGAATCATTGGGTGCAATGTTGGCTCTGAAGAGTCCGATGGATAAAAAAGAACGAGCCATTTATTATCTGAGCAAGAAGTTCACTGTATCGGAACTGAAATATTCTGATGTTGAAAAGACTTGTGCGGCATTGGTGTGGGTATTGCATAGATTGCGACAATACACACTACATTATCAGACCTTCCTCATAACTGAGAACGACCCCGTCAAGTATTTACTTGATCGGCCAGCTTTGGTGGGTAAGTTGGCCAAATGGCAAATTTTAATCTCCGAATTTGATGTGCAATTCATGCCGCAAAAGTCAGTTAAGGGTCGAGCGATCGCTGATCTATTGGCTGAGAATTCAGGAGTCTCTAATGACGATGACAGTATCCTTGATGATCGTGTCTTGAGTGTAAATGAAGACTCATGGAAGATGTTCTTTGATGGAGCTGTAAACTTGTCTGGTTCTGGTACTGGGGCAGTCTTGATATCCCCAAATGGACAGCATTATCCGGTGGCTGCAAAATTGATATTCCTATGCACTAACAATGTGGCCGAGTATGAGGCCTGCATCCTCGGACTTCAAGCCGCAATCGAGATGGTGTGCCCAAGCTAATGGTATTTGGAGATTCGGCACTGATCATACTTCAGACCGTAGGTGAATGGAAGACTAAAGATGCCAAATTGTTCCCGTACCACAAATATTTAGAGGATCTCGTGAAGCAATTCAAAGAAATTTCGTTTGAATACTTGCCAAGGTCTCACAGCCAATTTGCTGATGCACTTGCGACTTTGTCATCCATGTTACAAGTCACTGACGGGTTAGAAGTCGAGCTATTGAAAATAGAAGTTTTGCCGAAGCCGGCTTATTGCATGATCATAACTGAAGAACCTGATGGAAAACCATGGTATTACGATATCATGAGCTACATTAAAAGGCAGGAATTTCCCGAAGGAAGCACTCCAGCTGATAAGAAGTACATCATGAAGATGGCCTCAAAGTTTTTCGTCAGTGGTGAGAATTTGTACAAAAGATCTTATGATTCAGTCTTGTTACGGTGTGTGGGTGCAGCTGAAGCTACTCAAATCATACAAGAAGTTCACGAGGGGGTGTGTGCCCTCATATGAATGGGCACATGTTGGCTAAGAAGATCATGAGATTAGGCTATTATTGGCTCACGTTAGAGGGTGACTGTATTCAGCATGTTCGAAGATGTTATCGTTGCCAAGTCCATGGTGATAAGATAAATGTTCCTCCAACTGAGCTGCACCAGTTTTCCGAACCATGGCCCTTCTCAATGTGGGGCATTGATGTGATCGGCCCAATAAACCCGAAGGCTTCCAATAGGCATCGATTCATTTTAGTGGCCACAGACTATTTTTCCAAATGGATTGAAGCTACGTCATTTGCAAGTGTCACTACCCGTAATGTTGCGAAGTTCATCAAACGTGACATAATTGCTCGCTATGGTGTCCCTGAAACAATTATCACTGACAATGGGACAAATTTGAACAACAAGCTTGTTGATGAGTTGTTTAACGAATTCAAGATCAAGCATCTGAATTCGTCCCCTTATCGCCCTCAAATGAACGGGGCTGTTGAAGTAGCCAATAAGAATATTAAGAAGATCTTGGCTAAGATAGCTGAGAATTATCGAGATTGGCATGACAGATTACCCTTCGCATTAATGGCATACCGAACATCGATTCATACTTCTATCGGGGCAACTCCTTTTGCTTTGGTATATGGCATGGAGGCAGTTTTGCTTGTGGAAGTGGAGATTCCTTCCCTAAGAGTATTATCCCAAGTGGAATTATCTGAGGTAGAACGGTCGCAGCAAAGACTTGAGCAGTTAAACTTGATAGATGAAAAAAGACTAAAAGCTCTTTGCCATGGCCAGGCTTACCAGCAGAGAGTGGCCAGATCCTTCAACTGAAGGATACGATCGAGACATTTCGAGATAAACGATCTGGTTCTGAGAAAGCTGTTGCCAATTTTTCCAAATCTTGGGGGCAAGTTCGCTCCAAATTATGGTGGCCCGTATGTGTTGAAGAAGGTACTTCCTGGAGGTGCCCTGATTTTGGCAGAAATGGACGGTCGTGAGTTTTCTACCCCAGTCAATGCTGATGCTGTCAAGAAGTATTATCCGTAATAGAATTTGCCATATCTTGTCTTGAATTGCAAGTAGTTTATGATGAATAATATGCTTCAATCAGTTGAATTGTTCAAATTTGTCATAAATCTTGCATTTTTCTTCCTTGATGAATTGTGTGAGATAAATTGAATGTGTCAAATGAGATACTTTGGAATGATGAAAGGCAAGCCTTATTCCATACACTATCCCATACACTAATCCTTGGTGAGTGGTGTGGAAGAGTTCCATGCCCACAAGGAAGAGGGTGATCTCGCAAAGGGTACACTAACCAAGGTGACGAGAGGCAATTTCTTCTTCTACCCGAAACACTATAGGTATACCCATTGTTTAGCCCTTCGAGCCCACACACATGAAGATTTTTTTTAAAAAATCATCCCTGTCAAGGATCATCCCACAGTGGGACAAAGTTTGAAATGAATGATAGGAATTTTCTTACTCACACTTGCATCAATCTTCGAGTATTGCTTTCGCGTTGTAACTTGTATGATAGTTTAAAGTGCCTTAGGATGATGAAGAGCAATCATTTCTCTATCCTACACACTTTTATCCATTGCATAGCCCACTTGAGCTTATGAATTCATTTCATATTAAACCCAATTGGTGATCATCCCCCACACTGGGGCAAGACAAAAACATTCAAGTAAGCATGAACTAGAATGCCGACAAAAATGGAGATTTTGTCCAAAAAGAGAGTGCAAAAAATGGGGCATGAAAAAGCAGTGTGCCTGATAAAAGCAAGGCCAATGCCCAAATAAAAAAGTCAAACACTTGATAAAGTGAGTCGTATCTCCAACAAAGTGATACTCAAAAAAAAAAAAAAACTCAAATGTTGAGATGTTGCAATCGGTAGAGTTGTGATGTCAAGAAAATCTTCAACATTGAAAAGTGATGGAAATGTCAAGATGATCACCAACTTTAACCCCCTAAACACTTTTTGGGCCTAATCATCCTTTCGTTTCTCAACCCATGAACTTAGCCTACGTTACGTCCCTTGCAAAGTCTCTTCAGATTAGGGCACTTGAATTAACGTAAAAGTTCAAATGTTTGAAAGCATCACTTGAAGAAGTGCGAATAAGATAATTTCTACTTCATTTCGTATGTCTCTTGACTTGTAAACCCCTAAGACAATTGCGAAATGTCATTTTTCAATAGCCTCGGCTCAAAAAGTCTCCTTTGTTAAGCCGTTGATCAAACCTATATTATGGTCCTTATTAAAGACCTCTCAAATCGGTAAGGTCATACTACTTGCGAGATTGCTCGAACCCTTGTTTGGCATGATGATGGAAAGATAGTGTGATTGTCAAAAATCCTGCATTTAAGGTTAGGATAAAGCAACCCATTTTAATGAGGATGAGTGAAAAGTCCTTTCAGACCAAGAGGTCCCCCATTTGGCACATCCATAACACTCATGTGTTCAGATTGGAACATTCTTTGTGAAATCATTTCCAATGGAAATTAGGTGATGCGGACTTGATATAAACCATAGCGCATGAACCTCCCTTAAATTAATGCATGTTTGTGATCACAAATGCATATTGCTTCTCCTATGATCATGTTTTGCAGAGGACATTTCCCAGGAATAGAGATGATACTAGGTAAGTATATCTCTATCCATACCTTAAATACTTGTCACCGTGCAGGTATTCCCTTTTGAAAACACCGACACTTGATTGAGCTGTCCCCCAAAGATTTTTCTCCAGATTCAATCTGATTAAGGCGACCGAAGAAAGGTTCGGGCCCTGGTCAGATAATCTATGCTGCAACGTTAGGCGACCGAAGAAAGGTTCGGGTCCTAGCCAAGCAAAACCTCAGTTTAGGCGATCGTAGAAAGGTACGGGTCCTAGACAACCCTTATTGCTCTAACAGGCGACCGTAGAAAGGTACGGGTCCTGAAAAAGCAATTACCTCAGTTCAGGCGACCGTAGAAAGGTACGGGTCCTGGAAAATGATTCCTTATTCAGGCGACCGTAGAAAGATACGGGTCTTGGAAAGCGAATACCCGTTTAGGCGACCGTAGAAAGGTACGGGTCCTAGACAGCATTTATTGCTCTAACAGGCGACCGTAGAAAGGTACGGGTCTTGGAAAAGCAATTTCCCCATTCAGGCGACCGCAGAAAGGTACGAGTCTTGGAAAATCAATCTTCTTTTGTCAAGGCGACCGTAGAAAGGTACGGGTCCTAGACACAACCAAACACTGCCATACTAGGCGACCGTAGAAAGGTACGGGTCCTAGGAAACCTTGCTGCCATATTGAACGACCGTAGAATGATACGGGCCCTGGGAAAGCAGCATCTTCACAAAGTCATGTTACTATTCTAGGGGACCGTAGAATGGTACGGGTCTTGGATAGGTAACACCCACTATTTCGAATTACTCTATCCTCCTCAAAGGTAAGTTGTTCCAGGTAGGTTCATCCATCATTTGCATTAGTATTTCCATGCACCATATAATTTGCATTAAAAAATGGAATTCATTTTCCAACAAAAAAATCATTCATTGCATATGCATGACCAAAATTTAGGTCTCAATTTGTCTTTGAAGGTAACCTCTTCGAGCTCACCTTCAAAGAGGGGCAGCTGTTGACACCTAAATTTTTGCATAATTTTTGGGTTAATTTTTACCAAAAAAAAAACACATGGCATATAGTTTAGAAACATTTTATTTTGTTTTGGGTCGCCGGCGAAAGGAAGATTTTTCACATATTCCATTCAGATTTTTCACACATTTAGGTAATATACACCAAAGGATGTGTTTTCAGGGAAAAAGGAAAATTTTGGATGGGATATTTGATAAATACAAAAGGTAATATTGCGTTGGGTGAAACGATATATTCAGTGGTATTTTGTAGGAGCAAAATTAGAAAGTAAAATATACCACGAAGATTCAATTGTTTGGCTTATAAAAAGGACCGCGTACGGTGGGAGTGAGGGGGGTCCTTTCCGTCGGTAAAAAAGAGAGAAAAAGGTGAAAAAAGTGCAGCAGAAGAGAGAGAGAGCAGAGAGTTGACGTGAGAGAAAGAAAAAAAAAGGAAAAGAAAAGCCCCCCACGCGATTGTTCATCTTCCTCGCGGGGGGGTCTCCGTCGGCGCCATCACCGTCCGCTCCCTCCGGCGTCCGACTGTGCCGCCCCCGCTCGCCCGTGCCGGCATCCGAGCCCCGACGTCCGTCAACCACACGCCGCTCCGCCTGCAACCTCTCGCTGATCTCCACCGCGAGCCCCGGCGCCTGAAGCCCGAGCCCCCGATGCTCCACCGCCTCCACGAGCAGCACCGCCGCTTCGCCGAAGCTCGCACCGCCCCTTCGCCGATTTGCAGCACCATCGCTTCGCCGAAGCTCGCACCGCCCTGTCGCCAATCCACAGCACCGGAGTCCCAGCTCGCGTCCGCCCCGACACCGCCTATGCTCGCCGCCCGCAGATCCAAGATCCTGTTGCAGCCCGCGTGACTGACGCCAGGAGACCCGAAGCTCCCGCTCCGCTCGCGACGCCGCCCACTGGTTTCGCCGTGCCGCCCGCTTCGCCCTGTGCTGATCCCGAAGTCCCCTGATGCTGCACCGCCGTCGCGCCATCCTCCGGAGCCTCGCCGAAACCCTAGCCGGCGATTTCCCCTCGCCGGACCGGCCACCAGATTTATCTTTTTCTTTTTCTTTTTCAAAAAAAAAAAAAAAAAAAGAGAAAAGCAAAAGAAAATTTAGGTATTTTCTTTATCTTATTTTTGTTTTATTATTTTTATTTTATCTTTTTTGTGTAATTATCCTCTTATGTGAAATTGATAATTCCATGATATAAAATTGCCTTGAAATTAGTGATTGTCAGTCCAATTTTCGCGCCCGAAATCTGACTTGCAATTACTTAAAAAAAATTGCCAATCCGATCTCCCGCCTAAGATCCGATTTGTGATTTATGTGAAATTGGCCAACCCGATCTCATGCGCGAGATATGGTTCGTCAATTTGGATATCAATATGGCTTGATTTGCTGTGGTGTTACTTAAATTAGTTTTTTTTAAATAAAAAATAAAAAATGTAGTTTTAGGGTTTGCATGCTCATAATAAGAATTTTATTTCGAATTTTCAAAAAAACAAAAAAATCAAATCAATTAATTTAGGTTGCTAGTTTTTTTTTAAAAAAAAACTTGGATTACATGTTTAATCATTAGGCAATTATTAATTTCAAAATTAAAAAAAAGGAAAAAAGGAAAAACACAAAAAAAAGTCATTATGCATGTAAAATTAGGGCATCTTTTGCACGTCACAACATATTAGGGTAGAATTGCATTTTAGATGATGTTTTTTTTTAACCTACTATAGGTTTAGGTATTTTATTAAAAGGATTGCATTTTACGATGATTTAGGTTAAGATAATATTTTAGTTTAAATTAGGATTTGGTTCAACCTAATTCCTAATATAAATTAAATAGGATCTTAATCTAATTAGGTAATTTTCACGTTTCACCTAATTTCGAATTTCTTAAAAAAAATACAAAAAATATCATAGGTTAAACTAGTTTTATTATTTAGGATGAAATGCATTCTTTTACGAAAAAAAAAAAAAATTTCATATGCACGTCATTAGGGTTAGATTCATTGAGATGTGTGTCATTTAGTATTTTTGCTATGCCCATTTAATTAGAAATTACATGTCACTAGAATTAGGTCATTTAGTTAATATTGCATTGCATATTGCATGATTTTCATTAAAAAAGTGAAAACAAAAAAAATTGCGTGTTAATTAGAAATCATATCTAGGATTATTGATGTGGATTTTAATTTAACATTGCAGATGCCTTCGTTACTTTGATGTAAGTTTTTTTTGCAATTTATTTAATGTTTATTTTGGTGTTAAATTGGTGGATTGTGCACCCGTATGACCACCTTACATGTTAGTGAAATAGATTTAAAATCAATCCAAACTGCTTGCCAAACATTTTTCAAAATAAAAAGAAAGGTACCGAAAGGGCGTTAGAGAATTCTAGCGTAACCAAGTCCCCGTACCCATAGTCTCTAGTTCGTAGGAGTAAAATAATTCTCCCGTTATTTTACTTGGGTTTCTAATCGACCCACCAAAAATAGATTAGTGGCGACTCCTAATTGAAAATCAATTGCATGTTAAGAACTTGAACCTAAGTCGCGAATTGGTATGGGCTTGGGAGAGCCCGAGTTAAGTCTAGGCTTAACAATCCATTAGCCAAACCCTAGGTGGTTCACACCCGAAAATTGGTCGCGACAGTACAAAGAAAGAACCCCAGTAGATGAAAAAGCAAACTTGGTGAATTATGCCAACCAAGTTCTTTTATTGGCATTCAAAGAAGATGAAGGAGGTCAAAATGATAAGTGGTACTTGGATACCAGTGCAAGCAACCACATGTGCAAGCAAAAGGAAATGTTTGCCAAGTTAGATGAGAAAGAAAAAAGTCTCATTTAGTAATAACTCCAAATTTCTTGTCAAAAGCAAAGGTACAATTTTGATTCATTTGAAATTACCAAGAAAAACAAGAAAAAAGCAGTAACACGGTACAAGGCTATATTTGTTGCAAAAGGGTACAAACAAGAAGCTGGAATCAACTATGATGAAATTTTTGGCTTGGTCATCCGCATGGAAATAATTAGGTTAATCATTTTCATTATTGCTGAAAATGATTGGTGAATTTATCAAATGGATGTCAAATCAGCATTTTAAATAGCGTCCTTGAAGAAAAAATTTATGTCAAAACAACTTAAGGGTTTTGTTGTGAAAGGTCATGAAGATAAAATGTTGAAGTTGAAGAAAGCTCTATATGGGCTTAAACAAGCATGTGCTTTATTCGAAACAAGAAAAATGTGATGTTCTACTCACCTATATATATGTCGATGACCTTGTTTTAATAGGAAATAATCTGGCAATGATCAATGATTTTAAGGCATCGATGGTAAAAGAATCTGAGATAATTAACAATGGTCTCACGAATTTTTTTTCTTGGTATCAAGTAAAGCAAAGCGCCAATGGGATTTTTGTTTCCCAAAAGGGATATCTAGAAAATATCCTTGAAAAATTCAACATGAAGGATAGTATACCGGTCAATACACCGATGGAGTGTGGAACCAAGTTTCAAAGTTTGATAATGGTGTCAATGTTGATTCGACGTATTATAGAAGCTTGATTGGAAGCTTGAGATATCTAACATGCATAAGACCGAATATCATGTATAGTGTTGGAATTGTGAGCCGATACATGGAGAAACCGAAGTCATCGCATCTTTAAGCTACAAAGAGAATACTTCACTACATCAAAGGCACTATTTCTCATGGCTTACACTATTGTTAGTCTAAATCTTTTCAATTTAGAGCCTATTCAGATAGTGATTATGGTGGAGACATCGATAATTGAAAAGGCACTTCAGGCTTTGTATTTTTCTTGTGTGATGTTGCTTTCACGTGCTCATCAAAAAAACAATCTAGCATTACTTTGTCAACATATGAAGCTAAATATGTAGCTAAATCCTCATGTGTTTGTCATGCAATTTGGTTGAAAAGACTAGGGTTGATCGGGTCCAGGGTGAGTAGGGTCTAGACCTGGACCCTGTTCCTAACCTTGTTATAACAGGTTTTTTTTTTTTTTTTTTTGGACCATGTACCCGACCCTGTTTGCATTGAACCCTGTTCCCGACCTACCCTGTTTTTCCGGTCTGGGAACAGGGTTAACCCTGTTTATATTGGAACCTGTTTTGCATAAAAATTGCTGTACAACACTCATATGTAAGATAAAGTGTTTAACACTCATATGTAAGATAAAGCGTTTACAATCTCGATCAGCATAAGTTTCACTAGAATTCTTAAAAAGTCAAGTGAATACAAGTTTCAAGCCTTGGCAAAATCCACTACATGTTCCCTCCCTGCAACCAAAAATGCATAAGCTCATGCAACATCATAGAAGTTCAGCCTCCCAATTTCGTGCTAGGAGCTATTTTTCCCACTTGATTTTGCACCATGCAAAGAAAGCATTAAGTGACACAGACACATAATCTCCAGGTAGGATTTGGATTGGCACAGTCAAGGCAGGAAGAGAAATAAACTCAAAGGTTTCATGAAAAACAATAGGGTCCTCAATATCCAGATTCGCAACTAGTCGAAAAGCCTCAAATGATTAATATGAAAATGAAGTGTAAAGTGTGGAGTGTAATCATTTCTGCAAAGATGAAATCCTATATACCTTTATATCCCCTAGACTATACCCGTTTTTGCATCCTTTCCACAGCCACAGTTGACAGATCAATGCATGTTATATCCGTAACCCCATCTTCATAGAGATTTTCACATAGCTGCGAGTTTCCATAACCAAGCTCCAGAACCTTCATTACAAAGTTCCCTCATCAGAAAGACCCGCAATTAAATAAAATCATGTCGCGACCTTCCCTCGGGGGGAGGGAAGAAGTTTAGGGGTATTGCCTAAAGGACGGGCCTAAGGCCCATGATTAGGCGTAGGCTCTCCCAAGCCCATACCCCACGTGACGTTGGGATATTCTAAAGAAATTCGTATAAAAGGAGTCACCACTAGCCTATTGGGGTCGGCTAGAAGCCAAGTAAGGCACGGGAGGATGCCACACTTCCTACGCAACTAGAGAATCTAGGGTCGGGGACTTGATTACACTAATTCACTAATTAGTGCCCTTTTGGTACATAATCTTGTTCATTTTTTAAAAAAGGTTTTTGTCATGCAGTTTAGATTGATTTTACACCAATTCACTAATATGTGAGGTGATCATGCAGGTGCACAATCATTAAAATAACAATCAGAGCTACCAAGATCCTAATTGCAGTAAAATTAAACATATGCAATTAAACATAATTAGACATGCAAATTAAACATGCAACATAATTAATATATGAGCAAATAAAAGTCTAATTACACTAAAATGGCAATACATGACAAGTCTATATCAAAACCCATCATTTTTTGAATTTTCGAAATTTTTTTAATTAATTTTTTAAAAATTTTCAATTAATATTTTTTTTAACATTTTTTGGATTTTCGAAATTGTTTTCTTTTAAAAATAATAATTTTTTTTGGGCCGGACCGAGTCAGGTCCAGTTCGGCAGGCCCAAGCAGGCTCGAAGTTGGGCCCAGCCTAAGAATCTCCCTCCCCTCTTTTTAAAACAGACCAGGCCCACAAGCCCACATTACACCAACCCAAGCCCATAAGCCCACAAGCCCACAAGCCTACAAGCCCACATGCAAAAACAGCCCAAACCCAGCCCAACTCACATAAAACCCTACCCGCTTCTTTGACCCGGTTTGTACCTCCTCTTTAGGGCTCTATGTTGACGGTGGCAACGATGCGGTGGGCGGCGGCGATGGCGGTGACGTCCGGCGGGGCAGTAGATCGGCGGTACGGGCTCTTGTGGCGTCGAGCAGTAGCAAAAGGCTAAACTAAAAGGGCGTCACGGGCTTCAGGTTGCAAGAGGCTCAAAGCGGATCTGCTAGGCGTCGGAGCAGATCTGCTGGGCGCTGGAGCAGGATCTACTGTCGTCAGAGGCCACGAGCAGCGAGCGAGGAAGGCCGACGTCGTAGGGGCTATAGCGGCGAAGGAGCAGGGACGTCGCGGCTTCAAAGCTTGAAAGCACTCAGGCTTGGTTGCGACATGTAGGGCAATGATGGCAGGGCGATGTTCATGGGTGAGTAGGCGAGACAAGGCACGGTGGTGACTGGCGAAGAAGCAGCCAGGAGCAATAGTGTAGAGGCACAAGCGATGGGGGGCTTACTTGACGATGGAGTGACAACGCGGACGGAGGGTGGCGACAGCTCAAACTGCATCGGGCGCTAGGCGAAGGTGGCATGAGCGTCGGACCGTTGCTGTTGCAGCAAGGGGTCGCAGACGCGTGGACTGCAGGTGAGTCGGGGTGCGGTGGTGGTGGCGCAGTGCTTACGGAAGAGCAGCTCTGCCGAGAGGCAGCCGGCGCAGCAAAGGCTTCGAGCGGCCACGGGGTAGAGCCACTGCGGGTTCTCTCTCTCTCCTCTGTTCTCTCTCTATGTTATTTTTCTTCTTTTGCTTCCTCTCCCTCTACCGAACTCTCTCTCTCTCTCTCTCTTTTTCTCTCTGGAGCTCTCCTCTCTCCTTTTTTCACTCTTGAGAACTCCCTCCCTCGAAAACCCTAGCTACCAAGAGAAGAAGACCCTCGGCGCGGGCTGGGCTACAACTGAAAAAAAGAGTCTCGACCTTGCGCGAGAGAAAGAAAAGAAATAGGGGGTGGCGGGCCGGTTTGAGGCTGGATCCGGCCTAATCTACCCTCTAAGCAATTTTTCATTTTTTTATTTTCTATTTTCTTTTTCTTTTTCTTTTGTTGTTGTTTTGCTTTGTTTTTCTTTTTCTTTTTTTCTCTTTTTCTCTAATAATTTTTTTTGTACTTAAAAACAAAAATTAGGTGTCAACAAATCCTCGAACCAATAACAGTGACAATTGAAATCCAAGAAAATCTAAAAAGAGGGTAAACATGCCCACAACAAAAATGGAAACAAGGTCACTGGATGATTCAACATTCACCCATCTACTTCCACAGAAAATTCAAGACCAACACCAAAACTTAAGTAATTCTTATAAGATGGCCAAAAGACAAACAAGCCCGCAACGCCAAACTAGTCACATCAGCATATCTATTAATGCCAGCACGCGAAATAAACCATAGAAGACCGCAACGCCAATTTCTTGAACTGAGCTTAGACAACACCAAGTCTGAAGACCAGATACAGACCATCAGGGAATCGAAAAGGCATTGAAAGGACGCGGTGCTCACGGAAGAACCGGGCTTGACATTCTGCTGCATCAGGTGGCGAAAATGAGAGTAGTCCTTGAACCACTCGTAGTGCTCCTCACGAGAGAACCTCTCATCCCTAAAGCAATATCGACGACGACAACAACGTGAGAACTGCAATGGACTGTAATCGGGTGCCCCCTTTGGTAAGTGGAGCTGGTGAAACGCGATTCTAGCGAGCGCACGTACCAATAGGACGGATCGAGGTAATCCAAGGCCGTGAAGGGAGCAACATCTCTCTTCTTCTCCTAGTTCGATCCCTCCAACGTCGGGCGCCAGCAAGGGGGCTAGGCTAGATCGCGAGCAGAGCAGGGGGCGTTGTTCAGGCGGTGGTAGATCAGCAGCAGGGGAGCTCGAGAAATAGCGCATGATGAGAACAGGATTGGCGGAGGGCAATTGTGGGTTGCTTGAAGATGTGACAAGGTGGGCTTGCGGACACGAGATCTGCAGGTCAGGGGCATCAGTGAGGCAACAGCAGTAGGTGGAACGGTGAGATCGAATGGAGGTGGTGTTGGTGGGGGTCAACGGCTTTGCGGGCAGAACTAGTGGAGCGGAGCTTTAGATGACCGACGGAACGGCGGTGGTGGTGCAAGCGCGAGGGGTGCGGCGAGAGCAGCAGAGGCGGTGTCAGATGGAACCAAGACCGTGTGAGAGAGGTAAAGATAGAAAGTGCAGATTAGGGTTTTGCATTTTGGTCTTTTTAGGGTTGTCTTACAAACCGGTTCTCCAACCGGTTCTTAAAATGGTCCGGTCGATCCAGTTCATGGGTGGGTAAACCCTAGGAACCAGTTCTCGGACTGGTTCAAACATTCTTGAGTTTTGGGAAATGGCTCCCGGACCGGTTTCAACCAGAATCGGTTCCGGACCCTGTTTTTCGGGTGGGCCGATCCGGGAACCGAGTTGACCCGGTCCGGTTGCACACACCTAGAAAAGACCACTCAAAAATATTCATATGGAGTAGAAAAAAGTAGCAAAGATTTCTGTTGATAATGTTTCTACTGTTGCTTTGGCGAAAAATCCAGTCTTTCATAGATGAAGCAAACATATCAATGTTCGATATGACTTCATTCGAGAATAGGTGAGAGAGAAGGATATTGAAGTGTTGCATGTGAAGACGGGAGATCAAAGAGTAAACATTTTTATTAAACCTCTCAAGATCTATGCTTTTCGGAAGTTCAAGAGTTTAATTGGAATGATTGATGGAAGAGAATTTGGTTTGAGGGGGAGTGTTAGTAATTAAACCAAGCTCATTCGAGGTTGTCAACCAAGCAAAGAAATTATCAATTCATTAATATGTATGTTCGACTCTCAAGAAGGCTGCATGCATTGAAGAAGAGTCATAATTATAGTTACTTTTGAGAAGTCTGTTCGTATTTATATGTTGTGACTGTTCATGTTTCTAGGTATAATTAATGTTTTGTAACTTTCTAGGACTTTATCTCCTCAAAACACAGAGTAGATTTATGAGTCACTTAGCTTAAGAGTTATGTATCAATCTTATAAAAGGCAAGTCCTGTGTCTATCTCCTTCTCTTCTTTATGTGAATCGTGAGTGTTTCACCTTTAAATTATACTAATAAAAATTTTATCTTTTTTCTCTTTTAATGGAACTAATTCTTAGAATTAGCACACCAGCACAAAAAAATTGTTGATGTTCGACAATTAAGCACCTCAAGATTATCACAATGATCATATGCAGAAGCCATGATCAAAATGTGGATTTTTTTAATCTCATAAATTTTACCTTGCAACTATATTGACAATCGAATGCTAAACCAATTCGCTTTCGAGTCTAATTCTATAATAAAGTGGTAGCTCTTATTCTTATGCATAAGCTTAAAGGATGCCGACCTTGTCAACTTACTAACAACTGGCAATCTAAAAATCTTAGATAAACGGATAAAGCTTAATAAGTTGGAAGAAGGATTAAAACTATTTAAAATCCCAAACCACTCTTCCATGACACATTTACCTCAAATTAGTTTGTCTCACAAAAAAAAAAAAATTGTACCCTCGTGACATCCCAAACTAATTTTCATTTCACAAAAAAATCCCAAATCAATACTCCTAATCCAAATCTACCAAGCATGGCATATCCCAAATTGCTAACGGGGTAGATTTGGTGTACATGTGTATAAAATGAAAAGTAGTTTGAAACATGTGAGTTAATGGATATTGGTTTGGGATTTTTTGTGAGATGAAAATTAAGTTAAAGTAAATGAATCGTGAGGTATCAGTTCAGGATTTTTGATAGAATTAGCCCTTGAAGAAACACGACCACATTCTAGATGTAAATATATACTATGTAAAAATCTAGAGCCATTATTCTCATCCCATATTTATTTTAGTAAATACTTTTACCCACCCCTACTTTCATACTGAATAACGCTTCTAATGCTCTGCCTATTTTGGTCTTCAGCTCAGATTACTCAGGCTGTAAATAAATCAGTATTGCCTTGGTTGTTACATCTCCCATTACAGGTCACATCATTGATGTCGCTTGCTTTTCAACTCAGCAAGAGTAGGCACCAAATAGTCCCAACTATTTTTTGTGGCTTGAATTAGTCCCAACTATTATTATCAAAATTAGTAAATTGAAAATTCAGCCTTTTTCTTGTTTCCTTGTCTAGTCTGCGGGAAAAGATAAACGGGATAATTGGCTTTGAGTTTCAGCTAGCCAACTACCATCGCATTTTTGGCCAAAGAAAAATAACCAATATCACGTGACTAACCTTTTCATGCGAAACTATAGGCCAAATGACAAAATAAATTATAATTTTTTAGCGATTTCAGTTTAATCTTAACCTTCTAATTCTATCGATAAAATATCCAATATTTTAAATTTGCTTCAAATCTATCTCAGCTCCAACATCAGAGAAATATCCCATTAGATTCTTTGTAGCAATTTAACAAATAATAAATGCTAAAGAGGGCAAAATAAAAAATAATAATAATAATAAACAAAGGACTGTCTTTGGAGGGAGTCTAGTTTTGGGATTAATTTGATATGATCCTGAAGGGTGATGATTTGATAGATTTTGTAAACCCCACATATTTGGTTTGACATTCAAAACCAAGTATTCTATGTAAAGCCCCTAAAAGAGTGGCCTTGACAGAATAGCAATCCCATGTAGATAAGAAGTTTAACCCAATTATTGAAATATGAGTATTCTATGTAAAAGGTAAGCGGTGAGGACACTCATCCAGAAGCACTCGACTAATGAATGACATACAATTGTAACCCTCATATTCCTCGCACCAGGGAGCTAAAAAAGACAAGTAGCAAGTGGCATTCTTTATTACATAAACCTCCTCTTCCGAGGGAGCTAAAAAAGACAAGTAGTAAGTGGCATTCTTTATTACATAAACCTCCTCTTCCTCCACACAACCTTATAGTTGCATTCTTTTTGTTTCTTCCCCATCGTTATTGTTGACTAACATCTGTGACCTTGGCAACCCTTGTAATGACTACAAAGGAAGGTCTGAACCGGTGAAGGTAGGCTGATAGGGCTTAGGAACCAGGTACAGATCCCGCTTCCTCCTCTGAGTTGCACCCAGCAACTCGCTCATGTCCAGCTCTTCTCTCTTCATTCCCTCAGGGAGCTCCCAGTCAAAATGGTACAGCAACATCGCAAGCGGAAGCTCCACGTTCACGATCCCAAAGTTCATCCCTGGACACATCCTCCTTCCTGCACCGAATGGTATGTACTCGAAGCTAGTCCCTTTGTAATCAACTGGGCTGTCCTTGAACCTCTCCGGGTAAAAGACCTCGGGGTTGTCCCAGTACTTGGGGTCTCTGCCGATCGCCCACGCATTCACGACCACTTTGGTCTTGACCGGGATCTCGTACCCATTTATCTCGCACCTCTCTCTGCATTCCCTCGGGAGCAGCAAGGGAACAGAAGGGCGCATCCTCAGGCACTCTTTTATTACCAACTTCAGGTACTCTAGTTCGGGCAACCCCATCTCGTCTGCTTTGCCTCTCCTGTCAAAGACCTCTCTCACCTCGGCCTGCGCCTTTTTGAGGATTCTTGGGTTCTTCATCATTTCGGCCAATGCCCAATCAACCTGCGTGGCTGAAGTCTCGCCCCCTGCAGCGAAAATGTCCTGCATGCAGATTTCGTGTTCCAATTTTTGTTAGAATGACTTGAATTTTAATCCTCAGAATGACAAAGAAAAGATTGCCTTGAACTAGTCAATAACACGTTCAAGCATCGAAGTTATTTTCAATCGTCCCGAGGTTCATGCTATTTTAATTTGGGCCGTGCTTTCTCGATAGACTTCTTCTCGCACCGATATCATGTGCACAGGTGAAAGTCCACCCATCTCGACCTTTGACTCTGTTCTGAGGCCAAAATCCAACTGATTCGAAATCCCAAAGCTGCAGTTCATTTTTCTGAGGAAATTGAGCATGACGAAAACAGAAAAACTTCGTTACCAGTATTACTGCTTTGATGTTGTCAGCGGTCAGGGAAAATTCAGGACCACCGGGATCAGCAAACCTCAAGAGAACATCGATCAAATCATCATGTCTCGTTTCATCATCTCTTCTCTTAGCCCTCTCTTCTCTTCTTTCTCGGATGATGTTGTTCATCATACGGTCTGCTTGCTGATGCAACTTCTCCAATCGCGGCTTCATCCTGCTAATCACATGAAGCCACTTTGACGAGGGAAACACGTCCCCAACCTCAAAGCCAGCCGCCAATTTATTTGCTTCGGTGACTACTGAGATGAACTCCTCCTGTTCTTTGAATTTCTTCCCAAAAGCTGCAATCGAAGTAGCTCCGTAGTTGGTCGAGAATAGTTTCTGAGTAAGATTGATTGGAGACCCCGCATTAGAAGCAACCCATTTGACGAGATTCAAAGTCTCTTCTTCCCTTATATGCCTAAAAGACTGGACCCTCTTGACACTAAAGAGCTCCAAAGTGCAGATTTTTCTAAGTTGCCTCCAGTATTCACCGTAAGGTGCGAATGCAATGTCGGTGGATCCATATGACATTACTTCGGTAGCAAGAAGCGGCGGCCTCGTTGCGAAAGTCAGGTCGTGAGTCTTCATCACCTCTTTGGCCATCTCAGCCGAAGAAACGATCACGTGAGGAACTTCCCCAAGCTGCAAATGCATCAACGGCCCGTGTTTCTTGGCCAAGTCCCGCAACGCACGATGAGGCGGTGACCCGAGAAGCTGGTGCAAGTTTCCTATGAGAGGGAGCTTCCTCGGACCGGGAGGAAGCTTGGGAAGGCCTTTCACATCAGACTTGTGACATAATTTTCGTAAAATGAAGATGAAGATGCAGAAGGAGACTACGCTTGGCAAGGCAAAAACATGGAATTCCATTTAGGTGGGGAAGTGTAGGAAAATGATCAGGCTGCCTTTCTGAAGAGACCTTGCTGATCAATACCTTTTGGAAGGCTAAAAGCTGTTTCTGAGACAAGAAGCCTATAAAAGTCAAACCTGTTGCTTAGCCAGTTGTTATCTTTGTCCCGACGTTGGCAATAAGATACCGATTTACCGCGATGCAAGGATCTGCCGAATGAAATATTATATATTATCGGTACGATGCTTCCATCATAGGAGAGAATTCGAATAAATAGTTGGAGGACCCAAGATGTTTACTAAGGTTGAGGGGTCCATCTAAAGATCAGCTGGCCTATGTCTCTAAATGAGAGAACATGGAAGAACAACTGCTTTGAATTTTGAAATGAGACGCTTCGTCATCTAACATTAAAAAAGGAATCGATCCATTGTATCCCACCATCCTAAACATCCTTGGTTGCTTGTGTCCTAAGCCTTTTTAATTTGACCATTTAGTCATAAATATTTTCATAATTTGTCAATTCAATTCATTCAATCAATTTTGATCATAAATCGCCGATGTAGATGCCAAGCATCTTACGTGGTGCCATTGACATTGACATAGACAAATTTAAAAAAAAAAAAAAAATTGTTTGATTTTTTTACATTTTTAATATTATTTTCTCTTTTTTTCTATCCTTTCATTGTGTCCAACCTCATGGCCTCTATCGAGAGTCATCCTTGTGAATCTAGCAAGAGTCATGACCTGAGCAAGGTGCAACCTCACTAAGATCTTGCAAGGTCGAGCCTTGCACATGGCTAGGGAGGCTTGACCCATGCCAGAGCGTTGCTAGCCAAACCCTCGTGAGGCCGACCTCAACTAGTGACAACAAGGTTGAGCCTCGCCCGGTTGGCGAGGGTTATCAACAACCTTACCAATCATTATGAAAAAAATAGAAAATCCAAAAGGAAAAAAAAAAGAAGAAAAAAAATAACAAAATTCATAAAAAGGAAAGCATGAAACTCTTACAAGGACATTAATAACTACTTCCACTATCCCTCATGGATTAGTTCCCCAACGCCCTCAAACCATTAGATCATCAATAGTCCAATCGCATCCGTCCATTTAAATTTCACACATTCAACTCTTCACCTAGGCGCCCGACAGTTGCAAGCCGGCCAACCCTAGATGGACGAGAAAGTTGTGGATAATAAAAAATCTCGAGATATTACTATAAGTAATCCAGAATGTGAAGAAGAGGACAAGAAAGTTGTGGAGATCATCTAATAACAATAAACTTACTCAGCGATTGTTGTTTAGTGGATAAAAAGCAATAAAGCACACACAAATTGATAAAACAAATTGAGGTCCCCACGATGCTAAGTTCAATGTATAATGATTCCTCCTTTGATATCATCATCCCCACAACCGCATCAATGTGACATCCCAGAACGTCACCCGACACATGTTTCTCATTTTGTTACTTTCTTTTAAGGCGCGGAAGCGAAAACAAATATTTACGAATATTCTTTTAACCTTTAAAGCCTCACAATTATAAGGAACATATTTCTACTTCTTTTATTTATACCACATGGGAGTTCACAACTTCATTACATTCCCAGCAAAAGACAGAATTCTGAGTAGGGGTAGGGAGACCTATCTTCAAACTATACTATACTTTCAAAAGTCTACCTATATAAATGTTTCGAACTGAGTCACGGGTTAATAACTTCTCCTTCTGCCGTGTCTCCAATGTTCAAATCAAAGCTACTCAACGGACCCACTAACTTTCCATCAAGATTTCAATACCAAGCAATGAACTGGAAAGGAACCCACTCCGCAAGCCTCCTATATCAACCCATATTGTAGAACTACACTTGGTATATACTATGCCAGACTCTGATTCAAGTACACTTTCATAAAAAACTTCATTATAAACAGGGACTCCATAGTGCAAGGGTTGAGAGGTGTCCATCCTACACGTTTGAAAAATAATAGGGTTAAGCCAAAGCCCAGTAATGAAATCTCTAGTTTTAAGTTAAAAAAATCATCTTACCACTTTACCTGGTATACATAAAATGAAGGCATAATCATCCGATAAGTATGATGCAAACATAAACAGACTTTACGTTTCATGATTTTCTACCACATAAATTATTAACCAACAGACTGTCCCTCCAGACTTATGTATATGCATACCATGTTTCACACAACAATTTAGTTCTACACATGATAATGTATTTTATTTATTAATGCTTCATCCTCCCATATACTCTTGGGGCATCCTGACATACGAGGCATCTCAACTCTGAGGCATCCTGCAAACTTCCACCACAAGGGCATCTCGACTCCCGAGGCATCCCAAAACACTCCTTGAGGCATCCCGCAAACTTCCCCCACGAGGCATCGTCACTCACCACTATACAGGTGACAGATTCACATTAATCTCATTTATTTATGCCATGATATATGCATACTCACAAGCACAACACACATATTTCAACTCAATTTAAGGCCTTAACCAAATAACCGCATACTTAATAATATGAAATCATATTATGGTTGTTAAAGTATGGACATTTCATGAGTACATTCTGAGTCTGGACGATGCGAAGGTTCTAGGCATCAATAATCGAGTAAATCAAATGTGTATGTTTTGAGTCTAAACATTAAGTAGATTCTGGACATTAAAATCTGATAAATCAAATGGGTATATTATGAGTCTGGGCAAACAAGTACATTTTAGTCATAAAGTCTGAACAATTAAAAAGGCAAGTTTCTAGTTTAATAATAGCTCATAGAACAAAAGAACAAATACAACAATGAACAGACTTACAAATGGGCAAATTTAGCAATGGATAGAATCAACAGATGAGTGCATTCAATTAGAATTAGATTCAAATTCAGTAAAGTTTGTCTGAATAAACAGACTACTCAATGAATAGATTCAGAAGTTGGCAGATTCAGCAAGGGAACAGATTCACCAATGAACAGATTCAAGCAAACTCACAAATAGACAGATTGTGTCTCAGGAAATTCTAGTAGAAACAAGGGAAACAAATAGATTCTGACTAGTAAAATTCCAGCAGAACGAAGCAGAACAAATATGCAATGGGTCTTTGAGATAACTACGGCAGAACGACTAGATTCTAACTACTCAAAATAAAGCAAAAAGAAGCAAAATGATCATGTAATGGGTTATCAAGACAAAGATAGCAGAATTGCTAGATTCTAACTACCCAAAATAAGGCAAAAAGAAATGGAACGAACATGCAATGGGTTATCAAGACAAATACAGCGTCCATATTCTAACTACCCAGAATGAGGCAGAAAGAGCACAATGAACATGATATAAGTCATCAAGACAAAGATGGCAGAATTGTCAGATTCTAATTATTCAAAATGAGGCAGAATGAATATGCAATGGATTATCAAGAAAAATATAGGATAATTACTAGATTCTAACTATCCAAAATGAGGCTAAAAGAATCAGAACAAACATGTAATGGATTATCAAGACAAATACAGCATAATGGCCACATTCTAACTACCCAGAATGAGGCAAAAAGAAGTAGAATGAACATGAAATGAGTTATCAAGATAAAGATGGTAGAATCGCCATATTCTAACTACCTAGAATTAGGCAGAATGAACATGCAATGGATTATTTAGACAAATACAACATAATGGCTAGATTCTAATTACCCAGGATGAGGTAGAAAAAAGTAGAATGAACATTCAATAGATTATCAAGACAAATACAGTATATTGACTAGATTCTAACTACCTAGAAGGAGGCAAAAAAAAGCAGAATGAGCATGCAATGGCTTATCAAGACAAATATGGCAAAATGAGCACGTTCTAATTACTCAGAATCACACAAAACAAACTAGAACAAACCAAGGCGAAGCAAAATGAACTTGCAAGAAATTATCAAGCTACTTAACAACCATCATACCCACAACAAGACCTCACCCCTCACCCAACCAACCAAGATAGAAGTAAAATTAGATTTAAGCTAACTTAACACTAGAAATTTCACTTACCTCAAACGAACGTAAGCCACAAACCACTAATTATCTTCACCACCCTAATAGCTCTTAAATATGAAGTTTGCTCTCCAAATTCTTGGATTGAAAAGCAAAAACTAACACATGCAGCTTTTGGTTTTTTGCAAGATAAAATGGGTTTTGTCAAAAATTAATTAAGATAATCTGATTCATTGCAATGCTAGGTGTAAAAGTACATGTAAATCTTCAGCTTGATGTGCCAATAATGAAAAGCAAGGCCCTTGCACGTGGCCAAAGAAAATGCAAGAGAAATATGAGTCATCTTGAAATAATCCTCACTTAGTTTGAGTGTAAAAGAAATTAGCCACAAAATATAATATTGTAAGAACACAGGCCATGAAATGCATAATATGAGGACAAGTGGCACTTCAAATTTTAATTAATAAACCTTGCAAAGGAATGCAGTGGGCAAAACGAAATTATCCTCTTCTAGCATGATTAACACAAGTTATTCACTATTATTATTAATTGACAAAAATTACAAAATTAATAACAACTGTTGACTAGTAAGATGATAGTAATTTAATTAATACCATTCTATTATTAGCGCACACATAATTTGATTCATACGTCGAAACCGAAACGATTTACGTTCACGAAATTTACCATCCACGTCCCACGAAATCTACGAATTCGATTGAAGTCTCCGTGTACTTGTCAAAATACTAAGGCAAAAAATACTTAGCTCAAAATCTAAGCATCATTATCATAATACGAATTTCCGAATATTGCATAATTATAAATACAGAAATTCTGAATGTCACAATCAAGAACATTAATTTTTCCTTCTCACACCTAATTTTTTTCCTTTGATGCCTAATTTTTTCCTCCAATTGAGCAACTTAGATGGTATAATAAACTTTGACTAAGTGAGAGAGATAGAGATGGCAAGCGACGAAAACAGGTGGTGGTGCAACAATGAGCAAATACTGAACATGATTGGAGCCCTATTTACTTCATCGTGTCCGACATCATTTTTAGGCATGGAGATGGTGCAGTGTTGTTTATGCCCTAGCCGTCCACGTTGGACTAAGCGACGCCATTTTGCACGTCCATGTGGATTGGACTTTTTAAAAAATGTGCCAACTCAGATTACTTTTTAAATTATAATAGCCACACACTCTTTTTCATTGAAATTTCTCACGGGAAACATTCAAGTGATTGTTTTTTCTCCAATTTAGCACTTAAGTGAGCCAACAAAAACTTTTGACACTAAAGTAAGCACTATAAAAAAAAAAACTTTTGGCAATTCCAATGTCCTCATGCCAAATGAATTGTCTTGATCCACTTCTCCACCAAGTTCTGAACGTAAAATGGTCCAAATGGATAGTGCCCTTTCATAATTCTATTTTATTCGCAGGGCACATGCCAATACAACCAAGTAGAGAGAGAAAAGCAAAGCAAAAGAAAGTGAGAACAAATTTGAAAATGGCATGAAGATAAGTTCGCTTCGCGTAGCATCATAAGGTGAGTGTCTTTAGTCGGAGGAAAAAAGAGCAATCTAGTTTTTTTTTTTTTTTTTTCTGTTTCGTTGAAAACTAATAATGGTGGAAGCTCTCACAATCCAGTTCGGACATACAGAGAAGTCTCCAGAAACTTAGAACAGATACCAGCTGAAAACATCAAAATCCACGAAAAGATCATAGTAACTTTACAAATTTTCAGAGTCAAAAAACATGAAACTCTTGCAAGGACATGAATAACTTCTTCCACTATCCCTCGGGCGGGGGAAGGGGGGGGGGGGGGGGGGGGGTGGGGCGTGGGGGTGGGGAAGGGATTAGTTCAGCAATGCCCTCGACTGTTGGATGACCAATATTCCAGTCGCATCCGTCCATTTCAACTTCACACGGTCAACTCTTCACCCAGGCCCGACAGTTGCAAGCCAGTCATCCCATATCAAATCCTCTGTGGATGATAGTAATCCCCAAATGATACGGTAAGAAATTTAGAACGTGAAAAAGAGGACGACAAAGTGTGGAAATCCAGCTTATAAATTACATAAATCTAAAAATAATAAACAAACCCCCACCCACAAAAAGGGAAAGTATTTATCCAAAGTTAAACCTGTTAGGAAATAATAATGATATGGGTAAAATAGTCCATAATTATTTTATTTTGAGAGGGTTGTTCATATATATGTATATAAGTGTGTGTGTATAACACACTTATATATTATATGTAATCTCGTAATCTTTTTGATTAAGATAATACAATACGACATTTTATCTCCTTCAACATGGTATCAAAGTTAGAAAAATAATCCTAATTTTCAACCTCACCACCACCACCACAATCACCCTCACTGTCGCCTAGGGGTGAGCGGTTTCCGGTTCCAGTTCGGTTCCATCTGGAACCTGGAACCTACTCTCGGGTATAGGTTCCTCATTTTTAGAATCTAGAACCTACCCATCAGAACCAAGAACCTAAAACCTACCCTCCAGGTTCCAATAGGCTCTTTTTTCTTTTGGTTTCATTTCCAAATCTTTGATCATAAAAGATGAAGTAACACATCTTTAGATTCCTCCATGGATACAACATTTGTATTGGTATGACTGATTTGCTAATTGAAGAGAATCATAAAGTTACCTGGGTTCCAACAAGCTTGTTATCCCAACAAAATTGAGTTGGACTTCCAAAGTTTGCATATTTATTTCCATTTTGCATAACATATTCCAGGTATGACTGATCCCCAATTGCATGATAAAGCCAGCTAGCAGCCCATAAGAGCTCATCTCCATAGCCAGTCGAATTATAGTATGTCTGCACTTCTGGGATGCTGAGACTGTGCGAAGCTTGATATTTATCAGCAAAAGTGAACTTTTCCTTTTGTGTAGTTATGGACTTTAGTATGAACATCCGAAAATGATAGGCCTTTGGTTAGAGAACATAAAGCAATATGACAATGTAGATATATGTATAGTTTGGTCTGAAGGACCTTGATTTTGTGAAAACATTACAGAACAATCTTTTGCAAGCTGAGAATTGGTTTTGGTGCATATGGCACTGCTTAACTGTGAAGATGTATCTTCTTCATGCTCGATTATCTGCAGGCCTGTTTTTGAACCTCGTTCGTTGACCACCATTTCAGTTGTAGTCTTTTCACTTAAATCTGACTGAGGTTCTCTGGTCATAAAAGATTCAACCAAATGCATCATACATCTTACCGTGAAATGTATAAATGGGAGAGCCAAGTGTAGCATTTAGATAAGGAAAATGAAGATATTGAGGATATGGGCGGAAAAGTGGAGAATCAATTGAGACAAAAGCTTTATTGTATAAAAAAACAAAAAATATCTGCATGAATCTCACACACCCACACAAAGCTCAACTGCTGATATATATGCTACCACCAATAATTGAATAGATCTCTGACTAACCCTTTTCTCTCTTGCCAAGTAAACATGCCCGAATTTCCCTCGTCCGAGAGGCTTGCCGATGTCGAAGTCATTGAGCGTCCACCTCCGCTTCTTAACTGCCGAAGCCTCTGAAAAAGACTGCAAAAAAAGAAATTCGGCCCACGAGATTATATTACTGGCCTGAATTTTGACGAGCAAATAGCAATCTAAAACCCCGTATTCACAACCCCGCCGAGAAAGAACTCCATCTTTATCTAAAACAAAAAATGTGCTAAAAAAAATAGCCACAGCTGAGATTCGGCATTCTGTTTCCTTCCTCCGCGAAAGTATCAGATCAGGGGATGACCTAGAACGATACCTCCATTTCCCCTCCCCCAAAACCACCTCTCAACGCCTCCAAATCCGAGCTTCTAACTCGCGAAAGCCAAGAAAGGTAACCCCCCCCCGGTGCTCTCGCGCTGCTCAGGGTCCCTTCTTCTCGGCGCTAAACCCTAGACCCCGCCAATTCATCCCACCCCGACAGACGACGAACGGCAACACCCAGACACATTGGGAATTAAAACACGGAGGCCAAGCCAACACGACGTGATCGATTACAGCCGTAGTTAGAAATGATAATAGTAAGCCCTAGTTCGCGAATCGAAACGATCTCGGCTTCGGATTTGAGAGATGGGCACCAGAAATGGCAGAGAGCAATGTTGGCGGTGACTGGGGTAGCAGCGTTGGGGGCGGCTAGGCAAGCGGCGTCGGGGGTGAGCAACGTTGAGGGTGCGCAAGTGGCGTCCACTAGTGGCGTCAACAGCAAGCGGCTAAGCGGCGAGGCAAGCGAGGGGTGACAGCATCAAGGGAGCAGGGGCGAGATGGCCCGGGGTGACTGGTGTCCAGCGGCGGCCTCGGTGACGGGCAGAGGCAAAGAATGCGAGAAACTCAGGGAACTGTGAGTGTGAAAGTGTAAAGGGTAATCCTCCGCATTTTCTATTTGGGGCTTCTTTTGGAGCCCTAACCAGTTTTGGTTCCTCCGGTTTCGGTTCCCATCGGAACCGGGAACTGTGCTCACCCCTACTGTCACTGGAACCATCACCTCACACCACCATAGCCACCACCTAAGTAGCACCGACATAAACACTTGACATGTGACACGACATAAAATGACACACTAACATGTCATTTCTCAGAAAAAGAGAATTCCGATATGTTGGGACACGTTGTATATTAAATGAATATTTTTATATATACATGATAAATTATTATATTTAAATTAATTTATTCAAATTCATAAATAAATAAATAATAAAAAATAGCCTATAATGAATCTATTCTAATAACATTAATAAATTTATTCATAAAAAATTGGAAAGACAATTTTTGATTTTAACAAAATTTATCAATGAAATAAATAACTAACGAGAGATTAGAGTCAAAATATATTTATATTTTTCTACGGTGATCAAAATTTATCATTATTTAACATCTAGTGTTTTTATTTTTCGAAATAACTTTTTAACCCACCTATTTATTTATTTTTTAGCATTACCATTTAATAATAAACTTATTTAACATTTCGATATTTTTTTTGGGGCTAAATGGGTCCCACCCATTTATTTCACCCTCTACTTTCTTCCCCTACCCCACCCACTGCCTACGCCTATCAACGTCACTACCCAAAATTGAAGTCACGCTGCACGAGGCTTTCGTTTCTTCCCCAGAAGCCGTCGACACATCATCTCCTCTCCTTGCTCTTCTTCCTAAAATTGAAACAACCCAAAAACCCTAGCAATCGCCTTCTCATCTCCCTTGCTCGGTCTCTACCTCTTGATCTTTGCTTCCTTTCGGGCGCCTCATCATAAACGCTCGCCGCTGCCTCACCTCCGTTGCCCCCCTTTGCTGTCATAGCCTCGCGTCCAGCCCTCCATTATGGCATTGCAGTTCTCCATCTCGGCATTGCAGTCGACGGTCGCAGCCTACTTGATGGTCTTAGTCTTTGCTCTTCCTCTACCCTCCCTCGCCATCACTCGCGGTGTCGCCTCCGCTCCCTCACCCTTGCCTCCACTCTCCATCACCTTCTTCACTTCGCACTTGTAGACTCGCCCACAAACCTCCAGACACATGCATCAAAGCATGTCAGAAAGAGTTGACCACGTGTTGAAAACTCCGACACGTGTTGACCACGTGTTCGAGTGTGTCCGACATGTGTCGGGGTGTCCAACATGACACGGAGGCCCTCTGAATGTGTCCGTACTTCATAGGCCACCACAGCCACCCAACCACTAGATCTAGATAGAAATAGCCACCATCATCATTGTCTAGCCACCATTATTGCCGTCCAACCATAATCATCGTTGTCAAAGCCCAACCACTAGATCTAGATAGAACCAGCGACCAGCCTCACCATCGCAAGCGTGTTCCAAACTAGCATCGATCACCGAAGTATATCATTGGTATGTGCTTAGCCTTCTTTCATGAGGAAGATTTGGACGAATGATGAGTAGATCTAGTGTTTTTATGTTTGGAGATCTAATTGGTACTTGACTATGCGCTTAAGGAGGTTGGAGACGTTCAACTGCTAGGATTTCTCTAAAAAAAAAAAAATGAAAGGAAATCAAAACTAGGGACAGTAGCAGGATGTTGTTTAATAGCCTTATATGACGTCTCATTGCAACATATTGTTCATTGAAGTGCTGATTGAAATGCACATGGTAATTTTTGGAGTGTTAGATGGTTTATAGTAATATTTGGAGTGTCAAATAACTTATAGTAATTGTTTGATATCATGTATATAATTTTATGGTCTCTCGGTAAATTATTATGAATTAGTGGTGAACCAATTGAATCCTTATTTGCATTTATTATATTAGGGCTGATTGCACAATTGGAGTTAAGTGTTTGGTTATTGTGACATTACTCTTGGATGCAATCGTATCTTGTGTTCAGCTTATTTGGCTGCTTGTGTTACTAGAGTTCAAGGGAGTTAATACTTATGGCTTCTAGATCTGGATCATCTACTAGTTTGACTCATTTTCAATTAACATCTGTCAAGTTAGATGGAACTTATTATCTATCTTGGTCTAAAGCTGTAGAAGTTTATCTTACTTCCACTAGACCGAGTTGCAAGAGATGTGATGATCCGTACACTGTTATGAAATAGTATAGATCCTAAAATTAATCCTTGCTTCATTCAGTGCAATTCTGCTAAAGAAGTTTGGGAAAAGTGTGCTTTACTTTTCTCTGCCAAAATAATATGACACAAGTGTTTGACACATGGGAAGCCTTGCTTGATCTTCAGCGTGGAGATTAGTTTCTATATAAATATTATGCATGTTTCACTACACCTTGCCAACAACTAGATACTTATGGCAAAAGAACACCCCAAATACCAAAACTTGGCATAAATGGACACTTAAGTGCCAAAAGTTAGGAAATTAACACTAAAGTGCCACCTTGTTTTAAAAATAGAACACTTGAGTGTCACATTCAGCGAACCCAGTCAGAATCCTACGTGGCAATTTTTTTTATTAATTTTGCTCGCTTATGTGACTCGCCGAAAGGCTGACTTGGCAAAGAAACATAAAAATGACGTCATTTTGGCACAATTCCAATTTTAATATAAAAATTAATTAAATTAACGATTGAACCTCCTGATTTTTTTAATTTTATTTTTAAAACTTTGGTTTTAAATTTAATTTTATTAATTGTTAGATTAATTATTTACTCACGTCAGCAGCAAAACGACTTCATTTTGGCACTTGTCTAGCCACATCAGCGTGCAAAATGACATCGTTTTTGCACTTGGCTCACTGGAAAATCGTCACGTCGACATTTAGTCAGATTTTCTTGCCGTTGGCACTTAATTGATCCATTTTTCTCTGATTTTGGCACGTAAGTGTCACTTTTCTAACTTTTGGCATTTAAGTATCCCTTCGTACCAAATTTAGCACTCCAGGCATCCTGGACTCAGATACTTACCTGTTAACTTCAGCTAATCTGAATGTTTTAGTCAAACGCTAGGAGGATCTTCGAGTGATATTATTTCTTAAAGCACTAGGCTTGACTATTCATCTCTTCGTCATTGCATTGTGTCTTAAAACTCCCTTTTTCATAGTTGATGAGGTTTTCTCCTGAGCCCTTTGCTTGACACCTACCGATAAAATCTCAACTACAATATTAGAGACAAGTGTCATGATTACTCATGGCTCTAGTGGACATGAAACTAGTGGTCATGGTTATTGTGGTCATGGACGTGGGTTTGTTTAGACTGGAAATCATGGTGGTCATGATAGAGGTATTGGTGGTTATGGCTCTTGCTATTGTACTCATTGTTAGAGGGTTGGACATACATAAGCTTTCTGTTACATGCTTCATCCTAAGCTTTAACCTACACTTGCTGCATTTGCTGACGTGGAAGATTCTTCCTCACCAACTCAACCAAATCCTATTAATATGCAGAATACAAAAGATTCCGTTACATTGACACGTGTTGAGTATGATACTTGGATTTGCTTCCAACAGATGACGAGAACTTCAGCTCCGACTGCAACTTTGGCACATACCTCAAAAGTAAATTCATCATGTTTACTTTCTCCTATGTCTGACTCCTGCGTTATAAATTCTAGAGCCACTCATCAAATAGTTGGTAACTCTAAATTATTGTCTTCATTACATTCCACACCTTCTAGGGTGTCTAACTCTATTACATTAGTTGATGGTTCAACTTTCCGGGTTACTAGTATTAGAGATGCTCATTTGAGTTTCTTTCTTTCTTTATCATCAATTCTTCATCTTAAATCTCCATACAATTTAATTTCTATTAGTTCATTAACCAAAGAACTAAATTATTTGGTAGCATTTTTTTTTCTTATCATTGTGTCTTTCAAGATCTGAGGACTGGATAGATGATTGGTAGGGGACATCAATCAAATAGCCTATACTATCTTGACAAGAAGGTGATAGCTATAGAAGCTGTGAAGCACACATCTCTTGATGTGTATTAGATACATTGTCATGCCGGTCACCCACCACCGAACATTCTTCAATGTTTGTTTCCTGAGTCTGAGTCTGTGAGTACTTTTGAGTGTGAAGTTTATCAATTTGATAAACACCATAGAACTTCTTTTCCTTCTCGTTTTCAGAGTCATGTATCTAGTCCCTTTGAACTAGTTCACTCAGATATATGGGGTTTTTTTGTGTCTCTAATACATCTGGTTCTAGATATTTTGTTACATTCATTGAAGATTTTTCCCAAATGACTTGGTTATTCTTAATAAAAGATTGTACTGAGATTTTCATTGCTTTCATTTGATATATTTTGATGTATTGAATCAATATAATACTTCTATCAGAACTCTATAGTCAGATAATGCCAAAGAATATCTCACTACCACTTCTGGTTTCCAACCTTTTCTTGACACTCATGGCATTGTTCATTACACTTCATGCTCATAAACACCACAACAAAATGGTGTAACTTAATGCAAAAATCGTCATCTTAATGATGTTGCTCGTTACCTTATATTTCACATGCATTTGTTAAAAAATTTTAGGGCCAGGCTATTCTTATAGCCTATTTTTTAATTGGTCGGCTTCCAACTTATGTTCTTCAAGGGGAGACACCTTTCTCCACTTTACTTCCAACTCGTTCTCCCTTTCCATACCTATACATGTCTTTGGTTGTGTTTCTTTTGTTCATTCTCTGACTCCGAGTCTTGATAAGTTGGATCCCTATACTAAAAAAAAGTGTCTTCGTTGGATACTCTCGAACTTAAAAAGGTTACAATGTCATAGTCCTACTCGTTATTGTGTGTTTATGGTAGCCAATGTGATATTGCTTTAGGACTGGCCACACTATGACACTCAAGTGGTCCCTACAGTGCCTCCTCATGACAACAAGTGTGTCTTACTGAGACTTCCACCGATTACACTTCCTCCAGCATTATACACCTTACTTTGGTTTGTCTAACTGTCTTCATACTCGTCACCCTTTTTCCAACTTTCTGTCTTATGATTATTTATTTCCTGTCTTTTCTACCTTTGTCTTGTTCTTATCTGCCATCTCTGTGCCTAGCAGTATTGGTGAAGCTCTTGCTCATCCGAAGTGGCGACAAGTCATGGAATATGAAATGAAGGCACTTGTTGAAAACCGCACTTGGCAACTCACTACCTTATCTGCGGGAAAGCAACCCATTGGTTGCCATTAGGTTTTCACTGTTAAGGTTCACCCCGATGGCACACTTTATCGATTGAAGACACAATTGGTTGCCAAGGGATATACTCACACATATGGTGTTGATTATGATGACACTTTCTCACTTATAGCCAAAATTTCATTTGTTCATGTCTTTATTTCCCTAGGAGCACGTTTTGGATGGTTTCTTCATCAATTGGATATCAAAAATGCGTTCTTACATGGTAATTTGGCTGAAGAGATGTATATGGAGCAACCACCACGGTTTGTTGCTCAAGGGGAGAATCTAGTATGTCATTTACATAACGCATTGTACGGACTCAAGCAATCTCCTCGTGCTTGGTTTGGTAGGTTCGGTGATACTATTTTCAAGTTTGAATTAAAGCAATGTCAAGTAGATCATTCAGTCTTTAGTTCTATCTCCTCAGCTGGGTGTATTCTTCTAATCGTATTTATAGATGATATTATCATTACTGGTAGTGATTCAGATGATATCCAACAACTTAAACAATTTCTACATACACATTCAATACTAAGGATATGGGATGTCTGCAATATTTCCTAGGAATCAAGGTTGCCTAATCGCATACAGGTATCGATTTAACCTAATGAAAATATGTACTTGACATTCTTGATGAGGTTGGGCTTATTAGAGCAAAACCAATTGATACTCCTATGGAACCCAACGTGAAAATCAATGCAGAACATGGAGAATTATTACATGATCCAATAAAATATCGGAGATTGATTGGTAAGCTAAATTATCTTACCATCAGAGAGACCTGATATATATTTTGCTATCAATGTTGTAAGTCAATTCATGAGTTCTCCTCGAACTACTCACTAGGATGCTGTGCTTCAATTATTACTTGAAGGGAACATCGGGTATAGTACCAATTTTTAAGAATTATGGCCATCTGAATATCACAAGTTTCTTTAATGCAGATTAGGCCGGATGTCCTATTGGTATAAGATTATGTCAGGTTATTATGTATTTCTTGGAGGTAATTTAATTGCTTGAAAGAATAAGAAACAACATGTGATTTTCGATCAAGTCTTGGAGCAAAATATAGAGTAATGGCACATGTGACGAGTGCATTGCTTTGGTTGAGGATGTTGTTATCAGAAATTTGGATGTCAATATCGGAACCATCGATACTATATTGTGATAATCAATCAGTTGTTCATATTGCAAACAATCCTATCTTCTATAAGCGAACTAAGCACATTGAGATTGATTGTCACTTTATATGAGGAAACGTTCAAAAATGGGATATTACCCTTCAACATACAAGGATAGAGGATTAAGTTGTAGATATTTTTACCAAGTCTTTACGAGGGAATAGAGTGAATTTTTTATGTAACAAGTTGAGATTGTTTAATATCTACATCCCAAATTGAGGGAGAGTTAGGAAATAATAATGATAAGGGTAAAATAGTTTATAGTTTTTTTTTTTTATATTGAGAGGGCTACCCGTATATGTGTGTATATATATAATATTATATGTATTCTTGTAACCCTTTTGATTAGGATAATACAATATGACATTTCATCTCCTTCAACAAGACCCATCCTTCATTAGAACGGATCATTCACAATGATTGATCACGTGAATTTTGTAAAATCA
Source organism: Eucalyptus leucophloia subsp. euroa (assembly GCA_017140325.1). Classification (NCBI taxonomy): domain Eukaryota; kingdom Viridiplantae; phylum Streptophyta; class Magnoliopsida; order Myrtales; family Myrtaceae; genus Eucalyptus; species Eucalyptus leucophloia. The sequence goes on along the minus strand of CM029473.1, from coordinate 21,798,678 downwards.
TACAAAATAATTGTCAATGAAAAATGTACTCCAGACGAAGGGGAAAGAGCAAGTGGAGAGGCTCAAAATTAATAGCTGAAGAGACGGGAAGCTCATGATACTTGCATTTGCGATGACCCATCATCGGTTGAATTTAAAGTACAAAATAAAGAGAAATCTCTTTTTTGGACCATTGCTGGCCGCTCGCCGTCGTCCCTGCCTTCAACGATATGGGTAGCCAAATCGAGATTTGGACCTCAACATCAGATTTTCAATGGAACAAAAAGCCCGGCACACAGAAGCAATCGATATGTTAACCTGAAGATGAAGCCAGCCATGACCATGTAATGCGGCAATGCGAAGGGCACACTCACAATTCAGCAAATGCTTTTTGTGCATCTTCATGAGATGATGACCTCTCAAAACTGATACTTCTTTCTCTATTTGGGGGCTTTAAGTTAATGAGAGATCTGAACTCTGAAGTCACTCTGTGCCAGTCAATTTGCCAGCTCCTTCAAGCCAAGAACCCTATCTTGATTAGCAGCTTCTGCACGAGCCTCAATGATAGGACCCATTGTCCGCAGTGATACTTTGGATGTACATTATCCGCATTGACCATGCTTGAGTAGACTATGAAAGTCACTGAGACCGCCATCAAATTATGAGATAGACAGCTGCAACAATGTCAATATAGTTTTAGCCCAAAAAGCATTGGGAATGCTCAAGTTTAGAAAAGTACCCTATTGACAGGCACAGTGATGGTTCATTAGTTCCTAACACAGTGCAAGATGCTCTAATTAATGGCTAGTGAAAACTCGTCATCTTTCTGTGAAACTAGCTTTTATACCCTATTCATACGCAGCCTCTCTTTAATAAGCCAGACCTATCTCAAATTAGTTCACACTTCTAGTATTGTAAGTGACAAATATTTGTTACAAGACATGCTTCTTCAAGGTGCTGAAGCAGCATAAGTCCATTTAACGAACAAAGACAAAAGTCGCCGAAGCAGCAATATATGGCCATCAGGCAAAAACCATGCCGTCTGTAACAATTAGCGGCAGGGCATTCAGAAAAACCAAACTTGACGTGTCTATTTATCAAAGTTTCTGTGGAAGAAATAAATTTGGAGGTATCAGACTCTCAAATTACTATCTTTTTCCCTCTTTCAAAGGAACTGATTCTTAGAATCAGCACAGAAGACCAGAAAAATCGCTGATCTTTGACAATGCAGCTGCTCAAGATCATCACAATGATCATATGCAAAAGAATGTGGATATTTCTTAACCTCATAAATTTTACCTTGCAATTATATTGACAATGGAATGCTAAACCACTCTGCTCTCTAGTCTAATTCTATAATAAAGTGGTAGTTCTTATTCTTATGCATAAGCTGAAAGGATGCCAACCTTGTCAACTTACTAACAATTGGCAATCTAAAAATCTCATATAAATGGATAAAGCTTCAATAAGTTGGAAGATGGGTTTAAACGATTAAAAATTTCAAATTGGTAGCCCATGACACATTTATATATATATATTAGACTTGTAACCCTCATGACATTGTAAACTAATTTTTATCTCATAAAGAATCCCAAACCAATACTTCTAATCCAAATCTACCAAACACGTCATATCTCAAACTGCTAACGGAGGGTAGATTTGGCATACATGTGTATAAAATGAAAAGAAGTTTGGAATGTATGGGTAAAGGGGTACCAGTTTGGGATGTCTCGTGAGACGAAAATTAATTAAGAGTAAATGAGTCATGAGGGTATTAGTTCGGGATGCCCTTGGAAGAAACACAACCACATTCCGGGTGCATGTACGTACTATGTAAAAATCAAGAGCCATTATTCTCATTCCATATTAGTTTTATTAATATCTGTAAATACTTTTACCCACCACTAGTTTCATACTGAATAACGCTTCTAATGCTCTGCCTATTTTGGTCTTACAGCTTTCCAATAGGAAACAAGTCAGCTCAGATTAGTCAGGTTGTAAATAAAACTATATCGACTTGGTTGTTACATCTCTCGTTAGAGGTCACGTCATTAATATCGCTTCCTTTTCAACGCAGCAAGAGTACGCACCAGATCGTGCTTGTAGAATCTAAATATGCCTAAATTCCTGGGAAAACAGATAGATGGGTGTACAAAAATTATCTGGCAGTAGAAAGTAGGAAGTGGAATACCATCAACATGACAAATTCTCAATCACCCCAACATGGTGCTCTTGCTGACACTGGAGGCCCGTGTGAATATCTCTACTGCTCACAAGCTGAACGTCTCTCTAACTCGACACTGTTATCCATTGTGCAAAATTTACAGGGCCAGGACTTGAACTTGGAGCCCTCATCCTTGAGCCTTTCTGAACCACAAAGCTTACAGATTGGAGCAAGTGGCTGCATGGCACCATGACAAATAAAGCCAAATGCACTTGTTATACAAGAGTTATAGAAGGAATGCAGCAAAAGAGAGAGCTTGCCCATGAATCTGGTCGATGTGATTAAAATGAAGCAATGCTAGTCACACCTCAAAGAAACTTTATCGACTGCATAATGTAGAAAAGTTACAAAAATTCACGTCACGGTGCAAAAAGTATAGAGCTTCCACTTACTTCTCAAATTCACACCCAATTCACATTTTCACGTGTTGCCAAATCTTCAAGTGAGCCAACAATGAAACCAGCTTGTAAAGCAACACTCTTTAACACATCTGGTTAATTTTGTGTCATAAGGCTATTGTATTTGTGTCATTTTAGTCTTTTTGCATTTGTATCAATTTAGTTTATCCGGTTAATTTTGATTGATCGGTGCTGACATGGACATTGGGCATCCTATGTGGCTTCACCGTATTGATGTGAACAATTTTTAATAATATTTTAATATTTATAAAAAAAATTTCTTTTTTCTTTTTTTTTTTCTCTCTTTCTTTCTTTCTTTCTTTCTTTCTTTTGGTCACTTTCTTCTTCCTCTAGCCGGATGCTGATGACGACCAACCAAAGGCAAGGCTTGACGAGGTCCCTTGCTGGCCTTTGGGAACTTGGCCATGGCTAGGCGAGGCTCAACCTTGCCAGTCGAGCATCGGCTAGCCTCTAGCCAAAGGCGAGCCTCGCCAGACATAGGCATTGCTCGACCTTGCCAACAATGGCTAGGTAGGGCTGAGCATCAGTCCAAGGTCAACCCTAAACCGACACTGGACCGGTCCAACCCTGCCGGTCTTGGTCCAGTTCCCAAGGAGACTGGGTTGATCCTTGGTCCTAGAATTTCTGGACCAACACTGTGCGGTCGATCCTTGGTCTTGAGAGTTCCGAGTCGGTCGAATCCGAACCAACCCTAAATATATATATCTAATATATTATTTATAATTTTTTATATAGAGAAAACCTTAAAATAAATTGTGTCAACAATATTAAACAGCTCTTTAGTGGAGAGTTCAAGTAATTTTACATTGTTCTTTAATAACTTAGATTTTTAATGTCTTTTAGGGTGTCAATAGTCATGATTTACGAATGAGGAAAATATTTTTGTAAGGAGTTCTCACAGCGTCCAAAAATGTATAAAACAACTCATTATGGCATCATCCTCTAATATTCGTTTTCTTTTGTTTTATTTGTCATCTTAGTCTTCAATTTGCCAAAATCGAGAGAAATAATTTCTTCGCTTCACTCGACACTCGCCTCACTCGCTTTGGGCCACTCGTGTCGCTCGCCGATCGATGCCCACTTGGCTTGTTACTCCCCGCTCGACATTCGATACCCATTCTGTTCGATGCTCACCCCACTTGACAATCACCACTTGCCTTTCTTAGCTAACCTCGCTCATCATCAAACCTATTGGGTCGGTACGGTCCTTGGTTGCCCTTTCAAGGAGTACAAAAAATAAAATAAAAGTTTATTGGTTAGTCCCAGGTTAACCTTGAAACCGGATCAAATTCATTCAGTCAGTCTGGTCATCAATCACTTTTTTAAGAAGTATAAAAAATGAAATAAAAAAATTATTGATTGGTCCCAGGTTGACCCTGAAACCGGACCGAACCCATTGGGTCGGTCCGGTCCTTGGTCCCAAACTCAATAGGGTCAGTCCTCGGTCTCGAAAATCGAGAAGTAGTACTGTGTGGGTTGATCATAGGGTTAGGGAATGGATCGGCCCAATTCGGACCATGCTCACCCCTATGACTGGGTGAGGCTCACCCTCGTAGATCTAGTGACATCAGGCCTCACTCATGTCTGGTGAGGCTGGACCCTCACTAGACCCAGCGAGGTTGCCCCCACAGCCTTTGCCGAGGTTGAGCCTCGCCCAACCTTGGCCAACTTCCCTGAGGTCGGCAAGGTCCCTTGCAGAGGCTAATCATCGGCAACAATCGAAAGAAGAAAGTAATGAGAGAGAGAGGAAGAAGAAAGTAATGAGAGAGAGAGAGAGAGAGAGAGAGAGAGAGAGAGAGAGAGAGAGAGAGAGAGAGAGAGAGAGAGGGGAGGAGGGGGGAACTGAATTGACATAAATATAAAAGTTTAGAACTCAATTGGCAAAAAAAAAGAAGATTTATGACTAATTTGGAACAATCGCAATAAGTTTATGACTTTTTTTAGTAATTTTCCTATTTAAAATGGCATAATAAAGCATCTCTTCAATTAGTTTGTGAGTTGATTATCTATGAAAGAGTTTGAAAAATGTTATATGACATATATCCTAATGACAGAATGAATTATGAAAAGTTATATGTATTGGTCCGTGAACTTATTAAACGTTTTTTGAATTTGGTTAAGAATCGGGAGATAAATTGGTGGTCTTGAGATCATTGCCACTAGGATCTAAACCTATTGCTGGTTGTGAGTATGCACACGATCTCAAGGCGTCCTATTTGGGTAGAGCCATCGGCTGGTATGGGGGGAGACTCACTTCAATAGGAGAATCAGAGTAGGTCTTATTACAGGGAATTAAGGATAGCCATATTTTTTACAATGAGCGTTAACTTAGTCAGCGGAAGAACCATTGATATTATCATGATATTATTTTTTAATTGGATTTTTCATATGTATGAACTTATGTGACTAAATGAATATATCTTCGGTCGTTAAGGCATATGACATATTGGGTCTGGGATAGTTAGTTTTGTTTTGAAATGATTAATACTATACACCATGAATACTCAATTTATTTAGAAGAGAATTTTACTTCTCATTGAGCATTGGTTTTCTGATGTCATTCATTTTCAATCTTTTTTTCAGATTTTACAACTATTGAATAAGTCGGCCGAGAACGATGTTGATGTGGAACTTTTTTGGAGTTTGATTTTCAGTATAGTTTGAGATAATTGTGTATACGATGTACAATTATTTTTGTCGAGTTTAGTCTGGTTAGTCACGGGAGATATAGTTTGGTTATTTGACTTTCCTAGTTATTTGGTGAAATGTACAAGTTTCTTGTGGACTTTGTAATTTTGATCCTACTAACCAGCTTGTCGTTTTATCCAATAAGAATATATACTTAGAGCAAGTTTATATTGATCTGTATGAGGATATATGTTTCGAATAAATAGACAATTGTGTCATTTTCTCTATATTTTTATAGTTAGAATGTGATAGACTATTATGTTGACACACAGCCATCGTAAAAGTATTATTCCCCAAACAAAGTTTGAACTGTGATACTCAAGCTTATTAGTAATTTTATTTCGAACCATCATGATATCCGACAAGTGGCCAAGTGTTTGGAGCAAATGATTTGAATTAGAGCATGATCTCTCAATTAGAGTAACTAACGGGCCAAGGCCCTCATCCTATATATAGAACATTACCCTATGCGAGGGAAAATGATGATTTGTATGCTCTTTAGGAGTTAGCCAAATTGAATTTGTTCTATAACTTGAAGAAAATATTAGGCACCCAAGTGATAGACGCATTAACTTTATACTAGTCCATTCAACGGCCAACACATGTCATTTTTGTGGTCCACCTGTCAGAGCCCCCCCCCCCCCTCTCTCTCTCTCTCTCTCTCTCATGAATGACATACAAGTGTGAACCTAATGTTTCTTGTACCAGGGAGCTTAAAAAGACAAGTAACAAGTGGCACTCTTTAGTACATAAGCCTCCTCCCTCCTCACAACCCTATAATTCGATTCTTTTCTGTTTCTTACCCGTCGTTATTGTTGACCAACATCTGTAACTTAACAACCCTTGTAATAACTACTAAAGAAGATCTCAACCGGTGAAGGTAGGCTGATAGGGCTTGGGAACAAGGTACAGATCCCGCTTCCTCCTCTGAGCTACGCCCAGCAACTCGCCCATGTCCAGCTCTTCTCTCTTCATTCCCTCAGGGAGCTCCCAGTCGAAGTGATACAGCAACATCGCGAGGGGAAGCTCCACGTTCACAATCCCGAAGTTCATCCCCGGACACATCCTCCTTCCTGCACCGAATGGTATGTACTCGAAGCTAGTCCCTTTGTAATCGACTGGGCTGTCCTTGAACCTCTCCGGGTAAAAGGCCTCAGGGTTTTCCCAGTACTTGGGGTCTCTGCCGATCGCCCACGCATTCACGGCCACTTTGGTCTTGACCGGGATCTCGCACCCGTTTATCTCGAACCTCTCTCTGCATTCCCTGAGCAGCAAGGGAATAGAAGGGTGCATCCTCAGGCACTCTTTTATTACCAGCTTCAGGTACTCTAGTTCAGGCAACCCCGTCTCATCTGCTTTGCCTCTCCTGTCAAAGACCTCTCTCACCTCGGCCTGCGCCTTTTTGAGGATTCTCGGGTTCTTCATCATCTCGGCCAATGCCCAATCAACCTGCGCGGCTGAAGTTTCGCCCCCGGCAACGAAAATGTCCTGCATGCACATTTCGTATTCCATTTTTTGTTAGAATAACTCGAATGACAAAGAAAATATTGCCTCGAACTAATCAATAACATGTTTGAGCATCAAAGTTGTTTTTAATCGTCTCGAAGTTCATGCTAATTTAATTTGGGCCGTGCTGTCTCGATAGACTTCTTCTCGCACCGATATCATTTCCACACATGAAAGTCCACCCATGTCAAACTTTGACTTTGTTCTGAAGTCAAAATCCAACTGATTTGAAAACCCAAAGCTGCAGTTCATTTTTCTGAGGAAATTGAGCATGATGAAGAACAGAAAAACTTCGTTACCAGTATTACTGCTTTGATGTTGTCAGTGGTCAGGGAAAATTCAGGACCACCAGGATCGGCAAACCTCAAGAGAACATCGATCAAATCATCATGTCTCGTTTCATCATCTCTTCTCTTAGCCCTCTCTTCTCTTTTTTCTCTGATGACGTTGTTCATCATACGGTCTGCTTGCTGATGCAACTTCTCCAATCGTGGCTTCATCCTGCTAATCACACGAAGCCAATTTGACGAGGGAAACACGTCCCCAACCTCAAAGCCAGCCGCCAATTTATTTGCTTGGGTAACTACTGAGATGAACTCCTCCTGCTCTTTGAATTTCTTCCCAAAAGCTGCAATCGAAGTAGCTCCGTAGTTGGTCGAGAATAGTTTCTGAGTAAGATTGATTGGAGACCCCGCGTTAGAAGCAACCCATTTGACGAGATTCAAAGTTTCTTCTTCCCTTATATGCCTAAAAGACTGGACCCTCTTGGCACTAAGGAGCTCCAAAGTGCTGATTTTTCTAATTTGCCTCCAGTATTCACCGTAAGGCGCGAATGCAATGTTGGTGGATCCATATGACATTACTTCGGACGCAAGAAGCGGCGGCCTCATTGCGAAAGTAAGGTCGTGGGTCTTCATCACCTCTTTGGCCATCTCGGCCGAAGAAACTATCACGTGAGGAACTTCCCCAAGCTGCAAATGCATCAACGGCCCGTATTTCTTGGCCAAGTCCCGCAACGCACGATGAGGCGGTGACCCGAGAAGCTGGTGCAAGTTTCCTATGAGAGGGAGCTTCCTCGGACCGGGAGGAAGTTTGGGAAGCCCTTTCATTTCAGACTTGTCACATAATTTTCGTAAAATGAAGATGAAGATGCAGAAGGAGACTATGCTTGCAAAGGCAAAAACTCGGAATTCCATTTAGGGGAAAGTGTAGGAAAATGATCAGGCTACCTTCCTGAACAGACTTTGATGATCAATACTTTTATTTATAAACCCTTTTGGAAGGCTGAAAGCTGTTTCTGACACAACAAGCCTATAAAAGTCAAAATTGTCATCTTCGTGCCGACGATGGCAATGAGATGATCATCTTTGTGCCGACGATGGCAATGAGATCATCACTGATTTGCCGCCAGTGGGACGCAAGCATCTGCCGAATGAAATATTATATAATATTGGAAGCACCTTTGGTGCGTGAATTACCTATGATGCTTCCATCATATGAGAGAATTCAAATAAATAGTTGGAGGTAATAAGATGTTTAGTGTCTAAGGTTGAGGGGACCATCTCAAGATCAGCCTGTCAATGTCTCCAAAGAAGAGAAAATGGAAGAACTGCTTTGAATTTTCAAATGAGACGCGTCGTCATCTAAGATTAAAAAGGGAATCGATTCATTGTATCCTACGATCCTAAACATCCTTGGTTGCTTGTGTCCAAATATTTTTAATTGGACTAACTTAATCCTAATTTTTTTAATAAATTATCTATTCAGTCCATCCAATCAATTTTGATTAAAAATCACTGACGTAGATGCCATACTTCTTAAGTAGCACCACGACTCGACATAGACAAATTTTAAAAATTTTAAAAAATTTTAAAAATTTTAAAAATTTGTATGAATTTTTTACTTATATAAATATTATTTTCTCTCTTTTTTTTTCTACATTTTCATTGTGTCCGGTCTCCCGGCCTCTATCAAGAGTCACTTGTGCCGAATCTAGCGAGGGTTAGACCTTTGTGACCCAGACAAAGCGCGACCTTGTGGAATCTAGTAAGGTCGAGCCTCGCACATGACCAAGGAGGCTTGACTCTCGTCGAAGCCTTGCTAGCCCAACCCTAGCGAGGCTAAGCTTGCCTAGCAATGGTAAGGCTCGGTCGACAAGGGTTGTTAGTGACCTTGTGGGCCATAATGAGAAAATAGAAAATAAAAAATAATAATAATAATAATAATAAAATTCAAAAGGAAAGGAAAGCGTGAAACTCTTACAAGGACATAAACAACCACTTCCACAGTTCCTCGGGAATTAGTTCTCCAACGCCCTTGACCGTTGGATCATCAGTCGTCCAATCACATCCGTCCATTTAAACATCACACATTCAACTCTTCACCCAGGCGCCCTACCATGGCAAGCCGGCCATCCTAGAAGGACGAGAAAGTTGTGGATGCTAGAAATCCCCAAATATTACGATAAGAAATCCGAATGTGAAAAACAGGACAAGAAAGTCGTGGAGATCGTGCTTATAAACTACATAAATCCGATGATAATAAAATTACTTAACGATTGTCGTTTGTTTGTTTTTTTTTTTTTTTTTTTTTTTTTTTGTGGTGACTGAGGATCCGCCGGAGCCTACCCTTGTCGGCTTACGCCGATTTGGGGTCTCACGAGCCTCTGCGATTGAGGCTCAATAGCGATTATTTCTTGGGAAAAACTGGCCCATCAACCCACCACCAGGTCCTCCGTTTTAATCGCTAACAACATAGGTTTCGAACCCTTGACCTCCTTCGCTAGAGAGAGAGATCTCAACCAATTACGCTGCCCACGAGTGGGTAATGATTGCCGTTTAGTGAACAGAAAGCAACAAAGTAAGCATCAATTGATAAAACAAATTGAGGCGCCCACAATGCCAACTTCATTGCAAAATTATTCCTCCTTCAGTATCAATGTCCCACAGCTGCATCAAGAATAATAAGTTTTCCCTCTCATTTGAGCAATTTAGATAGGATAACAAAGTTGACTAAGTGAGAGCGATAGAGATGACAAGCGATGGAGACAACGGTGGTGTGATCATGAGCAAGTATTGAATATGATCGGAGCCCCATTTACTTCATTGTGTGCGACATCATTTTTGGGCATGGAGATGGTGCGGCATTGTTTGTGCCCTACCCATCCACGTTGGACTGAGCGACGCCATTTTGCATGTCCACATGAACTGGATTTTTTAAAAAAAATATGCCTACGTAAATTATTTTTTAATTATAATCGCCATGTAATCTTTTTTGTTAGAATTTCTCGCTTGAAGCACTTAAATAATCATTTTTTCTCCAATTCTAATGTCCTTAAGCGGATTGAGTTGCCCTGATCCGCTTTTCCACCAAGTTCTGGACGTAAATAGGTCCAAACGAATAGTGCCCTTTCAAAATTCTTATATTATTTGCAGGGCACAGGCCAATACAACCAGGAGAGAAAAGCGAAGCAAAAGAAAGTAAAAAGAACAAATTTGAAAATGGCATGATGAGAAGTGCACTTCGCATAGCATCATAAAGTGAGTGTCTTTAGTCGCGAAAAAAAAAAATGAGCAATCTAGTTTTTTTATTCCCGTTTCATTGAAAACAAAATAATGGTGGAAACTCTCACGATCCAGTTCGGACATACAGAGAATTCTGCAGAAACTTAAAACAGATACCAAATGAAAACATCAAAATCCACGAAAAGATCGTGGCAACTTTACAAATTTTCAGTCAGAAAACATAAAACTCTTGCAAGGGCATGAATAACGACTTCCACTATCCCTCGGGGATTAGTTTACCAATGCCCTCGACCGTTGGATGATCAATATTCCAATCACATCCGTCCATTTCAACTTCACATGGTCAATTCTTCACCCAGGCCCATTGCAAGCCAGTCACCCCAGATCAAATCCTCGGGGGATGATAAATGACAGGGTAAGAAATTTAGAATGTGCTTGGTCCGCGAAGTAAGAAGGCGCTCTCTCCCTCTTAGGGTTTTTCTCTCGCTGAATGTGAGTCTTCCTCTACCCCATCAGGTGGTAGATTCCCTGTTCTTCTTCCCGATTGAAGGTAGCTTTCGTGCGATTATGGCCATTTATACAGTTTTTCCACCTGACTAATCAAATCCCCTCCTCTCTTTGAACCCAATAATGAAGAAATTGGACTCTGAAACCCTAATATGGCTGTCCTCATTTCCTCTCGCTTGAATCCCAATATTGCAGGAATTATCACGGCTGTTCCAATAATTTTAGAATGATTTACAGAGCTCCCTTCATTCCCCACTCAATCCATCTTCCAAACAAAATCCCTAACTATCCCTGACTACCCAACCCAAGATTTACATAATTTCTCTTGTAGTCCGGCAAATCTTCCGTCATGGAGGGTACCCACGAAAATCACTTCGCTTGTTGACGCTCTGCAAACGGATGGGGGATCTGTGGACCGCAGATGAAATCACGGAGCTGAACATCAACATTCCTGAGGTACAAAACCAGACTGATGAGTTTTTGTTGTATGGGCAACTATTTTCAAAACCTAATGTAAACTTTCCGGCATTCTGGGCTACAATGCAAAAGGCTTGGAAAGTAGATGAGGTTAAATGTGAGGTGATAGGACCGAGTCGCTTTGTCTTCATATACAAATAAGAGGCAGAGCAGAAACGAGTTTTACAGACAGGCCCATGGTCATTTGCTAGTAATTTACTAGTTTTACAAGAAGGAGATCCTACCATTCCCGAGCACTCTTATGAATTCACATATTGTTCCTTTTGGGTTCACCTTGTGGGGCTTCCTCGTGCTGTTCTGTCGGAGGAGTGTATTAGGCTGATTGCTGGAAAAATGGGGGAGATAGAGGAAGTTAGAATTGAAGCTCGAAACAACAGTTCATGCAAGATAGGGAAAGTAAGGGTGAAATTGAATCTGCTTTGCCCACTAAAAACTGGAACTATTATTCATGTGGGAGATCGAAATTGGTGGATTGATTTCAAGTATGAAAGACTGCCACATTTTTGCTATTCCTACGGTTATATCGTTCATTATGCAAATTATTGTCCGACCTATCCATATGAAGAATCAGGCCTTCCTCAGGATAAACCAGGTCGCTACAGGTCTTGGTTGAAAGCAGAGGTGAAGACTCTAAGCCCTTGCTGGAACACTTTCTATGGAGAAATTGATTTTACCTTAGAAGAAGTGGATATGGTCCCTGAGACTCCTATTATACCATCAGGGGATGATTCGAACAGCAACTCTTCTACAGATGGTAGCCAAGCCATAGTGCTTTACAACTCTACAACACAGCCAACACAAGTAATATCAGCACCAAAAGTACTAATTGCTCAGAAAAAGGGCAAGAGAACACAGCAATCTCCGGAACAGCAAGAAGAATCCAGAATTCATGATGCAGGGATGGGGATACAGGTTATAGCACAATCTGGCCCAAAGAAACAAACTCCTAAAAAGTTAAAACGCTTTTCACCTTATGAGAAAAAGGCTTCTCTGACATCTCTTGTTGATATGCACAACCTCTTGGATACACCAATTCAGATATGGGAAGGTAGCACAGCAGGGGCTTTGGTGGCTAGCCCTAATAAGCCACCAAGAAAGCCGTGAAGGTGTTAAGCTGGAACTGTCAAGGTTTAGGCTCTCCCTTGACAGTTCAGCATTTAAGAGCCCTAGTGGCTCGAAACCTTATGGAAACAAAGAATCAATACAAGAAGGTGGAGAATATCAAAAGAAGACTTAAATTTTCCTCTATGTTTGCTATCGATCCAATTGGATTAGCAGGAGGTTTGGCCTTATTATGGGATGAATCGATGCAGATTAATATAGAATATGGCTGTCAGGAGGTGATTGAACTCTCATGTAGAGATGCTGGAACTGGATTTCAAATGAAGATTTCTTTCCTTCATGCGCCAACTAATTTCCAAGAGATTTCACTTTGGAACCTACTTCGAGACAGAAATGGAACTACAACAGTACCTTGGCTATGTATCGGGGATTTTAATGAAGTATGATATCATTGGGAGAAAGTGGGCCGCCGAGTAGTGGAAAGATTTAGAATGATAGCTTTTCAGAAATTTATTGATACCTGTTCCTTAATAGACATTGAGAGCAAGGGATGTGCTTTTACGTGGACAAATAGAAGGGAAGGAGATGAATTAGTTAAAAAACGCCTTGACAGAGCTCTATGTAATCTAGAATGGAGGCTTCTTTTTCCTAGTGCTGAAGCGTTTGTATATCCAGCCATTGGGTTTGATCATGGCCCTCTACTTCTATGTCTAGATCCAGTCGAACCGAGGAAACAGAAATTATTCAGATTTGAGGCTTCTGGTTGGATAACCCTGAATGTGAAGAGGTAGTAGCCAAGGCTTGGAAGACAGAAACAGATAATCAGGCAACTATGGTTAGGAATACAAAAAAGGTTGCTCGGGATTTAAGACAATGGAGCCGAAAATCTTTCCAGAATGCATCAAAATAGATAGACCATCTCAAAAACCAGCTCACTCACATTATGAACAATGCAAATAAATCAGATACGAGAAAGGAACATAATGCCATAGTTGAGAAAATGGGTGCTCTTTGGCGTCAGGAAGAAATGTATTGGGGTATTAGATCTCGAGTAAATTGGCTACAATGGGGTGATCGGAATACCAAATTTTTCCATGCCACGACGATTCAGCGGAGACAAAGAAATAAAATTACAATGCTAAGGCTTGAGGAGAATGCTTGGAGTCGGGACACTCAGATAATTAGACAGCATATCATAGAATATTATAAAAATCTATATACATCCATGGGGTCCCGATTTTATCAGCCGGTTCTAGAGCAGTGTCCAATGGTTGTTTTTGACGAAATAAATGAGAATCTAACAAAGCAAATCACCATGGAGGAAGTTCAGCATGCAGTTTTTCAAATGGGAGCCGCCAAAGCCCCTGGACCCGATGGCTTGAGTGGACTTTTCTATCAAAGTCAGTGGCATATTATCAAAGAGGATGTATTTAGAATGGTGGAATCTTTCTTTAATGAAGAAGCCTTTGATCCTGGATTGAACGGGACCCATATCACACTAATCCCAAAGGTAGCAAATCCTGAAAATATAACTGAATTTCGACCCATTAGTTTATGTAATTTCAACTATAAAATTATCACAAAGGTCATGGCGAATCGACTGAGACCTTGGCTACCACTTCTTATCTCCCCGGAACAGAGTGCATTTGTTGGAGGTCGGCAGATACAAGACAATATTTTCATTGTTCAAGAAGTTCTCCATCAGCTAAGGGTTAAGAAGAGAAGGCGCAGATTCCAAGCGGTTCTGAAGTTGGATATGCAAAAAGCGTACGATAGAGTAGAGTGGGATTTTCTTTGTGATTGTATGAAAAGGATGGGATTTAATGATAAATGGGTGAACCTCGTCAGATTTTGTATCTCTTCACCTACATTTCGTGTCCTTATTAATGGAGAGCCTAGTGGAGATTTCAATCTAACAAGAGGTATAAGACAAGGTGATCCTCTCTCACCTTATCTTTTCATTTTAATGGCTAATGTCTTATCCCACATGGTGAATAATGCTGTAATGGATGGAACTTTAAAGGGAATCAGACTGAATCCTCAATGTCCTATCCTATCCCATCTATTCTTTGCAGATGATGCTATTTTCTTCTTGGATGGCACAATTAGGGAAGCACAGAACCTAGCCAATTTACTGAATTGCTACTGTTTTGTTTCTGGCCAGTCAGTTAACCTCAATAAATCTGGTGTGTTTTTCGGGGCAAGCTGCCCACAGCAGTTAAAAAGTAATATTGCATATGAATTGAGGGTTCCTATATTGGATAAAACTGGCAAATATTTAGGGACACCATCTGATTGGGGCCAAACTAAGAAACAGATGTTTGATTGGATCACAGCAAGGGTTGAGAAAAAACTGGAGGACTGGAAAGAGCAATTAGTGTTGAAGGCAGGAAAAGAGGTGCTGATTAAGATGGTAGTGCAGGCGTTACCACAATATGCCATGAATATTTTTAAAATACCTATCTCTATATGCAGAGCAATTGAGAGGAAAATTTCAGCCTTCTGGTGGAAGCAACATGCAAAACAAAGAGGGATCCACTAGAAGAGTTGGGAATTTTTGAAGATGAAAAAGGAACAAGGAGGAATGGGCTTCAAAGATTTGGTTGAATTTAACAAGGCTATGCTGGGGAAACAAACCTGGAGATTAAGTCAAGCTCCAGAAGCCTTATGGAGCAAAATTTTTAAATGCCTCTATTTCCCTAATGGTAACCTATGGACTGCCACAAGGGGATCCAAACCATCATGGGGTTGGCAAAGTCTCCTTATAGGTCAAGATGAACTAGAAGCTGATATGAAATGGGAGGTAGGGGATGGCAAATCTATTAATATAAGGGAAGATCGTTGGCTATTGTCAGGAAAGATTGGAGGACCAGCGAATCAAAATGATTTAAAGCTGGTTGCAGATATTATTGATCCTACTGTGCGTGCATGGAATGCTCAGCTCATAAATGATATTTTCGACAAAAATATTTCAGAAGAAATTCAGGCAATCCACCTCAGCATTACCCCCAGACCCGACCATCTAGTATGGACAGGGCATATCTCGGGACGGTATCAAATCAAAAACGGGTATCACAAATCACGAGAAAATCATGCAATCACCACAGCAAATCAGGCATCCTCCTCATACCAAGTTCCGAAATGATTATGGACAGAAATCTGAAAGCTACAGACTTATCTCAGAATCAAACATTTTATGTGGAGCTTATGTAACGAAGGCCTTCCTACCAAAACTAACCTGCATCGGCGTAATATCATACCAAAGCCAACTTGTTCCTTGTGCCATCAATTTCCAGAATCATCCGAGCACCTCTTCGTGCTGTGCAAGTGGACAAAAGGAGTATGGTCAAATTACAGTGTAGATATGGATGTCCCTCAAATGTCTATTACACGCATGGACAGATGGGTAAGCAACTACCTTTCCTCTGGGATCTCAGCACACCAAAAGGCGATCCTTGTGCATCTTCTTTGGCTAATATGGAAGGCCCGCAACACTTTGCTCTTTCAAGGCCGCAAATCATACCCAACAAAACTTATCAGCGAAGCCCTTCTCTCCCAGCAGTTATACGAGAAATGGAATCCACGAAAGGAACCGATTACCTCTAAACAGGACACATGGGTACCTCCCAATCCGGGTTCTTTGAAGCTAAACGTTGATTGCTCTTGGCAGGGAAGAAATTTGGAGTGCTCTGTCGCTGGTATCTGCAGAGGAGCGAACGGGATCTGCATCGATGGCTTCGCACAAAAAATTCACGCCCAATCGGCTTGCATCGGCGAAACCCTAGCTATCCTCCAAGGGCTTGTGTGGCTGAAGCAGTTCTGAAGTGCTCTAACAGGAACTCAAGACGCACGAACTGTCCATAACTCTCTCCAGCGATTGTCTTAAAGCGGTGGATTCGATTGTGAGCCACCAAGAACCGTCTGGGGCTTCTCTTCCTTTTGTGCTTGATTGCCGACAGATGCTGGCCCAAATGGAGAATATTCACCTGCAATTTGAACCGAGACAAACAAACCGAGCGGCTGATTGGATCGCAAAATCCTTTCAAACCGGTTCTCTACCGCCTAATTGGATCGCCACGCCTCCGCATGATCTTTATCTTATTTTATGTTTAGACTTTCCTACTACCTATAATCCACCGTCTTAGTTGAATCAATGAAGTATCTTTGATCAAAAAAAAAAAAGAAATTTAGAATGTGAAAAAGAGGCCAAAAAAATTGTGGAAATCCGGCTTATAAATTACATAAATCTAATAATAATAACAAACCCCCACCCACGAAAAGGGAAAGTATTTATCCGGAGTTAGACCCATCCTTAATTAGAACGGATCGTTCACAATGATTGATCACGCAGATTTCACAAAATCATACAAAATAATTGTTATGGAAAGATATTCTCCAGAAGAAGGGGAGAGAGCAAGTGGAGAGGCTCAAAATTAATAGCAGAAGAGACGGGAAGCTGGTGATACTAGCATTTGCGATGACCCATCATCGGTTGAATTTGAAGGGCAGAATAAAGAGAAATCTCTTTTTTGGACCATTGCTGGCCATTCGTCATCGTCCCCGCCTTCAACGGTATGGGTACCCAAATCGAGTTTGGACCTCAACATCAGATTTTCAATTGAACAAAAAGCCCAGCACACGGTAGCAATTGATATGTTAACCTGAAAATGAAGCTAGCCATGACCATGTACTGCGGCGATACGAAGGGCACACTCACAATTCAGCAAATGATTTTGGTGCATCTTCATCAATTGATGACCTCTCAAAACTGACACAGTCTTTCTCTATTTGCGGGCTTTATGTTAATAAGAGATCTGAACTCCGAAGTCACTCTTTGCCAGTCAATTTGCTAGCTCCTCCAAGCCAAGAACCCTATCTTGATTGGCAGCTTCTGCACGAGCCTCAACAATAGGACCCATTGTCCGCAGTGATACTTTGGATGTACATTATCTGCGTTGACCATGCTTGAGTAGTCTATGGGAGTCACTGAGACCACCATCAAATTATGATATGCACAGCCGAAACAATGTCTATATAGTTAGTCCAAAAAGCATTTGGAATGCTCAAGTTTAGAAAAGTACCCTGTCAATAACGTTGACAGGCACAGTGATGGGTCATTAGTTCCTAACACAGTGCAAGATGCTCTAACTAATGGCCAGTGAAAACTCGTCATCTTCCTGTGAAAAGTAGCTTTTATACCCTTTTCATGTGCAGCCTCTCTTTAATAAGCCAGACCTATCAAATTATTCTTCTAAGTTCATGCTTCTAGTATTGTAAGTGACAAATATTTGTTAATGTCTTCTTTTGTGGCCTGGCTCAATCATTGAGCAAGACATGCTTCTTCAAGGTGCTGAAGCAGCATAAATCGATTTAAAGAACAAAGACAAAAGCTGCCGAAGCAGCAATATATGGCCATCAGGGAAAAATCATGCCGTCTGTAACAATTAGCGACAGGGCATTCAGAAAAACCAAACTTGACGTGTCTTATTTACCGAAGTTTCTGTGGAAGAAATAAATTTGAAGATCAGCACATCAGCCCGGAAAAATTGCTGATCTTTGACAATGAAGCACCTCAAGATTATCCCAATGATCATATGCAAAAGGAACTGATTCTTAGAATCAGCACATCAGCCCGGAAAAATTGCTGATCTTTGACAATGAAACACCTCAAGATTATCCCAATGATCATATGCAAAGGAATGTGCATATTATTTAATCCCATGAATTCCTTGCAACTATATTGACAACGGAATGCTAAACCACTCTGCTCTCAAGTCTAATTCTATATTAAATTGGTAGCTCTTATTCTTATGCATAAGCTGAATGCCAACCTCGTCAACTTACTAACAATTGGCATTCTAAAAATCTCAGATAGATGGATGAAGCTTTAATAAGTTGGAACGAGGGTTAAAGCCATTAAAAATCTCTATTCGGTATCCCATGATACATTTATCTCAAACTAATTTGTCTCACCAAAAAAAAAAAAATGGTACCCTCGTGACATCCCAAACTTTCACAAAAAATCCCAAACCAATACTCCTGATCCAAATCTACCAAACACAACATATCCCAAACTACTAATGGAGGGTAGATTTGGTGTACGTGTATAAAATGAAAATTAGTTTGGAATATATGGGTAAAGGGGTACCAGTGTGAAATTCTTAATGGGACGAAAATTAATTTAGAGTAAATGTGTCATGAGAATACCAATTCGGGATTTTTAATAGAATTTGCCCTTGGAAGAAACACAACCATATTCCAGATGTATGTATATACTACGTAAAAATCAAGAGCCATTATTCTCATTCCATATTAGTTTTATTTATTTCTGTAAACACTTTTACCCACCACTAGTTTCAAACTGACTGATGCTTCTAATGCTCTGCCTATTTTGGTCTTGCAGTTTTCCAATAGGAAACAAGTAAGCTCAGATTACTCAGGCTGTAAATAAAACTGTATTGTCTTGGTTGTTACATCTCTCATTAGAGGTCACATCATTGATATGCTTCCTTTTCAATTCAGCAAGAGTAGGTAGCGAATCGCGTTCCTAGAATCTAAATATACCCAAATTCCAGGTAAAACAGACAGATGAGTGTACAAAAATTATCCGGCAGTAGAAAGTAGAAAGTGGAATATCATCAACATGACAGACTCTCAATCACCCCGACACGGTGCTCTTGCTGATACTGGAGGCCCGTGTGAATATCTCCACTTCTCACAAGCTGAACATCTCTCTAACTCGACGCTGTTATCCAACGTGCAAAATTTACAGGGCCAGGACTTGAATTTGGAGCCCTCATCCTTGAGCCTTTCTGAAGCACGAAGTTTACAGATTGGAGCAAGTGGCTGCATGATGCCATGACAAGTAAGGCCAAATGCACTTGTTATACAAGAGTTATAGCGGGAATGCAGCAAAAGAGAGAGCTTTGCCATGAATCTGGTTGATGTGACGAAAAGGAAGCAATGCCAGTCGCACCTCAAAGAAACTTTATCGACTGCGTAATGTAGAAAAGTTATAAAATTCATGTCCCGATGCAAAAAAGTTTTAGAGCCTTGATTTACATTTTAGATTCACACCCAATTCACATTTTCATGCGTGGCCAAATCTTCAGGTGAACCAACAAGGAAACCAGCTTGTAAAGCAACACCCTTTTAAGTTTTAATACATCTGGCAACTACGAGTAGCTCAGTTGCAAGTTCAGTACTAAGTACACCAAAAGATGAACAAGGAAAAGACAAGTGCAATCTAACAAACAAGAAAATATTTTGAGATTGATCAATCTAACAAACAAGAAAAACTTAGAATGAGAAAACTTGCAGAAGTGAAAACATTGAAGTATCAAAACAACATGGAACCGTTTATCTAATCAATCAACATTGGTATTCATTTACGAATCATTATACTCACAGGATTTAATAAGGTGCATATTCCACATGCCCACATAAGGAGCTCAATTGAAGGACGTTTAGTAGTGCCCTTAAGCCCGGTTGAGGAGTCAAATTGGATGGCATGCCAGATGAAGCATTCCCCCTAATGACATTTGCATTTAGAATCGAATACATTCACTGATTCAAATTGTCTTCTCTGATGTGCACAGCTGAGATCATCTGCTGCCCTGCATGTCCCCATCATTCCCTGTCGAATCCACGTAATGCTGATCCACATCACTGCTGGATGATTGTGGCTGAAGCTTCATTCAATTCACGAATTCTTTTCCAAGAGATCAAATCTGAAGCACTTCCTGCATTTTCATGCCTCGATTTTGAGGGGGTTTTGATCTCATTCTCAATATTTTGCAGAATATCAGGGTTACTTTCTTTATCCCCACCATCTTTGAATCGAGAACCACACCAGATGTCATCCTGCAGTCTCCTCTCTACAGCCATCACAGCAGCTTGTGCTGGACTAAGTACTAAGATGCTACTATCACTGCCGAGACAACTCGGTCCAGATGGTAGGAGGATCCAATCCCTTCTCTGCGGCTGCCAGAGCAGTTTGCCGCAGTGATGAAATAGATAGCTCTTTAGAGAAACCGCCAAGACGCCTCCTGGGAAGATTGAAAACCTGGCCAGTGCCAGTCATTCCCTTGGCCATCAACTCCTTGTACTCCTGTCGTTGACATCACGACGCATATAAAGTAGACTAGACTACAATTTAGAGCATTGTGACCGTGGCGCAATGCTCAAACCACCATCCACATTTCGAAAATTAGCGCATCTATCCTAAAGACCCAAATAGAGATGACTAGAATGGACATGGAGACTTTTCTAACCACCGACCTTTCTAAGTTAATCCCAGAGCTTGTAGAACTTGGCATCGCGTCGTGGCAGAGCTCGTGAAGCATCATGTCCACGACTTGATCATAAGGATGGATATAATCGGCTCTAATTAGGCTGCGAAGCCTCAGCTTCACATGCACGCCATGACCCACATTCAAACCCAGAAGACGCGCATTCATTGGACTGCAATTACCACCATTGATTCATCATAATGAATCATCCCTCCTCTAAATAAATAAATAAATATATAAGAGATTCAGAATTACACGCGCACATGCACGGATTAGCAACCCAATCCGGGACTACCCGAACCACTTTCCCCATCGGGAACCAGTGCACGCGCAGATGTGACTGAGCTCGTGCGTCAACCAAAGGGCATTCGTCCAATAAATAAACAAAAACGAGGGTCATGCTTTTCGGCATTTTAAAGCATCAAAACACTATCGGGGCTTGCAAGACGAAACCGAAACGGGAGCAGCAAAATCTTACCGGAACTTTGAGAGAAAGCTTGACCCTTCACCGGCGCTTGCGCACGGTGGGTTGAACTTGATGGGCAATCCGCTCGAGGATCTTCCGCGGGCTTCCTCTTCAGAGCCTTAATTTCACATACACTGTTGAGATCACCCTGGTTCATGTCCTTCTTGTGATCTCATGAGAAAAAAGCACTAACTTCTGCGAACTACCTCATTGTGGATGCGGGTTTTTTTATTTTTATTTTTATTTTTTTTCTGAAGCAACCATGGCACAACGTCGCGAAGGTTTGAAACGTTGGAAGCGATTGATTTGGCGCGATGGCGAGATTGGTTTCGCCTTCGAGTATGGGGGGTGTTTGGAAGCGGGGATAGTGCTGGCAATGAGGACACAAAATTCTCCTTGGGCTTCTGTCTTCCATCTTTGGGGCCACCTTCCAAAAATAATGTCTAAAAAAAGCGTGTTCGTTGGAAAGAAAAAAAGGTTTGGCAAATTAATTTTTTGAACTTTCACTTAAAATCAGTCAACAAAATTCCACCTCTGATTCAAAAAGTACACATGATTAGAATTAGGAAAATGAGTTCGCTAACTTGAAAATATGATAACTTTTTCTTGAAAATTGATTTTTTGAAGAGCATTTTACCTTGGGAAAATTCCAAAAAAAGGCTTAAAATGCAATCATTTTCTCAAATAAAGACTTGAAGTGAATCTCATTTCAAATAATGATCTAAAATAACCATGATTGTTTCAAATAAGAGTCTTAAATAGTTATGATTGTTTCAAATAAGGGTCTTATCTCATTGATAATCGGCCGACTAAATTTTTCCATTGATGAAGGGTGTTTTTGTCCAAATATTTTTTTTTTTTTTTTCTCTTCCGGCATCAACTGGTGAGCACTAGCAAAGGCCAGTGATGATCGCCCTCCACGATCCTCACTGACAACTAATAAGGGCCAGTGAGAATCTGTAAGCACTCGTTGATAACGGGCAAGGGTTGGCAAGCCCTTATTGGCCACCCGTCCCAGATGTAGTGAGAGTTGACCTCACTTGGGGCTGGGCTTGTAGGCCTTTTGTCAACCCTTACCAACAGCCAGTGGGGCCCAACCTCATTGATGCTCACAAGGGGCAGCATCCCCCACGATGAGGGTCATCTCGCCCAAGTGAGGCCATCCTTCGACTATGGCTAACAAGGGTGGCTTTCATTGAATTGGGTGAGAGTGACCCTCGCTTAGCCTTCTACAAGCATCACTAGTGGTCGATTGGACATCGACGAAGAAAGAAGAAGAGTTAGAAAAATGGTTAATACCCTAAAAATCCCAAACCTGGTACATCTATGACAATTTTACCCCAAATTATTTTTTTAACCATAAAAAACTCCAAACTAGTACACCTGTGACAAATTTACTCCGACTGACTATAAAAAAATCCTAAACTGGTACATCTATGACAAATTTATCCCAAACTAATTTATTGAACTGCAAAAAATCCCAAACTGATAAATTTGTAACAAATATACCCTCTACTAAATTGAATTAATACCACAAAAAAATCACAAAAATTGTAAACTGTGATAAATGAAGTGTAAAATTCCAAATTGGTATACCAATCGATTGTCACGTGTCATTTAACTTAATAATTTGACGGTAAAATTTGACAAAAACTAACAGAGGGTAAATTTGTCACAAGTGTACCAGTTTGGGGTAAATTTGTTAAATATATACTAGTTTAGGGTTTTTGGTGATAAAAAAAATAATTTGGGGTAAATTTGTCACAAGTGTACCAGTTTGGGGTTTTTTAGGGTATTAACTCTTAAAAAAAAAAAAGGAAAGAACAAAGAACAAATGACAAAAATGCCCTTGATCGCCAAAAAGTCAAATCATTATTTAAAATACAACCATTTCATGCCATTATTTGAAACAAACATAATTACTTTAAATTCTTATTTTTCATACAAAAAAAAATCTTATTTAAAACAAGATCTATTTCAAACATTTATTTGAGAAAGTGATGATACTTCATGTCATTATTTAAAATAATGTCTATTTTAGATTTTTATTTGAAAAAATGAAAATATTTCGAATCCTTTTTTGGAATTTTTCTTTTTACTTTTATGAACATGTGATGCTCTACAGTATGATATCGAAGTACACACATTCAACAATATATCTTTAATATGTCCGTCGTGGTATCACAGGTACGAATGATTAGTGCCTCGGGCAATACTCTTTCGAGATTAACCATGAAAATGACGAAAATGACCTAAATACATCGTCGTTAATTCATCACTGACGTTTAAGAGCGTACTTTCAAAATAAGCCCTTTAAATAATTGTTAGTATCACCACTAGCTTCTTTTTCTTTTTGTTTTGTGTTTTATTTTTTTTGGGGTGTCAACTAGCTTTGATAGCAACGAAAACACTTTCCGAGGGGGGAAAGCGGAAGCGAAGCAAATTTCTCGGGACTTTCCGCTTCTCCTTTTCGCTCTGCTGATAATCCTAGGGCATCACAGAGAGAGACAGAGAGAGAGAGGTGGATCGAGATCTAACACTGCCAGTCGCGCTGACTGAGATTTGACGTTGGAGACGATGAGCGGAATAGCCTTAGTCCTCGAGCTCGCGAGGAAGAACCCCAGCTTCCATTCCGCCCAGTCTCTGCACTCCTACGGACATTTCTCCGCCGCCGCCTCCTCCGCCGCCGCCGCCGCCGCCGCCGCTCCTTTCGCGGCGCGATTCCTCTTCGGGTACGCTCCCCCGCTCTTCCCGCCATCCCAGGGCATCGTCCCGTAAATGGTTTCTTGCCGAAAGCTTATTGCTTTTTTAGCTGAAATTCGCGTTTGCCCGGCAGTTGATGCGAGTCTCCGATACGATGTGGCGGCGTAATTGGGTTCTTGCAAGAAAGAAAATTTAGAGAGTTTGGGATATCAGGGCTTATTTGGTTTTAGCGTGGAGATCAGAGTGACGTGTTGGTATCTTGAGCTGTAAAGATTTCGCTTTGGTAGTCTCGGAGCAATGAAAGCTTGTGACCGGGAGCGATTATCTTTTGCGTCCTGATTGTCGCGTGCGCGGTGTGTCATTGCAGTATTGTCTCTATCATTTAACATAGTGTGATTCGGTATTATTTGCGATGTGGTTAGCTTGGTGTTTCGGGATATATACCGAAGTTAGGGTCACTTTGCAAAGTTCTTGAGATCCTAATTATGCATACAGATGATGTGAACTGATTTTTCGCTTGACCAAGTGTCGAGATGGAAAATCCCCGACTTCTCAGTGGGGAAGTTCAGAAAGTTGGGACTGTTTGTTTCTTATGATCAGTAGCTTTTGCTGTGTATGTCATATGTCTAGTGCAATCCGACGCTGGTGACTTTAATGTTGATGTAAACGCAAGTTGTATCCTCATGGAGGGTTTATCTTAGATAGACTGTATTGTTGTCGTTCTCGTGTTTGCTTGAGGTGGTGGTTGGTGATGTTTGCTTTCACTGGCGTACACGATTTCTCTTCCTTTGGTATGATCATAAGGGATGAGCAGCTATTTGCCCTAAAAAATAATGCATAAGCATATTTTCTAATTACTTTGAGATTTCAGTGATTAAAAGATTGACTCTGCTCGACTACAATTTTTATTGGTCTCTACTAGCCGTTTCGCTGAATATTCTTCCTCTCCCCCCTTATCCTTCATGACATATCATTCTCGTGCGGAAGTTTTAGGTTACCTGTGGCATACTGCGATGCTGGGACTGCACAGTCTGAAGATTATGTTTCTAGTACACAAAGTAATTTCGAGAATATACTGCGTGAGGAGTCTTTGACACATGGCGCCAAGATATACAAAATAGAGATGAAGCCTCTCTTTTCAGCTTTTGAGTTTAGGACATTTGCCTTGACTTCGTTAAGGTCTTTTCTACAGTCCTATTTGCCTCTTATTCAGTCCAGTATCCAGGAGGAAGAGGATGAGAATTTCCTGCAGGATGCGAGGGAGGAGCATCCTGTAGATTTGGTCGTTCCCTTCAAAAATTCTGTCAAGCAAATCATTCGGGAGGTGAGTGCATATATCTCCCAAATTCTTCAATGCGATTAAGAACACCATGATGGCTTTCCATCCCATTGCTAAGTGTGATTCTCTTTCACTGGCAGAGAAGCACACAATCAATGCAAATTAATATGGGGAAAAAGTGGGGGTTTTAAATGGGTAGAGAAAGAAACATTACTGAAGATTTCATCTATGTGGAGAAAAGAAATTAAGTTCTAACCATGAAACTGTGGAAGAATTATGAGAATGGCATTTTACTTAATTTTTTACCCCTTTTACTTATGATTTATTTAGTGCATTCTAAAACATTTGGCATTTTTAAAAAAAGACATGAAATTTTACGGAAACTTTTGGTAGCAGTTTGAGTTTGAAATTTGCTTCATTTCTATATCGTAGAAAGCCATTGGACAGTTCTGTGCTATTAGGATTCTTCATCATGCTTTAGTGTTGTCTGGGGCAGATATGTATTGTGGAATACACCTTCCAGGCTAAACACGTCATGTCGGTGGTCTCTTTTGTTTGGTTCCAGAGCAATAATAATGACAGTAGCGTCAAAGTTCAGTGTCTTATAGGACTTTGTGGCAAGTTATGGTTGATTCACTGTCGCTTCTCTTTTGAAGGAAAAAGTTTGAGAGAAAGAACAAGAAAAGCCCAAAGTTTCTCTCTAGTAGACTAAAACTATCTTTTTTCTTCTCCAGACTACAGTTGTAACTACTAGACGGGTATTGGAAAGGCTTGCTGTCCAATATGTTTCACAGAGAATGGCATGGAAACTTCTTAAAGGTACTTTTCTCGCATCTCAGCATGTGCGTGAATTAATCCAGCGTCACCCAACTAATATCTTCTATCCTATGTTCAGATGTTCCCAAATCCACTACACGCAAGGCACAAAGAGGGATGCCAACTCTAGTTTATATATGCAGTGTTAGCAGGACAACTTTTAGAGGTGAATTCCTTTACATTTACAACTTTCTACACTGCAGTGATGAGTTGGTTGATTATCTGTCTCATCGTTTCTGCGTATCATGTACCTTAACAGGGCAGTTACTAGGAACTGCGGCAACATGGCTGGTTCAAGTAGGAATTGAAACTTACCGATGCTTGTCTAGTATATTCAAGTCCAAGGAAGAAGATGAAGTTGATCCAATAGAGCAAGTTGTAATTCTTGGGAAGAAGGTCTATATAGTTACTATGAAGTGTAGTGCATCCCTGATTTTTGCTTCGATTGGGGCAGGGATTGGTGCCACAATCGTGCGCCCTTCACTGGGGCAGTGGATTGGTAAGCACTCTATTGGTTGTGAAGCGCCCCCCACCCCCCCCCCCCCCAATCCTACAAAAAAAAAAAAAAATTGATCATCTATGTTGATAGGTTCAAATTCTAATGTGGTGCGATTGATTTGTAGGCTGTGCTCTCGGCGACTTAGCTGGCCCTATTATTGTGTCATTTTGCTTGGAGAAATATCTCCAGTTGGCTATATGAAATATTGGCTTCCAATTCTCTCGCATGGAGCTACCCTAAAAATTCAGGGTCTAGCTAGACTTGAAGCATTAACTGATGATGCCCACTTGCTTGATGATGTCCATTGGAAGTGGTTGTTGAGGCCAGATGCTGCAGTTCAAATCATTTATCAAATTCACACCAATCGGTGTGGTTCCTTCATTTGGACGTGAAGTCAATTGCATTTTGCTTTGGAATCGCAACCCTACATTGTGTCCGTCATGATATTAACAATAGTGTATTTGAGATGTTCCTTCATTCAGACGTGAAGTCAATTGCATTTTGCTTCAGAATCGCAACCCCACATTGTGTCCGTCATTATATGAACTATAGTGTATTTGAGATAATTCTACAGCAACTTAATCAAGTTTTGTGGAATTGTGCTGCAATTTGCTCTAGTGTACCATGTAACCAGATTTTTTCCGCTCTAATAATCATCTCAGGGCATTATTGTTTTGACTTTGGAAGTGATCTTAATGAAATATATGCATTGCAATGTGCTTCTGGTATTTCCGATTATAAAGTGTTCAAGTATGCTCGTAACTAAAATTTCATCAGCACGCTTACAAACCTCAGCAGCTTAAATTCCACCAATTCAGCAGAAATTTCCAACCATTTCCCTCCTCTCCACACTAATCAAGCATCTGGAGCCCTAATTATGGTGTTCGTTTCTCTTTTCCCCATAATAAGGACACAGTGGCAGAGTATCCGAAGGCATCCCAGATCATCAAGCCTACAATTATTCCGAACCCAACTATCGTGGCCAAGAACGCATCCAGAGAGTCCACGTTCTGCACGTACCGGTAGGAAATCACAGAAACATAGACGAACATGCCGCAGAAACCCGAAAAGATGGCAGAGCTCCAACCTGCAACCACACCCTGCGTGGTTGCGTCTATTACGATCCCTATGGCCATGCCGATGGAGCTTGAGATTGCATAAGCAAATGCATATGCAACACAGGACGAGAGAGGCCTGTTGGGCATCATCCTCAGCAGGACGATGCCCATTGCAACTGCAGCAAATATGTTGTGCGGGAAAATGGTCCGCATGGTTTTCCACGCATCTGGCTTCGTTTCTGCGACTCCAATGGCGATGCCTAAAAAGACCGAGTGGAGACAGAGAGCTATGATCAACAGCATGCTGTCACTGGGCAATCCAACGGCCACGCTCAAGTTGTGATGGTGGGTCGCTCCGTTTGCACTGCTGCCTTTTCCATGCACGATGCCTCCTGGCATGAAAATGGAAAGATTTATATGATTTCTGTCGGATAAGATCATCAACATAATCTTTTGCACGTATTTTTTCTGCACACAGCTGAGCTGAGGAAAAACTAAAAAGCTTAAAATGGTTCCGATGTTTTGTCAAAAATGAAATACTTTCGAAACAGGCATTTAACTCTCTTCTGAATTACCGTATTAGACAGATAATTTGATCTTACGACTCCAAATTTTCGTTCTGTTCAGGCAAGAACACCCTGGTTCTGTTATTTAATGCTGTCAATCGGCTCTGCGTAATGGAGAAAAATGAAAGAACGGTGGACCAACAGAAACTCTTAAAAGTTCTGTAATTGACTAGGTATGATCGATTGGCAAATGTTCTGGAGGAAAACAAAGGAAACAAAGATTTATTGCTTCCCCCACAACCCTCTGCTACCAAAAACAGAGCAGCAATAAACTGGATTGACTCGACTCCGCTTCTGACTAATTCACTTGATATTCATCCAAAATCTTCTACTTCCACACACTAGTATGAACCAGTGCCCATGTTCATGGTCTTTGGTCCGTTTTGGCAAATAAAAGCTGCATGCAGTGCCTGGACTCTGTTCCTGATGCGCATTTCAGAGCAGAAACAGAGTTTGCAGGCAACGATTAAATTCACGCAGTCAACCGAGTGACGCATTCATAGTGGGAGCCCAGACATTTTAAAAAAAAAAAAGGAAAAATAAAATAGGACGCAGAAACAGGTCTTGCTTTCCATTTACCTGAGACCTCCAAATCGACATTGGAGCCACTGCTCTGTTCCTTCTCCTGCTTGCCGTAAAGGTAGGAGACAGCGAAGTGGGTGAGCATGGTGAGCAAGCTGCCGGCGATCACGAGCATGAACGTGGAGGAGAACTTATCTGTCCGGTCACCAAACGTCTTGATGGCGTCCATGGGGAAGCGCATCATTGCTGTCGCGAGGAAAAACCCGCTGGCCAAGTACGTCCCCTGCAACAGGAACGCCTCGTCCCACTTCAGCAAGTACGGGGAGACACCGCCGACAAACGTGCCAACGAAGACCAGCGTGAGGCACCAGATCTTTGCCAGGATTAGGGACTTCGAGCGCATGTCTACATGTTGGTCTCCGACGGAGTTGGAGGAGGAGTCTTTGCCGTTGTCCACGCCGTTGACGGCAGCGGCGAGGAGGAGGGACAGAAAGAGAGAGATGAAGAGGAGAAGAGAGCGAGACATCGTTTGCGGTATAAGAGAGACTGGCGGAGAAGACCAACAAGGGGTTAACATTCACGAGGATTTGAAAATTTTATAGTACTAGGTACTGGTAAATTAGCGACGTTACCAAAGAAAATCTGATGTCGTTCTATTGCAAGATTACCATCACTAAACCAGTAACAATTACCATGTACACTTGCTCAAACACAAAGCTTAATAAAATAAATAAACCCATTTTGATTTCTTAATCGCCTTTCCCTCAGCGTCAACGTTCATAGTTGGGATCAATGAGGCGATTCGTCTTGGACTTCTTGTGTCTGCCGTCCATTTTTTGTCTTTTTATAACCCATGTATGTGTGTCATAAAAAGAGGGCAGGCTTATGAAGCTCGAGGTCAACTTGTTTGGTTTTGCTTAAAAAGAGAACATTTTAAAAATGAAAGAAAACGTTAATTCAAATGATCATGAAAAATACAAATTCACATGTCGATATGCGCAAGGTTCTGCATTGAATAAAGAGAAAATTTCCAGAAGCGCTAACACCAAAACATGTTCAAGCCTTTGATCATCGCCACAGTTAGCAAAGATCGAGTTAGATGAGATAGAGGCGAGATTTGAGGTTTGGTAATATTTTTGTTTTTCAGGAAAAAAATTTATTCATAAATGATTTTTTCTATTTCTGTTTCTATGAACAAATAAATACATATTTTTCACTTCTTATTTCTATTCTAAATCTATTCTCTGATCACTTTTCTATTTCAAAAAATAGAAAAATTAGCTGCTTTTGCCAAATGGATTTCTTGTTCTTCTTTTGTTCTAAGGAACAAACGAACATAAAAATTGAAAAATGGAATGGTTCCCAAATAAGTTCTTACTCAACAAATTTAGTTGATTGACAAGAAAATTGATTTTAGCCGATGGAAAAAGTGTGAGTGAAAATGACCGAGTCTCAAAGCAGAGCATCAACAAATGAAGGTTGATTCAAGCAACAAAAAGATCACGATTCATATGACCATTGATGGAATGAGTTTGAAATAATGGTCTAAGCATTATAGCCGATAACTTTGGATTCAACTGCCAGAGGGCTGTTGGTAAAGGACTAGACTTAACACAATTGTTGAGTAGCAAAGTTGAGAAGTCCACGAGCAACTAATAGTGGCAATTGCAAAGAAGTGGAGAAGACACAACCGTCCAAATGGTGGAGTCATTTGTTTATGGGTAACCACTTGGAGATGGGAATTGTTGCATTGGAGGAGTCACGTAGGATGTGCTTGATGTCTTTGTAATTGTTGTTAAAAGTCTATATTATGTATAAATGCTTGAATTCCAGTTTGGAGAAGGGATCAATCCATCAAAAAGATTAGTAATTGTTTAATTTT
Organism: Eucalyptus leucophloia subsp. euroa; assembly: GCA_017140325.1. Classification (NCBI taxonomy): domain Eukaryota; kingdom Viridiplantae; phylum Streptophyta; class Magnoliopsida; order Myrtales; family Myrtaceae; genus Eucalyptus; species Eucalyptus leucophloia. Next base: position 21,768,210 of record CM029473.1, on the reverse strand, counting down.
ACTTCCAATTTATCTTCACATTCCAATACCTTGTGTGAAAGCTAGTATGAGCACCAAGAGGGGGATGAATAGGTGTAAAAATAAATTCCCCTCGGTGAAGTGTGCAATTTAAATCAGCAATAGATTATGAAAAGGAAATTAGACTCTTATAAACAAATCGAGTTACAATCAAAGTAAAAGAGCGTAAGGAAGAGAATATGAACACAGAGTTTATAGTGGTTCGGCTTAATCCAAGCCTATGTCTACTCTTCTGCACTGACAGCCCACCGACTGAATTTCATTATGAATAAAAGAGTTGTTACAATAAAGTTCTTCCTTGATTTCACAGTGTAGAGACTCTACTACACTTTTTCAAGGTCTCTTAAATATATAGACTCTCTTTTCCGTACAATATTTCACTCAACAGTTTAATTGACTAAAAACAAGGAACTTCAGACTTTAAAATTCTTCTATTGTGCACTACTTCGAACAACTGGAACGTCTTCCTTATATACTCCTTTCTGTCATCACATCCGTTGGCACTTACAAAAGGAATTCTTCCAATCTACCCGTTGGATAGAATCAATTAGAAAGATTTTCAAGCTATTTGAGGAACATGACAATAGCCCATCAATCCTACTCGCCCATACAATCAGGATCTAGGTTTCCATAAGTGAAACCTTTCAAGTATACTTCGCCAATCAACGGATCCAAAACCCCTGAATCAATCTTAATTGAATAATGGATTCCGACATGCTATATCCAGCTAAGAGATCTTTTTTAGACGACAGAATCAAATCCTTAACAAAATACTTCGTTTCGGATAAGCCTTCTTCGACGGTCTAGAAACTGTCAATGAGGATAGACTTTGAGTCTTGAGTCTGGCAGTCTGGAGGTCTTCAGACTTTGATGGAAGAGTCTGTAAGTCTTCAGACTATATTGATGAAAACATTTTGCCAACTTCAAAACACTCAATGAAATTTTCTCCAACACCTTGTACATGAATAGCAACAATTGTTATTGGTCCATTTTTCTTATAGTTTATATTTCCTATCCAAATATCAATAAAGAACCTTTTCGGCACCTTTTGTCAGTTCACATTGATCCATATTTTCGAAAGGTATTTTGTCAACACTTCAAGCAAAATATCTTTTTGACACACTCAATGTGATCCTTTTTTGTTGATCAAAGAAAGCTTTCCTGGCAAGAACCAGAAATCAATAAGAGAGAAACTGTAAAATATGGGTTTTGATATGGTCAAAAAAAGAAAAGAAAGAAAGAAAGAAAGAGAAAGAAGAAGGAGAGGGATCAAGAGTCTTAAGGAGAGAGGAAGAAAAAGAAGAGAGAGAGAAGGAAAGAAAAGAAAGAATGAACAAAAAAAGATAAAGATAAAAAGGGGGAGATAAAAGGGAAAAGAAGGAAAGTAGGAGAGAGAGAGGCACGACAAGAGCTCGTGCAAGGGAAAGGAAGGAAAGAAAGGAGAAGGAGAAAGAAAGGAGAAGGAGAAGAAGGAAAGGAAGAAAAGGGGTTTCACGCATTCTCACCATGTAAACCTCGCCAAGCCACCTCAACTATGTAACGCAATGCCCAGTAAGTGCTCGTGCCTCCCATTCATTCAACAGGAATAGTTTCGGACATAAGGCTTGAAATTCGGAATTTTGGAAAAATCAAACGGCGAAGTATGATTTTTGAGTCGTTAAGCCATATATTTTTATAGAAATCATAGTTTATGGTGTTATGGAGCTGTAGGATTTTACATATCGTGATTTGAGCTTATAGTTTGCCCGAAACAAATTTAGAAGTTTCTCTCACATGATGAACAGTGCACGTCCAGGACTTTGGGGCTGTAATTTGTTGATTTTTGGCTTGATTTTGGGTCGACTAAACAAAGGTTCTTGTAGTATGTTAGAAGGGCTTTCTATTGACTATAAGAACGTTTGAAACGGAGTTCGGTACAAAAAGTTATTATGCTCTTGTGTTCCTCACTCAAGTTTCGCATTGCGGACGGCTTAAATAATCAAATTGGATATGCAGTTTATTAGCGCGTAGGTGTTGTTTTATTGACAAATAAGCATAATTTAGTCGAGTAGTTAGTTGGAGAGTAGCATATTACTTGGTTTTGATATCATTTTCATTTAATTAATAGAAATACAAGTACGTTGGCTCGAGTAACCACGTAAGTTGATTTTGGACTTTTCCAAGTGAGTGGTGTTATATCTTCTAAGAATTTATAAACTCATATCTTCAAAAAAATAAAGATTTAATATTTTATGAGTTATGAATAAGCATGTATGTTGCATAAAATTGAATCTAGCATTTACTACATTTTGATATTTGCAAATAGTGTGAGAACTTTTTGGTGAAAATATATATTCTGTTTGATGAACAAAGTTGAGAAATATTACATATTTTGAATTTGTGAAACATTTTTACGAGAAGCTCGATTTTGAGATAGTTTATGGAATGTTATATAAATATCGATTTGTGATAAGCTTTTTGACATGCAATTGATTTGATTTGATTTGATTTGTAAAATCAGTTTATGAGATGAGTTCTAAAATAATATGAGAAATATTTTAGGAAAAGTATCTGTGGCAAATGAATTGAGTTGCGAAAGATTATGTGGCTAATTTATGAAATGTATTGTGACATATGAAATGATTTCTGGATATGGCTTTGTGAAATGTATTGCATCGATGCTCAACATTGCCGTGAGTCTAGTGAGGGACTTGTGAGTATGCGCATAGTAATCTAGGATATCCTTATGAGCCAAACAACCGACTAATAATAAGTGGAAACCTTGCAAATGGAGGAATCTTGGTTACCTTGTCACTAAGCGTTATATTGTGATCATGGTTTGATATTAAGCAACTGATTAGTCAATGGAGTGGACCATTGACATGTGATTTGAATTTAGTCATTAGAATGGATAATCGACGTGTGGTTTCATATAAGATTGATCAATGGAATAGATCATTGATGTGTGACATGAGATTAAACAATGGAATGGACCATTGGCATATGAATTAATGAAATTGAGTAATGGATTTGACCATTAATGTTTGTCTTGATATTATTATGAAAAGAATATCTCTACTAAAGCATATGTAACTTATTTTCTTATTTTATGTTTGTTATATGATGGATTTTAGTTAAAAGAGTTGTGATTTGGTTTATAAATATGCATAGCGAGTGCTTGATCAACTTAAAAGATATGCACTACTCTGAGCTATGGTTGCTCACCCCTCTATCTTCTAATTTTTTTTTTTCAGGTTCTTCAGCTAGCAATAAGTATTACAAGAGTAATATTGATGAGGAGAATTTTAGGAGTTGGATTTTGGGAGCTTTGAGATTGCGTTCTTTAAGGACGGCTGTGTCATCTCCCACTCTTATTGGTTTTGGGGTGTGACAAACAATGATGCTTGAAACAAGAATACAGTGACACAAACTGGAACTGATATTTTTGCTTAGTCTGAGTCTTCAATTGCCGGAAGAGTGGCAGAAAAAATTCAACGCGAAGGAGGTGATCTTCCCATGAATCTTATTGAAGAGCAGTTAAGGTAATGGCGCCAAATTCTACTATGTGTCAACCATTAAGGAGGTTCTTTGAAGAACTGTAAGGAGAAATAACTAATTACATTGTAATCATATGTTGGATGTAATCAAGCCGACACTTGTCAATGGGAACGATCCCTGTTTAGGCCAGGATCTTCCAATCAAGTACTGCAAAAGATTCCTACAATACTAAGGTATGTTCCTAGTCATCCTTCATATAACATCAGCCGAGTCAACCCCCATGAGAATTTTGCAAAGGCACGAGTCCTTAATTTGAGGCCAAAAGAAAGGAAATGAAGTTAGTCAAAATAGTCATATCAGTAACACCAATTTAGCTAACCAGACTAGTTGACAGATGGTTGAATGATAGAAGTTGAAAACTCTAAGCCATCGGTAGTTTTAGCATCACTAAATGTAAACATCCCTATGATACCTAAATTTACCTATTAACATTAATTATTATAGGAAATCCGGCAAGGCCAACCTTGCCGCCTAATGTCCAATCTCCGCACAAGATGTCCAACCAAATGTTCAATTAGACAGCCCAAATTACTGAAGAGGTCATGCAACGATTGAGATTGGATAAAGGAGTTGTGAGACTTATATGTAAGAAAGCGTATCTTGTATGGGTAAATAACCAGCCTTTTCACAGAAGTTTTAAGATCCCTTATTTCGTCATTTTTAGCATCGAAGATGACCAATCTACAATTGAACATCTTGGTTGATTTGGGGCAGAGATAGAAAGATAATTTCGTTCAGAGTTTTGAGGTACCGGTCATTAACTTGGCTAGGCTCAATCAATATATTGAGGAGTCAAATCAGTTTATTACTTGATTTAAGAAGGCTAAAAATAGATGCTGGACCTCACTCTAATAAAAAGAATTTACAAATTTGGGTTTTAATGGGTTGAAATTCAACAGTTAGAAGGATTCTAAGGGCAGGACTTCGCCGATTTGTTTGAAAGAGATAAGAAGCCGCGTAGGGATTTTAAACGGAATGCGGCCTCTCTAATAACTATGAATCGGAAAATGACCGACTCCGATGAAAATAAGGAAGTGGTCGCCGTAAATAGGGTGCTCGATAAGCTTTATGTTTGTCCAATATTAAGGCCTGTTGGGCCAAAATAAAAGAAACAACAATAACTAGGGCTAAAGACACACAATTATACTCGTTTGATGGGAATGAATCAGCGTCGACTTCCATTTTTCCTTTTCCCTTGTCATCAGGAAGCTTGATTTTTCCTTGGCGACTAGCTTCTAGAATTGTCTTCTTGAAAGCAATAAAATTGACTGTGTTATGGCTCCATGAATAGTGCCATTTGTAATATCTTTTGTTGACTAAATTCGAAGAGAAATAGCCTCAGAAGAAGCTGTGTCGACCATGCAAGCAAGATATCAACGTAGAGAACAGCAATTCGGCCAGAAGTAAAATGAAAGTGAATTACCAGCCCAGCCGAGATAGGAAAGTTACCTCTGATCCTATTCCTACCGCTGAAACTCATCAACCGAGTGTGTTCGATCGAGTTGTCTCTCCGAATGAGAGACCTATGCAAAAGAAATCCTTCAAGGAACGATATGAGAAGGTGACCCTGGCGTAGCAGCACTTGATTAGAGCCTCCCAATTTTGATGTCGATTTGAAGAACATTATATGGACAGGTGGGGTGACATTGACCAGATTTCGACACAAGCTACGTGCTTTGGGAATTTCCGATTATCAAGTGCACAAGTTTGCTTGTAATTCAAGTTTCATCAGCACAATGACAAACCTTAACAGCTTTATTTTCACCAATTCAGTAGCTATTTCCAACCATTTCTCTCTCTTTTCCTTGCTAAAGTATCTGGAGCCCTAACCATGGTGTTTGTTTCTCTTTTCTCCCTTATAAGTACTCAATGGCGGAGCATCCAAAAGCATCTCAGATCATCAAGACTGCACTCACCCCAACCCAAAGCATCTTGGCCAAGAACTTATGAATAGGCATGTACTGTCTGGAAAGCGAGAGCTTTGGAAAGACATACCAGAACACGCCGGGAGCCAGACCCATGAAGATGTTGAAGATCCAACCCGCAACCGCACCCTGCGCAGTTGGGTCTACTATGATCCCTATGGCCATGCCAATCGGGCTCGAGATCACAATTGCGAAAGCAAATGCATATGCAGCACACAACAAGAGAGGCCTATTGGGCATCATCCTCAGGAAGGCGATGCCTGTCGCAATTGCTGCAAATATTCCTCGGGGGGAAATGATTCACATGGCTTTTCGCGCATCTGCCTTCGTTCCTGCAACTCCAATGGTGATGCCTCCGAAGAGCGAGAAGAAACAGAGGGCTACAATCAACAGGATGCTGTCACGGGGTGATCTGACGGTGATGCTCGCGTTGTGATGATGGGTCACTCCGTTTGCGCTGCTACCCTTCCCCTGCACGATACCCCTGATACGAAAATGGAAAGATTTGTAAGATTTCCGTCGAATAGGATCATCAACATCATCTTTTGCACATCTTTTTTCCGCACACAGCTCAGCTGAGAAAAACTAGATAGCTTAAAATAGTTCCAATGTTTTGTAAAAAGGAAACTTTTTTGAAATAGGCATTGAACTCTCTCTCTCTCTTCTCAATTACCGCATTAGACAGGATAATTTGATCTGCAAAATCCGATTATTTGTTCTGCTCGCGCAACAGTGCCCCGTTTCTGTTATCAATTGGCGTCAATCGTCTCTGCATAATGAAGAAAATTGAAAAAACGGTGGATCAAGGGAAACTCCTAAAAAGCTTCAATTTCGGAATTAACTAGGTCAGCGGTCCGTGAGTAAGAAGAAAAAACAAATAAATGCAAAAATTTATAAAATTTTATCAAACACATTTCTATTCTTTTTTTATTCCAAGAGTAGAAATTTTGTATAAATTTTTACCAAACGAATTTTGCATTACTAAAAGTTTTGAGTTTTTTCATCCAGCTAGAAAGGGATGTGGTCACCAAAGGAGAAGCTAAGGCAATTATCTTCAAGTGCTCAGACAGCCATGTTACAGACTGACAGGGAAGGTGGTAGTATCCAATGGAGCATTAATTTGAGCCCCGACCTCAACATATTTGACAATAGGTTCTCTCTCACTTAGTCACTCACTTAGTCACTCACTCAGTCAGTAAACAAAGGCAACGAATGTTAAATTAGTGAATCTCTCTCACTCACTCAATAAATAAACTTGATGCATGTTAAATTAGTCAATATCTTTAATGACATTAGATAGAATTTTTTTAGTAATGGTAAAGATTCATTAGCATTATCTGAGCCAAAAAAATGCAGTTGTGGCACTTATTTTTTCAAGTCACAACCTCAAATTAATGCTAATAAATTCTTGTACTCCTCTTCATTCCGAAGATGGGATCATAAGTAACCAACTTTGCTTTATGACTAATGTTTCGAACGATGATTAGTTTCCAGCATATTCTATTCTATACCATCTCCAACAATTATATTGTTGTTAACTAAACCATTTTTGGTTATTTTGAAATATTAGCTAAAGAAAATGTCGGCAACTTGTAATCTATTACCTTATTTCTCTTGACTATTTCATTGATGCATACTACTCATGTCACTGTAAATTCAAATAGTCTGCTACATCTTCGCAAAATGACAACGATTTATCCAATCCACAAGACACGGCTACAGAAAAGGAAAGTGAGCTGCAGTCGTCAAGAAGCAAGTGGAGCTTCCCAATCTCTGTCTTCTTCAGAGATGTAAGGTAAGATTTTCCATTGACGGTGTATCTTAAGCATTTCTTTATGCTTCCTACTCTAGAAAAATGAATCTATACTCCTTGTAGAGTGAGGTCTGAAGCCAAGTAAATGAAATTACCTCCAATTCCATATTGTGATTTATTAGTTCCTCCAATTTGGAATCTTCCACTATTGCTATCACCTTTCTAATTGAGGAACTTGCTCAATAGCAAACTTTGCTACTTCCTTCCCAAGGATGACCACAGCGTGTCGTTAACAACCGCCGCATGACCATCACCTGTCGCCGCACGACCGCCGACCATCACTGCTGACCACTGCCGTAGGTCTACCGCCCACAGTTCACTGACCATCGCCCCCTCCCACGGCAGGTGGGCTATGGGCAGTAATCCTATGGCGACGGTCAACAACGACGGTCGAGGGTCATGAGGCGGTCATGCGGCGGTCGTGCGATGATCATGCGGGGGTCGTGTGGCAATCGTGTGACGATCATGCGATAGTTGTGCGATGATCGTGCAGCAGTCGTCAGTCGTGCGACAGTCATGCGACAATCATGCGGTGGTCGTGCGGTGGTCGTGCGACGATCGTGCGGCGGTCGTGCGATGATCGTGCGGCGGTCGTGCGATGATCATGTGGCGGTCATGCGGCAGTCATGGGGCAACGGTCGGCGGTCGGCAATCCATGAGTAAGAAGAAAAAACAAATAAATGCAAAAATTTATAAATTTTTATCAAACGCATTTCTATTCTTTTTCTATTTCAAGAATAGAAATTTTGTATAAATTTTTATCAAACAAATTTTGGATTACTAAAAGTTTTTAGTTTTTTCATCCAGCTAGAAAGGGATGTGGTCACCAGAGGAGAAGCTAGGGCAATTATCTTCAAGTGCTCGTACAGTCGTGTTACGGACTGGCGGGGAAGGTGGTAGTATCCAATGGAGCGTTAATTTGAGCGCTAACCTCAACATATTTGGCAATAGGTTCTCTCTCACTTAGTCACTCACTCAGTCAGTAAACAAAGGCTATGAATGTTAAATTAGTGAATCTTTCTCACTCACTCAATAAATAAACTTGATGCATGTTAAATTAGTAAATATCTTTAATGACGTTAGATAGAATTTTTTTAATATTGGTAAAGATTCATTAGCATTATCTAAGCCAAAAGAATGTAGTTGTGGCGCTTATTTTTCATGTCACAACCTCAAATTAATGCTGATAAATTCTTGTACTCCTCTTCATTTCAAAAATGGGATCATAAGTAACCAGCTTTGCTTTATGACTAATGTTTCGAATGATGATTAGTTTCCAGCATATTCTATACCATCTCCAACAATTATATTGCCGTTCACTAAACCATTTTCGGTTATTTTCAAATATTACCTGAAGAAAATGTCAGCAACTTGTAATCTATTACCTTATTTCTCTTGACAATTTCATCGATGCATATTACTCATGTCACTGTAAATTCAAACAGTCTGCTAGATCTTCGCCAAATGACAATGATTTATCCAGTCCACAAGACACGACTTCAGAAGAGGAAAGTGACCTGCATCCATCAAGAAGCAAGTGGAGCTTCCCAATCTCTGTCTTCTTCAGAGATGTAAGGTAAGATTTTCCAGCGACGCTGTATCTTAAGCATTTCTTTATGCTTCCTGCTCCAAAAAAATGAATCTATACTCCTTCTAGAGTGAGGTCTAAAGCCAAGTGAAGGAAATTACCTCCAATTCCATATTGTGATTTATTAGTCGCCCTAATTTGGAATCTTCCATTACTACTATCACATTTCTAATTGGAGGAACTTGCTCAATAGCTAACTTTGCTACTTCCTTCCCAAGGATGACCACGACGTGTCGTTGACAACCGCCACATGACCACCGCCTGTCGCCGCACGACCGCCGACTGTCATTGCTAACCGTTGCTGTAGGTCTACCACCCACAGCTCACCGACCACCACCCCCTCCCGCGGCTAGTGGGCTGTGGGCAATAATCCTACGGCAGCAGTCAGCGGCAACGGTGGGGGGTCGTGCGGCGGTCATGCGATAGTCGTGCAGCGGCGGTCGTCCAACGATCATGCGGCGGTCGTCCGACGATCGTGCAATGGTCGTGCGGCGGTTGTGCAACAATCGTGTAGTGGTCATGCGACAATCATGTGGCAGTCATGCGAGGGTCGTGAGGCGACGTGCGGCGGTCATGCGGCGGTCATGTAACGATTGTGCGGCGGTCATGCGGCGATCGTGGGGCGATAGTCCGTGAGTTAGAAGAAAAAACAAATAAATACAAAAATTTATAAATTTTTATCAAACAAATTTCTATTCTTTTTCTGTTCTAAGAATAAAAATTTTGTATAAATTTTGTACCAAATGAATTTTGCATTACTAAAAGTTTTGAGTTTTTTCATCCAGCTAGAAAGGGATGTGGTCACCAGAGGAGAAGTTGGGGCAATTATCTTCAAGCGCTTGGACAGCCGTGTTACGGACTGGCAAGGAAGGTGGTAGTATCCTGGAGCATTAATTTGAGCCCCGACCTCAACATATTTGGCAATAGGTTCTCTCTCACTTAGTCACTCACTCAATTAGTAAACAAAGGCAACGAATGTTAAATTAGTAAATCTCTCTCACTCACTCAGTAAATAAACTTCATGCATGTTAAATTAGTGAATATCTTTAATGACGTTATATAGAATTTTTTTAGTATTGGTAAAGATTCGTTAGCATTATCTGAGCCAAAAGAATGCAATTGCGGCGCTTATTTTTCATGTCACAACCTCAAATTAATGCTAATATATTCTTGTACTCCTCTTCATTCTGAAGATGGGATCATAAGTAACCAGCTTTGCTTTGTGACTAATGTTTCTAATGATGATTAGTTTCTAGCATTATTTATACCACCTCCAGCAATTATATTGCTGTTAATTATACCATTTTTGGTTATTTTCAAATATGAGCTTAAGGAAATGTTGGCAACTTGTAATCTATTACCTTATTTCTCTTGACTATTTCATTGATGCATACTACTCATGTCACTGTAAATTCAGACAGTCTGCTACATCTTCGCCAAATGACAACGATTTATCGAGTCCATAAGACACGGCTGTAGAAGAGGAAAGTGAGCTGCATCCTCAAGAAGCAAGTGGAGCTTCCCAATCTCTATCTTCTTCAGAGATGTAAGGTAAGATTTTTCAGCAACAGTGTATCTTAAGCATTTCTTTATGCTTCCTCCTCCAGAAAAATGAATCTATACTCCTTGTAGAGTGAGCTCTAAAGCCAAGGGAAGGAAATTACCTCCAATTCCATATTGTGATTTATTAACGGCTCCAATTTGGAATCTTCCACTACTGCTATCTCCTTTCTAATTGGAGGAGCTTGCTCAATAGCTAATTTTGCTACTTCCTTCCCAAGGATGACCACAGTATGTCGTCGAAAACCACCACATGACCACCGCCTGCCGCCGCACGACCGCCGACCGTCACTGCTAACCGCTGCTATGAGATTGCCACCCACAGCTCACCAACCACTAACCCCTCCTGCAGCTAGTGAGCTGTGGGCTATAATCCTACAACGGCGGTCAGTAGCAACGGTTGGAGGTCGTGCGGCGGTCGTATGGCGGTCGTGTAGCAATCATGCAACGATCGTGCGGTGGTCATGCGGCGATCGTGGGGCGACGATCGGCGGTCGGCGATCTATGAGTAAGAAGAAAAAAAAAATAAATGCAAAAATTTATAAATTTTTATCAGACACATTTTTATTCTTTTCTATTCCAAGAATATAAGTTTTGTATAATTTTTTACCAAACGAATTTTGGATTACTAAAAGCTTAAGAAAATGTCTGCAACTTGTAGTCTATTACCTTATTTCTCTTGACTATTTCATTGATGCATACTACTCATGTCACTGTAAATTCAGACAGTCTGCTACATCTTCACCAAATGATAACAATTTATCTAGTCCACAAGTCACGGCTGTAGAAGAGGAAAGTGACCTACATCCGTGAAGAAGCAAGTGGAGCTTCCCAATCCCTGTCTTCTTCAGAGATGCAAGGTAAGATTTTCCAGCGACGATGTATCTTCAGCATTTCTTTATGCTTTCTGCTCCAGAAAAATGAATCTATACCCCTTGTAGTGTGAGGTCCGAAGCCAAGTGAAGGAAATTACCTCCAATTCCATATTGTGATTTATTAGTCGCTCCAATTTGGAATCTTCCACTACTACTATCTCCTTTTTGATTGGAGGAGCTTGCTCAATAGCTAACTTTGCTTCTTCCTTTCCAAGGATGACCACAACGTGTCATCGATAACCGCCGCATGACCACCACCTGCCGCCGCACAATAGCCGATCGTCACTACCAACTGCTGTCATAGGACTACCGCCCATAGCTCACCATCCATCGCCCTCTCCCGCGGCCAGTGGGCTGTGGACGGCTATCCTGCGGCAGCAATCGGCGGCGACGATCGGCGGTCGTGTAGCGGTCGTGCGGCGATCGTGCGGCGGCCGTGCGGCGATCGTGCGGTGGTCATGCGACAATCGTGCAATGGTCATGCAGCGGTCGTGGGGCAACGGTCAGCAGTCGGCAATCTATGAGTAAAAAGAAATAACAAATAAATGCAAAAATTTATAATTTTTTATCAAACGCATTTATATTCTTTTTCTATTTCAATAATAGAAATTTTGTATAAATTTTACCAAGGGAATTTTGGATTACTAAAAGTTTCGAGTTTTTTCATCTAGCTAGAAAGGGATATGGTCACCAGAGGAGAAGTTGGGGCAATTATCTTCAAGCGCTTGGACAGCCGTGTTACGGACTGGCGAGGAAGGTGGTAGTATCTTGGAACATTAATTTGAGCCTGACCTCAACATATTTAGCAATAGGTTCTCTCTTACTTAGTCACTCACTCAATCAATAAATAAAAGCAACGAATGTTAAATTAGTGAATCTCTCTCACTCACTCAGTAAATAAACTCGATGCATGTTAAATGAGTGAATATCTTTAATGACGTTAGATAGAATTTTTTTAGTATTGGGAAAGTTTCGTTAGCATTATCTGAGCCAAAAGAATGCAATTGTGGCGCTTATTTTTCATGTCACAACCTCAAATTAATGCTAATAAATTCTTGTACTCCTCTTCATTCCGAAGATAGAATCATAAGTAACAAGCTTTGCTTTATGACTAATGTTTCGAATGATGATTAGTTTCCAGCATATTCTATTCTATACCATCTCCAGCAATTATATTGCTGTTAACTAAACCATTTATGGTTATTCTCAAATATGAACTTAAGAAAATGTCTGCAACTCGTAATATATTACCTTAATTCTCTTGACTATTTCATTGATGCATACTATTCATGTCATTGTAAATTCATACAGTCTACTACATCTTCGCCAAATGACAATGATTTATCCAGTCCACAAGACACGGCTGTAGAAGAGGAAAGTGACTTGCATCCATCAAGAAGCAAGTGGAGCCTCTCAATCTCTATCTTCTTGAGAGATGCAAGGTAAGATTCTCCAGCGACGGTGTATCTTCAGCATTTCTTATTATGCTTCTTGCTCCAAAAAATAAATCTATACCCCTTGTAGAGTGAGGTCTGAAGCCAAGTGAAGAAAATTACCTCTAATTCCATATTGTGATTTATTAGTGGCTCTAATTTGAAATCTTCAACTACTACTATCTCCTTTCTTATAGGAGGAGCTTGCTCAATAGCTAACTTTGTTGCTTCCTTCCCAAAGATGACCACAGCATGTCATCGACAACCACCGCATGACCACCAACCGTCACTGCAGACCGCTGCCGTAGGACTGTCGCCCATAGCTCACCGGCCACCACCCGTTCTCGCGGCCAGTAGGCTATGGGCGGCAATCCTGCGGCGGCGATTGACAGCAACGATCAGATGTCGTGCAATGATTGTGCAGCGATCGTGCGACGATCATGCAACAGTCGTGAGGCAACGATTGGCGGTCCGTGAGTAAAAACAAAAAAACAAATAAATGCAAAAAATTTATAAATTTTACCAAGCGCATTTCTATTATTTTTCTATTTCAAGAATAGAAATTTTGTATAAATTTTTGCCAATCGAATTTTGGATTACTAAAAGTTTTGAGTTTTTTCATCTAGCTAGAAAGGGATGTGGTCACCAAAGGAGAAGTTGAGGCGATTATCTTCAAGCGCTCAGACAACCGTGTTACGGAATAGTGGGGAAGGTGGTAGTATCCAATGGAGCATTAATTTGAGCCTCGACCTCAACATATTTGGCAATGGATTCTCTCTCACTTAGGTGAGAAAGCCTCACAATCATAATCATTGGACAACAATACATTTGTATCATTTAAAGGGTATCTTTTTGTATTTTGAATTATTATATGCATCATATAAACGCCAGGGTGACCAAGGCGATCATGCCACAGTCCAAACTAATCAGGGTTTACTAATCTCCAAGATGTGGTGGCGTAAGTTTCAACAGCCTTAATCATGACACAATACAAACTCATAGATGGTCCCATCTTATAAGATGAAATGCCAATATATTCATTATCTTGCTCATAAATAATCTCAATATGATACCCATTACGGCGTACATCTTTAAAATTGAGCATATTCATTTTTGATCTAATACTTAAAAACGCATCCTCAATATGCAGGATTGTGCCATTTGGCAAAACAATTGTGGCATTCTCAAAACCATCAATAATCGGAATAAAACCTGATATTGTATGGATTTGTGCCTTACACAATGTTATACTCGAGGAAAAGTGTCTACTACGAAATATAATATGTATTGTTGTATTATCAAGCAAACAAATATCTTCATTTTTCTCGGTATTTTCCATTTGCATTTATATTGACAACTTCAGGTGTCAAGTATCATAAAATTTGCATATTAGTTATAGAATCAAATAGAATTTCAAAATAAATATTATATAAGATTCATAAGCATTTCATCACCATATTAGAGAACAATAAAAGCAATACATTTAAAGCAAAACAACTAAAAAAAATTATTAGAATCATAGAATTCTAAGTTCAAATTATCATCTACCAGTCTGATGCCTAATCAAAGTAATCAGAGGTCGTCAAAAAAATCAGATACATCTAGGCTCGCATTTGCTACTTCAGGAGTAAAAATAGTCCCACCAACGGAGATATTGTTGGTCTCAACAAGTAATAGAATTGATTTCAATGGTATGAGATTCACCACGCTTACCCATATTTTTTAAAGATACTTGGTATAGGTCACCAAAGTGCTTTGGCGTATGACAAGTATGTGACCAATGCCCAGTCATGCCATAACGATGACAAATACTTTCATTAATCACATTCTATTCTTTTCTTTGCCATGATTTATACCAAAGTTAGATTTCCTAGGGCAGTTAAATTTTTTGTCATCCCTTCTAGAATGATGTTCTTGCCTATGCTTGTAGCCCTTAAAATGGTCAATATTTTTCTCAAAGTTAGCATATGCTTCAGGCAATGCTTTTGAGCCAGCATGTTTAAGATCATAATTTTTTAGCAGTAATTAATTAGTTTGCTCAATAGTAAGAAGCACAAAAATTAATTCAAAGTATGTGGCAAACTAACACTGTCAGTATTGCTGTTACAATACAATATTCAAAGCATGGAAGGTGAATAAAATTTTTTCTAACAATTTCGCATCGACGAGTTTGAAACCGCATAACTCAAGCCAAGAAACAATATTAAATAAAGCGAATTATAGTCAGACACCAATTTAAAATCTTACGGTCTAAGATTTTGTCAATCATATTGTGCTTGAGGGAGGATAACAATCTTTGTATGATCATACCTATCTGTCAACCTCTTCCACAAGATCTTAGGGTCTCGAACGGATAAATATTGAGTCTACAAGTTCTCATGCAAATGACGGTGAATAAAAATTAGCGCATTTGCTTTATCTTTTGCATTTGAGGTTTTATCCTCTATAATTGCTTTAGCAAGACCTTGCTCTTGGAGGTGCATTTTCATGTCAAGGTAGAAGGATAGATAATTCTTTCCACTCACTTCCAGGATGTAGAATTTGGGCTTTTCAATATTTACCATAATTATTGCAAAAATAAATTCTTAAATTAATTAAAAGAATTTCCAAATATCCACTGCCACTTTAGGAGCAGTATGATACTTTTAGATTTGAAATTTGGCTTTGAGCCAAGAAAAATAAAAATAAAGAATTGATAAAAGAATATGGAGTATAAGTTGATTAATAAAAAAAATACTCACCTTGCAAAAATTACTTACTTAATCGGTAAATTTTCGTGCTAATAACGTGTTGTAAAATACGAATATAGAATAGAGAGAATAAAGAGATTGAGTAGAGAAAATCAAACACTGGAGATTGTAGAAAAAGTCAAAGGAGAAAATTTTATTTCCAATGTATAACTGTTATGTCTACAATAAAAACTAAGCTCATATTTATAGGAAAACAAAAATATATTTATCATTAATATTAATGTATCGATTGGATAGGGAAATGAACATTCATTGTATAAAAAACTTATAATGTATGATACAAATGTATCATAATAAGTACATTAAATAAGATGAATATAATATTCATTTATGTATTTCATAACATGCATTGCAAGATGCCTTGGGAATTTTTGATCATCAAGAGTTCAAGTATGCTCATAATTAAAATTTTATCAACACGCTGACAAACCTCAACAGCTTAATTTTCTCCAAAACAGCAGCTATATTTTCAACCATTTCCCTCCTGTCTACACCACACTGAGTATCTACAACCCTAACCGTAGTATTTGCTTTCTTTTTCTCCCCGATAAGAACAGGGCGGCATGGGGGCAGGGCGTTCTTAGGTATCCCAGATCATCACGATGGCAATCACCCCGACACCAAGCGTCACAGCCAAGAACTTATGAATGGGCGTGTCCATGGAGACTGCCCTCTGCGGAATGTACCCTTTGGAAAGCAAGTGGTTTATGGAAACATAGATGAACACGCCGCAAGCCAAACCCATCGAGATGGCGAAGATCCAATCCGCTACCGGACCTTGCGTGGTGGCGTCTATTATGATCCCTATGGCCACGCCAATGGGGCTTGAAATCGCGAAAGCAAATGCGTAGGAAACACAGGATAAGAGCGGCCTGTTGGGCATCATCCTCAGGAGGGCGATGCCCATTGCGATTGCTGCAAATATTTTGTGGAGGGAAATGGTCCACAGGGCTTTCCACGCATCTGCCTTTGTTTCTGCGACTCCAATGGCGATGCCTTCGAAGAC
The DNA here is from genome assembly GCA_017140325.1 of Eucalyptus leucophloia subsp. euroa. Lineage (NCBI taxonomy): Eukaryota > Viridiplantae > Streptophyta > Magnoliopsida > Myrtales > Myrtaceae > Eucalyptus > Eucalyptus leucophloia. The sequence continues at coordinate 21,751,705 of CM029473.1, read as the reverse complement.
CGAGTGGAAACAGAGGGCTACGATCAACAGGATGTTGTCGCTGAGCGATCCCACGGCGACGCTGGCGGGGTGATGATGGGCCACTCCGTTTTCGCTGCCGCCCTTTCCCTGAACGGTGCTCCCTGCTATAAATTTGGAAAGATTCATAAGGTTTTCCTCGGATCGGATCATCAATAAGATCTCTTGCACATTATCTTTCCGCACACAGCTGAGCTGAGGAAAATTTAAATAAAAAAAAAAATTGATTGGTTCGGATTCTATGAAAAGGAAAGATCTTTCAAAATAGGCGTTAAATTCTCTTTTATCAGTTCCTGTATTAGACGAATAATTTGATCATAAAAATCTAATTTTTACCTATGCGTGCAAGACACCCCCGTTTGTGTTGTCAAATGGGTCAATCCGCTCGACGTAATGGTGACAAACGAAAGCACGGTGGACAAACGGAAACCTCTAAAAAGCTCCAATTTCAGAATTAACAAGGTATAATCGATGGGCCCACTGGCCTGGTGGGTGACAAGTCAAAACAAAGGAAAAAAAAAAAAAAAAAAAAGTATCATCGCCTTCCCCTACAGTTCTCACCTAACAAAAACAGAGCAGAAGTAAACTGGAGCGATCTGACTCTGCATCTGAATCAAATCACTTTTAAATTCATCAAAACTCTTCGTACTTCCACTAACTAGGACGAACCGATGCCCATGTTCAAGGTGTTAGGTCCGTTTTGGCAGATTCAAGCTCAAGCAATGAATGTGCTCTGTTTCTGCTGCCCCATTACAGAGCAAAAACAGAGTTTGCAGCCAACGATTAAATTCACGCAATTGACCTCCTCCAAGCGCATTCATAATACGCATCCAAACCAAAAAAGCGAAGGAAAACCGAAAGCAAAAAAAAGGAAAAAGAAAGAATGAAAGATAAGCACGGACACAAAGCGGTTTTTGTTTTCCATTTACCTTGGAGCTCCAAATCGCCATAGGAGCGACTGCTCTGCCCCTCCTTCTTGCCGTAGACGTGGGCGAGAGCGCAGTCGGCGAGCATGGTGAGCAAGTATCCGGCGCAAGCGAGCATGAACGCGAAGGGGTACTCCTTCTCCGTCAGGTCGCCGAAAGTCTCGTTGGCGTCGCTGAGGAAGTGCATCAGCGCCGTCCCGAGGAACACCCCACCGGCGAACTGCGTCCCCAGGACCATGAACGCCTCGTTCCACTTCAGGAAGTACGGGGACACGCCGCCGACGAACGTGCCGACGAAGACCAGGATGAGGCACCAGATCTTGGCCAGGATCAGGGACTTGGACCGCAGGTCAACGTGCTGGTCGTCGGCGGCGGAGTCCTCGTCGTCGCCCCCGCCATGGGCGGCGGCGGCGGCGATGAGGGATAGGAGGACGGAGACGGAGAGGAGGCGAGAAGGAGACATGGTTCAGAGGGGGTTGGCGACGGAGGCCGAGGGGTGGTTCACGTTTATGTACGAGGACTTGGTAAAAATTTTGCAGTACAATATGCAGAGGAAATCGTCCAGGGAGAGAGAGAGAGAGAGAGAGCGAGAGAGAGAGAAGTACAACCAGAGTACTAGCAGCGACAGGCAAATATGCGCTGTTTCCCAAGGGAAATCCGGCGTCGTTTTCCTGCGAGATTATTATTGCCAACTAGAGTAATAATTACTATCAGCATCGCCGCACAAAACACGAAGCTTAATAAAATAATAAACCCCAATGCCATGGTTGGGATCAGTCGCGATGTTTCTTCGACGTCTTAGAGATGATGTCACCTTCTCTTCTTTTTATAACCAAGGAATATGTCTCATCGAAAGAGGGCAGGATAGTGAGGCTCGAATTTAGCTACTTTGGTTTTTGCTTAAAGAGAAAAATATTCATAAAAAGTTGGGAGAAAACGTTTTAATTCTAACCATCGCGAAGAGTACAAATTCGCATGTCCAGTGTATGCACGATTCCACGTTAAATAAAAAGAAACTTGTTAGAATCCTAAAAGAACAAGTTCATCAAAATTGTGATTTTTCCAAACGGAGGCTGCGTGCCCATTCGAGCAAAGCAAGATTACTTTGGCAAAACCCCGGCACGGAGGGCTAAGGTATAGCCACGGTTCTTCCACAAATTGGTCGGAATTCCACGGAAAAAAGTGAGTCCCTCTTTTATTAAAAAAACGAGACGAGGTAGATGATTGACTTGACAAGGAACTTCACGGGAGGACCACGCTCATGTTCCCTTCAGCGTTAGCGTGAAGCTGAGTGCAGATTCCACTCTCGCTTGGGAGAAAGCATGGACAGCGATTCACCTCCTGATCTATCTTTCCGGTACTGTACTAAGAAAAAGACCAAATCCACAGCCATTCACATTTGGTGGGGGCCAAACCCCAAAAATCCACTAATGAACCCTCCCTTATCCCTAACCCCAATCCAAATTGGAAGAGAAGCATGAATGGACCCGCCAAGAACACGCCAAACAAGAAAAGTCCTGCCTCTTACATCAGAGTAAATCACGCCATAAGAAAAGGGAACAAATTACAGAGAAAAGGGAAATAAGTATGAACACAACAAGAAGCAACTTGAAAAAAACCGAGCTGAGCTGACTCAAGAATCACAAATTGTTCATTACTATATAGGTAGGCGAAGGCATAGGGATTATCCATGGCGCAATGGTAACATCTCTAGGCAAAATTGTGTAAACAAGAGGGAAGCAGAACACCTAACTGGCTGCAAAAATAACAATACGGGCACAGAATACAAGATTCCCTAGTTAGTTTTCTAAATTACGCTCAGTTTAAAAGATCAAAATCTTCCAGCTGAAATCGCTGTGGAATTGCAAGTTGCAAAGAAAAAATCGGTATGTCAACCTCTACAATGACAACCTCTACAATGACCCCTTTCACACTGATCTAGTTTTATCATCCGAGTACTTTATGAAACTCTGTCATCTTGGCCAACGTCGTTTGGACACTCAGCGCCGCCAGAAGCTTCTGGTTTGTCTCTGTTCCTGCATTCGCCTGCATTGATGACCAACCCAAAGACTCAAAAAGTCATTTAAACAGTTTTATCTAGACTGCATAACTATTATAATACTCCAGAGCAAGCGTGGACTTAACCATTAACATGCACGAGAATAAATCAATTTCGGGGAAGTCAGTAAAATCTTCAACCATAGAAAAAAAAAATAAAGAAATAAAAAGGTGGCAATACTAGCGAACTCTACTGGAGCCACTGGGGCAACTCCAATGAAACAGGGACTAGCATACAAAAGGAATCAAGCAATCGGCCATTTTTTATGATGAAAAAAATCGAAGGACAGTAAGACACGAAGTGGATTTTGGATAATTGAACATGCCCTTGGGAATTGCACAGAAACAGCACACGGGTCAGGAACCATCCATTTCACCTTCTTAAGATAATATCACTTCACTCTTGACAACATACACAAAACGCCAAGGTGATGACAGTACTAAGTCTGATAGTCTTTAATAAGACAGATCTAGGCATGCTTAGGAGGAAAAAGAATGGGAAAAGAAAAATAACAGTGCCTCAAAAAGAAATAAAAAAATAAAAAAATAAGCTGAGGAGATTTGAGAAGAAAAATACTCCATGTGATAGCATTTAAAAACAATAGGATAGATAGCAAATCAATGCCATCAATCATTACGTCAAGCGATCAATAAATAGAGCAGGAAAAGAACTGCAATATGAAGGATATTCGCAGATGGGTTGTTCCTGCAATATAAAGATGCAACATACAGAGACAAGACCTCATGATGTCCAAACAATGTTTCAATCCAGGATTTTTTTACCTTTGATGCTCTTGAGAACGTTTGATGAACTCCTGGGCAATATTAGTCCCCTCATAAGACGCTAGCACTGGTCTAATATCGGTCGGTTGTCTAGTGGCAACAACTACATGAAACATTTCAGAGATGCCTTTCAGTTTTAACAAGCAAAACTGTCATTTGATCATAAAAACCCCACGCATTTACAAAAATCTTACATTCTAGAAATGGAATAAGATCCAAAAGTGCTGTGTCGTCTGTTTCGAGCTTCCAAGGTTTAATTTCAACACAATTTTCAGGCTGAAGACATGATTCTTGTGCATGGCCACTGACATAAATGACTTTTCCAGGATTTCTATTAAGCTTCGAAAGATCCTGCCACGAAAAATATACCAAAAGCTAAGCCTCATACAGAATTTTTTGATCTTACATAAGGAAAAAAAAAAAAAAAGAAGATTCAGGAAAGAAAGACACTCCATCAAGAAACCGAAACTTCCTACAGCAGTGGATCATCAAAATCCTTAAGAAGCTATTGGATTCAAAACAGTAGACTATGGCTAATGCAAAAAGAAATATATCGTCAAATAAGTCATTTAAAAGGATAATGGCCTAACAAGACCTTGAAGATGAGGAAAACAAAGGTACATGGATGAGGTACAATGTCAGCTGTTTCTTCAGGAAAGACAAAAAGTTTCTAAGGACAGATGGTTTAGCTCATATAGAGTTCTGACACAAGCAAGCGTCAGCTGAACGATCCTCAATCATGCAAAGCAATGGTAGACTGAGAATTCAACGTAAAGGGCAAGACAAATTTTTCATTAAATATCTCATATGTACATGTTTTTCAACAAATGTTCCCTTATAATATGAGGAATTTTGGACCAGGAAGGAGTGGAGCAACTATCTCCCCCAAGTTCTGCCAGTGCGCCAAAGTTCAGTACTTCATGCTGCTGATGGGTCCACTAGTCTTTAAGATAAATGCATTGATAGAGAAAGCAATCACTCTCCACAATTCAGATAAGATCAAGTCAAAACCTCAATGAGACACCAATAGTGAAAAGTTCAAGCCAATTCCAGTTCCAAATTACCATAGAAGAACAAACGGTAGCTCATCCAAAAGGAACAGACATAGATCACGAAAATTAGGAAATTAGGAAAAGGATATAAGAACAGGAACTGCATTAAAAAAGAAAATCTGTGTCCCAGTGAGGATAATGACTAGCTATCTAACATCACGTTATCAAGCAAATTAAGATTTAGGAGATCACACGTTGGGGAGAGTATAGAATAACCAATTTAACATACTCTATAGTGCTTTCCATCCTGATATTTGGTTGCACCTCTGTTCAGCCTATAGCGTATGGACTGTTTCCCATCCAGCCTTTCAACAACAGGATCAACATACTGCAAAAGCCATCACACAAGATAGATGCGTGAATAGAATGAGCATCAAGGCAGAAGAGCACATTTGAGTGTCGTCCAATATAAGGATAAAAATCCAAATACCATCTGCAGCTGGTCCGAGTAGATGACAATTTCATAGAATTTCCCCAGATGTTCCAAGAAGTCATCTACACCAGGTCTTTTGAATGTTCTCCAGCCTCTGTCACGCTTTCAAGTGGAAAAGAATAGTTCTAAAATTGAGTCATGATTAAAAGAATTGCTTGTTCCCAATAAAACAATCATGAAAAAGTAGAGTTGTCTGCAAGTCAGCAGATAGGTGTACAGAAACTTTTAATCTTTGAATGATGCCATTGCAAAAAAAAATCAGTGCAGACACTTAGGAAAATTTGCATACATAGTTAGTCCTCAAGATAACAGTGTAAGGACAGATCACTCCAGTATAGCTTACCTTCCAATCAGAATAAACCAGTGTCTCATTTAAATCAAGAACAAGTGTGAAAACATGCTGCTCCATCGGATGCAAATCCGGAAGAAGCTTATCTGATGTTGGTTCCGTATAACCCTGTGACCAATTAATGACAACATAATCAAGCACACAAGAAAAGGCCCTAGATGATAAGATGAATCAAATATACATTAGGCTTACTTGAATTTGGTCTTCAATTACTTTTCTCAGATCCAAATAAAGGTCAATAGCTTTGGCAGGTACTGCAATGCACCAAGATAACAACATACTCGATATCCATAAGAATGTAAAGGATAGGGGATATATGGCTAAAATAACTTCAATAGGTTGCTAAATGAAACTCCTGACTGCCAGTTCTAGTTGATGTGACAAAGATTTACATTATATTTGGAGGTTGGGTTGAGCCAACTTCTGCTAACAAAATTCTAATCTTAGTCTCTGCACAAATGCCTACCAGATAACATTTAAAACTTGTCGAAGGATCTTTGCTAATGAGGATTCTTCTCTGTTTAAGATCAATCACTTTATATAAACCATTAGATTTCCAAGGAGAAATTGTCACCCCCTTCTCATCAGCTAAACTTTTTAGTTTAGAAAAGAGGGTAATTTGACCACACAGTCAAAGCTTATTTAGGGCGTGTTTATATAGATGTTTACTCTTTTTTATGCTTAATCTAAATCTTGCAATGGACGCCCTTGATTTTCTTTTTTAACCCTAATCAACTGTAACTTTCGCAATATACAAATGTTGATATGTAGATTCACAATCTAAGGGTGTGTTTAGATAATACTTTTTCCTTTTGATTTTTTTCATATGACTTGACTATTTTGTCGCGAAACACCTACAGCATTTCACATAGTATAAACGCCTGACAAAAAATTTGTATGTAATATTCTTCATAATTTTTTGAAATATGAAAATTTCTTTGATTTTGATTGGAAAATTGAAAAAAAAAAAAAAAAAAAAGCACCTTCCGGTGCTAAAAAGTCTAAACAAAAGCACACTAATAACTCAAAAGGAAAATGGAAAAACAACAATGATGATTGATGGCAAGCAATGAAAAGCCCACAAATATATAACATGCTTGCAATAATCAAAGGAAAACGAGCCCCTAAAGATGCAATGGACCCCAAAAAAACGTATTTACAAAAGAATACATTCACACTTGAGTGCAGAAGAAATTTGGAAGTTTACATGAACCAGTCATCTCAACTGCAGTGTGTACAGAGAAAACATCGGTAAGAAACCTGCTATTGGCCAGGTAGGATCATAGCATTGCAAAACAACAATAAAATGAAGAGAGCTAACCTGTCATAGCAGCAGAGTAAAGTAACCCTTGAAACTTCTGCAAAAGAAAATTAGTAAAAAAAGAAAAAACAGATTCGTTATTATCAAAACATATTCTCTGTAATTTCAGGGTAGCAATAGCGACAAAAACAGTGAAACATGAAAACTTCACATGCGGGTAATATAACGAAAGCCTGGAAAGAACTGGTTCTATGTAGTATCACAGATAGAAATTATTGAATCAAAGGAAATATATCGCACAAATCATTCCAACAATTCTGAGGAAAAAAAGTTTTCAAATTCCAATCCTTTGGTCGAACACACGTACTCACAATTTACTAAACTATTTTTCTGGGATCCATACACAGTAGACAATTCCCATAGCAATGTCTACAGATGATTGGAAGGGGGTCAAAACAAAATGCCACTCATCATCAAATATTGGAAAAAGTGCAGAATTATGCGTAGTCGCATGAAAGTCACCATAAGTTTCTGAAAAAAGTGAGAAAAAAGCGACACGTAATTCACAATTTTACTACTCGTGAAGTTAGCAATAAATGTTATTCTCGCAACGGGGCATTCAAGGAGAGAGCCACACTTACATCAACCGCTGAATCAGACTCCTTCGTATTGTAATCAATCGAACTTCGAAATGCCTTTGTTTTCTCATCTACTTCCTCCAAAGAGTATGCTGCACTTAGATATAATAAGGAAATCAAAGCACGTCAACCCCTCTGCACTCTTCTATAATCCGAAGCTAAAAAACTCATCTTTAGTCTATAATACCTACATCAAGCACACTCAAATGCACCCAACACTATTAATCGGCAATCAGCATAACCATCAGAAACCTCAAAAGTTTTCACGCGCGAGAAGTATGATCAATAGTGCTAGAGACATCGAAACTGCTCGGCGCCAGATGACACAACCAGAGGAACATCCGAAAAACATGGCTCGAGCAAACAATTAGAAAGTCAACACTTCAAAACTGAGATTGCCGACGAACCGTAAGAGGCGTAGCCGGCGGCGCCGACGACGCCGGTGAAGGCGACGGCGAGGCCGTACTTGAGAAGGCCCCAGGGCTTCTTCTGCTCCGCGGAAGGCGGCGCGGGCTCCTGCGGGGGCGGGGGCGGGGACTGATCGGAAATGAGGGCCTGGGAGGCGACGACGGGCTCCTTGTGCGGGTGGATCGAGGAGGCGTCGGAGCTCAGGGAGCGCCGGCAGCGCCCCGAGAGCAGCGAGGCGGCTCGAGATCGGGCGACGATCGACGACATTTTCGATTCCCTCTTCTCCGGGTTCTCTCCCGATCCGGAGATGGAGCGATCCGGGGTTGAAGTAGGGTTTTGCAGAGCCGGAGAGAGAGAGAGAGAGAGAGAGAGAGAGAGGGCGGGGGGAATGGGGGGTGTTTGGGAAGCGCGATTGGCTAATTTTGGGATTTGTTCCATTCCGGGCCTGGTTGGCGACGCGCTTTAAGTTCGCTCTTTGGCGGTTTCCGCCACGGGCTAGGCGGTTGATTTTTTTATTTTTTTCTGGTCACTTCCACCGACTTTTGCAATTCTTCTCTCCACGAATATTTTCTCATTATTTTTATTTTGCGAAAAATGAATAATTTATTAAAAAAAATGAAAGATGATCACTTATATCTCTAGTAAAAATAGATTAACCAAAAATATTTTCACCGTCTATGAAAATATTTAAACATAAATGTCGATAATGAAAATATTTCTTACTGACTAGTTATTTCAAGCGATACTATCAAAAATAAATTATTTGAAAAGTATTTTTCTAAAAATTAATAATTAATTGATAAAAAAATTTGTTGCATTATCAACAACAATTTATGTCTAAGCATTTTCGTGGATGATAAAAAAAATTTCATTCGTTTAAAGAAAATATTTTCTAAATCATCCATTTTCCACAGAATAAACGTATCATTCACTCATTTCTTTTCTCTCTCTTTTATGTTTGAGAAATTGGGGAAAATGGAGAGAAGGAGAATTTGCATAGAAAATTTATGTTACATTATCGATAACAATTTATATTTAAACATTTTCGTGAATGATAAAAAAAAATTCATTCGTTCACTTTGTAAGAAATACATGCAATTATTTTTAGGAAAATATTTTTCAAATCATCCATTTTCCACAAAACAAATCGCATTATTCGCTATTTTCTTTTCTCTCTCTTTTATGTATGAAAAATTGGGGAAAATGGAGAGAAAGAAAATTTGCATAGAAATTTTTGACAAATTTTAAAATTTTCGTGATTAGGAAAGATAAGGAAAAATAAATTAAAAAAGAAAACAAATACATCGCTTTTCACTAAATGACTACTTTCATACCTCTATTTTTACAGATATTATTCCCATACCTCTAAAAGAAACCCACACTGAAAAGACCAAATTAACACTATTTACAAGCTTATTATTATCTTGCTCAGGTTTTGGTGGTTTGGTATTGGATTGATTTTGAGAATTTCCCCCTTTTCTATGGGTGTGCGAATTTTAAATTTGGAGATGGACAATTTTTTGGAAAGAGAATGGCGTTTTTGTGAATATAGATACAAAAATAACTTACAAGAAGGGGCAAAATGGTTTCTACAGGTAAAATTGAGGTATCCATTTGGTAATTTCAAAAGTAGAGATATCTAAATAGTTATTGTGTCAAAAATGATGCATGTTTTTGACATTTTCCCAAAAAATTAAAGTTAGTGAGCATTTTCATTACTCTCTCTTTGTCTATGTGCTTCCAAACATAGTGAGATGTGAACTAATTGTCCAGACTAGACACATGTTGAGTTTGAAAATGCTTTGCGCTGAGAAGGTTGCATTGATAAAAAAGAACTAGTAAAAGTATTTGGTATGACCACATTGCAAAATAACTTTTACAGTATTGTAGTCCGGTAAAAATGCGACTTCAAAGTCCTTTGAATATTTCAAATTATCAATTAAGATGTTGTTAACACCTAAATCTTTTTCCATCATGTTTATATATTTTCGAGAAAGTTAAAACTTGTTTCCCACATAAATATTCAATGTCAAATTTGCATATAGATTATCTAGGAATTTGATATAGTGTTTAAATGGAAATATTTTTTCTCAAAATCTACTTTCCAACACAAAAGAGTTGGGGACAAGTATCTGAATATGACTAGCTAAGCCCTAAGGGGTCATATTGCAATTGAAACATCTAGTTGGGGCCAATGCAATTTGCAAAAGTTGGGACACCAATTTGCAAAATTTACAAAATTTATCTAAGCCCTTAATCCTTAATTAAGTTTGAAATTGAGCTTGGACTAGATTGAATTGATCAACTCGAGCCAAAAGAACCAAACTGAATCAAATTAGTTATTCTCGAGTAAGAAAATGGCCAACTTTGTTGGACTTTCTTACAAAATCAAGCAAAGAAAATCACAAAGTCTAGTCCAAGGCTTAGAGTACCATACATGAACTTGCCAACTAATCAAAAAAAACTCTAGCAAAATTGATAGATTAAAGCATTTAAACAAGTTACCTTCATCCATGATTTGGCCACAATTCAAAGCTATTAAGTAAGTAACTTTGTGGCCCATCCATATCCTAACTCAGCCACCCAATCAACCTGATCACTAACTAAGGTGGAAGAGGACCATTAGATGTGTAAATAGACAAATTGGCCATGATAAAACTAAGGAAAGAGTGTGCAATCAAATTAGATTGCCCGAAAAATAGGTATGGGAACTAGTTGCTGTTGGAATTGGTCCAGAAATAGGTTCCAAATTTTTGGAATCAATTCGGGAATAGGTTCAGAGTGAATACCCACACAAGAATCAAATCAAGCCACCCTATTTTGGAACCAATTTGGGAAGTGTTTTATTAGCTAAAAAGTCATAACACTAATTTCTTTTTCCCTTAAATTCTAATCTTAGTACTCCTTCGTCCTTCCTCGGAATTCCTCACCAATCTTTCCTCTTCCCCTAAATTTTTATGGATGAATAAAAAATAGAGTTTTATAACTTATGTTTTATGTTACATGTTGGAACTTTTTATCATTTATAATTATTCGTGATGCGTGTTTATCTTATGAATTATTGTTTTTTAATGAATAAGGATTTTTGTTGTTCATCTTTTACCTTGAGTCATTTTGTTGCTCATAACCTCATATGATTTTGCTATAAAAAATGTGCCAAAAAAGAAACAAACAAAAAACGAGTCTCAAGTAGACCCTAGAATAGGACTAGAAAAACAAAATAGATTCAAAAACTGATTCTAGGCAAATAGACCTATTATGATAGGGTATGTTTCATGTTCTAGTTCTAAAATTTACCCACCTTGGAACCGATCACTTCTGGCATTCTCAAGCAACTCAGTAGTAATGCAAATTTGAAAATCTAATAAACTCTGAAAGTTGGACTAGCTTAGTTGGGTTTGTGGGCAAGGACCAACCAAAGGCTGGATTAGTTCGATGGACAAGCTCTCTTAAGCAAACTCTTTTGAGTCATAAAATGGTGGAGACAAGAGGCACTTGAGGGAATTCTCCACTAGGGTGATCGGGTCTAAAGTGAGTAAGGTCTAGACCTGGACCTTGTATCCGACCATGTTATAACCGGTTCCTCTTTTCTGGATCCTATACCCGACCCACCATGTTATTCTGATTCAATTCCAAAGTCAACCATGTTTTCACTGAAACCTGTTTTGCAATTTCTTGATATCCTATACAACTTTGAATTTTATATTAGTATGCGAGAAAATAACATAATCCTCCTAATTTGTATTGAAACATTAAGCACTACATGAACTTTTTGACTAAACGAAAAATTAAGGATCTACAAGGCTAATTATAATATATAAAATCATAAGGCAAAGATTTAACAACAAACATGGGTTTAATATTAGTCTTATTCTCACAACTACTATATGAAGTTACTCATTTATGCAAGCATAACTCCTCCTACAAAAGAGAAATTAGGTGAGCCAATCTATGTGATACACAAGAATTTGGCAGCAACAAACACCGTCCGTCCATCAGACAATGCGAGAGGGAGTCGGCGAGGGAGGGAAGCAAGTGAGGAAGAGGAATGACAAGGGAGGAGTGCCGTGCATGTTTGAAAGAACTAAAAGGAAAAACGCCATCTAATTGCGAGAGTAAGAATAGAAATCGAGGGAAAAAAAGGGTTTTAAACCTCTACTTACAAAACCGATCCTGGAACCGGTTCCAAAACGGGTCCGAGAACCAATTACAAAACAGGTCTAGGAACCGGTTTCCGGGTAGGTAATCACTCGGAACCTGTTCCCGGACCGGTTTAAACCAGTTCCGAATTTTGGAAACCCATTCCCAGACCGGTTTCAACGGGAATCGATTCCCGACCCTATTTTCTGAGTGGGCCGGTTCGGGAACCGGGTATACTTGGTCCAATTGCACAACCTATTCCCCACTACCTCCACAAATTACTTAATAAAAATCAAAATCAACTCAGAAATTCCATACAGGCTCACTAAGAGAAAAAGCAATTTTCATAAACTTCCTACCAAAAGTAACCAAAACCTTCAATTAGAGAGAGGAAGTACACTCAAAAATCTTTACAACCATAGGTCATATGTCCCAAATAGAGATCGTGAATGCCTCCTAAAGTCCCTGCAAAAAAATACCCTCTTAGCAAGCAAGGGAAGAAGTCTGAAAATTTTTTAAGTGTTGGTAGGTTGATCGTGAATTGGGAAAAGAGTGAGCTTTTGGAAGATATGAGAGAATCTTGAACCAAAAAACTTACTATGATTCAAAGAATTATGTTTTAGTTTTAAGAAAAGCTGGGTTTCATCCATTAATCAGCTTTAGGTTAGCTTGACTTGAGGCAATATATGTGCACCATCGTAATCCCATAAACCCAGAAACCCATAAATTTTTCCAATTACTTAGACTAACTGGTCACAAGTAGGGGAAAGAGAGAATTTTTGGAAAAATGAGAGACGTTTGAAAATATTATTTTTTCTTTTGAGAGTAAATATTTACTCTTTATTAATTTCATTTGCAGAAATAGCAGGATGGATTCTACAGGATAAAAAGAAAATAAAATTAATAAGGTGGTTTAGTTTGGTTGAAGATAAAGTATGTATATGTATCTTCAACCTACACTTCTCATGGTTATAACTAAAGCCTCAAACCCATTGAGAGCATTGCATTTCCACTCTTTCAGGGCAGCTAGAATCTTTATTTGTACTTCACCGTCAAATTCTATCCATACAAGAGTCTTCCCAAAGTTCCATTGAAACGAACTTTTCACTACGTAATTTTATATGATAAGCATACTTATAAGGCACAAGATCTCATAGTCACTGGACCGTATTGTCCACCCAGACAATTCATGGGAGACCCACTGGAAAAAGACTCGACGTTAATGAAGACCCCATTGCAAAACAGCCCATTGTCAGAGCAGGGGGAGAGAAGGGGGAGAAAGGTGCATTTTCTGAAGCATTAAGCAGCCCATTCAGTATTGAGCCCACTAGGCTAAAAGGTTTTTGGGCTCAGTGGAAAAATGGATTACTACAAGGCCCATCTTCGGATCCACACAAAATTCAATGGACATGGACTTTACGAGGTTCACTACTTAGACAAAGGCCCGTTCGGCTTGGTTTGTGGAAATATTTATGGGGAAATACAAATACTGTTAGACTAAATGCGTTTTTCAAAATACAAATGGTATTTTGTAAACTATAGTTTTAAAATGCACTAGGAAGTAACTTTGACATAAATGATGTTTGGTAAAAACTACGCTTTTAAAAGACTTTGGCTAATTTATTTTCTTTAAAATCTCAAATTATTTGCTAGCAGAACTCTACCACCAATGATTAGATCTAGCCGCCAGCACCACTCATTGGTAGCTAAGGCCTTCACTGTCAAGTTAGGATTTTCGAGGAGATTTTTGGAATTATGAAAGTTAAGCAAGGGCAAAGTTGAAAAAAAAAAGTCTATTTGTATTTTGAGAATGCTACTTTCCCAAGTACCTATGGACTTACATTGGGCTAAAGGTCCTAAGAGGCCGAAATGCAATTGCATTTCCTCGAAATTGAGCAAAAAACGAACAAAACACCGCTTGCATTTTAGCCCATTTGCAATGTTGAACTTTTTTTTTTGGTCGGTTGCAATGTTGAACTTAATAGGGCCAAAATGTCTAATTATATTCCTCTACCAAGGATGCCAAAGTGACATGAATAAATATTGGCTATGTAGATACTCACCATGATGCATAGATAGTAAATGCACTAACTTTTTTTGTTAGCTTGGTCTTCTGTTCTCTAGCCTGTCCATTATGCACCATGAATGGCAATATTTGACTCACATCACTCTCTAATATCCTTTGATGGTTCAATTGGATTTAGCTTGATTTTGTGCTTAAGGGGCTTGATTAGACATTTTATATAGTAGTCGAATGACTCGTGAAAGAAATTAAAAGGGCGAAGATTTATTACAAAAAGGTTGTGGAAGTGTAGAGATCGAAAATAGTTTGAACTTTTTCTACTAAAAGTTACACGTGTTGGAACATTCCATAATAATGGCATGTTGTCTTTTTTGACAAGCTAGGCGAAAAAAAAAAGCAAATGCGCATAACTTTTGGTAAAGTTACTTTGATCCATGAAAAGGACAAAATAACTTTGGGAGAAACTTTGGAACAGCAAAGAGCTTGAGGGAATCCGAATAAAGGGGTTTGATATGAAAGAAGTGGAAAAATTCCCCCAAGGTTTTTTCGTTTCAACCTTGACAGGCTATGGCAACAGCCACGAATTTTTGCAAAACGTCAAATTTTCTTTAACTTTGACCTAATTGTTTTATTTCCTGTCAATTTGGTACAGTTAGCGTGCCATAGAACTATGGAAATGCTGCATTCAACCCACTTTAATCTACACATTGTTTTCAAAGCATAAAGATTGTTTCCACAAGCTTGAACATTTGTCAAAGGGAGTACATGTATCGTATAAACCAAGCAAAAAGTAGGAAGGTTCCTAATGCTCGTCTTTTCACTCTTTTTGAAACGATCGAATCGAATTTTAAGAAGATTTGCTACTTATTGAAAAAACTTCAATATTGGTTCAGGATCTTTTATATTTCATAATAGGTAAGTTTAGGATTTTTGATGACACCAAAAAAAGTTCGGAGGCATTTATATCAAAATGGGTATAATTTGAAGTTTTTTTTTTTTTTTGTATTAACCCTATGCATTATGTCGATTGTTTTCTTTCTTCTTCTTTTCCCTGTTTTCCATTGAATGAAAAGGCAAAGAGCACACATTTCATCGGTGGACCAGTGCTTAAGCAAGGTTAGGAGGCGGATAGATAAAAGCTAGCATACATTATTCTCGTTATCTTTTTTGCCAAACTCCAATGGTGGTTAATCTAATCAGTGGGTACTAATATCTTTGTTAATACATCATAACAGAGTTTACTCGGAGTGTTGTCTCTAAGCTTACCGCTTGGTACGGTAAATTGCTAAAAAAGTCGGCCTCTCCTCGTTGCAAGAAAATGTTCCCATACTTTCTTTACAAAAGACAACCGCCATCTAGATTAATTTACACCTAAGCATCTGACCTAGTCTATACTCTAGTACAAAAGGGTGAGTTTTTTGGTGGGATTGTGGCATTAATGAAGGGCGATCGTGTCTTTTGGCCATGTGAATTTACATCTATGGGCTTTATGGGTCATTTTTCATTTATTTAGTTGCACTTCGCTTGCTTTTTCTGCTACGAGGTACGTAGATCTGTTGTCATGTGCATGGAGTTGATACAAATGATATCTCTGCTACATGTCAATAACTTGCTTTATTTTGTTGATTGCGCACAAGAGAAGATCATTACTCCAATAAACAAGTGTGTTTGTCTCCTGTGCTCCACGCCGTAGGAAAGTCATTACTAAATTTGTTTCTAACAGATTAAAAGGTGGGGAGAAACGACTAGCACTAGTAATATCTTTTACTATTACCTTAAAAGGCTCACAATCATTTTGGATAATTTGAATTGGGTCATAACTACTTGCATCATTCATGACCCAAAAATCTAAGGTTAGTGATGGTAAGCCCATCACTTCAATTTCACCAAGGTCTACTAATCAAAAATCTCTCCACGCACCACCCGTAGTGGCGACGTAGTTAGTTGAGCACTTGTTCCTTTCGCGAGAGGTCCAGTGTTCGGCTTCCTACGTTGTCTGCCTTGTTGGAAAGGAACCCATGACTTACTCGACAGTTAAGGATGGTGGTGGCTCTACTTGTTCCAAAGTTTACCTCGTTGGGCTGCTGGGCTGCCGGCTTACAAGGGTTCCCCGGGTTACCAAAAAAAAAATCTCCATATTAAATATATTGTAACTAGACAACAGAGTATGAGTTATTAAAAGTTCGTTCGTAACCTCAATCAAATTTGTAATTCTATGAACGATATGTGACCCTTTTTTCCCACTAGGCCAACAATGTTGGTGGCAAAACCGTTGTTAAACAATGAATAATATGCCTTTGCGCACGGTTGTCCATCTTTCACAACTAATAGGTTTTTGTCAATTCCATCACAAATAAAATATGAAAAGAAAAATCTGTTCTTAGGTTTGCTGAAACTAAAAGAAGAGAGAGTGCCTCTATTTAAGAGTATTAACGAAGAAAAAGTGTCAAAAAAGTTCTAGACATTATAGAATTGTGCTAATTTAGTACTAAACAATTTAATTTAGTACTAATTCAATTCTTCCAACTAATTTTGACCAGATTTTGCCAACTAGGCGCCTTTCAGCTGACATGGCACATAGCCAATGCTAACTTAAATAACTTTTAATAATATTTTGATATTTTTTGAATTTTTTATTTTCTTTTTCTTTTTTCCTTTCTCCTCCTCTTTCCTCCAATCGGTCGTCGGACCTCCATGATGGGCCAAAGGCAATAGCCGATGAGGTCAAGGTCGACCTTACTAGCCTCTAGTGAGCCTCATAGCTACTAGCGAGACTCAAGCCCTCACTAGAGGCCACGAGGGTTGCTCGCACTGGGTGGCAAGGCTCATCCTTGCCCAAGTTCACCTAGGCCGCACCAAATGTCATTCATTTTCTAAATAATTTATTTTCTAAATTATTCATTTTTCATGAAACGAACGAAGTCTAAATGTCATTCATAAAAGAGAGAGTTTATAACAAATGCTGATAATGGTTAATATCTTTATTTTAGAAGCTTCAAAAGAAATAATTAGCGACAGTATTAAGGCCGTGCAAATCATAAGTTGACACATAAAAATATAACAAGTACTTTCTTAAGGATTGTCTCTAATAGTAACATATAAAGCTCTAATTTGCAATGGTTTAATCCTTCTCCTCATCAGAAGTATTCTTCTTATACTCTTCACTTTTATTTCTTTCAACTAGGATTTGTGCTTTGCCTCATTAAACAGCACGAGTTTTTTTCAATTTATTTCGCTGGAAAGAGGAAAATTCATGTGAAATATGATGCGGTTTAACAACTAATTTTACTAACATAAATATATATCGATTTTAAACATATAAAAAATATTCACGCTCGTGTAATGCATGGATTTGCTACTTGTGATAATTTGGCACGGATCAATCATACATTCTTAGAGCACAAGGTTCATGATCATAACTGAACCCAACATGCAAATTTCAACTGATTACATTAAACTCAAAGCTTCAATGATGATTTCAATCCTCATTAGTTTCACCCATAATCCGACGTACTCATTGATCGAAGAAAGTTTCTTCAATGACTTGATTACATCGGAATGCTTATAACAAAAGATTTCTCTCTCGTCATTCAATGATCCCAACTTCCTGGGTTTCCATGATGGAGATCCAGAAAGTTGTAGTCGAACCCAGAAACTGAAACAAAAATAAAATAAAAATAAGGAAACTAAAAATCGGTGTGCTCAAATGATACGTCTTGCCTACTAACATCGAGGTGGAAAGTTCTCCTTGGTCTAACAAAGACGAAACTTCCCAACATGGCAATCTTGATCCTTACCCACTTTTTATTCGAACACCAATCAGCTTTTTACCTACTTTTCAACGCTACATATACAAAGTTATCGGATCCCATACGAATTATACTGCCTCAGTATTATCTTATTTCAAATGTATATCGAAATGAAATTCCATCCGAGTTACTCTCAAATGTCAAACGAGGGAAAGAAACAAACATAAAACTATTCACTGACTTTTACGAGATCTTTCCTGTGGTAAACACGATTAACCTTAATTCGTTTTGTCTCGCGTTTAAAATTAGTGCCTCCATGTATTCTTTCAATAATTATAGAGTGGATGACAATCACGTCTTCGTCCCTTTTCTTCTAGAGGCGTGTAGAATCAAAATCGAGCCGAGACATGGACCTCCCAACTTTTTTTCCCTATAAATACGGACTCCCTCAACGAGCAATCCTTCATATGACTCAATTCTGCTCTAAATGATATGCTCCTTTTATCGTCTTCTCTCAAACACTACTCACATTGTCTCCACGCATACTCTCAAACCCTCTCTCTCTCTCACCTTAAGCACCAAACAAGAGAAAGATGGACCAAAATAACCACCAAAAGCTGAGTCGTTTCGCAAATTCTCAATTCCTAAAGAAGCTCACGAAGCTGTTACTCTCCATCTCTGTTTTCTCGCTCTTGTTCTCGAGTTCCAATGTCCTCTCTTTCCTCCAACCGTGGCACTTCCACCTCTACACCTTCCCGCTCCGCCTTGTCACCCATGCCGTCGACAAGAACTGTATCTTCCTCCTGTGCAACGGCATCCTCGTCTTCCTCGCAAAGAACTCAGGCTTTATCGGCACAAAGACCAGGTCCCGGCACGGCACTAGCCATAAAGAGTCTCCCAAAGAGACCTTGCAAATGATGGAGAATAAGTTGCTCACCACGGACGTCGACAGGGGAATTTTCCCTGACGTTGCGCGTGAGGATTTCCCCCTCGAAGAAGAAGGGAAAGCGTCAAATAATAACGACAATAATCACCCGGACTGCGTGGTCGAAGTAGAAGTAGGAGACGTGTGTTTTCATGCGGAAGGATATGCACGAGACAACGACTACCACAACAGCAAAGAGGAAGAAGCAGAAGATAATATCAGATTTTCGACTTTGGAAGCGGCAAACATCCTTACAATATCTGATTCCAACGGCGGCAAGGAATTAGATGAATGTGGAGGAGAGAGGGAGGATGAAACCAGTGAAGACTACAACGACGGAAATAATGTGATGACTGCGGAGGAATTGGACAAGAAGTTCGACGAGTTCATTCGTAGGATGAAGGAAGGAATCATGATCGAAGCTCAACAGCAACAGCAACAGCAACAACTTCTCATAGTCTAACGTATAATTACATGCTTGTTAAAGTACTAGTTCCGGAAGTATATGTAACAAATAGTACAATACTTTTTATGGAATGTAAAGGTTTGTAGAATGGCATTAGCTACCTATTCCTGAGTAGCTTTTCTCACGTCCCTCCTCCTATCTTGGCCTTTTTCATGGTCGAACATGTCATACATATTCTATATAAACAATCTTATTGGGATCGAACTAAGACCTTGTATTCTGACCACATCATTGAAAAAATCAAGATATTACTAGCATGGGTGCAATTGGATTTGTACTTTAACAATGCTTAAATTGCAAATATTGATGCAAACATGAAGATGAGACAATAACTTAGCCAATTGGAGGAACTTTATACCCTTTTCGAGGTTGATAAAAATTCTCCGTTCTCAATATTTACTAGATTCTATGAGATGCTTAAAGAAATTTTGGGCGGAGCTTCCTCGAATTGGATCTCTTGTAATTGACTTCGTCTTGTAAAAGATCTTTGACACTACTGCTTGAAGTCTTGAATTAAAATTAGCAGATTAAAATTACCAAAGCAAGATTGCCGGGTTAAAAGAAATATAAGAAAGAAGATGTGAACGTAAAATATGGTCCAATATAGTTTGTAGTCAAGACAAATCATTTGAAAGCTAGCTCTATATAATGCCTTTTCCACTTCTTGCATATAATTTAATCTACTCGAAGTTTGCAGGCGTAAATGGTACTTAAAAAATTTGGTGTCATTTATTAGGAATTATCGATAGTCTCGCATCTGATTTCTGGGAGCAGATCAATTCAAGACAATGCCGTGAGTTCATCAGACACATAGAGCCCTTCTGAAAATGATTGTTGAGGCTGGTTTTTATGACGTCGACTGTTGCATGAATTGATGAATCAAAAACCAACATTAAATGCTTCTATTCTTGGCTTTCTAGGGTTAGGTTGAGTCACAGCCATATATCTTAGGTTAGGGTTAGGCCAAATTTGGCATTTTCCGGCTCATGTAGATATCATATAATCACTAATAACCACTATATCTGAGTGATGGGCCGTCTAACGGTCTAAGAAAGGATCATTTATCTATTTCTTTGTTGTCCCGTGGGATCATTGTAATCCAGTACGTATCAGAATCGTGGTGTTTCGAGTTTCTGTACAAATTATTGACTTTATAAACTCTGACTAGTCTGTTTCACTATTTATGCAATAAAAAGCTTTCATGTTTACCTTTTATTTCAGTTAGACTTTATGAGAACATATTCGTTGAATGACCACCATAAAAAAAAAAAAAAAAAAAAAAAAGGGCAGCAAGGAGCGATCGGAACATGATAATGCTTTTGATAAAGTTCCACACTTACTATAGAATATCCAATTTGATATATAAGGAACAGTCGCAGACACCCTACCAGCATGCTAGAAATTAGGAAGTCTCTCAAAATGAGGTAACAATTGTCCAAAACACAAACTAAGTAAACAACTGCTTATGACGCTTTACGAATGAAAAAACATTGAGATCCTCTTTATAACTTCATCATCGCCCTCGATGATATAGGTTAGGGTCTAGCTGAATAATGACTAACTCTTATGTTATGAATTTGGTTCTCTTGCTGCCCTCTCCTCGGACCTTATATTCATACATATAATCCATTGAAGAAGAGATGTTATCACCACCGTCTAAAGGAGAATGGGGAAAAATCCACATTTCCCATGCAATCCCCCCTTTTGCATTCGAGCATTTGCCGGTATTTCAACTCCACCCATATCCACATATTGCGGGGGACAAAAACATAAATATGGATGTGACACTATAGTTACTGGTCCCAAAAAGAAGATTCATTTTTCTTGGAGGAGAATAAAGATGAAATTGATTAACAGATAACTGAAATACCCAATTTCATACCAATGTTCCGAGTATCAACTAGATTACTGTAATTCCTTTATCAGGATACACAGAATCTCCTGTTCCATTCTCGATTGAATTGCATGGGGAGTTTGCAATCTATAAGACTCCTACCGCTTAAGCCACCTGGACTTATGGAGATATCTCTCTTTTTTTATTTTCTTTCCTTCTATTCTGTGGATGCATCTTCATTTTTCTCTTTAGTTTTGCTTTTCCTTTTTCTCCCATCCTTCTTCCCTCTTCGTGTGGCTGTGAAAAGAGACATATCAACCACCCATAGCGAACGTGATTCTCAGGTTCTTAAAATATTAGCAAGTATTTCTAGGCAAGAAGCTAAGGTATATATTGGGATTCGTGAAATATTTAAATTAGATAAGATGTGAGTCAAATTTTGTATACTTGATCCAAATATATGTGTACACTTCCTGATGAGGAATGAATCGAGAAGATTAATTTGGGATTTTTTGAGATATTAATTCTGAATTCTAACTCTAAGCAGCAATGCCACAATAGTATCCAAAGCTTGTGTCATTTGAACCGATACCCAATTAATGATCAGGGAGTTAGTAGGAGTTAGTTGAATTGAACCACAATAGGAAGGTTAAAATGTCACATCAGGATTGCGAGGGGTGAAATATTTTGTTTGTATTGTTGAAAGAGACTTGTTGTATTAAAACACGAGTAGTTGGCACAGGTGGCGAGAAGAATATGAGTTTTCTTTACACTTCTATGGCTGAAAACTAAATAGGTTTCACTTTCAATCACTCGTCTCATTATAATGTATCAAGTTCATGAAGCAGGTGTTCTCCAGCATGCATGAGGGGCCTATATCTTCTTAAGAATGAAGTCAATCTCATGACAACTAAATTCACTATCTAATCGAGAGAGAAGGGGCCCCTGGGCCAGGGGGGAGAGGGGAGGGAGTAGTATCATTGTGTACAATTCCAAACATTAGATTTCTTCAAGTGGAAGGAAAGATTGTGCCCTCAAAAATGGTCCATAGAGAAAAAACAGGGGTCACTTTCAAAACCAAAAAAGGAGGTCCATTTACAAGCCTAAGAGATGTTGTGATCTTGGTTTTAAAATCTCTTGAACCGACTAATCAAGGATTTATGATGAAGCTAACATGGAATTCCAAAAATCAATCCAATAATCTCTGGGTACAAATTCTAACCATAAATATTGTTCACAGATAGTTGATTTTCATGCTAAATCTAGTGACTCGATAGAAGAGATTGTCAGTGTATGGCCAACCTTACAAGAATGAGCTGTATGGAGTTTTGGAAATGGAAGTCATCTTAGGTTTTGACAAATAGATGGATTCATTTATACCCAACTATCTCCTTCCAAGATGGAGAGAAAAGTTTGTGATTATGTGCTAAATAGAAATTTGAATTTTCAGATATTTAAGGGAATTATACCATAAGTAAATCTTTCACATTAGATCTATCAAAACTCTATTAGCCTCTGATGGGGAAGATACTCTTTGGTGGGAGGACACTGGAAGCCAATCTTTTTCTGTTAAGTTAGTGTGTAAGGTGTTATTATCAGGAAAGACAATGAAGAATATGATGGTATATGATTGACCATTTGAAAGTTGTAAGGACTTGAGCGTACTAGAATTTTCCTCTTGCTACTAATGAATTGAAGACTCTTGCAAATAGGAAAGAAATCTATATTGCTTTAGATAGGAGTCTCATGTGGAAATAACTTTGCATGTTCTAAAGGATTGTTCACTTATCCGAAGGATATGGCTTGAGTTTGTCCCACAACAATATTTAAAAAAAATCGTTCTTAATGGATTTCGCGGTGGTTGAATTCAAATCTCATTGATAAAGGGTATTGAATTCCCATCATTTGGCCATACACAAAGGAAATCACTAAAGTTTCATCTGTAAATAACTCGCTGTTAAGTAAATCATCCACTTCCCCAATTTTGGTTAGATAGGACCTCCACCTTCCGGGTGGATTAAACTAAAAACTTCAGGGGCCTCTAAAGACAACCGAGGACTTGCTAGTGCAAGGGGTTTATTCAAAAACAAAGGGGTGACTGGTTCAGTGGTTTTGCAACATGCATAGCAATATGTTTTTCAACACAAGTAGAATTTTGGGTTTTGTGGTTGGGATTCAACTTCACAAAATGAGTTGGTGTTCATAAGATCATCATTAAGATTGACTCTAAACCATCACTGATTTTGTTAGTCCAAAGCTTATGATTGATAATGGTTGGCCTACTTTCCTTCAAGATATCTAAAGATTGGGGCGCTTTCACTTTGAGTTTAGAGTGCAACATAACTTTCGGGAAGAATATCACTTTGCCGCCCGACTTGCTAATTTTGGAATCGATAAGTGCTTGAATAAAATATTCTTTTTATTGAGAGTTACTTTATATTTTATTTAAGTGATACTATAGGGATATCATATTTACAACGTTGAATTTTTGTATTCAACTTTAATCTTTTTTTATAAATAAATAATAAAAAGGAAGCCCGCAACAAAGTAAAACATAAAGAATAGACATTCAATTTGGGAATAATGTAGTAGAGGAGCAATTTCTGCACTACCAACCTCAAAATCATCATTAGAGGTTAAATTCCAAGTCTGAGCAACTTATTGCCAATAATTTAAAAAACTTGAGTCTTCATCGGTAGAATTAATACAAAACACAATATATTATGAATAGTTCATTATGATATTTCTGAGAAAGAATTTGAGTTGTTCATAGGCCATCTCTTGTGAGTTGTGGACTTAAATAAGTCCTTAAACTGTTTCATCTGAATTCTAAGACGTAAAACTTTAGGGGTATTCTCTCCTTCTCTACTTCGAAGAGCTACCATTAAATAGGAAGGTATAGTAGCTTTTCACACCTAGGATGAGGTGATGAAACACGCGAGGCTTCCTGCTGGGTCGACCTATGCTCACACACAGTGTCTAATATTTGACGTATCATCCCAGTAACCCAGTTATTAGACATTGTGCGTTATTTCCTCTTGTTGTCATATCGAAAGAACATTGTTTCTAATTTAAATAGAGATCAACAAGTAACCACAAAATGCATTTAGGTTCAGACATATTTACCTAAAAAACATATAGCCTATTATCACCTTTGTTGCTACTCCGCAAAAGTCCAGCACAAGTGCCATAACTTGGCACGCCGGGACACTTAAGTGCCACAACTTCAAAACGGTACACTTAAGTGCCACTTTTTTTTTCGAGTGGGACACTTAAGTGCCACCTCCGGCGACCCTTGCCGGAAATCCTACGTGGTAATATTTTATTACTATTTTTTGCCTACGTGGCTCGCCGGAGAGCTGAGTCAGCTCTCACTCACCAGAAACGACGTCATCTGCATAATAAAAGCCCCAAATCTTCCAAAAACGACGTCGTCTCCCCAAATGCCCCAAATCTAAAACCCTAAATCGGCCAAAATCCCTATTGAAGTGCTCGAATTGAAGTCTCAAACCCTAATTTTCATTTGCCCAAAATTCCTTCGTCGAATCTTGGAAATGGAGAGCAGGACTTGCAGCAGCGCCTCAATTTCCTCTCACCGAAGCGAAGGAGAAGGCCAGCGTTTCTGTTTTTGTGGGTTACCGAGTCCAAGAAAAATATCGTGGACTCAAATCAATCCTGGGAGAAGATTTTATGGATGCGCCCGATATAAAGAAGCGTCGAAGTGCAAATACTTCAAATGGATCGATGAGAAGTTCTTTGACCGAGCCACAGAGGTGATATTGGATCTACTTCATAAAAGACAGCAATCTCCATCTGTGTTCGTGGACGACTTGGACGATGTTGACTCAATGCAAGCTCAAGTGTCTTCAGTTAAACTTTTGAAGAATGAAGTCTCAATGCACGCTCAAGCATCTTCAACTAAACCTTTCAAGAATGAAGTTCCAATGATGAAAATTGAACGAAAGTGTTACCAAGCGTGTATTATGGTGTTGTTTTGCTGTCTATTGTACTTTATGATGAAATGTAAAGTACTTGAAAATGAGAAAAAGTTTCTCCGACTGCCATAGTTAAAAATGGTGTTGTTCTGGATTAAACGTATGGTTTTTTCTTTTTGAAAGATGCAAAGAAGTTTGTGTTGTGGAACAAGATCATTGTTACTTTGTTGTTGTTTGTGCTGTCGTATGGACTTGCCATAAGTTTACCATCATCTTCTCTGTTTTGATGTAGAATCATCTTCTTTGTTTTGATACAGACCAACATATACACAAGACAAACATGAGTGATTACCCGAGTGCCATAAGTTGTATTTAGTAATCACGTAAGTGCTAGTCGCGATGAAAAAAGGATCACTTAAGTGTCAAGTTATTGTTAAAGTGATCGGTTAAGTGTCACTTGTAGTTAAAAGTGAACAGTTAAGTGCCAAGTTTTTTTAGAATAGGATCAGTTAAGTGCCAATTTTTTTGTGGGTTTTCTGTAAAAATTGCGCCGGCCACCAGCACCGGCGACACCACCAACCATCACCACTAGCCACACTACACAATAGGCGCTCCAGCCACCACTATGCTGGTGGTGTTGCTACACAAGATACTAGTGCAAGCTGAGCCTTGCACTAGTTTGCACCAACACATGGTGTAAGATGTGCAAACGCACACTTGTACCAGTGTGTAGGTGCAGCTGCTTAAGCCTATAACCCCCACCACAAACCAATAATCACCAGGCATCACCACCAGCCACACCAGCACCCCACCACCACATTAGCACCCCAACAACAACCGACTACCACCAAACATCACCATCCACCATCACCGATACACCAAACTCCAGCCTATCACCACGAACGCCAACAAGAGCAGCAACAAGTAAAAGCGAAATCCATGATAAACAACAACATAAATTGACAAGCAGCACAAGATCATTTCATTGATATTTCATCAAGTCTGAGTCTGACAACATCAATGTCATTTCATTGATATTATTAACATCAAGTCTGAGTCTGACAACATCAATGAATGACAAACTAAAGAAAAGTTTCAAAACAAAAGATAACCATCCAGAGACTTTCTATATGCACGACAACATCATCATTTACATAACTGTTTTTACTCCTAAGCTCCACAAATATCACATCTCATCTCATCAATCAATATGCACGACACCCCCGTTCGTCCTCCTTTCGATGGGCTTTCACTTGATTCATAATTCGGCACTCTTTCTAACCGGACGTGCAACTTCTTCTTCAACCTTCTCGCATCCACTAACTCAGATGGAGTTGCAAATGTCCTAGGCCGAATTGAATCAAAAGGAGCTGGAGCTGGAGCTGGAGCTGGAGCTGGGTTCTTTCTCTTATTTTTTGTTGGCACAGTTGATGTTGATGTTTTCTTTTTTGTTGCTGCAGCCGTCGATTCTTGAGTTGGGCCTGAGATAAGAACTTCTGAACTTCTCCCAGGCTACAAAAAAACAATAAATTGTTAGCAAAAATCTACAGCATAAATTAAATTAAATGCAACCAATAAAACTTACATTGAGAATGACTGTTCCAGTACGCTCATCTGTATAAAGGCCATAGCCATATTGTCTTAACCTCTTCCCAAGTGTTGTGATTTGTTGCCCATTTTTCCTGCTTTGTTGGGCCCTTTAACTACAAATAGGGGCTTCTTCGACCAATTGTGCTAGGCGTCTTCTAGATGGCCTTTGTGTACCTGCCCCTTCACCGGCCTTGTTTTAGTTGTCCTTCGTGTAGCCCTTCAACTTCGGTGACACCTCCTTCGTTGGGCCTTCCGGTGGTACTTGGTGGTGGTACTTGTGGTGCCCCTTGCAGTGATTCTTCTGGTGGCTCCTGTGATGATCCTTGAGGTGGCTCCTCTGATGGCCCTTCAATTGGCAGTTGAGTTCCAACTTGCTTTCTTCGAACCTGAGAAAGAGGCCAAAAGATACCATAAATATAATATCGAGACATATAATAATAAAAACTGAATACAAATTGGTTGAATTTAGCACTGGGTATTTCTTTCGCTGCTGAAGAACAGTCGACTGCACTGGCCGTGATGCTGCTTGAGCTAATCCTTCAGCTGGCCCTAATGCTACTTGGGTGAATCCTTCATCTGGCCGTGATGCTGTTTGGGCCAATCCTTCACCTGGCTGTGTTCTACCTTGCCTTCTTCGAACAGGCTGTTCAGTTTCATGACTTACTGAGGTTTTTCTTGTGACCTAACAAACGACCTAACAAACACATTACATACAAGACCAAATAGGATATTATGTACATTTTTATGATAAACGACAAGAAAGCAACATAAACATAAAATAAATTTCATGACTTACCAGGGTTCTACTTGTTGACTGAAGAACAGTCGACTCACTTGGCCCTGCTGTGTGCACTTCTCCAACTATCTCTTCACTAGGCCCTTCACCTTGCCTCAACCGTTGTTACTTCCTTAATTGACAACCTTTAATATTGTGGCCTGTTAGGCGACAATAAGAGCACGTGATCTTTGCACCATGTCTGCTCATTCTTTGCTGACCCGAGACCTCTCCCTCCGCCATTCTTCGTCTTCGTTTTATCCTTCCAATTGTCTTCTTCAGTGGCAAAAGTTGAGGTGCTTCATGATCCGTGGGCTCCCAAAACTTGCTACTTCTAATTGGCTGCATCATGAACTGATAGGAAGCAAGATATTTTGATTTATGGTACCAATCATCGATGTAATCATCTGTATTGTCGCCCTTCAACTGGATGGCACATATGACATGTGCACATGGAATTCCACTTACTTGCCATGCTCTACATGAACACTTCCTACTTCCTAGATTGACAACATACTTATCTGCACCCTTCATTATCTCATATCCGTCATCTCCATTCCAAATGGGATGACAATGCGTACTTGCAGCCAAGTTCTCATCCAATTTCTTCACAATCCTAGGACTATATTGTCTTGTCCACTTTGCAGCC
The DNA here is from genome assembly GCA_017140325.1 of Eucalyptus leucophloia subsp. euroa. Classification (NCBI taxonomy): domain Eukaryota; kingdom Viridiplantae; phylum Streptophyta; class Magnoliopsida; order Myrtales; family Myrtaceae; genus Eucalyptus; species Eucalyptus leucophloia. The sequence continues at coordinate 21,723,693 of CM029473.1, read as the reverse complement.
TCATCTCTTTGTTTTTGCAGCCGAGTCATAACCGCAACTCGTATATCTTCAAGCATTGAGATGACTGGTTTGCATCTGGCATCTATTATCTTCGAATTAAATACTTCACAAATGTTGTTGTCGACGTTATTGCACTTGAACTCCTCATTGAAGAATGCCCTGCACCAATGCTTCGGTTCTAGTTGAAATAGGGTAGCACAACCTTCCTTTGTCAACTGAAGCAGTCCTTCTTTGGCTATTCTAAAGTCAGCCATGTTTGCACTCTTTGCTAATTGCCAAAATTGCAATTGCAGCTTATCCCCTTTATAGTTCTTTGCCCAATTTCCGTATATGTGCTGCGCACACATTCGATGTTCAGCATGGGGCAACAACTCGGCTACTGCCGAAACCAATCCCTGCAATAATTCAAAGTAAGAAATACTAGAACAAATTATATGTTCATATTACAAAGCAAAGCAAACTATTGACTAAATTTTTCAAAAAACAAGCATTACCTTCTGTTGGTCGCTCGTGAATGCCCACCCTTCCCCGTTTGTTATCTCCAAGTCAGCCATCAGATTTTTTAAGAACCAGGACCAATTGTCCTTGTTCTCAATCTTTACAATAGCCCAAGCTAGTGGGAACATTTGGTTATTCGCATCTCTTCCAATCGCTGCCAACAATTCTCCCTTGCACAAGCCCTTCAAGAAACAGCCGTCCAATCCTATAATCCGTCTACAACCAGCTAAAAATCCTCGTCTGCATGCATCAAAGCACACATAGAACTTATCAAACTTGGTCCCATGATCGGAAGCGTCTCTCAATCACCTCTACATACACTCTACTTGTAGGGTTTTGCAGCCTACACTCCCAAGCATACTCCCACACCTGCCCATATTCCTTAGCATACTGACCAATAAGTACCTTTATCACCTTTTGCTTTGCTCTTTTGCACTGATTTCTAGATACATTAATGCCTACACGCTCCTTCACCAGCATCCTAAAGTTAGCAAGTTTCAAGTTGGGCATCACCTTGATCACATCGAAGAAGTGCTTGGACAACCATGCACTTGTTAACCTTTTGTTTTGAAAATTAATGGAACAAGTGTGTTCCTCTTGGTAGGCTCTAATCTGAAAAGACCCACTCTTCTTAACAAACGCGCCGTAAATCTTCCATGGACAGTTTTGCTGCGAACACCTAGCTCTTACAAATTTCTTGGTATTTCTAATAAAATCAATATTTCTTTGTGTAGTAATGGAAGAACTCAGTATAGCTTCCCTAAATTGTATCGCATCATGGAATTTCATACCTACTGACAAAGTAGGAGACGCAACAGATGGATCATAGGAAAGAAACTTACTTTTCCTTCTATGCACAGCTCGTTGATCTTCTTCAACTTCGTCCTAGGAAGTTGCGGTGTCGATGCTTTCTTCATAATCTGTCTCCAAGACCTGGCCAGCAACACCAACATCTGTAGGGCCTTCGTCTCTGTTTGGATGAACAGTTACATGCAAAGTTGCAAATCTATCTGACAAAAAGTCCATTTGTTTTTTCCTTGACTGTGTAAGCTCCTCATCATCGGCGTCACTTAAGATTAACAAATTTTCAGCTTCAGCCGCCAACCCTTCATTGTCATCGTCATCATCACCGTCACTGGATTCAGCTACTTCCCAATCTAATTCAGTGATGGTGACATCACCCATGTCACAATCGCTCTGGTAAACAGTATTTGCGCCCCTCTCCTCCTCATTCTGTCCATCATGACCTACTTCATCTCCTCCTTCTCCTACTTGGGTGGTATCTCTGTCATCATCTTCGTCCTCACTATTATTTTCAACAAATACTTTCGCCTCTTCGCCATGAAGATAATGATATAAGACATCCCTAAAATCATTATCATCTTCCAAAACTCTCAAACCATCTCTCAAGCCTTTCCCAGGAACACAATACAGTAACTTTTGTACTCTACAAGGCAAAAATGTCACTATATCCCTAACAAATCCAAAATAAGATGCCTTCTTTATATCTACAAAGATAGTACCCTCATTCCCCCCTCATACTCCCACTCATCCTCCCCAATCATAAAATCTCCACTGTAGTAAACGATGACAGCAACATAGTCTTTATGCGCCATTTCTGCAACAAAAGAGGACAAATATACAATTAACTTTTGGGACCACATTCACAAAGAACAGACAATTGCAAGTGGAGGTCCCTACACTCTTTATTAAAGAAAAGAAAAGAAAAGAAGAAGAGAGAGGGAAGATGCGGTCAGACGACAGCTGCAGCTTGAAAACAAGAGGCCTCAAGACAAGGACAAATAAAAATAAAGATGGGACCCGACAACTGCTTTGATTATGCCGTCGCATTTCTTTAAAATATGGAGAGATTCCTCAGCATGGGTCCTCAACAATGCAATTTATTAAAAAATATCCAGAAGTCCCCATCCCCACAACCTTCGATTCGAACATGTGCAAAGTCCAATACTCTGAACCCTAACAATCACCAATCATCACACATTTCACATCCGACCACTACAAATTACTTTCGCACATCACAATTCAACACCCTGAATGAATCACACATCACAGTGGATGAGGCAACGTCGAGCCCTACACTGAGCCCTAATTTTCCCCCCGCCGAGCCCTACGTCGAGCCTATATTTCAATGCCGCTCCTAAACTGTCAATTCGAACCCCCCAATAGGATTGTAACACTACATCTCAGCCATAAATCTCACATCAAGCCTGACCTTTCCCAGCCGACCCCCAAATTTGAAGTCCGAGCCCTAATAAACGAGTCGGAGCCCTAATTTCACCACACGGGAGAGGAAGAAGAGAAAAAACCTGAGCAAATCGACGACGGCGAGCGATGACGGCGCTCGACGACGGCGAGCGACAACGGCGAGCGATCACCTGCGAACGGCGAGCTGTGAACGGCGATGGATGGAGAGGACGTCAAACCTAGTGTGAACTGACGAAATGTTAAAATCCAAATAAACCAAACGAGGTCGTTTAACACTAACGAAAAACGACGTCGTTTAGTTTGGCCAAATGCACAGTGGATGGGGCGACGTCGTTTTCCTACTCCACGTGTGCTTTTTTAAAAAAAAAAATTGCCACATCAGTTAAGCATGTCGCCGAAAAATGCCACGTCTGCATTTTGACCGGTTTTTGGCCGGATTGGCACTTAAGTGTCCTATTTTACTCCGATGATGGCACTTAAGTATACCATTTTAAAGTTATGGCACTTAAGTGTCCCGGCGTGCCAAGTTATGGCACTCCAGGTGTCCTCACCTCTTGCTACTCTCTCTCTCTCTCTCTCTCTCTCTCTCTCTCAAAGTCAATGTAACCACCACAACCTTAGATTGAGACCCCTTAGGCGTAGTGACACTCCCTCACGTTAGAATATTTAAATATTAAATCACGTATTCATCTAATAATTTACATTTTTAGAACAATTGAAAGTAATCCCATAGATTTTCACAGTCATAAGTTTGAATATTTTACAGACCTTTTGTTTGCTTCCTCATTATATATTTCCATGATTAATTTTAGGCTAAAGTTCAGCCTACATGTGAGGAGTAATTTTAAAATAGTTGACAATGATTCCACAAAATTTCATAATATGAGAGAAAAAGATTAATGAATCACATATCGTTGGTCGATGGAATTTATACATGTGATCTCCCTCCATCTATTAATTTAAACTTTTGGGTTGGACATTATAATATGGAATCAAAGTTAGGTTATGCCCCAACAAGCTGCTTCTAATCCCCACATCTTAGTTAAAGTTTTTGAGTTAGACATTTAAACAAGGGAGAGAATCAGGGCTGGGAATATACCATTGGTAGGAATATCTTTGGAAAGAGAAATGCCTATATCAAATGTACCAAATTGTTCAGTTGCGGTAGTAAACTTCCAGCTTAAAAAGTCGATTGCTATTAGGGTGAAACTTCAATGTATATTTTTACATTATTTTCCTATTGAAAAAACCTAGTTGTGTCTTGATTCAAAACAATTGATCATTTCCCAACTGAAAGTGATGTTAATCATAATCTCAAATGAAGTCTAGAGTGAGTTCCAATTCAAGATAAACCCTAGAATCGGACCGAACTAGCACTATGTGAGATACAATTTGGTTCTCAATCCTGAAAATTGTGAACCGACATTATGCGGTCCTGTTCCCAAACCAAACTAGCCTTAGTCCGAACCCATTTTAATTATACTTTTCATTTGTCTTATTTTCATGTGGTTAAAAATTGAAAAATCTTTCATGGATAAATAAGGAATGAAGTTCTATAATTCATGTTTTATGTTACATATTTTGAACTATCTATTGTTTATTTTATTTTACGTGTTCTTCTTTTATAAGTTGTTGCTTTTGGCAAGTGAAAATTTTTGTTGTTTCTTTAAATTTCATTTTGCTTGAATAAAGAAAAGTTAGATAATTTCCTATTACTTTAGATTTCTATTTGTTTTTTACCGGTATTTCACTTCTCGCCATTTTGTTGCTCAACATGACAATTCTAATGGTGTGTTGATGGAAATGCACTTTTTTTTTTGGTCGAAAATACGGATGATATTTATTGCTAAACCAAGTTCTTTGCAAGTACATCAAAAGCATCAACACATAACAGATCTAAAAGTGCAGATGGGGGGTTAGTGACCCAATTACTAGGGAGATAATTCATGCGTTGGGCTTTGGCTAGCCAATCCGCTATTTTATTTGTGTCTCTATTGCAATGGGCCAAAGTAAGGCCTGGGATTTCTTTCAATTTAGTCTTGGCCCGGGCCACAAATGGATGTACTTCCCAACTTAAGCCAACTGAAGTGAAGACGCTTTCCACGAGCTTATTGCAGTCATAGTGTACTTGCAGCTTCCATTTTGTTCTATTCGAGGGAAACTTGGAGGAGATAAAGTCTAGGGTTTCAACAAGCATTGTTGCTTCTACTTGTTCCGCTGAGCTGACCTTAACTGACTTTGCGAACCCGTCTATGATTCTGCCAAGGGAGTCATGGCAGATGCATGCAACAGCTCCACTAGTCGAATCGGAGCCTAGCGGAGCTTTGGATCTGCAGCTAACCACTCTCTTGGTCAGATCCGAGCCTACCGTTGCTTCAAATCTGCAGTCAACCGCTCCCCTGGTTAGATCCAAGCTTGGCGATTATCGCAACCTTCCCCTTAGGGGAGGGAATAAGGTTTAGGGATATTGCCTAAAGGACGGACCTAAGGCCCATGATTAGGCACAGGCTCTCCCAAGCCCATACCTCGCGTGATATTGGGATATTCTTAAGAATTTTGCAACAAGAAGTCGCAACTAGCCTATTGAGCTTCCTACGTAACCAAAGAATTTAGAGTCGGGGACTTGATTGCATTAATTGACCAATTAGTGCTTTTTTGGTACCTAATCTTGGTCATTTAAAAAAAAAAGATTTTTGTCAGGCCGTTTGGATTGATTTTACACATATCCACTAACATGCGAGGTGATCATGCAAGTGCGCAATCATTAAAATAATAATTATAGCTACTAAGATCCTAATTACAGTAAAATTGAGCACATACAATTAAACATAATTAAATATGCAAATTAAACACGCGATATATCAATATACGAGAAAATAAAGGCCTAATTATACTAAGAATGCAAGACATGGCAATTCCTAACCAAACCCTAAATTTTTTTAACTTTCGATTTCTTTTTAATTTTTCATTTTTTAAAAAAATAAATAAATAATATTTTATTATTATTTTTGCCCGGGCTAGGTCCGGTCCGATCAAGACCAAACCCAGGTCCAACCCTATTGGGGTGGGCCGGTCGAACCTGCCTGGGTCCGACCCGCTTGAGGGCGACCCGCTTGGGGGCGGGTCGAGATTAGGCCTCAAACGACGGCCCACTCCTCTAAAAAAAAAGACTCTGCAGGCCCACAGCCTAGAGCAACTCTGGGGTGTGGGTTACAGAAGAAAGAGACCGAGCGAGCCAGAAAGATCTGGCCCAGCTCGCCTTTCCTCCTCTGGTCGACGACTACTTAGTCGCGACCAGAGGAGTTGCAACGGCTTCGTCCAAGTGGTTCGCCGGCCAAAGCGTGATGGCGCCATCCCGATTAGGTGTGGAGGCGACCTTCGACCCTTCGAGGCCAAAGGGCTTCGACGGCAACGGCGACGGCAGGGGGTTTCAAGGCGAGCTCCAACGACACGTGCAAGGACTCGCGGCTCCAACCTCCCTTGGCCATCACCCGGCCATCCACCGCCCACTGCTGGCCATTGCAGCCCCCGCCACGGCCGTCGAACACTCAAACCCAAGCTAACGAAAGCGAATCTGGTTCGAGCATTCTATCGAATAGATGGGATGCGCCACTGGAACGGGGTCTCTCGGCTTGAGCGAGATCAAAACCAATACCGGCTGTCTTAAAACGTGACTCACAATGCGAACAACAACTTAGCAACGAGTTGAAGAGGGGCCGGAGCTCGCCCAAACCAATCAAGCTAAGCTCCGGCCGACTTGATTCTGAGGAACGGACACAAGATGTTTGGTGAAATACCGACCTGGGCTCCAAAGGAAACGGCAGCAACAGCAGTGGTCGGGTGATGCGTCAGCGGCGGCGATGGCGGCAGTCTTGCCCTCCTTCTTTCAGATCTCTCCTCTAGACCTCTCTTTCCCTCCCCGTTCTCTCTCTAGTTCCCCCTCACGTTCTCCCCTATTCTCTTCATCTCCTCCTTCCATGTTCTCTCCCAGCAATGCCTCCCCTTTCTCCCTTTCCTCCTACTCTCGCTTCAACTCCCCCTCACTTGCTCCTGCTCATCTTTTCTTTCTGCTCTGCACTATACTGTCTTTCCCATCCCCTCCGTTGCTGTGCTTTTTCTTTTTCCTCCAGGTCTGCACGCGGAGGATGGAAGGAGGAGGAAGATTGGTTGGCGCGGGTCAAGCCGCAGGGGAAATGGCTTGGGTTGCAAGAGAAAAGAAAAATAGGAGAAAAGGGGGCTCGGGCCCAGCATAGGGGGAAAGGGAAGAGAGCCGGGTCGAGCCAAGACTGGATCCAGCTCGACCTGACCCCTAAGCATTTTTATTCTTTTATTCTTTTTTTGTTTTTGTTTTTTTTCTTTTTTTTGTTTAAAAATATGTGTCAACAACGATGCTTTATAGTTGCTATTGACCGCTCCTTTGGTTGGATCGGAGGTTGGGGGAGCATCAATTTGCCGACACCAGTTTCTCTAGTTGAGTTGAAGGCTAGCTCAAAGGTTGGGGGAACATCAAAGTTGCAAAAGATAGCCCTTATGTTTGAAATGGACATTGGGTGTGCTTCGAAGTTACTGAGGAAAGAGGCATCGATGTTTATCTTGATTGTTCCAGGGTTTGAGAGTCACCACTTCTGAGGTGTGTCTTCACCTTTTATCTATCTTTTTGGCTTTCGGTTCCAAGTCGCAAGACTTTCTTGTAATGCCAAGGTTTTGAACGGTTGTGATATGGATTGAGGGGACTTTTCCTAAATATAAACTAATTTTTGTCTTTCCAAATACATAATAAGGCGGTTGCAATATGATCGAATTTTTGTGAGCTCCTTGGATCTTCTTTGACTTTGCACAACCACTCATCAAATCGGGTTAAACCCACTCGATTTATTTCGACTTGCAGGGGTTGCTTACTCCAGATCTGAGAAGTCCAATGGCAAAACAGCAAGGTATGCTCAATCATTTTCGATTCGAAGTTGCAAATTGAGCATATAGGTGTAGGTACTATCTTCCTCCTGTGTAGGTTTTCCAAAGTTGGCAAAGCATTTTGGCATGCATTCCATAGAAAGAATTTTTATCCTATGGGGTATTTCTGATTCCCAAATATGCTTCCAAAGTTCTGGATTGACCTAATATGATGATGTTGGTGTTGATGTTTGTAGGTTGGTTGTTGCTTTTTTGTTACTAAAATATCCGCTCTTCACCGTATAAATTCCCGATTTGTTATTTGTCCAAATTAATTTATCTTCTATAGTTAGGAGGCCTATACGGATAGCTAAGTTTTTCGCAACTTGCTGATCATCAAACATAGACCTTAACAGAGTTTCTTTCCATTGTGTCACTTCCATGTCTATCAAATCAGCCACTTTGAGTAGCTCATTTCTCATCATGAGACCACAAATTGGTCCATTCTTCAGCCATTTATCTTCTCTAATATAAATCTTTTTCCCATTCCCAACCGCCCACATAATTTGAGGGGCAATAGCTTCTCTTCCTATTAAAAGGCTTTGCCAACCCCACAATGGACGAGAACCTTTCCCTGCTTGCCAAAAATCACAATGTTGAAAATAAAACCCCTTCATAATTTGACTCCAAAGAGTCTCCGGATGCTGGGAAATTCGCCAAGCTTATTTTCCTAGCATAACTTTGTTAAATGCGAGTAGGTCCTTGAAGCCAAGACCTCCTTCATCCTTCCTAAGCTTAAGAACTTCCCATCTTCTCCAATGTAGACCAGCTATTTTGTTGCTATTCCTACACCAGAAATTTGCTATTTTCTTTTCAATGGCTTTAATTATTTAAACTGGATTTTAAAAGTGGACATCACATATTGAGGGATTGCTTGCACCACTGATTTAAGTAGTATTTCCTTTCCGACTTTTGATAGCAAATTTTCCTTCCAACTCTCCGACTTCATATTTACTCTTGCAAGTATTCAGGCAAACAATTCTTTCTTTGAGGCACCCCAATCCGATGGGATTCCTAAATATTTCCCTATTTTATGAATCTCTGGGACTCTCAACTCCAACACCATATTCCTCCTTAATCTTTCTTAATAGCCTTTGCTAAATTATATTCTTGATTTATTTAGGTTTATAGCTTGGCCTAATCCAAAACAATACTAGTATAGGATAGTTACCAAATTTTGACATTCCATTGTTGTACCATCTAGGAAGAAAATAGAATCATCTGCACACAAAAAAAAAAAAAAAAAAAAAAAAAAAAAAAAAAGATGTGAAAGAGTAGGACAATTGCTATTTAATTTGATTCCACGAAGTGTACCTGCTGCTATGGCTTACTTCATCATATGAGAAAGAACATTGGCCACTAGGATGAATAGATACGGGATAATGGATCTCCTTGGCGAATACCTCAAGTTGGCTTAAAATATGGCATAGGTTCCCGTTGAATTTAATACTAAATGAAACCGTCGAAACACATTATATGACCTATTGCACGCACTTTTCATCGAACCCCATCTTGATTTGGCACTCCCGTAGGAAGTCCCACTCAATTTGATCATATGCCTTCTGCATGTCAAGCTTTAGGATAGCTCAAAATTTTCTTTTCCTATCCCGTGTTCTTAATCTATGAAGAACTTCCTGCACACTTAGAATATTATCTTGAATTTGCCTACCACCCACAAAAGCACTTTGTTCTACTGTAATTAGATTTGGTAATAAAGATTTCATCCTGTTTGTAAAGATTTTGGAGATGATCTTATAGGCAAAGTTGCATGGGCTTATAGGTCAAAATTGTTTTAGCTTTTCTGGGTTTGGGTTTTTAGGGATGAGGATGATTTGGGTTTTGTTTAAATTTGGGTTCAGCTGTCCAATTTCAAAGAAATTATGTATCTCCCTAAAGATATCCTGATTAATGTCTTGCCAATGATGCTAAAAAAAAACAAACCGTTCAAACCATCCAGCCTAGGAGCTTTAGTAGCTCCCAATTGGTGAGTTGTAGCAATAATTTCCTCCATAGTGATCGGTTTAGTTAGCTTTTGGTTCATAGGTGCATCAATCGAGGTTGGGATTTGGCTTAGGATGGGCTGAAAATTTCTAAAACCCACTGACATATAAAGGTTGCTGAAGAAGTTTCCCATCATTTCCTTAAGATTCTCCTCGTTTTTGACCCACTCCACCATCCACATTCTTTAACATGGAAATTTAGTTTCGAGTTCTCCTTTGAATGGTTGTTGCATAAAAGAACTTTGTATTTCTATTGCTCCATTTCAGCCAACTAATTCTAAACTTCATTCCCCAAAATATTTCCTCTTGTTGCCACAGGAATTCAATCTCGTGGTTTACTTGTTGCACTCTCTGATTATCATAATGTGTCTCGTGACTATTCATCAGAGTTTGACGTTCATTTTTTAGTGAGAAGATCCTCTTTTATGCATTAAAAAATCTTTTTTTGCTCCATTCAGCAAGTTGATTGGCCACTAGATGCAATTTCTCCACTATATTTCTTCGTGGGGCTTCTAAATCAGCCCATATTCTCCTCACAATGCGCCTACATTCCTCATCTTCTACCCAAAAAGCTTCACATCTGAATTCTCTTCTCCTACGTTCATGCTTTGGTAAAATTGTCAGAATTAGTGGACTATGGTCAGAGCTGATGACTGATAGTGCTATAACTTCAGCATTTGGATAGGCAACCCTCCACTCCATAGTACATAGAGCTCTATCTAACCTCTTCTTTACATACTCTTCTACTTCTCTTCTATTTGCCTAGGTAAACACACACCCCTTACATTCTAGATCCATTAGAAAGAAAGCATGTAGGAAATCTCTAAATGCTGTAAGTCGGAAGTATTCTGCTATCCTCTTTCCCACTTTCTCCCAATGATACAAAATTTCATTAAAATCGCCCATGCATAGCCAAAGTATATGATTTGTAACGCTTGCTCTTTGAATTTCCTCTTATAATAAGACTCTTTCTTTGAAATCATTTGGGGCATGAAGGAAAGTGATTCTCATAATCTATCTATTTTCTTGAAGTTGGTAGTGCACATTTATTAGATAATCTAAATGCGATTTGACTGATAATGTAGCATGGTCATCCCAAAAGATAGCCAAGCCCCCTGCAATTCCTTTCAGGTTCACCAAAAAGCTGTTCTGAAATTTCAACCATCATCTCACCTTTTGCACCATTTGCTTTTGATTTTTATTTCCATTAAAAAGATTATATTGGGCGTTTCCTAAGTCACTAAGACTTTTTGAGCTTGAATTGTTGAGGGTAAGCCCAACCCCTGACAATTCCGACTTAATATCTTCATGGATTACCCGGTGGCTTATGAAGGCTAGCCACCAAAGCCCACTTAATTGTCTCCTCCTTCTATGTTATAGGGGTTTCCACTAACTATGATTTGTCACTTGATGGAATCTTTGAGGATTGCGCACTATACGGGCAAAATCTTTCCCTTTTTTTTTTTATGTAGGAAGTTTGGTGCCTCTAGCTTTGCACCTAACTAGACCTTGTTCAACTCCTGAGACTTCTTGTATCTCGGTTTCCATTTCCCTCAACTGTTCTTTGTATAACACCATAGTAGACTCCTCATCTAAGCAACTGCTACCTCTTTTTTGTATTCCTTTGTCTTCAATTATCATAAGTGCTAAAGGAGAGCTGCTGTCCACACAGTGACAGAATAGGCTACTTAGTTTTCTCCTTCCTCTTCTTTACTTCTTCAGTTTCAGTAGAAAGGGGGGTTTCCGACACCATGTCTTGTTCTTCTTGAATTCAATCTTGTTTGCCATAAAAGATCTTTTCATACCGGCTGAGTTCCCGCACTTCCACTCGTAGCCATTGCCCATAATTGCCTAGCAAGTTCTCCTCCAGCCCCTAATTTTCATATGGTACATCTTTGCATGCGGTTGCGTAATACCCAATTTTTCCACAAGAGTAACAGTAATGCGGAAGTCTCTCATATTTAAATTCTATCCAAAGCTTTTTACTTCCCAAGTTGATGATTATTTCTATCTTTAGAGGATTACCCAAATTCAAATTGATTCTTGCTTTGCCAACCTTATAATTACTGTTTCCTTTTGCTTCCAATTTCACATTTACAACCTTCCCAAGTTTAGAGGCTATCTCTTTCACTAGATCATTTGTCACTCTTCCAAACAGGAGGCCGTAAAGGTGCACCCAAAATAGGCAGTGAGTGAACTCATAGCATATTTCTAAAATATCTAGGTCGCATTGCTTTAGCACTAAAAGAGTAAATTTATCCTTTCAAGAAATAAAAAAACAAAAACTCTATAGCTCGAACTGGACCATTCTAGTAGGGTCAGTCCGAGGTCTACATAATTAGTTTTAGGTTCTAAATTTTAGGAATCGACCCTATGCAGGTAGGTTCAAGATTTTAGAATAGGAGCGGCCCAACCGTGAAATGGCCCAACCTTAAAATTAGCCCCCATTAATTAAAATTGTGTCCTCCCCTTGACAAAGCACACGTAGCTTTCATAACTGACTCGACAAGACTGAAATTTCGCCCTCTTAGTCATGTTGTCATGTTGATAATGATTGTATAAACACCGAAATCTCTAGCCTTCTAGGACAAATCATCATCGAAAAATTAATACGTAAACTAACATAAGCTCCATGAATCTAATGATGTTACTGCCAAACGTTTGGCACCTCTCGTCGATCTACCATTGTATGGCCCTGCGCAACTTTTGAGCAAGGTCACATGTTCGGGACTGACTTCGGACCACATAATCCTTGCGAATTGATTAATTGATCGAACGTGTGCCAGAAGGAGAGCTTTGTGGACGAGGTTTATGTAACACGAATCACTACTTCCCGAAGCCTCTCCTGAATAGTCGCTTAAAATGTGGAATCCTATCATTTTGTAGTGTGAACATCAATGCTGATGGACAGAACAAAAAGCTCGATTTCAATTGATCCGAAAGACAATGAAGTTGGAGGAAACTAACTCGGGTCATCGTGCAAAGAGTGCGGACCAAGATTTTGAGTTTTCAATGTGCTGCGCCATCAATTGAAGGTTATCATTGGCTCATTTGTAAGATTTGTACGGAGCCCACTTGAATTCTATAACTTTTTTTTACAATCATCTAAGTACCACAACTTCTAAAAGGCATTTACTTTTAACCAATTACTTATGTGCCAAAATTTAAAAAAAAAAATCACTCAATCTGAAAATCCGACATGATATCGCACTTATGGTGAATGTTTTTAAAAAGTCGTGATGTTTGAGTGAGCAACGTATATAAATGGTGGCATTTAAGTGAACTTGTACAAAATTATGACACTTATGTCCAGCTTTTGTTTCTAAATTGGGATTTGAATTTCAACTCACCTGGTCCTTTTTCTCTTTTCCATATTTCAAATATTCGAGAAAGTGAGCGGAAAAATGTCAATTGTATAAGTTCCATATTACTTGGTTTTAGTTGATAATCTCGAGCTTTCGTTGTCCCGCAAATATTACTGGACGGCGATTAGTTAGCGCAAATATGTTCTTTTGCTACGAGCACATCTTTGCCGAGAAAGTTAATCGCACAAGCATCCATCCCCTCTTGACCGAAATTGAGATTTTGAGAGGAGCTCTGTGTAGATAGCAAATTGTGATTGGTTGGTCCATTTGTTTATGCTTCAAGAAGGAAAAAGCTTGGAATTTCTCTTGGCCATTGATGTAGGTACCGATCTCAATATATGTTTGGTCTACCCTATAAAATTCCTAATAGAATAGAAATTATCCAATTAAACGTTTAAAGACACCTTTGTATTTGAATAAACCCCGATAATTCTTGATAAAATCCTAAGTACCTTATGAAGTGTTGGAAAAATTGTTACATAACATGGAAATGATAATAACTGCGGGAATATAGTTGAAAAGTATGAGAAAATAAAATCATTCATCTAAGACGTGCACTATCCTTAAGGATAATTTTGCTTATTAAAGTATAAAACTTGATGCGATAGGCTTTAATAGCTATCCTCCTAATATACAACAAACCTTCTTCGTTATTCCGCTTTGAATAACAAAAAGAACAAGAACAGCATTATGTCTATAACCTAGTAAGAAAAAGAAAAGTAGAAGGAAAGGAAATTCTCTTTTCTAATTGCTTGTCTTCAAGGGTTGTGGTTTAAAATTTTTTTAATATTCAAACAAAAGGAAGAGTGGTTGAAAAGACTTATAAATTTATTGATGATTAATAGATGGTCATTATATAACCGTTACGAATTGATGATGCTAAAAACCAGTTACAAAATTAATAGCTTTCAACATTTTTTGATATAACCAACATTTAAAAAAAATGGTTAATATCCAGCATAAAAATTTAAGGGTGAGATGATCGAAAAAAAATCGAAAAAATCAACGGGAAAAAAGAGAAAAAAACGACGAGGACGCAAAATTCCTTTTGCCCTAGGCGACTTCAACGGCGCCGTCATAAGCGTGTCGAAAACCAATGGGGTGGTTGTGTCGTCCTCCCCGCCTGGCCCCACACCATTATTGGGCCTGGGCCACCTCTAATTTAAACGCCTTTCAGAGAGTACGTTAATAACCCCTCCGATTTTTTTTTACTCCGGTAGAAATTAATTGTTAGGTAAGCCGTCCGATTGTTTCAATCAATGAAATTATTGTTGAAACCATTTACATCTCGTTAGATTTAAGAATTTGCCAACTCGATAGGCTTAGGCGTGCCCAACTTTACACCCGGCAGATGTGCCTTAACATTTTCCATATCACAAAATAACCCTTCATCACCCCCCTTCTCTCTCCCTCCCTCCCCCTTCCATTTTCACGACGGAACCGCCTTCGCCCTCAATCAGCGAGGCTGGCCTCGCTTAGATTTGGGCAAGGTGACCTTGCCCATTGGCTTATGAGGGCCCGGTAACCTTTCCCGGTCTTAGTTGAAAAAAAAAAAGGAAATATATAAAGATATTGAAAAATAATTAAAAATTGAAAAAAGTATACTTTAAAATATTATTATAAATTATTCACATCAATACCAATTATGTCATATAAGACGGTCGGTGTCCACATCAGTGAATCTTGGCCAAAATTCATCAAATTACTCAATTAACAAAAAATGAAAAGATTTAGAACTCAATTGGTAAAAGTATAATAGGTTTAAGACTTTTAGACATTTTTTCTAATTTTTTAGTGCTGCTATATAAGCCATTGAACACCAATACAAATTAAATTGTCTCAGTAATGTTCAATCTTATGGATATATCGAAATGAACTTCCATCCGATTATATGTAAACTTAAACGCAATTAGTACGTGTCGCAATTTGGAAATTAATCTCCTCCATGTATTCTTTTATAGTTATGGAGCGTTAAGCAACCGTATGTTGTCCTCTTTCTTCTGGAGACGTGTAGGATGAAAATCGAGTTTGAGACATGGGCCTCCAACTTTTTTTCAAAGTCTATAAATAGGACCTCCCACACCAAGCTACCCTTCATATTATTCCATTCTGCTCTTGATGATACACACTTATTATCATCTCCTCTCAAACCCTATTCCACATTGTATCCACTCATACACAAAATCTCTCTCTGTCTCTCTCTCTCTCTCTCTCTCTCTCTCTCTCTCTCTCTCTTACACCTTGAGCCCATGGAGCAAAGTAACCATCAAAACCTGAGTCGTTTCACAAAGCTATTGCTCTCCATCTCTGTCTTCTCTCTCTTGTTCTCGAGCTCCGTTTTCATCTCTTTCCTCCCACCGTGGCACTTCCATCTCTCCACCTTCCTGCTCCGTCTCTTCACCCACGCCGTCGACAAGAACTGCATCTTCCTACTCTGCAACGGCATCCTCGTCTTCCTCATGCAGAACTCGGGCTTCATTGGCACCATGACCACCAGGTCCTCCTGGCACAGCACCAGCGATAAAGATCCTCCCAAGGAGACCTTACACATGATGGAGAATAAGCTGCTCGCCGTGGACATTGACGACAGAGTTCTCCCCAACGTTGTGCAAGAAGATTTAGACCTTGAGAAAGAAGGGAAAACATTGAATAACAACGACAATACTCATGAGGATTGCACGGTCGACGACAATGACGACAACAAAGAAGAAGAACAAGAACACAATATCGGCTTCCGGACTTTGGAAGCGAGAAACATAGCCGCAACATCTGATCCTGATGGCGAAGAAGAATTAGATGAATGTGGAGGAGAGAGAGAGGATGACACTAGTGAAGATTACAGATATGGCGTGGAGATAAGGTATGGGAATAATGTGATGACAGCGGAGGAATTGGACAAGAAGTTCGACGATTTCATTCGGAGGATGAAGGAAGGAATCATGATCGAAACGCAGCAACAACAGCAACAACTTCTCGTGGTTTAATGTGCAATTGCGTGCTAATTAAAGCATTAGTTCTTGAAGTATATGTGACAAATATTAAGGATAGATAGTTACAAGGACACTTGTTTTGGATTGTATAGCCTTGTATAATGGTGATAGATACCTATTTCTGAATAATTTCATCCATATTCTATTTACACTATCTCAATGGGATCTAACCAAAGACCTTCTATTCTGACCACAGCCTAAAGAAAATATAATTTTAATTGCACCTTAAATTGCAACATTGATGCAAACATGAAGATGGGACTATAATGTCGCGCATGGAATAATAATTAAAAGTAGGGCTGTTAAATGGATGGATCAAATCGGCTTTGAATGGACTGAAATGGGTCTAATTTAAATTGATGAACTCAACGCATTTTTGTCCATATTATTTTAATGACTTATGCTTGATCTCACTTATATATAACTGTAGCCAACCCAAATAAACCGTATTTAAGTTGAAAGTACTTTAGCTGCCAACAGGTAACACAGCTTTAGTGACTTATCTAATTGAGGGAATTTCTGTCCCTTTGCCAGATTAATAAAACCTTTTTTTTCACGACACCCAAAGAAACTGAAAGAAAGAAGATGTTTTGAAAGTCAAGGCAAATCATTCGAGAGCCAGCTCAATATGATGCCTTCTCCACTTCTTGCATATCATTAATCTCTTCCTTAAGTTCGCGTGCTCAAACGGTACTTTACAATATAAAAACAGGTGTCAGATCAATTTAAGAAAATGCCTAGAGTTCACCAGACGCAGAGAACCCATATGAAAGAGATTGTTGTGGCTGATCTTGATTGCATAAATTGATGATCCACAACGATCTTTAAATGCCACGATTCTTGGTTATTGGTTTAGTTTGAGTCGCAGCCACATATATCCGAGGCCAATCTGGCATTTTTGGGTTAATGTAGCTATCACATAGTTAGTATTAACCTTAACATTTGATTGATGGAACGTCCAACGGTCTCAGAAAGCATCATTTACTTATTTTCGTTAAGTTGTCGCACAAAATTATTCTAATACATAATATACCAATTAAAGATCGCTGTGTTCCGATTTTAAGAACAAATTATTAACTTCATGAAATTTGACTAGTTTGTTTCACTATTTCGATAATCAAACCCTCATTTAGAATTTCAATGTTTATCTTTTTTTCAGCTGGACTTTATGAAAATCTATTGCTCATAAATAATCTTTTTTTTTTTTTTTTTTACATAAGAAGGGTATACTAAGGGGCGATAAAAGCAGAGTTCTCACTCTTTAAGCATTATCAAAAGAATTACACGTCATTGTCGATTATTTAAGTTAAAATTACTTATTCCACCGCTCTTGACATGCGGCATTGTATGTCAGGCATAATCAAGCCAAAGGTTCACCTAGGACATTATTCGAATTTGTAACCTCATCAAAATACTATGACCAAAAAAAAAAAAAAAAAACCCATCAAAATATAGTGTGAGTATGAGCCATTTATCACTTAATTACAATAGATAATATGGATTAGGGTTTGTAGTACCGTGACTTACTCTTACCAAGTTGGTCATAATTTGGTTTGCTTTCTGCCCTGTATGATCCATTAAGGAGGAGAAATCATCACCAACCTCTGAAAACCTCTGAAGGAGAAGGAAAAAAAGTCCAAATTTCCCATGGAATCCCTCCTTTCACGTGGAAGCATCTGCTGGTTTTTCAGACCCATCCATGTCCACATACTGTATGGGCGACAAAAAAATAAATGTAGATGTGACAATATAGTTACGAATCCCAAAAAGAAGATTCACTTTCCTCCAAGGAGAATACAGATTAAACTGATCAACAAAAAACCATAATTCCCAATTTCATACCAATTTTTCATACATCAAGAGGACACCTGTGCTTCCTTTATCAGCACATGGAATCTCCTGTTCCATTCTTGATTGAATTGCATGGGGGTTTTCAATCTATAACACTTCCACTGCTCTTTTTTTATTTTTACCCTTTAACTTTGTGGATGCATATTCCTTTTTCTCTTTATTTTTTTCTTTTCCTTTTTCTCTTTATTTTTTTCGTTTCCTTTTTCTCCCCCACCAATCTTCCCATCTTGGTATGACTACAAAAGGAGACGCATCTACCGATATCATCCATAAGCTAGAGTGTGCCAAAATTATCGGCAGGCCTTTTCAGGGAAGAAGCTCGTTCAAGGTAGATAAATCAGGACTTGTGCAATATTTGAATCAGATACAATGCAAGTCAAATTACGTAGCCGTACACATGATCCAAATAATGATATGCATACTCTTGCTAATAAGGAAACTGAATCGAGAAGATATTGAGTACTCCTGGAAGTTTTTCTTTTTTGTTGTTGCTATAGCTTCTATCACAGTCACTCGGGCTCTGTCTGAAATGGCTTTTTCTTCTTGATTTTTTTTATTTGAAACTCTTTAATCCCACAACATTCAAATATTGACACGTAATTCACATATTTTTCTTTTATAAATTATATCTTTGGGATAGTATATTAAACTTTGACGAGAAAGCAAAAATGTACCTTTCGCTTTTGCTCAAGTTTAAACAAAACAGGCCCTTGATAGACAAGAAAAGTTAGTGGGACCCAAATAGACAATGGCATCAATAGTCCCTGTTAAAAGTATTCTCCCAAATCACTTGACTATTGACTTTTGAGTTAAAATTTCTAGTATGGTATCACATTCTTAACGTCCCAATTATATTTCGTGTATGTATGGCTTCTTCAAGAGAGTCTTCAAGTATTATTTTACATTGCTTAACTATTGTATTTGACCTTTCTCCACCAAATAGTCTAAGCTTCTCAACTTTCTAATCCTAACCAATAATGCCATGGTAATATCTAAAGCTTTTTTCATGCAAACACATGCTATATACCCAATGAGTTAGCAGTAGGTAGCATTTTAAACTAATATATGATGGGTTGAGTTTTATATAAGTTAGTTATATTCAATAAATGGTCCATAAATGGATTTAGAATGGTAAAGCCTAATATAATATAGGTGGTAAATGGATTCTTAACTTACTTAAACTCAACCCACCTCCATAACTCCCTTTTCAATCTCTCTTGTTCTCATTTGATCTCACGCTTTCACCTTAGTTTGGATATGAGTTTTCATTAATTGTGTTAAATATGAAAGTATTTTAGTAATATAAGTCAAATTAAATCGGGTATAGGTTACTAGATGTGTATTGTATGGAAATTGGTCAATTTAGATCGAATCATTGTCGACTCAATTCAAATCTAATCTTATCCATCCATTTGATAAGTCTAACTAGCAGTAGAATAGAACAACATTGGAAGATTATAATGTTACATCAAAATGGGGGAGGTTAAATATTGTTGCTTGTATTTTTGAAAGAGACTTGTTGTATCAAACGTCTCTTGAGTGTTGGCACAATTCAACCCACAAAAAAAAAAAAAAAAAAAAAAAAAAAAAAAAAAAAAAGTAGTTGGCACAGGTGGCAAGAAGAATCTGAGTTTCCTTTACACTTCTATGGCTGAGAAACTAAGTGAGATCCACTTTCCGTCACTTGTCTCAATGTCTATAACGTATCCACTATCAAGATCATCAAGCAGGTTCTCTTCTTCAATGTGCATGGGCCCTATCTCTTCTTCATAGTGAAGTCAATGTCACCTAGAGCAGTAACTAAATTTAAAGTCTGATCTGATTCGGGTGGAAGAGAGAGAGCATCATTGTGGGCGATTCCAAACTTTAGATTGCTTCGGGTGGAAGGAAAATTGTTACGCCCTGAAATTTGGTGTATCGGTATCGAAAAAACAGTGGTCACCTCAAGACCAAAAGTTAGTGCTATTATTGTCGGCAAGTTATTGAGTCTACACCAGTTGAATTACTGACAAGATAAACTTTTCTTTTGCATGTGATACGCAATACATTCGAGTTCCTCTTAGATTAGTATAGTCCATCATGTTTTTTTCCTAAAAAAATTGAATTATTCATGTCCTATCTATTGTGAGTTACATTCTCTTGTTGTAATGTATTAAAAGATCGTTGGTTCTACTTTTGAATAGAGATGACCGAATAACCCAAAATGACCAAAATGCTTTTAAGTTCAGAATTTACCTAAAAAACTGAAACCTAACGTCTCTCTCTACCTTACCACACCATTCAATGGCTGCGTTAGTATGCACTTAGACCCTCTTTACGGTAGGGCGAGAGTTCGAACCCCCAGGTTCGCATACTGCACATTCATTAGTGGTCTTAAGTGCGGTGTCATGATGGTGGGTCCTGTGCTAGCGCTACTCCAGGTTTACGTCGCCAACTGCCACCCATACCATGGTTCCTAGGTATCAAAAAAAAAAAAATCTCTCTACCTTCCTTATCGCTGCCCTTGCCTTGGCCGCACGTTGTGCCTTCGTCGTTGCCCTTTCCCTACGGTCATCGCACTCTGCCTCCACAGCCTATCACCTTCGCTACTTGTTGAGAAAAACAAGTGATTACTCCATAAAATAAGCAGCGCAAGGAAATCCATGTATGTGCCACAAGAAAACGGCAGTATTTTCATTTAAATCTCATCTTTTAAGTCTTAACTCGCATCATTAGCTATTCATGTTCAAAAAGGGAAAGTGCCACAAATATTCATGACTTTTCACCCTAATACATTAAAAATAAAAACAAAAATAAAAAAGTCAATACCTGAAAAAAGGAAAGAGAAAGTCAATATGATCTTTCTATATTTTTGGTCAGCCCTAATCTATTAGTTTAAGTTTTTGAGTTGAACTTCTAACAAAAAGGAAAGAGAAAGTCAAGAAGGGCATCGGAGCATAAAAAATCTATCGGTCAGATGGCTTCGCATGGCGTGGGAGGCGATGAGCAAGTGGCTAGAGACCTAAGCGGTGGGAGATATGGCAGCCAAGCTAGTGTCAAGATTTGTATTTTGTTGCTTAGGATTGGGACGTGGATCGATACCGGGAAATGTGTAGGAGCATCTTTGGGAAGAGAAATGGCTATCTCACACGTAAAGGCGCAATTTTGTTGAGTTGAGGCAGTAAACTTCTCGTTCGAAAACGTAGAGGTATATTTCTGCTACTCGGCTGAAACGTCGCGGTATGCTTTTGGTACTCTTTCTTTCGTTTTTGGTCGAAAAGATCATTCTCATTTCATCTTCCAATACTTTTAGAACAAAGTCGGTGGGCTTCCGAACATAAAATATATCATAAGGGTTGGAGGTTTACCACATAACCGGTAAGGTGGGAGGGCCCAAAGATGTTGGGTCAGGCGCCTTTTCCAATCTCCCACTGGAGCCCAAAGATCACCAATCTTCTGCAAGTACTCAGATGGGCTCCAACACCGCAAGGGTTTCAGCAGCCATGGCAGAGGACGCTCTGAACCTTTCTTGCGAAGCCATCAACGAGATTTCATTCTTGCACTTTTCCTAGAAAACTAGTGATTTTGGGTGTCGGTGCGATCACTGTCGACGTGACCAGGAAGGTGAAATTTCATTCTTGGATGGCATCGAGACTTGATGAATCCAATGATGTTACTGCAAAACGTTAGACAACTTTCCTGTCGATCTCCAATTATATGGGCCTATGCAACTCTGGGGGAAAGGTCGCGTGTTCATTTCGGGACGGCGTCAGACCACGTAAACCATGCTAATTCGCTCACATATCAATTAGTTAATCGAATGCATGATGCAATCGCGGGTCATTGTGCTGAAAGGGAGACCTTAGTGGACGAAAATCATGTAACACGCAATCGCGGGTCATCGTGCCACAGGTCAGCGCTAAAATGTCGATTCCTAGCATTCTCCCGTGTGAACATCATTGAGAACAACAGAATAGAAAGCTCAATTTCAATTGATCCTGGAGACTATGGCTGTTGGAGGAAATTGACTCTGGCCGTCGTACAAAGATTGGGCCCAGATTTTCAGTGCCCAATGTTTCGGCCCATCGATTGGGCTTTTATCATGGGCTCATGGGTTTATTGATGATCCCCAGCTTTTGTTTCTAAGGTTGGATTTGAAATTCAACCCATCTGGTCTTTTTCCCTTTTCCGGTATTTCTATATACCAAAGTGGGCGGAAATTTTAATAGAATGAGAATAGGGTTTGATAGTACTCGGTTTCAATTAATAATCTCGAGCTTTCATTGTCTAGCTAAAATGTTATCGGGCGGTGATTAGTCCACGCGAATGTATTTCAGCTACAGGCACATCTTTTTAGAGAAATTAGTTGCAAAAGTATCCATTAAATTGCAATCCAAATTGAGATTTCAGAGGAGCTTTGCGTAGATAGCAAATTGCGTTTAGATATGAAGCTGATATATATATTACATTCTCAAAATATATTTGGTCTTCCCAATAAAACTCCGAATAAGAAGATGCTAGCTGCTAGAGCTGTGAAGCGCTCATTCTCTCATGTGTATTGAATGCATTGGCATGCTAGTTATCAGTCACCAAATATTTCTCCACGTTTATTTCGTGAGTCCAAGTTTGTGAGTTCCTTTAAATATGAAACTTGTTAGCTTGGTAAACACCATAGGGTCTCTCTTCCTTCTCGCATTCAAATTCGTGTGTCTACTCCATTTGAGCTAGTTTACTCAAATGTATGGGGTTCGTGTCGTGTTTCCGATATCTTTGGTTTCAAATATTTTTGTTACATTCATGGATAATTATTCATAAATAACTTTGTTGTTCTCAATAAAAAAAAAAAAAAAAAAAAAAAAAAACCATACGAGGTTTTTAATTACTTTCACCTATTCTATTTTGAAGTGTTAAATTAATATCATACTTTTGTCAAAACCTTGCGATCAGATTATGCCAAAAAGTATCTTGCTAACACTTCTAGCTTTCAATCTTTTCTTGATTCTCATGGTATAATTCGTCATGTTTTGTGTTCCTATATTCCATAGCAAAATGGCATAGCGGAGCACAAAAATCGCAATCTTCTTCATGTTGCTTATTGTCTTATGTTTTCCATGCATCTACCTAAACTTTTTAGGGCCATGCTGTCCTTATAAACTGCTACTTAACTAATTGGCTTCCAACTTCTATTATTTAGGGGTTGACACACTCTCTATTTTACATCCAAATCGTCCTTCCTTTCCATTACCTCTATGTGTCTTTGGTTGTATTTGTTTGATACTTTTTTTTTTTTTTTTTTTTTTTTGGTAAAGTATTTGTTTGGTACATTGTCCACTTCAGGTCTTGATAAGTTGGGTTCTCGTTCAAGAAATGTGTCTTTATGGGATACTCTTGAACTCATAAGGATTACAAATGTTATAGCGCATTCGTTGTCGTGTGTTCATGTCGGCTAATGTGATAATCTTTAAGGACCAACCACATTATAATGCTCAGAGGATCCCTACTATAACTCCTAATGGCAATAGGTGTGTCTTACCAATACTTCCACCACTCTCACTTCCTTCAGGACCATTTTACAAGATTTTAGTGTGCTGACCGCACCTATCTTTGGCGTAGTGCAACTCCCACTACAATAGTATAATCTTCACTGACACATGATTCATCTATTCCCTCATCAATTTTTGCACCATCTTCTTATCCTGGTCCACCCATTACCACTCAAAAAGGTACACACTCTTGTGTCGGTCGCCCTATGGATCATTATGCTCCCTAATCTAATCTTTTTTACTATCTTCATACTCATCATCCTATTTTCAATTTGTGTCATATGATCGTTTATCCCCTATCTACTCTACCTTTTATCTCATTCGTGTTCTCTGTTTCCGTGCCTAGCAGTGTTGCTAAAGCTCTTGCTCACCCTGGATGGCAACAAGAGATAGAGGATGAAATGAAGGTGCTCATGAAGAACCACACCTGGTAGCTCACTTCCTTACCTGCGGAGAAGCAATCTGTTGGTTGTCATTGGATTTTCACTATTAAGGTTTACCGTAATGGCACTCTTGAGCGATTGAACGCTTGGTTGATTGCAAATGGATATACTCATAGGTATGGTGTTAATTATGATGACATTTTCTCACCCGTGGGCAAAATCCCGTCTGTTCATGCCTTTATTTCCCTAGCATCGCACTTTGGCTTGCTTCTTTATCAATTGGATGTCAAAAATGCCATATTACATGGTGATTTGGCTGAGAAAGTGTCCATGGAGCAACCACCAAGTTTGTTGCTCAAGGGGAGAATTTGGCATGTCGTTTACATAAGGCTTTATAGGGACTCAAGCAATATCCTCATGCTTGGTTCAGTAGGTTCAGTGATGCCGTTATCAAGTTTGGAATAAAACCATGTCAAGTAGATCATTTAGTCTTTAAATCTATCTCATCAGTTAGTTGTATCCTTCTAGTGGTATATGTGGATGATATTATCATTACTAGTAACAATTCAGGTAGTATTCAATGACTTAATCAATTTCTGCATACAAAGTTTAATACTAAGGATCTGAGACGTTTACGAAATTTTCTTTGTATTGAGGTTGCCTACTCATATGCAAGTGCCAATTTATCATAGTAAAAATATGTACTTGACATTCTTGATGAGGTTGGATTTCTTGGAGTAAAGCCAATTGATACTCTTATAGAACCCAACGTGAAACTTGATGCAAAACATAAAAATTATTACATAATCCAATGAAGCATTAGAGATAATAGGTAAGTTGAACTATCTTACTATCACATGACCCAATATATCTTTTGTTGTCAGTGCAGTGAGTCATTTCATGAGTTCTTCTCGTACTACTCATTGAGATGTTGTACTTCGGATTATCAAGTACTTGAAGGGAGCACTGGGTAAAGGACTAGTTTTAAAGAATTATGGCCATCTAAACACCACAAGTTTCTTTGATGCAGATTGGGCTAGATATCCTATTGATAGGAGATCTATGTCAAGCAATTGCATGTTTCTTGGAGGTAATTTAGTTGCTTGAAAAACCAAGAAACAACATGTGATTTTTCGATGAAGCGTTGAAGTACAATATGGAGTTATGGCACATGTGATAGGTGAATTGCTTTAGTTGAAGCGGGAAGATGTGTCAATGTACCGAGCAACATGTGTTTTCAATTCATCGCGTTGAAAGAGCGCACATCTCGTAAAGAAACACGGTGAATGATACTAGAGGAGTTTAGCAATGAAATGACTATAGACTCAACACGTTCCTCGTACGATGTGGATGAATGAGTTATTAGATTCTTGAAAAATGATGATTACTACCTTGAGGCAAGTTGATATTTGTCAATTTGAGCAACAAATTAGGATCCCTGTATTTTTAGAAATTGGCATATCAACATCAGACCCATCGATATAATGTTGTGATAATCAATCAACTATTCATATTGCAAACGATCCTATCTTCCATGAGTGAACCAAGTATACTAAGGTCGATTGTCACTTTGTACAAGAAGAAGTTTAGAAAGAGGAGATCATTCTTCAACATGCAAGGATGAAGGATCAATTTGCAAATACTTACTAAATCTTTACGAGGGAGTAGAGTGGGTACTTTATGTAACAAGTTGGGATTATTTGATATCTACATCCCAACTCAAGAGGAAGTGTTAGGAAATATGTTAGTGATTGTAGAATAGTCATTTTATGTTTAGACGGTTTGCTCATATATATATATATATATATATATATGCTCATTGCTCATATATATATGTTCTTGTAATCCTTTATTTAGAATAATAAGAAATCATTATCTTCTTTTAACAGCATTCATGAGATGAGAGAAGACCATGAAAGTCCTCCTGTGAAGTGGATTGGCTTGGGTTTGCACCAAAATTTCAATTCCAAGTTGGTCATTTTCACTGCCAAGGCCACGGAATAGATGAGTTTGACATTCATTTTAAGAAATAATCTCATCTATGGCTGAGAGTTAATCACAAATTTCATGTGTTGCGTGACTGATCTTCCACCTTTATTAATTATTTGCAATTGCATTTAGAGAGATGAAGCCCAGACTGAACATTAAGCCACGTATGAAGAAGAAAGATATGCCCATGCTGAAGCTAATGAGCGGTGTTTGGATAATTGCGTGACGATTGGTTTGGTGGAGCTGGCCATTGTCCACCCAAAAGCCGTATGGTCTCTTGTTAACCAGATTGTGTATGCTGGATTATGAGTTGGAATTGTGTTGGAGTTGCTCTCCCACTCTTGGATGTGCTGTGGTAGAGCATGTCCAGTGCCTTCTCTAATGGAAAGAAGTTAGGAAGCCAAGAGGAAGGGAGTTTGACGTGTTTTTCAACTCACAAAATTCATTCCGTTGACTCTCTCGCCAGTTGAGGGAGTAGAGATTGCATTTGGAGTAATTGCAGCTAGCAGAACGGAGGAAACATAGGTAGCTTGAGCAGAAACAGGGGGAACAAAGGACGTAGGAGAGGCTAATACAAAAGCAATTGAGTCTCTTTTTGAAAAGGGCTCTGACCAAAAGAGCTCCGATGCCAAGTTTGATAGAGGATCGGATCAAAGAGACAACAGGAAAATAAATAGATGCAAAGATGAAAAAAGTGAAAGAGTACTTTTAATATTTGATCGTTTCTCTCCTTACACTATTTTACAAAGTGGTTCTCTTTATGCAAACGCTTCAAGAGATATGCTTATCGTGCTAAAGGTGAGCAAAAGATTGTATCTGTGCTAAAGATGAGGTTATCTTATGCTGAACATAAGGTAAAGATCGAAATCATATCTTGTTAGGAAAAGATCATACCTTTTAGCTTGATCAAAACTTTCCAAGCCCAAATTATAAGATTGTGTACAGAGAAATTGTCGTTCTTCGGGTTCCGTTTTTTCCCCTATTTTCATGACAAATCTACATAATACATAAAAACTAAAAAGAACACACGGATAGAATTGTCGAGTAGCATAGCCAATACAACCTCGCCCCATTCGTCGCGTAATGCCTCAAACGTCCATTTTTGGGACAGAAGTCTATCCCGTTCAAGTCAATGTCTTAGAGAGCATACCCCATGCCTATCCCTACCTAAGATTTCAACCTCTCAACTCAAACCCCATTTTCTCTTATTCTGGTTTTCTAGGGGGTGGTCAACCGCTATTGCTCATTATCGAAGCCATTGCAATGGTGGTCATTGCTAACAAGTGACATTGAGCAATGGTGGCACCGGCTAACAGGCAACCCATAGTGAAGGTAGTCTTCTGTGCATCTAGATCCTGGATCTTGATCCGCCTCTTATGTGACCATCGCTATAGACACGCAACCACAATGGAGGTGATCATTGCCAAAAGGGTTGGACCATCGTAGCTGCACCACCGATCTCACAATTTTGAATTCCTAATGTTATACTTTTCAAGGTAATGTAATATTCACCAGAAAAAGTCGAGATATAACAAGTCCCCCACATTTTTTTTTCTATCATATTGTAGCCTATTTTAGCCTAACCCTTGTTCTTGCTAAAAAACAGCAGCCGCGATTTTCTAAAATTCATAGACGTTTAGTCATAAAGGCCACATTAACCAGTTTGTAACAGCTTTTTCCAGTCAACTACAAACAAGAAGCTCATGTTTTTGCCAAAATACGTTTCATAAAATAAAGATATGAGAATAGTTAATGCCAAATAAGTAAATTGAAATATTCTCCCCTAAATAAGACAATTGAATACTTGGTAATCGAGAACTTTATCAAGATACAAATCTTCTAACCCAGAAAAGAAAAAAAAAAAAGATGCAAATCTTGAATCTTCAATTAAGGCGCAACCTCCGGTGGGCACTCAGCCAACTGATAAGGGAATTGGGGGATGGGGATGCTATTATCACATGTGCGGGGTTTTGATTCCCGCGTTTGCAAACAAAACAAAAGAAAAAAAAGGAAAAATTGAAGGAGAAAAGAAAAGAAAAAAAAAAAAAAAAAAAGAATGGCATCTCAATCGGTGAATGTTCGAGGGCTCACTTTTATTTTCCTGTTAAGACCTTAAGTTCTTGGTCATTCAAAAATAATAGAAAAGGAATATGATCTTTATGGGAATAGAACTACTTGAAACGATAGTCCACTTATGGATTCCTCCTCAGTGGAACCAATCAAGATCATAGATTCCCACCTCTAAAAGAAGATACCACATAGGAAAGAAAATATATCCCAACACTTCCATCGTTGCAAAACCACAATGAACCTCTGTTAATGGATTCCCGAAATCACGATGCAAACAGAGCTAACCCTCCAAATGAACGTTAGCAAAAAACAAAGATGGACAGTCAGTCAATCACGCAGACCCACGAGAATAAAGCACGATGTCCAAGCAAGGATTACGTTATCTTATCCCATCACTAGGCATAAGCCCACGATCCTGCAATGTCCTGTTTTCGAGTTTCGAGACCATTTTCAACCCACGAATCCACGGACATCTCCACAGGTGCTCCGCCAGGACTGGCAGAAATACATTTTATATAACACGACCCTCCTTGCTAAAAACAACGAGACTGGGGTCGATAAATTTAGTTTGAACGGGAAAAAACGCGAGCGGTCGGTGGCTTTTTATTCACGATTCCAGGAATCGACAGACCGAATCAGTAGATAGGACAGGATACGCGTTTGCAGCAGTAGCGAATTAGGATGACAAGATTTCAGTGCCTACGTGGATAGCCATAATTTATTTACCAAGAACAGGACTTCTTTTGTTTTGTTCTTTGTAACGTGAGTGTTTTTTTTTTTTTTTTTGTAAAGAATTTTGGATATTGGATGTCGCTTGTCCACTGACTAATCTCTCTCGATAAGCATGCCAGGTTGTTGTCTAGATAACACGCAGGAAGTCACGGAGATTAGGGTGATGATTTGTGTTCGCGGGTCATGTTTATATCCTGTAGACATCGGTGCGTAAAGTGTAGAACAGATTAGCCCAAATAGGATTGGTTAATGATGCGACTTGCAAAATGGGAAGACGTCTGGAAAATTAGTGAGTTGACGCAACACAACCCAAAAATGAGCCAATTGATCTTAAACTTATCATATGGATGATAATTTGATCTTAAACTTTAATTTGATCTTAATTTTTTTTAATTATTTTGCCTATTTAATCATAAATCTCAATGGACATGTAGTCATTCCGCTCAAATTTCACTACAAATCGCTAACGTGGAGATCCAATCATCACTGGTGATCCATGTATGTCCAATGAAATTAGCCAAAATGATTACAGTAAAATTTGGTGCAAAAAATTAGGACGGAATTACCAAAAATAAAAAATTTATAACTGAATTAACATATGTATAATAAGTCTAAGACGGATTAGACAATTTTCTCTGACATAACCAGTGCAACACAATACAATAACAAATTGATAGATCGATACACTTCCACGATCCACTGAGACATAACACGAAATCAACTTGTCCACACAAACTTGATTTATAATATTTAATATTTCATAAAATTTGTTACATATCACAATAATCTATCAACAAAACATCATAAAAATCAAGTTAAACAACTTGTCCATAATCATGAAATATCATATATTTGAAATCTTAATAGTGAACGATCATTTAACTATTCACATCTAAATAAATCAAATTTGTTAGATGGGTTAGGAGGAAACATGAATAGGATCTCGCTGGTTGACACGGAATTGTACGAAGCACAATTAGCCTCGGCCTAGACCTAGTAACTTTTTTTTCACATGGTGCTTGAGTGATGTTGTCGAATCACATCAAAAATCTATTGTCTTAACAGAGATAGACAAAGGCCGATGGCTCTTCAAGGTACCAAGAGGTGCCACCTCTAATGACTCACTTCTCAAGACATAAGGCTCACGAGACCCCCTCGACGGGCTGTTCGGCCCTATTTACTTAGGGTAAAATCAATTCGTCTCATACGAAACATTCAAAGAA
Source organism: Eucalyptus leucophloia subsp. euroa (assembly GCA_017140325.1). Taxonomy (NCBI): domain Eukaryota; kingdom Viridiplantae; phylum Streptophyta; class Magnoliopsida; order Myrtales; family Myrtaceae; genus Eucalyptus; species Eucalyptus leucophloia. The sequence continues at coordinate 21,693,894 of CM029473.1, read as the reverse complement.
GTGCTCATTGCATAACTTTTGAGTTCGCATCCTCGCACAATCAAAGTACTATTGTTTCCCCCTCCCTAGCCAGACCGCACTTCAAGTGTCCCATCAAAGCATAGGCGGACGACGATTGGGAAAGTTCAAGAGAAATACGAGGAAAACTAACGCCAACAATTTGAATTTTTGCAATGCTTTTCAGACGAATAATTTCAACGACCCGAGCCCCGACGCAACCATGACAATGATTGAGGTAATTCGTGAAGGAGACGTTAACCAGCCGATTGTGACGTAAGCATGACGACCCACGGAGGACCTGCGACTTCGTTCTCACCCAACAGATAGGGGCTTGCGTGGTCAGAGATACCGCGGTGGGCTCTCTCGGCCCAATTGACCGGGGCCCACATGTCGATGTTCCAATCTTGTTTTTTATTTTCCGCACTTTTCATAATCCCACCCTTCATACCAAAATTCTTCCGGCGAGCAATAATTACTTGGATAGACAAAAGTTAGGTGATACCCTAAAAATAGTAAAATATTTCTCAACATCAAAACTCTATTTATTACACGAAAAATGGATAATTTCGAAAAATACATTTTTTTTAAATTAATCATTTATATCATTTGAAACATAATGAAAAAAGTATTATTATTATTAACAATTTGCATCTATACTTTTTTATAGACGATAAAAAAGTTTTGTTCATTCCCTTTTATAAGCAATACAATCAATTGTTTTTAAAAAGAAATTTTTTTTCAAATCAACTATTTTTTGAAAATAAATAGAACTTAGGTTTCGAAATCATTTCGGGCCATTGATCGATTTCTTTAGATCAAGTTCCTACGATCGAACAATCACCTGGCAAGCCAACGGTGGCGATTGAATTCCTGTCGCAACATCCCATCCACGAGGAGGAAAGAGATATCACAATCTTCCACAAGAACGCGTGATCCGTACATCGAAAATTACAATAAAACCTCGCTGGGACCAAAATATACCCCGCAGATTCTTTTCACACGAGGAGATGCGATGCGCCCCGAGTTCCCGAGGACGTAAAGCGTGGGGGTGCGCAGTACGCACCGTGCGCACGTTTAGCCCAGATCGTACCTTCGCCCGACCAATCGCCGCCCTAATTGCCAGCTGATTAGCAAAATTCCAGCACGGGATTATTCGCATTGTCGAATGTAAAAGATAATTCTAAAGAAGCTATTTCGCGGCGGAAACTGTCTATTTTTTCAGGGTTTTAGCGCTTATTTTATTTTATTTTATTTTATTTATCACGTGAAATTTAGCGAAGTAAATAAATTCGTTCGTAATTTTAAGGACGGAAAGAGAAATTCACTGATGAGCAGCTATTTATTTCAGTCAAACAACGTACCGGGACAGCTGAAAAGAAGAGAAATGGAAGAAAATTCGAAGGGGGAAAAAAAAGGGGAAGAAGAAAGAGTCAGAAATTACCAAAAATAATATTTATACGAAAAAGAGGAGGGGGGTTTTCCTCCGTCCCGAGGCTACTCGTCGCGGGAGCTCTGGAAGGAGCTGTCGAGGGGGGCGTCGTGCTCCGGCTGGCCGGCGACGTAGTCGAGGATCTCCTCCCGGAGGCTTCGGCGGCGGCGGGGGGAGGTCTTGCCGAAGACGACGACGGCGGCGAGGAAGAGGGCGGTGGAGAGGAGGAGGGGCCAGAAGTAGGCCAGGACGGTGACGAATCTGGGGGCGGCGTAGACGAGGGCGGCGGCGGCGGCGGCGACGACGATGGCGGCGACGAGGTGGAACCTGTAGCGGAGCAGCTTCTCCGGGATCTCCATGGATGGATCGGCGGCGCGAGGCCGGAGTCTGGGACGGGAAGCTGGAGAAGGAGAAGGAGAAGGAGAAGGAGAAGGAGATGATTGAGGAGGAGGAGGAGGAGGGAGAGGGTTGCAGAGTGTCCTTTGGGGGAAGTGTGCAGATATTCTCTGAGAGCTTTGCCTTTTCGTTGTCTGTTTCTGTGCTCTTTTTTAGGGGGAGGGAAGGGCTTTTGGGGGAGGGAGAGTCAACAAAGGTTCAACGGTTTGGGACTCTGAACGCTCCTTTTTTTTTTTTTTTTTTTTTTTTTACCTTGGACGGATCTGGATTTCATCTTTTAAAAGGACGGGAGGAGAAAAAAAAAAGAAAAAGAGGACAAAATAGCAACAACTGATTTTTTATACTTTATAGTTATAGTGCCGGTCACGAGCGGTTCTTGATAATGAAATTTGAGATTCCGATCCTGATGGTTTTATTTATTGAAATTAAGGACTGTGTGCACGTCGGCAACTGAATTTTTACCTGAGTAATAAGGTTTTTCACGTGATCGGTACGGATAAACTTCTTTCCTGGAAAAAAGTTATTCGCAAGTTTAATTTCCTATCGGATGCATGCCAATAAGGCAATGTAAAATGTCGGTTTGAATTGGTTTTGTACCTGTGGAATCTCATCGTGCCATACATGACGAATTGATGACATGGGAACTTACATTTTAACTCTAACAATAACTTATATACGAGAAAGTCAAATTATGAATGAAATCGATTGTACAATATTTGCACAAGCAAAACATGGTTAATGATATGATTCTCCAATAAATTAATTATTTCATCACTTCGACTTATCTGGGTAAAGTAATCGACGGTTATGAATCAGATGGTTAATGATTGATTCTCCAATAAATTAATTATTTCATCTCCGACTTATCCAGGTGAAATAATTGATGGTTATGAATCAAATGATTAATGATATGATTCTCCAATAAATTAATTATTTCATCACTCCGATTTATCCAGGGAAGTAATCAACAATTATGAATCAGAGTGATGTGATATAATTGTTGGACTCTTTGATCTTCTTTTATATCTCATTTTAGTTTTTATCTTGGAATGGAAAAATGATTCTAAAAAAATTAAGCTTTTATTGTTTGCAAAACGACAAATAAATGAAGACTATTGGCATCATCGGCAAAAAAAATTTGAGCATATATTTTTTTTCAATAATGAAAGCATTATACGTCTATTGATAATTTCTAAATCGTGCAAATAATTATTTTTCAAAAAAAAAATTGCAAATCATTTTTGTTAGGATTTAAGCCCATTTTTAACATGGGAAAAATGTACTACAGGTATCTATTTGGAAACCACTGTAATATCCACACATGGGCATAAAATCCTATTTGGGATCTAAAATAGAAACGACACGCATTAAGAGTGATCGGTTTCAAGATGGATAAAACCTACTATATTAGAATTGGTTTCCAATTTTTTGAACCCAGCACCTACCTCGTTTGTTGGTCTAATTTGAGGTCCACTCAAAAACCTATCTTTCTTTTGTTCCTTTTTTTAGTTTCATTTTTTATAGGATAAAAATATGAACAACAAAAAGGTTTAGAGTAAAAGATAAACGAGATCGAATGAGTAAAGGCAAGTCAAAAAGCAAGCGAGGGTTGTGAGGTTCAATGAGCAAGGGTGAGCTGCAAGCTAGCAAGTAGAAAGGTGAGTCGTGAGCAAAAGAAATAGAGAATTGTGAAATGTTTGAGTGAGGTTTGAGAAAACGAAGGAAAAAAGGAGAGATAAAGAAAAAAATGCCAAGAAAAAAAATAGAGTTTTCAAGCTTTATGAAACCAAGTCAAATTTAGTTTGGTTGATTTGATTTCTGAGTGATTCTTCACTTGAAATTGACAACTTAACCGATTCCAACAAGAACCTAAAATTGGACCGGACTGACTTTCAAGGCCTCTCAAGGCGATCTAATCCAATTCCCAAGTAGAATCAATTCGATTACGTAGCTCGAGATTGTTATATGAACTCAAAACCAGTTACATGGTATGCGCTTTGTGATCTAACCCACAAGTATAAATAAGTGGACTTCAACTAAGGAGATATCGACCTAGATGGTAAGAGGGTTTGCTTTTCTTTTTGCAGTGTTTGCTTTAATCCTTGTTGGGAGTGCTTCCAGAGTAAAATCTCGAATGTACAAAATCAATGTGAAAGAGTGCGCCCTATGTTTAGAGATGGGCGAAAGGTCATCACTATCTCAAATCCCGTTTTCTTAGAATTTAACCTTGCTCGGATGTCCCAAAATCCTTCATTTTCTAGAATCGGATCCAGTCCTTCAATTGTATGTATAGTAAACCTATACATAAAAAAATTTCCCCTCTCTCTTTTTTTATAAATTGAAAAATCGTTGGTGGTTTTTCAATCGCAAAGGCCAAAATATAGGACAAATTGGATAACTATTAGATGCCACGGTAAATTCATGTTCGATTCATGGATTTGAATAAAAAAAATGTCTTTTCGTAGTCATAATGATATAAGACGATCTAAATTGGTACGCAACTAATCAGTGTTAATTATTTACTTCTTTTGCAACTTTGGGTTATCTATGCGGATGATCCCCATGACGCGAGGAATACATAACACATATAATTGTTAGATTGGGTGAGCAATGGCTCGAAACTACAACATTGAGGCCGAATAGTCAGCTCTTAGGTTCTGGTTTTTTTTTTTTTTTTTTTTAGAAAATACACAATTTGAAAAACATTTTTTTAAATGATTATTTGCATTCCTTACACAAATGAACAAATGAAAAATATCTTTATCATTCAGGAAAATATTCAAACATAAATTGTCATCAATAATAATGATATTTTTCATTGAATTTTTTTAAACTGTTCATTTTTTTGCTAATCAAATGAGGCCTTGGTCTCTAGTCATATCAACTATGCAAGCGATATAATCATTGATCGCCGCTCGAATATCACTTTTGAGGATTGGTTCACGTGTGGTTCAACTTTTGCAAATGTGGAGAGCGATTTAAGCTTTTGGAAATTATAGGGAAGACGGTAAACATAGTTTTACTCGTGGGGATTTTTTTCAACCGAAAAGAGAAAAAAAGAAAAGAAAAAGAAATTGGCCTAGACTCGGATCTGTTGCCTTCTCCAACGACGGAATTCTCATGGGCCCTCTTCAGAAAGCCCAGGCCTATTAAAATTATAATGGGCCCACTTCAGAAAGCCCAGGCCCATTAAAATTACGCCGTTACGTCCGTTACTCCGTTCCCGTGGCGAGTTCGCCCTAAACGGCCTTCTCTCTCGGCTCGCAATTTACGAACTTCGTCTTGTCCCCTCGTCGGTTCAATCCTCATCGTTGCTGCAGTGATCTCTTAGCTCGGCTCGGCTCGGCTCGGCGGTCGGAACCGCCGCGATGGCGCCTGCGAAGGCCGCGGGCGCCGTCGTCGCCGCCGCCGCCGTCTCCTTGGCCGTCCTGTCGTACCTGCTCTGCAGCCACCGCTCTCAGAGGAGGGAGCTGCCGACGAAGAAGAAGAAGCGGCGGAACGGGCGCGGCAAGGACGGACTGATCGGCGCCGTCGGGAACACGCCGCTCATCCGAATCAACAGCCTCTCCGACGCCACCGGCTGCGAAGTAAAGTCTCGTGTCGAGCTCCGTCTCTTGCTTCGCTCGGTCGTTCTTTCTCGCTCTCTCCTTTCGCCGAGGATCGATCGAATTTTCGAGCCGTACTTCGTCGCTTGAGATGATAAGCATGCGTGCAATTCCGCGGCGAGTCGTCGTTAGGTGCACCGGCTGCTCGGACGTGAATCGTTTTCGTGTCGAAGTGCTCTTTCATTGGCATGACAATCGCAATTGAATTTGTGAACTTCCGGCTGCTGCGATTCCTCGTTTTCTAGCTGTATTTTAACTCATTGCAAAACCTGCAGATGCCTAATCAGTTTCCGTGTGCTCGTGGTGATCGGATCATAACCTGCTCTAACTCCGTTCTAAGGTCATTTTGTCGATATTTTTCGCCTCTAACAATGGAAAAATGAAAGAAGCTGCGCGTTTTGACTTGTCCGGTGTGGAGATTGGTTTTCTACCTGTTTTAAAGTTAATTGAATTGCCTGCAAATTATGCTTCAGATTCTTGGAAAGTGCGAATTCTTAAATCCTGGTGGGAGCGTAAAAGACAGGGTTGCCGTGAAGATTATCGAGGAGGTAAAAGACTTTTGCAATCTCCACTTGGTTTCCTTTGTTGATCGACTGTGCCGTTGGATTCCTTGTCTGACTTTCATATTCGACAGGCCTTGGGATCTGGCAAGTTAGCGAGAGGAGGAGTTGTCACCGAGGGCAGTGCGGGTAGCACGGCTATTAGCCTTGCCACGGTGGCTCCTGCATATGGATGCAAATGCCATGTGGTTATCCCAGATGATGCTGCCATTGAAAAGGTTTGTATTGCCTAACATAAGCTGCTGTTCCATTTGTGTCATGACTTTCGTGTTGTTGGTTGATAGGCAAATTGCATTCTTCGCTATGGTAGTTGAAAGCATAAGAATATTCAGCACAGGCAGCATGTGGCACTTATTAACAAAATGCTTGTGCTATCTTGTCGATAGTTCATACTGCTTGAATTCTTATAAAAACAAGTTTTGGAAGGAAAATAATCTCCTCTCGAGGTGCTTTAGATTATCATATAGATGACAAGAGCCTGATAAACATACTCATAGTTCCTGGTTTTTTGCTCTAACTTCTCCTTTCAGTTGGTTGATGGATTTGAGAGGATCATAATTGGTGCAATAATGCAATTGTGCACTTTAATTTATGTAATCCTTATTTCTTCAAGCTTGGCAAAATACTCTTTTGGCCTATATTTGCATTCCCTCATGGAATGACGGTCAACTTCCATAACATCTATTTTTGTCATAATCTCTAATTTCTAAATGTCTGTTTGATTAGATAAGATAGAATGCACAATAACAGGAGCTGTTGCTACTTGGACACCACATTGAACAAGATGCAGGTTCTGACCTGTGGCCTTGTTAAAGCATACAATAATTAACTTGTCTGTGGAATTATGTTGAAGCCCCAGGGAGAATCTTGTCTTCTCTCCCTTCCATTTAGCATTGTGTTTTGACTTTCTCGTGTCTGTTTATCTCAGTCTCAAATACTTGAAGCTCTTGGAGCTACTGTGGAAAGGGTGAGGCCAGTGTCAATTACACATAAAGATCATTTTGTCAATATCGCAAGGAGACGAGCAACAGAAGCAAATGAGTTAGCATTGAAATCCAGGATGGATGAGCAGACGGATGGTATACAATTAGAACATGTCAACGGCTACCATTGTCATGGAGAGATGCTTAGTTCAAGTCCATTCCGTAATTATAAAGGAGGATTTTTTGCTGACCAGTTCGAAAACCTTGCAAATTTTAGGGCCCACTATGAAGGTACGGGGCCTGAGATCTGGGAACAGACAGGTGGTAATATAGATGCCTTTGTGGCGGCAGCAGGCACTGGTGGCACTTTGGCTGGAGTTTCAAGATTTCTCCAGGTCAATATAACCTCTTCATCTGATAAGTTCACACATTATGGTGGCAATATGGATGCTATTTTATTTGAGCGATTGATCATCCAAGTAAGTTCCTTAATTTGTTGCCACAGGAGAAAAGTCAGAAGGTCAAATGCTTTCTTATAGATCCGCCGGGTTCTGGTTTATTCAATAAGGTGACGAGGGGAGTGATGTACACCAAGGAGGAGGCTGAAGGGCGAAGGCTGAAGAATCCATTCGACACTGTAACTGAAGGAATTGGAATTAACAGACTGACAGAGAATTTTAAGATGGCGAATCTCGATGGAGCTTTTCGGGGGACAGATTTGGAGGCCGTTGAGATGTCAAGGTTGGTGTGTTTTATTTTTCCATCTCCCATGTCAATGCATATACTTAATATAGCTGAGGAGCTCATAAAACGGAGATTTCTATTTCTGCGGAAAAGGATAATAGAGTTTTTGTGGTTCTTGTGGCTGGACCTCAACTGGAGATTGATTGTTTCATCTGCTGATCTTTCGTCAGGTTCCTCTTAAAAAATGACGGGCTCTTTCTGGGGAGTTCTTCGGCCATGAATTGTGTAGGAGCGGTCAGAGTTGCCCAGTCAATAGGCCCGGGTCACACTATAGTGACTATCCTCTGTGACAATGGGATGAGGCATCTAAGCAAATTCTACAACGATGAATATTTAGATCAGTATGGTCTGAGACCCCAGGCAGCAGGCCTAAAATTTCTAGGCATCAACTCAAGAACTATTGACTAGTTTATACTCGATGGTTCTTGAAGTAACGGGAACATGAAATCACGTTTGTTGGCAACTGATTGGAAGTCGGAACCATACGTAAATGCCTGACGGTAATGACCCCATTGAGGGGTGTATTTTGCTTTTTCTCAGTCAATCATTGTTTTAGCAGGTGAGCTTGAAACAAATACCGGCTTGTCATTCATTATTGTCGCTCTTCAGGTTCAGGATTTCATTATATTCATATTCTGTGAAGAAAGAGCAGACAAAGTCCTGATTAATGTAACGAGTGCTGAAGGCAATTAAATTAGTCTACCGTCTCTTTGACTATGAGTTTTGTTCTATAGTTCCCTTTTGTTTTCGGTGCTTAACCACGACATTAGTTTTCAAGTATCCTGTAAGGAATTCTACTCCAATCATGCTTCAACTGATTTGGGCATTCTATTATGCCACCTTTACAGCGACTGATCTACCGACTTGCTCGGACTACACAATTGCTAAAGCAAGACATACTTTGTACGGCTACTGAAGTGTTAATATAATTCTCTATAGAACTTAATTGAAGAAGCGAAGGAAAAGATGTGGAATTGCTCAATGCGCGTCTTCTCACAATGGAAAATTTGGTGTAGTGTTTCTTTTTTTTTTTTTTTGGTTTTAAAGCAAAAATTAGGTGCGTCCAAAGGCAATCGCAAGAACACACAATCATATTGCAGTATTTAATAGCAATTCAATTGGCACAACCACATGCAGATTACCCAAAAGAGGTGTTTGAATTACTTAGCACTTCAACTCGTGTAGAAGTATAAACTGGTTGAGATCTCACCTGCACTTTGCAGTTCAAACCAATAGTTCGGCACTGGTGGACAGTTATAGTGGCTTGTGCACCATATCCTTCCATTTAGCTCATGAACAGAAACTCCTTACCGATCCACAATATGAAGGTCATTACCAGCGCATCTCAACCTTAAAGGACTGAAAAATTCATCACTCCACGGCCAAGCAATGACTTGAGAAGCATAAGCTCTTATTTTTGCTCGATAAGTGATCATGTAAGCCAATTATTGCAGGTGCTCTTATGATAACAGTACAAGAAAGTCGAGCTGACAGACTAGCGTCTAAGTACATTGCTTTGGAGTATATAAAGTCTCCACAGGCATCAAGCCTTATAACAGAGGTCGCCACAATTCAATACTTTAGGAAAATGTCTTGAGCTGTTGGAACCTTTACTCTCACTGAGGACACCACTTCTCAAACTGGGATTCCTGACAGTGTGGATCCAGCCAATCCCTAGAGGAACCCTTTGACATATTGGAACTTGCTTTTCCGTCACCAACAAGCTCCCTTATGTTCTCTAATTTATTCTCCCTCCCAGAGCCAATGATTCTTTTATCTGCTTCCTTCAATTTTTGCTTGAGACGCTGCTTGCGGCCAGAAGAGTTCAGTGTCTGACTCTTTGCTTGTGACGGAGGGCGCCGTGTGGTCCCAGGTAAATGGTCTCTTCCTTTTTTGCCTGCAGGAATATGACATTTACATACATGAAACATTATTTGTCCACACGACACTACGAGAGAACAATTCTGAGCTTCTTATGATTGGTACAAGAAACTGTAACAGCATATTGGCTCCACTGACTAACCTTTGGAGAAGAAGGTGATGGAGTATCTACCTCTGGTGCAGTACCTCCAGCTAAATCTAGTTCACCGATACCCAAGCTTGGAATTACAAAGCCATCATTGTCTGTAAAGGACACCAGAGATTCAGACTAGATCAAGGTATAGTTAGCAGTCTATGCTTAATGAAGACAAAAGTATGCAACGCATTGAAATACAGACTATCGAATGAGTTTTATGCAGTGCCCTGCATTGACCATGAACAACTCAAGAATAGACATTTCAGAACATATGTTGCAGAAGTTGGTGAAGCATACATTGAAAGCACTCATCCTCAGATAAATTTGTCTCGTCTAAGCTATTCAAGGGAAACCCTTGAATTAGACCCAAAGTGGAAAGAGGGTGGTAACATAGCTCGAGAAGAAAATGTCACTTCATAAAAGAAAAATGGCCCCAAATTTCCCTTATTAACTAAAAGATTCAGAATTTCTAAGCAGACACATTGCTGTGCCCATGACAAATGTGAGATTTATAGTAGAAGAGAGAACCCACAAATGAGGAAGGAATGGACTAGGCATACATCAAATCAAAGAAGAAATCTCTTGAATCAAAGAACCAAAGAAGCACTAAAGGGTTATCCCGCACCTACACCGAGATGCAATGGTAATTCTCAAATAGCGAAGAACCAAATGTGATATGATCACTAAGAAAAGCTAGTGTTTCCCTTCCCTTCCCCGTACTTCCCTATCCTCTGCCTCGTTGCACCCTTTCTTTCTTCTACCAACCTACCAATTCCCAACAACAGGACTTTTATGATACCACACGACTTGTGTTCCTCCATTTCTTTGTTCCATTAGTTGCTTCGAGGTATACTATTGAGAATACTCATTGAATGCACAATCCAATAAGAGAACTCAGATCGAATCGATATTGATATACCTACTCGATCCAAGCTCTTAGAATTGGAAGTAGTACCCCAAACCATAGAGTGTTAACCCCCAAAAGACACATTTTCAGATCTCGCACTAAAAATCCTCCTTCTTTACTCTTTTTAATTATTGTAATGCCTATGAAATTAGGTTGATACTTCCATATATGACAGATAACGTAGGAGACACCTCTATTCCCCCAGAAAATCCCAAAAATCAGTTTTGCAGCATCCGCCTTCTATTCGCAATCACTAATACAAGAGGCGGCCCAGGATTGCAAATCTTATGTCTCGCTATATGCAGCATCCTACAGCATGCACTTCCCACCTCCTCCACAGTCACAATCTTGGACTCGAAGGAAGGCAGCACAAAATGAGCAGACTTTTTGATCACGATCAGATCAAGAACACGGTATCAAGAGCAACAAAAACTCCCAGCTTCCCATCACCCAATGTCGAAACCGAGAGCAGCAACGACACCAACATCGGCCCCAACTCGACCCATCATCATCACAAGACCCGAAGCTCACAGCAACAGCCATGCCAATGCCGAATCCAGACGACACCCATAGCCATAAACCCAATTCACCCAAAGGATCAACGCTGGCTCCCGAGGAATACTGGGCACCCGCGAAAACCAGACAAGAACCGGAAAAGAGAGAGAAATTCGGGAACTTTACCCCACTCGTCTTCCTCCTGTTGTTGTTCGACTGGAGTGGTGTCGGCCTGAGGGTGGTCCATAGGGGTCGCACGATCATGGATTTGAATCCGCCGCAGGGCGAAGTAGACCGGGGAGGAGGAGAAAATCACGACGATCGAATGAATGGACTTCGGAGGCGAGGAATCGAGAGAGGGAATGGAATGCGTTAGGACAGAAAAAAAAAGAAAACAACCTTCGCTTCGGTCCGCTCGATTGGTCGGGACAAGCACGCCCCGGAGAATCTACTTTATAGCGGAAAAGGAGGGGGGTCTTGGATTGATTGAAATGAGGGGAAGTAGTACCCTTCGATTAAATTAAGATTAAAAATTTAAGAACCCTAGTCTTTGGCAAAAAACGCTCGCTGCTTCGAATCGAATCTCCTTTTTTTTTTTGGGGATTTTTTTTTTAATATTCGGGGGGCGGCCCTGTCCGAAAGGGGGCTGGTTCTCTTGTGATTACGGAGGACGCTCGAGGGTACTTTAGTCATTGCAATAAATCATCGTTTTTTTTTTTAAATTTCAAATAAAGGCATGGAGTATTATCATCTTTTAAAATTTTAAATTTTTTTCCTTTTTTCTTTATTATTTTGTTCTTTCATTAAAACATTAAAAAATAAAAGGAAAACATAGGAGGAATAGTGGTCGCTGCCCATCACTGGTGGGGTGGTGGCAAAGGCCAACTAGGTCGTTGGGCGAGGGTCGGATGTTGGCCTTCAATGGCGATGGGGCAACAAGCACTCCTGTTTGTGTTTTTCCTTTCTTTTAAGTTTTTTTTATAAAATTTTTAATCTAATTTAATTTAAATTTAACTTGTGTTTGGATAAAGATATCCCTGATCGGCCAGAACATTTTGCATGGCGAAGCCTTATTTGAAACAACAATAACATTTCAAGCCCTTTTTCGGATTGATATGATTATTTCGGTCGTTATTTGAGAAAATAAAAACACTCTGGGCCCTCATTTAGAATTTTTCCTTTTTTTCATGACCTGCCTTGCATCTAAATTTTTTTAAATATCAAATTTAAATTTGTACGAACCATCTGATTGGAGCGCCTCAAGCCCACCTCCTGTCGAACAAAAATCAAAGAAAGCTTCAATGACAATGAATGAAGGAAGTGAAAAGAGTAGGAAATTCAATCAATATCGACATTCGTCGACATGTTTCTGCCCTTTTTACTGAGATCGTTGGGGATCATCCATGCGGACATTTCATTATATGATGGAGATACTCCCTGCTAAAAATTGTAGAGGTTAAAGATCTGAAGCGGTGGCCACTACGGAAATGGAATGAATCCAAAACATTCGTTTTGGAAAGAATTTGAATTGATTGTGCCCCGGAAGGCAAGTCTTAAGCGAAATGGATTTTATTTCCTTTCTTTTATTAAACTACTATTTGACAATTATATTTTCTTATTTTCTCGAGGATTTGAAAAAACTCAATTTCAATAAATTTCTTAACCTCAAGCCAAGCTTAGGACAAATATAAGACGAGACACATTGTACGATCTTGACCCAGATGCCTTGCAAGAAATGAGCGTATAAACTTGCCTCGCGTGAAGCACGGGATGGACACGAGATCTTGTCACTTGTCTCATAGTAAAGGTGGTGATTGGATTCAATCATCCCTTCAGCGACACCTCTATTTGTAGGATCTCTTTTTGTCGGGTTTAAAAAAATAATAATAATTGCAGTTCCCTTTGATCAATCAACTAACATATATTTTTTCCATTACGTGGACTTGTGATCCAAGTAATTGAGGTTCTTGAAATTGTATAATTTTCCTAATCGAATGTCTTATGTGCTGTTTGGTAACATTTTGGGGAACACTTATTTCTGTTCTTTTTTCTCATGAACAGAAATATAACAAAAAAAAAATCGAAATGGGTTTGATAATTTTTTTGTTCTCAGGAACAATTTGTTCTCAATAATAGATTTGGAAAAAAAATGAAAAAATAAAAATTAATTTCTTGTTCTAGGAATAACTCAAGAAACAAAATTTTATTTTCTCTTCATTTCTTCCCTTTCTTTTCTTTCTTTTTCTCTTCCTTTCTTCTTCTCCCAGCCAGTCGCCAGCCTCGGTGATGGCCGACAACTGGCCAGATGGGGCCCAACAACCTCGCCAAAGCCTTGCTAGCCCCTAGTGAGCCCCCCCCCCCAGCCTCATTGTGGTTGGGTGAGGCCCCCATGCCGCGCCGTGACTAGGCAAGGCTTGACCTAACCCGATTTGGAGAGGCCAAGCCTCGCCCACGGAGTTAGTGTCGCCTGGCCTTGCGATGGCCGGTAGGGCCGAGTTTCGTCCAACCAAGGTGAGGCTTGTTCAACCACCACAAGGTTGGTGTCACCTACCCAGGGCGAGGCCGACCTTACGGTGGCCAAGCGAGGCTCGGCCTCGCCAAATTTGAGTGAGGTTGTCTTGCCCGGCCAAGGCAAGGCCGAGCCTCACTAAGCCAAGGTAAGGCTTGGGAGACCTCGCCGATCGATGTGGCCGGTTGCCAACCGGTCACGGCCAAAGCTAGCGACTAATTAGAGGAAGGAGAAGCAAAAGGAAAAAGGAAAATATAATAAATTTATTAAAAAATTCTTAGTCACAAAAATATTTAGGATTATATCAAACGTATTTCTATTTCGGGAATATAAATTTTATATAATTACCAAATGCCTGAATCTCTAATTTCAATAAGAAAAAAAAAAAACTAAAGTTTTCTTGCTGGTCGATGTATACCCAAAAAAAGCTGATGTGAAATCATTCGCATCATCATGAGCAATCACTTTGCATTTTAAACAGCATTTCATCGCACGATTGCATCGGTGATTTCAACAAAATACTTTTGGTTGGCGCGGATTGATGACGCTTAAATTTATGCCAGGAGCGGCAATGAAGAAAGATTAAAATTTAATTGAAGGGATTAGAAATTCAGGTATTTTATTTAAAGACTCGTATACTAAGTCTCATGAATAGGCACGTCGGATGAGAGTTGCTCAATTTTTTTCCTTAGAAAATTAACGAGCCAATGGAATGTGATCACAAGCTCGCAGGCGGTCCCTAGGTTGCTAGGCAAATACCCAATAGATTGCCTAAGCTCCCATTTATAAGGCCTGTTTGTTAGACATTAAAAAAAACCAAAAAAAAAAAAAAAAAAAAACTTTTTCCTTGTAAAAAGGATAGAAAAATATCTCAATTTACATAAATTATGATATATGTTATTCACTTGTCGATATTGGTATATATGTGAAGGTTTTAAGTGTCTCAAGTTAAGAAAGCAAGTCAAAGTATGTGAATCCCAATCAACTTTGTTAGATTAGATGTGTATATATTTTATGTCCTTATGTTAGATTGACCCATGCATTATGGTCCTATGGGGGTGCTAGAATCACACTATTACAACAACAAAAAGCGAAGACGGATAGTTTTTTGTTGTTTTAATTCCCTAACATTAGAAATTTCGGGGTAAGTATTTCTCAATACAATGACAATTGAACTTTGCCCACAATCCTTTATAATCACACCCCCCCCCCACTTCTCTCGCTCATAGCATTGTCCTCTTGCTTACTAAGAGCATGTTTGGTAACAATTCTGTTCTCGGGAATAGATTCTCATTAGAAATGATTATTTTTTATTCTGTTCTCGGGAATAGATTCTAAACATTTTAAGCCGTTTGGTAACTATCCAAAATTTTTGATTTCGAAATAGAATTGGATTTGGTATCATGCTAATTGATTTTGTTCCATATTAATTTCTTTTAATTTTTAAATAATTTTTTTACTTTTTTACTTTTTTACTTTTTTACTTTTTTTCATTTTTCTCCTGTTCTTCTTCTTCTTCTTCTTCTTCTTCTTGTGGTCGGTCGCCAGACCAGCGACCAGCCAGACGAGGGCCGTGACCTCATCGAAGCATCACCGGCCCTCATCGGTTGAGCCTTGCCGGTGGCTGGGCTTGCCTCTAGCGAGCTCGCCGGACCGGCGGACGGCAATTGGTGGTGGCGGCGGTGGCGGTGGCCAGCAGCAGACGGCGGCGGGCAGTGGTGGATGGCGATCACGGGATGGCAAAAAGGAAGAAGAATAAGAGTTGGTTTTGATTCTCAAATTTGTTTCCGGAAGAAGAATCAACTTTTTTTTAATTCTTAATTCCACTCCAAATCTATTCCCAAGAATAAAAATTTTACCAAATACGATTCTGTTCCAAAACTACTTCCGGGAACAAAAAATCAAAATCGGGTATTGTTTGTCACGTTACCAAACAGCCCCTAAAGCAAGGGTGGAGGTATCGATGTGATTGTTCTTTTAGAGCTTTATCAAGAGAATACCATGTCCATAATTAAAAAAAAAAAAAATTGAATGCAACAATACGAAAATGATAATTGATCACAACGACAGCTACGTCGAGGTTTTTGATATTCATAACGCATTCATTGCCGAAGACTACTTTTTCCAACTATTTAAGTCATTAGTAATTGAGTCAACGATTTTATGTTATATAGAACATTACTTGACAGTCCTCTTCGCATGTAAGAACGTGCAAGATGGGATGTAGACGCATTCATGTCGATAAAATGGCCTGGACAAAAAAAACATAGAAAAAACAAACAGACAAAACAAACAAACAAACAAACAAACAAAATAACAAGAAGGGGAAAATGAGAGGTCTGTGGGGATTCAAGTCTTTGACATGTGCTTTAGTACTCTAATCAACTTACCTCTTCCCTAAAAGCTCAATTTGTTAGGAAAGACCATCAATGAAACGTGTGACATATACATTAATACATAGTCACATATATAAAAAAAAAAAAAAGAAAAACACTCCTTTTGCAATCGGATTCAAACTTGTGACCTTCTTGGGATTTTCAAATGTATTAATTACAAATTTTTTTGGCAAGAAGCACATGAACTAAAATTATTACGAGCAATTTTTATTCTTATAGGAGCAAATAATAAACATGAGGGTGATTTTCCATTTTTTCTATTATTTTTTTTTTCCAATCATTTCGATTATTTGTCGATGCTCATTCTCCCTATACTGGCACTTTGAAACGAAAATCACATTCAGACCATTGGAATTTCAATGATCCTCGCTGCAGCAGATGCAATCTGTCTATTTAGATCTCGTATTCAATGAACACCCCTTCTACTTTTTTTCTCCCATCTGTCTGTTAAAGCTCAATGTTTCGTTTTTCCTCCTCATGTCGTGCTCAGTAGGGCTTTCATGAAGCAGATGGTACTTTGCTAAATCCACGACAGGTTGACCTTCGTCCTTGTCTTCAAATTGCGTTCTAAGTCTCACTTGTCTGGGTGCACTTAAGAGTTACTTGCATTGCATCAGGGGAGATAATTAGTCCGCGTCAGGTTCTTAAATCTATTGAAAAGTCATTTTGATCTCTCCCTATTTGAGGAATTCGAAGCTTTACTTGTTGAGAAGGCAAATGATGGGGAAGAAAGGGCTTTATGCTCATCTAATTTTAAAATTTTGGCTCCAATCTTTTCGAACATGAAATTCCATCTTTCCATTTTGTTTTAGAGACAGCGTTGAAATGTATTATTTGAATTTAATTATAAATTTATCTTGTTAAAAAAATTAGCTTATTAAAGCATATTATCAAGATCTACATAGAACAAAGTTATCTGTTGTGATTAATTTGATGTTTGTGTTCAGCATCTACCACTAATGTCTTAGCTAACTATGCTCTATCAACACTGCTCTCACATTTGAATCTACGATCGTTCGACCCGTATCTATATTGCCCCACACCATAACCCATTAGATATTGAGTTTAGTTTTACACATTTTAAGCATCGCATATAAATCATTGTGTTTCTTATGAAGCTACTATTTGACAATAACCTTTTCTTTTTCTTTTAAGATTGGAAAAAATTACACCAGTAAATCGATGATTATAAGATGAGATAACGAGATACCTAATGGGAATGCTAAAAAAAACGGACGGGTAAACTTGTCCTGCGAGGATCATGGGGGGTGGATATGGAATCGTATCATTTATAGCAGGGCGGAGGTGGTGGATTCAACTATTTGTGATCTCTACTCGCAGGATCTTTCCATCTTGTGTTTTGATGAAATAAAAGGTTGTGTTCGGATAAAAGAATAAAAAGAGTATTGAGGGTCAGTTTGTTTGATAAAAACAAATTTTTTTTGTGGAAATACTTTCAGATTTTTTAAGTTTGGACGACGGAAACTACTCTGATCATTGAAAACTAATTTCATGGACCGAAAATAATAATTATGATCAATTGCATTTTAAACAGATTTTTACTGCACAATGACACATTAATTCAACATTATGCTTGTTGTTGGTTCCGACGAGTGGGGCTTGAATGTTGCTGGAACTGGTAGAAAAGAAACACTATCTTTTTTTTTTTTTTAAGCATTTGGTTGAACAAATTAGAAGTTCAATAATTACATTGGAAATATATATGATTAGTGTTGTAATTAAATCTCATTTTTCACTTACAATAGAGAAAACAACACAAATAATTTTTAAACTTTGGTTATGTATGTAATATCATCATTAGAATTTAATTTGTTAAATGTGAGTCTTAAATATCCCCAATGCTCAATTTAGTCTATAAACTTTCAACTTATTTAATTTAATCACTCCATTTTCATAAAAAAAAAAATACTCATAATTACACTATTGCCAGATTTTTTAATATCATTTATCTCAATCCAATTTTTAAATCAAGAAGCATGGCTATCTATTTATTACTTGTTTAGCCTTTTGTTGTTACTGTTTATACACACTACGATACTCCAATTTAAGTATATTTTAACTCAAGATCTTGCCTCAACAGTAAAAGCAGACCATTATTTAGAGTTATATCGGGTTGATACTTCTACTAATTTGATTTTCAAATTTATAGATATAACTAAATTTAATTATGAAGATATGAAATAAAAACTTGAAATTTTTTTTCTTTCTATGTAAAAAATTAGAAACAGAAATTTAGATTAAGATAAGTACGAAAAATATATTGATAAATTACGTTGTATTGAATGTCTTAAAATAATATAAATATAACATAACTCTAAATGAGGTTTTTACTATAATCATTCATAAATTAAAATATACATAAATGAAATTATAATAATATTTATAAAAACCAAACACGTAATTCAAAGATAGCTTCTTCTTTTTTTTGTTGATTGAATTGAAAATATATCCTTAAATCCAGACAATAATGTAATTATGAAAACTTGTGAATAGTATCAAAACTGATTTGACTTTATTGAGCTAGATTGACAAACTGAAAGTTTAAAGATTAAATTGAATATTTGACCAATGTTTAGATATTATTTATGTTATTTTTCCATAAAATGCTAAATATATAATGTGATAGGAAGCTCGCAATTGGTAGGCATAGATGAAATAGATTGACTGGACTCCCATATTGAAGGCCTGTTTGTTTGACTTTAAACAAAAATAAAAATATATTTTCTTTATTTTTTCATCAAAATTTAAAATATTGTTTGACTTAAATAAATCATAAGAAGAAATATATGTAAATCTACTTGCTGATAATTATATATTGAAAAAAAAAAACCAGGTGTCTCGAATTATAAACAAATCAAAGTGCATGAGTGTCAATATTTTAATAACGTGAAAGGTAGTGATTAAAAGTCAATCTAGACATGCCTTAAACTCTTGGCATAGGTCCACCACAAACAACTTCGTTGGATGATTTGGGCATAAATTGCATGTCCTCATATCCATCATTCTCTTAAACGATGAAATAAAAACGAGAATATGAGAACAATTTCTAATTCAATTTAATGGGATCCCTTGCTTTATTCCCTAGCAACTTATGCATGATGGTCTTTTGGAGCGGGGATGCTACGATGAAATTGGTTATGTAAAAAGTAAGATTAATAGGTTTTCCATGTTATGTTTCCTTTACATTAACAAATCTGGAGGTAATATTTTTTTCTCAAAATATTGACAATTATATTTTTCCCCAGTTTCTCCCCTAACTACATTAGCTTCATTTCTTTTGGACGATGCTATTTCCACCGCCTAAATTACTACATTCACCCCCATTTACAATAAAAAAGATAAATTTGTCCTTAATCTTCCAATTGCAGTTTTAAGTGACAGTCCCAATTATTTTGTTTCTAATTTTTCTTTTTCCATTCATAAGAGTTCCATAATTAAATGTTTCACATATATTGTTTTTTAGCGTATTAAAGAAATGTGCATTATTAGATATTTTTTATAACGTTTTACATACTTTGTATAAAATCATCTCACTGATAGTAAAAGAAAAAATATATATTATATGATATAGTATAAAACTGAAAATCTTCTTTTTATTTTTTATTTTTCTTATAACAATTTATCTATTTTTTGTCCCTCGTATCTTTTTTTTTTGGTCGAAAGATAGTGATCATTACTAATAAGTTGCGGACCGCAACTAGGTTTAAAATCATTACATAATAAGACCCAAAGTGGATGAGGGGGATATAAAATCCAATTGCGAGGAAGACGGTTGTCCCAGTGGGCTTTTGCTATTTAATCGGCAGGCTTGTTTGCTTCTCTATGCGTGTAAGATACAGAGACGCCTTTAAGTTGGGCCAACAACACTTTGCAATCCTCTAAAATTGGTCCCACTGTCCATGGGCTCGGTGCAAAGCCCATCAAGCTGTTAACCACAGATTTGCATTCAGACTGTACTTCCATCTTTGAGTTCAGTTTAAGCGTGGGGCTCCTTTCTTCTCTATCCTTCGCCACTTTCTACAAAGCTACATGGACGGTCAAAGCTTCTGCTTTTAGAGGTGAGTCGGCTTCAATTTTTGCTGCGAAACCATCCCTGAGGATCCCGTTCTCGTCTCTGCATAGCCTGGCAAATGATCCCTCTCTCTGGTTTTCAATCCACGAAGCATTGATGTTGATTTTCAGGTGGCCCTTTACCGATGGCACCCACTTTCTAGGTACGTCTGCAAGCTTTTTGCTACCTTTTTTGGTTTTTTCGGGTTCCACCGATTAAAGCTTTCCAGATTTGCTTCTACTTCTTGCACAACTTCTTGCGGTCATGGAGGCTCGCATTTGAAGACCATTGCGTTTCTGATCTTCCAGATTTGCTAGAGAGTGCCCACTACCAGCTCCTTCGGCCGAGGGTTTCTTTCCAAGGTAAGGACTTCAAACAGCCAATTTTCTAGGTTAAGGGTGCGCATGGCAACGCTTCTACTTCGAGGAACAGTTTCTTTTCAGAAATAGTTCTTTTTTATTTTTACTTCGGGAATAATTTATGAGTAAAATAATGTATTTGGTAGCGATACAAAATTTCTATTCTTGAAATAGAAAAAGAATAGAAATGCGTTTAATGCGATTTATAAACTTTTGTATTTATTCATTTTTTCTTCTTACTCACGTATCGCTAACCATCGTCAATCGTTGCATAATTGCTAGTTGCCGATCACCGCCACATTCCCCGACCGCCCACAGCCCACGACCGCTAGGGAGAGGACGGCTCGATGGGCGTAGGCGTGGTTAGCGACGACGGTTGGCGGTCGGTTGTCGTCGGCGCTCGAGCGGTTGTCGTCTGCGGCTATCGTGCGGTGGTTGTGCGGTAGGCATGCGGCGATTGAGCGGTAGTCGGTGGTTGTTGTGCGGCGATCGTATGATGATCGATGGCGATCGTCGATCGGTGGGAGTGGTCGATGGGTTGTGGGTGGCGACAATGACGATCGATGGCGATTAAGGGCTGCGGTGATAATGGTTGGGCAATGGCAACGATGACGATCGCCAACGGTCAAGCTACGGCCGGCGATCGGCCGATGACGATCAAGTGGCGGCAATGATGATGGTCACTAGTGGTCGGTGGCGGCGGCGGCGGTTGGCCGACAATGATCGCGGGCAATCGGAGGTGGTCGGCAATTGGGATGGGAGCTAGTGGTGGCTGCAATAAGGAAGAAGAACAAAAAAAAAATTGAAAAGAAAATATGGATTTATTTCTAGAAATTGTTCTCGGGAACAAGAAGTTTTTTTTTTTATTTCTTGTTTTTGTTCCAAATATATTCCCTGGCTACTTTTCTATTATGAAAAATAGAAAAATAAATTGGCGTTGTCAAACGGATTTATTGCTTTTTTTGGTTTCGGGAACAAAAAGAACGAAATTGGGAGAAACAAAAATGTTGCCATGCAGGCCCTTGCTATTCTTTTGGCGTAGCAGAAAGGCAAACTTTACTTTGCCTTTTCTGGATGAGTTGTTATTTTTTATTTTTTCAAAGCCCCTTTTTTATCACCTCTTAAAAGAATTCTTTAAAACTTTAGCTTAATTTTATCCCAAAATGTTACATTCGTCACATAATTTAAACACTTAAGCTCCGTTTGGTTCAGCATTCCCAAGGAGTTTTAAGCCCCTAAAGCCCCTTGGGAAAAATATGAGGTGTTTGGTTGAACATTCTGAGGTTGCATTGGCCAAATGTTGGCCTTGGAAATATTAAAAGCCCAAAGCAGGTGGGGACGTGCTTTGGGCTTTCAATATTTTCGAAATGCTGATTTAAGGTTTAATGAGTTTTTTCTTCTTTCCAATATTGCCCTCATTATAATTGTGTTTTCCTCTTTTGCCCTCACAAAACACTGTTCATCGTCTTCTTCGGCCTTGCTGCTCTACCATGAAGCTCGGCTGGTGGGCGCGGTGGGTGGCACTTAGGGCGCGAGCGACCAAATCCGCTGCCAAAAAGCCTCGCCCGAGGTCGCGGCGCCATTGCACAGGTCACGGGTCGCTTGACCTCAAGCGACACCGCCGGAGGCCACGCGACCTCAAGCGTCACCCGAGGTCGGCGTGACCCCCCCAGCTAACCGTCGTCACCGCCATCACCAGTCGCCTCCGCACCGCCACCAGCTGCCTCCTCACCACCACCAGCACCACTATCGAGCCACCTCCTCCCACGATTTTCCCCTCTCCACCCAGCGCATCTCTTCCCTTTTTTTTTCTTTTCTTTTTTTTTTTTTTTTCTTTTCAATCTAAAATTGTTTTGCAAAATATACACATTTTTTAGTATCCAAACACTCCCGCCTTCAAAAAATGCCCATTGAATCAAAGATATTTGGGGAAATGCAAAGCCATTTCCTAAAGTTAAACCAAACATGGCCTTAATAGAATTACAAAAAGGTCGAAAGATTTATCGGTGGAAAGTCATAATTTGACATAAAAAGACTAAGATGGGTTTCGAAAGTATATTACCACATTGAACTCGAAATTACATAACAAATACACATCACATAGTTTGAGATCAACCAATCACATCTTTTCCATAGATGTCAGACCAATACATCTCACAGATTCATCTGCAAATTGGCTACTAAGGGCTTGCATGGTGAAATTTCGATCACCAGCTACCGCCGCCACCTAAAGGAGGAGAAAAAGAAAAGAAAAGAACTAAAAATATAACAAAGTATTAGAATATTAAAAGAAATTCCATGGCACAAAAAAATTGATGATTCATACACCAAACGTATTTTAATAGGAATAGAAAAATTACCAAACGCACCCTAATAGTCTATTAGCCACAATCCTAATTCTAGATTTTCACCGGAGATTTATCACTCGTAAAATGCTCATCAGAGAATCTCTACTCTAAATCAAGAACCTGGCTTGTAGTACCTAAAGATTACGTATAAGGTCTGTGCCAAAGTGAGCCCAAGCAAAATGAAAGCAGCAATTAAGGAAATGATTGATCAAGGATTAAGTGAAGTACTTAAGCTTGAGAATGGCTATCCAACCATTCCACTTGTTGTTGGAGTAAGTGTTCACATCCTTAGACGGTCCAAAGAGATAACTGGCGAGGCTGCCGACCAATACCACCTCCAAGCAAAGCTAGTTGAAGAGGTCAGAGACCTTGGCATCGCTTCTGAGCCAGTGCTCCATGATCCCGCAATCATGGAGGTGCCTGACGTTCTCGGTAGAGTTAATCAAGTTGTCCATGAAGAATAGCTACGAGGTGACGTCATTACCACAATTAAAGTGACACTGCTCGAAGGCTACTAAGTTGAGGAAAAGTGACCTCGTTGCATCCTAGATCACAAGCCGGGGAATCTTGAGGGTCCCATCCTTGAACTGGATGTTTTGGAAACCCTCCACCTCCCCATTTTTGAACTTGATCCTTTTTTTTTTTTTTTCCGAAGCTTCATCACGCAGTGGATGTACTGTAGCCCGGTTTGTGACGACTGCTGGGTTGTTGCCTACTTCAGGCTTAGGTACAGGAGGCTCCGCCGGAACAATTTGAGGTAATGGAGCTTGCCCTCAAGGGCTAACGGGTGAAACTCTAGCCTTCTCCTGCCGAGGCAATTAAGGGGGCGGTCTGTCGACCTTAGAGAGCCAGCTTGGCCAAGACCCCGTCTTGGTCAGGTCGGCCGAGCCGAAGGCAAAACAGCAAGTTGAGAATGAATAGCAAGATCTGATTCTCAAGCAAGATCATGTCTTGTAGGATAATGTGCATCCAATTCTACGATGAGGAGAAGACAGGGTCATCAGGAGTGTAACCAAGTTCATCGAACCCCATGGAGCCCAGAACAACTCGATGACAAAGCACCCATTGAGAACCATCATTGTTACGAACTCCTCGCTGCACATCTTTATCGTCCCCTCATATTAGGCATGGGCTCTCTCCTCGACCTGCTCCACTACATCTAGATAGTCCTCTATCTTCTAATTTTTGCGCTTGAGCATGCACACGAGGCCACGCCACTTATCCTTGTCCTTCTTGCAAAGGCGCTTGTCACCATGATGGTACGAACCGAGGGAGACAATCTAGGGGACGCAGGCCTTCTCCTTGCCATCCTTGAGATGGTGTGGGATATGGTAAATGGGACACTTTGCCCATGAGCGTGCCCTGTGGTCCTGCTCAACTCGGTTGAGGTTCTTATTGATAGAGATGATCCACTCAGACTCGGGTAGTCTCGGCTCATCTTCATGGAGGTTTTCACCACCGTTGGTCTCAACCTCGATTCGGTGATCGTCAGATGTTTCTTGCCGTGGCTCGTGAGCCACGGTTCGACTGAGCTCTATGTTGGGATTTAAAGCCATTTCTCATGTAGAATGGGTTTATGTTTCTCTGCCTCTACCTTTCTAGAGTCTTGGGGTGCGCTTTGCCCATGAGTGTGCCCTGTGGTCCTGCTTAGCTCGGTCGAGGTTCTTATTGATGGAGATGATCCATACTTATTGAGCGCTTTGCCCATGAGCGTGCCCTGTGGTCCTGCTCAGCTCAGTCGAGGTTCTTATTGATAGAGATGATCCACTTAGACTTGGGCGGCCTTGGCTCATCTTCACGGAGGTTTTCACCACCATTGGTCTCAACCTCAATTTGGCAATCGTCGGATGTTTCTTGCTGTGGCTGATGAGCCACGGTTCGGCTGAGCTCTATGTTGGGATTTAAAACCATTTCTTGTGTAGAATGGGTTTATGTTTCTCTACCTTTGCCTTTTTAGAGTCTTAGGGTGCGCATGTCAACACTTCTACTCCGATGAACAATTTCTTTTCGAAATAGTTTTTTTTTTTTTTTATATTTCTACTTCGAAGAATAATTTCTAATTAAAATAATATATTTGGTAACGATACAAAATTTCTAGGGTTAATACCCTTAAAAACCCGAAACTAGTACACTTGTAATAAATTTATCCCAAACTAATTTTTTGACAGCAAAAAACCCTAAACTGGTACACTTTTGACAAATTTACCCAAGATTGGTACAATTGTGACAAATTTACCCTCTATTAGTTTTCGTTAAATTTTACTGTCAAATTATTAAATTAAATTAGATGTGACAGTTGACTAGTATCTTGATTTGGGATTTTACTTTCTATTTATCACATTTTACAATTTTTTTGTGATTTTTTGTGGTATTAATCCAATTTAATATGTGATATATTTGTTACAAATGTACTCGTTTGGAATTTTTGGGGTCGAATAAATTAGTTTAGGGTAAATTTATCATGAATATACTAGTTTAGGGTTTTTTGTGGTCAGCCGGGATAAATTTATCACAGGTGTACCAGTTTGGAGTTTTTCATGGTCAAAAAAATAGTTTTGGGTAAATTTATCATACGTATACCTATTTGGGTTTTTTTAGGGTATTAACTCAAATTTATATTCTTGAAATAGAAAAAGAATATAAATGCATTTGGTGTGATTTATAAATTTTTGTATTTATTCGTTTTTCTTCTTGTTCACATATCGCCAGCCCCCGTTGGTCGTCGCACCATCGCCAGCTACCGATTGCTGCCGCACGACCGCCACCCATAGCTAGGGGTGAGAGCGGTTCCCAGTTCCAAGGGGACCGGTTCCGGTTTTCGGTTCTTTTTTTTCTAGGAACCAGAAATGGTTAAGGAACCGGTTAGGGCTCCTAACCTAAAGAAGAACACGATTTGCAAAATCGATTCATTTCAAAGTCTTCAGAGTTTAGACCTCACACACACACGGTCACGCCGCTCTAAGTCACGCCGTTGGACGCCGCTCGCCCTCAAGGCCGCCACTGCCAGATGCCGGACGTCAATCGCCAATGCTGCTCGCTTGAACCCTCGCCACTCGATGCCAATCGCTGTGCAAATCTTTGAGTCTCTCCCCTCGAGTCCCAATGCCCTTAGCCGAGCCTTCCCCAAAACTGCTCCCCCGAGTCCCGACACCCAAATCTTGGTTTCGCTTCCCCCATGCAACTGCATCCTCCACGTCTTCAAGGCCGCGCTTCAGGGCCTCCGCCATCGACATTCCTGACTTCCTCTCCGCCGACTAGTACTGTTTCCGTAGGAATCCTTCACCGAAGGGAAGGCTAGTTTATTTATTTTGAAGCTGTGGGGAGTATGGAAAAAACAATCTCATTGGTTTATTTCACTTTGCAGACTTTATTCATCGAATTCAGGTGACTAATATTTATTGCCACCATTGCTATTCGCTGTCTTAAACTTTAAGCAGTGGCCTCTCTGTTTTGCTTCGTTTCCCTACGAGAAGATCGAAGTGCTCGAATTTCGCTTAAGTTACTTCTACTGGATTTGATTTCGCACCGTTAACTTATGAAGTTGCTTCCGTGTCGTGCCTGACACGTGTCGGAGCTTGTAGGACACATCGACCCGCTCAAACACGTGTCGGATTTTCCAATAGGCGGTCAACTTTTCTCGATACGCATGTCGACAAGTGTTTGGCAGACTGATGGAGGGTGGAGGCGAGGGAGGGTGAGGGAGTAGAGACCGCAAGCGATGGCAAGAGACGGCTAGAGGAAGAGCCGAACAGAGAGAAAGAAGAGAGAGAAAGCAAGCTTCTGCCGGCTAGACGAAGCCATGAATAGACCACCGCGACGGTGAGAGACAGCTAGAGAGAGCAGTGAGGGCCGCCATTGTTGCGATGGATCGGCCAAGAGGAGGAGGAGGAGAAGGATCAAGAGGAAGAGGAGAGGAAGGGGGTCTTGCGGCGAGGAGGAGGAGGAGAAAGATTGAGAGGAAGAGGAGAGGAAGGGCTGAAGGGGTCGTGCGGCGAGCGATAAAAGGAGGAGGAAAATGAGGTAACTAGGGTTTCGAGGGAATTAAAAAAAGGGGCGGACGATGCGTGACTTTTGAGCTTTGGGGGAGGGGGAGGGGAAGTGAAGGCTGACAGCTTGTCTGTTGGTGGGGTGAGGGGGAGG
Source organism: Eucalyptus leucophloia subsp. euroa (assembly GCA_017140325.1). Taxonomy (NCBI): domain Eukaryota; kingdom Viridiplantae; phylum Streptophyta; class Magnoliopsida; order Myrtales; family Myrtaceae; genus Eucalyptus; species Eucalyptus leucophloia. The sequence goes on along the minus strand of CM029473.1, from coordinate 21,666,994 downwards.
GAAAAAAGTAAATTAAATTTGCAGTGGAGGGAAATGGACGAAGGAAAAGGAAGGATAGATTTTGGGGATTTTTTTAATCGGAAAATTAAATAAATGAAATTAAAAAATAATTTCGAAATACAAAAATATTGAATTTTGAATAATAATAAATTTTGGTCATTGTAGAAAATCCTAGATTTATTTAAATAAATTGATTCTAATTTATTATTAATTATTAGTTTCATCAATAACTTTTGTTAAAGTTAAAAACATGTTTCGCATTAACTATGAATATATCTCTTGAATTTCAAATGAATTGAAAAATTAATATTATTAGTGTAAATTTATTATAGGCTCTTTTTTAATTATTTATTTATTTATGAATTTGAATCAAATTAATTAAAAATAAAAATATTCATTTAATATACAACGTGTCGCAACGTGTCGGAATTCTCTATTTTTTAGAAATGACATGTTGACGTGTCGTGTCGTGTCACGTGTCCGTGTCGCGTGTCGGTGCTACTTAGCTATTAACCTGGTAACTTCATCATCCCCAATTCTGCATCGTTCGAAATACAAGACCGAGTTGCGTTCATAACTTCATACCACTCATGCATAAATAATTGAGAATCTAAAGTGTTTCCTGATGATATGTGACAACATTGTTGTGCCAGTGACAGTTTTAGATGAAAAATTACTTGGAAATTCGTGACTAGATTCAATGCTCTTGATGCACACAATCTATTTGTTAAAATAAGTCTAAGACACTGTTACGAAATAGGTTATGTTTTTTGCGCAATCTAAGGGCGTTTTGGTGTAGATTAATCATTTTAGTAATGCAAAGCTTTGAATGCATTTACATTTCATTGCTATCACAATTGAATCTGCACACATTTCTATTGCTTTTTTTACTTTGTATTTTGTTTAACCGTGTTCTCGTGACTGTCAACGGAGATCACCTGCAGAAAAAACATCCGAGATGATGGCGATAAATCTATGGCTTGAGTGTTAACATCTCTGCACTCGATTGCAGCAGTTTCTTTATTGCGTCTTGCGCTATCTATTTGCTTTAGTTGTGCTATTGCTGTGTACAGGAGTTTTGAGTGGATGTCATTTGAGATGATGGCTGACGGATAGAAGTCAGCAAGCGGATTAAGATAGCGTGATGATATTCTATATTCTCAGTATAAGGTGGGTTTGTTATAATGAACCCATGCACTTTAGTGACCCAAACCTTTAGGATATGAATTTGATACACATTTGGGCCGGGCCTAGGCCCAAGGACCTAGCCTGAGTCCCCTCTTATAAGAATATCCAGGAAAAGTAATAACCTCATAAAATAAGAACATTGATCTCGTAAGATGACTTATATTATTAGATGCAATGTCGAGTATACAAGTTTGTGATATGTTCTATTGGAAGACGTGAGATGTGTCTATTTAAAATACTGATTGTCATGTGAGTTTAGAGTCATTGATTTGCTATTCTCTTTGTGATCATGCTTATTCACAACTTCAGGCATCAGTCAACCGGTACTTATTCACAATTTCTAGTTTGCTATTTGTTTTGAAATGTTTAATTATATTCTATTATTGTTGTGTAGTGTGAAGTTAATGTATCAAGATAACACTTCAATGGAAGTGAAGGGACGTGGGGAGATGACTCCGATTACGGAATGTGAGTTTTCTGGCGATGAAATTGAAGAAGAGGCACCCCCTACCTCGAATGCCACAAATAAGGTACCCGGTTCTTATATCTCTCATGATAAGAAATATACATCTAAATGTTGGAATCATTATTCGAGAATTAGTGATAAACATGAAAAAATATATCAAGTAAAGTGCATTCATTGTGGGTTCATACTTAAGTATTGTGTTGCTAATGATACTTCTACAATGAGGAAGCGCTTAATATACTCGAAAAACACCCTTGGTACAATATTGACGATCTAATAAGGATGGAACTTCAGTGAAATAATAAACAAGAGATTTCTTATAATTACAACAAGATATATAAAAAAGGTAAATTAATTAACTCTATTCCAGGTTTGGGCTATTTCTATCCGTGCTTCACATGCAAGAGGTTTTCTCATAATGTAGATAAGAGGCAGAAATTATTTGCACCACGTAATGTCAACATAGTTGGCAAGGCAGGAGGAGATTCTAGTATTGATAGTGTCTTATCGACATGGTCATTTAATCAAAAACGTTATAGGCACATGCTTGCTTGGTTCATCATCATTGATGAGCAACCTTTTTTCTTGGTTGAGCGTATTAGATTTTGTGAATATGTTACTGAGTTACAACCCCTCTTCAAACATGTATCACGTTTTATAGTGGTAAAAGATTGCATGAAATTGTTTTTATGTGAAAGAACTTCTTTGAAAAATTATTTTGGAAAGATTAATTCTATGATCGCTCTCACAACTGATACATGGAGTTCCAATCAAAATCTGAATTATTTATGTCTCACTACACATTTTATTGATGAAAATTGGAAGTTGCATAAAAGAATCATCAATTTTGTGGTAATGTATAGTTATAGGGGTAAGGAGATTGGGAAAATGGTAGAGAAATGCATTGAGGAGTGGGGAATAGAAAAAAAAGATGTCCACAATTACCGTGGATAATGTTAGCTCGAATGATGTTGCAATTAGCTATTTGAGGGAAAAACTTTCGAAACAAAGGTCGTTGATATTAGATGGTAGTGTTTTGCACATGAGGCGTATAACTCATATATTAAATTTGATTATGAGAGATGACTTGACTACGGTACGTAACTCCATTGCATATATCCGAAATGTGGTTATGTATGTAAGGAGTTCTCCCACGAGAGCCCAAGGATTTCAATCTTACATTGAAAGATAAAAGATCACTTATAAGGGTTCGGTAGTTCTTGACGTTGCCACTAGATGGAACTCCACTTACCTCATGTTAGACACCGCCATAAAATTCAGAAAAGCTTTCGAAATAATGAAAGATCACAATCTATCTTTTGTAAGTGAGTTTAATCATGAAATTCCTAGTGATGATGATTGGGAAAATGCTATTATTCTTTCGGATTTTCTAAAAGTATTCTATGATACCACCAATCAGATGTCTGAGACTTCATATGTTACTTCAAATGATTATTTTGAAGAGATAACTCTTGTGTATAGATATTTGAAAGATGCGGTCTTCGGATCTTAAGCTTCAAGCTATGGGTGTGAAAATGAAAGAAAAATTTGACAAATATTATGGACGCTTTGATAAAGTGAATATGATGGTGTTGATTGCAGTTGTGTTAAATCCTAGAGTCAAGTTAAATTATGTGAGTTTCTTGTATGGACAAATTTATGATGATGAATTGAAAATTAAAGAGATGCATTACAAGGCGAATGATGCATTAAAGCGTTTGTATAAATTTTATGAACAATCTTCTCTTATTTCAAGTTATTAAGATTTTGGTGGCCATAATTTGGGTGCAAGTAGTAGTGGTTCCAATTCCAATACCGATATGGGTGATAGTGAATGAATAAATAAGTATGACGACCAAGCTTAAAAGAAAATGTTTTTATATTCGAATGAACAAGAGTGCGATAACAAGTCCGAGCTTGATGAGTATTTTTAAGAAAAAAATGAAAATAATCTTGGTCTTGACATTTTGATTTGGTGGAAGACTAATGGCTTAAAATATAAGATCCTTTCTTTGATGACTCGAGATATTTTATCCATTCTTGTAACTACCGTTGCTTTAGAGTCAACTTTTAGTATATCGAGTCGTGTGCTTGATGGCTTTTGAAGTTCTTTAACTCCAAAAGTAGTGGAAGCTTTGATTTGCACTCAAGATTGATTGAGAGCCGTTTGTGTACCACTTGATGTTGAAGAGTGTATCGAGAACACATAACAATTTAAGTTGGGTAAGTAATGTTTATATCTTTATATATTGTAATTCTTTTTATATATCTGATAAGCGAATATTTTATTTAACCTCTTATTCTTTTTTCAGATATAGTTGGTCTTAATGTAGAGATTATCGTCAATAAATAGAGTTGGTGGTGTCGCATCTATAATGAGTCCATTGGTTGAGAAGTCAAACAAGGTTTTTTGTTGGCTTTGTGCCGCTTTAACTGTGCAAAAGTTGATTAATGAACAACTTTGTTTATCGTAATCTTAATGCATACTCCTCTTATGTACATTGAATTTTTGAACTATGTTCTCAAAGAATTTAGGAGACTTTAGATGGGCAAAATGATATGCTTCATGGAGTATTATCGATATTGCTTTTTGGATGTGACTTTACTTAGGATTTTGATTGATTTTTATCCATATCTTTATAGGGTTTTGCTGTGCCAAAGGAATCATAGGGAAATGTTGCAGAGTTCACACTATGGAGTAGATGAAAATTTAAGATCTTATTGGCACTTCTGGTTTTCCATCTCCTTAGTATATTTTGCTTCATCATTTTCATTTGACTCAATAAAAATTTGAGATCTTGTTGGCACTTCTGGTTTTTCATTTCCTTAGTATATTTTACTTAATTATTTTCATTTGACTCAGCTGATAAGGCATATGACATATGACAAATATGACGATTTAAGCTTTAGTGCACATATATTGACATATGTGGACACAATAATTATAGTTAATAAAGCATCTCCTTTCCTCTTTGGAAACTTCTTATTGGTTTTGATTATGTATGTCCAAATTTTTTGCAGTTGGCATTGGTATGTACTATGTTTGCTAAGATGTGGGAAGTTACCGTAGAGTATGCGCGTACGTTATAATTCAAATCTAAAAATTAAAAAAAAAAAAGAACCTATAGGAACCTAGAACCGACCTTGGAACTTATGACAGGGTAAGTTCCGAGTTCTTAGTTCTAACGGGTAGGTTTCAATTTCCAAAAAATGAGGAACTTGTACCCGAGGGTAGGTTTCAAATTCCGATGGAATCGAACCGGAACTGAAACTCACCCCTATCCACAAATTACATCGACTACGACCGCGGTCCGAGGAGAGGATAGCGGTTAGTGGGTTGTGGGCAACGGTCGGCAATGAAGGTCGGTAGTCGACTGTCGTGCGGCGGTTGTCTTTATGCGGTCGTCGTGATTGGATGGCTGTCATGCGGTGGTCATACGGCGATTGGTGGTGGTCATCAGTCGGCGGGGGTCGTCGGTGGGCTGTGGGCAGCGACGATGACGGTCGTTGGGAATCAAGGGCTATGATGATGACAGGTTAAGCGGCGGCGACGATGACAATCGGGCACGATCAAGCGACGACGGCCAGCGGTCGGTGGTCGGCTGACGACGATTGAGCAGTGACAACAACAACAATCGTCGGTGGTCAGGCGGCAGCGGCCGACGGTCAATCGACGATGGCCGCGGGTAGCCGAGGGTGGTCGGCGATTAGGGGAGCGATGGCGGCTGCGGCAAGGAAGAGGAACGAAAGAAAAATGGAAAAGAAAAATGGATTTATTTCTAGAAATTGTTCTCGGGAACAAGAAGTTACTTCTTTTTTTTTTTCTTGTTTTTGTTTCAAATTTATTCCTCGGCTACTTTTCTATTTTGGGGAATAGAAAAATAAATTGACATTGCCAAACAGATTTCTGTTCTTTTTTTGTTTCGGGAAACAAAAGAACAGAAATTGGGAGAAACAGAAACGTTTGCCATGCATGCTCTAATTGATTCCTGTCCTCCTTCTCGTTTTGTTGGTTTACAGTCTGTGGGATGCTCTAAATAGAAGTTTCTGGAATTATTTCATCTATTTTAGGTTCTGGGCTCATTTCTCCATGAAAAATCTTCCAAAATGAATTGTTTTCCCTTGCTTCAACCTTATCCAGCTCCCGAAATTCCCTACTTTGTTTTCTTCCAGTGCTGATTGTTCGTAGGGGATAATTTTACAGTAGGTCGCATAATGTGCAATGCATCCACATGAGCAACAAAAGTGTGGGAGTCTTTCAAATTTAAAGTCCACCCAAATTTTCTTAACGTCTAGGTTTATAATGGTTTCGGACCTCAAAGGTTTAGAGAGATCTAGGTGCACCCTTGCTTTGCTCACATTTGCCTAACCAAATCCTTTGGATTCCATCTTAACTTCCTACACTCCGCCTATTGTCGCGGCTATATCTATGATTGTTTGTACAGTAATATGACCTCTAGGTAGTCCCCGAATATGTACCCAAAAATCACAGTGTGTAAAAACATAAGAGTGGTCAGGGATGTCAGGATCGCACTATTTTAGGATTAAGAGATTGCTGGAAAAAACCAAGGGCCTAAAGATAATATTCTATTCTTTTTTTCCGCGGCCGACTCAAAGGTAAAGGAAAATAGCCCTGGTTCGAGGATATCACACATGATCGATTCTAATTTCCACGCCTTTTTCATTGTGCTGAAGAAAGCCTGAAGATTCACATTTGGCTTTGAGTATAGTTTTCTATGAGTGTTAATTCACATTCTCGTTTTTTTTTTTTTTTGTAGGAACGTCTCCTCTAATGGTAACTAAATCCTCCTTGAACCATAACTCGGCCAAACTTCTATAAAGGGCAGCCAGCCTCTTATCTGAGTCTTCTCCTTCATTTTATGGTAATGTAATCAACAAGTACTAATAATACCTACATTTTTGTTGTTTTCCTCAGCTATCGACAATTTGGAAACTACCATACATTGGTTTGCTAGGTTGGACTATAGTGCAAACTGGGTTGCGGCCACTTTCCTTTTTCTTAGGGCTCTAGATCTTCAAATCTCTTGGATTGAGGGGAGTTGAGGACTTACACTGGGTTGCACCTTCGCCTAGTGGGAAGAGACTTTAGAATCCTGTCGTTTGGATGTTAGTGGCTTCTTGGGTAGGATTCGAGCAAGATTTGGTTGCGGTCACTTGTCTTACTCCAAGGCGGGGCTCCCGAACAACAAAACTCAAGGATTGAGAGGAGCTCTGGATAGAGAGTAGTGGGGTTACATTCTGACGTAATCGAACAGTATTTTCATTGATAGGTTTCTAGGGTTTTGTGTCTAAGAGAAGTGGTTCTTCATTTTGAGAAAATGATGTTTTGGTTTGTGTGATTTGGGTGGAAACTTGAATGCGCGATACGAATTTCTAGGGTTTGTTTGGGCATACTATCACCATTTGGATAGGGGGTAGCTCACCTGGGTGAGAGAGATTCTCCCATGAGAGAGAGAGAGAGAGAGAGAGAGAGAGAGGCGCTTCTTTTGCTTCTATCTAGTTTGACCGTGTCCCTTGTATCTCAAAATCTCACTTTCTTGGTGAACATTTTATTAATTTCATCAGCCTACTATATGTATCATATCTCTTTGTTCCCTATTATATTGGCGATATACTCTTATACACAGCATGTAAAATGTTAGATGAATACAAAAGAAAACACCAAAAACATTATGCAAAATGAGTTATCTTAATATTTTTTATTAACAATTTATAAATGATATTAATTTTTTTCAATCCAAAATAATTATATTTCATTAGCATTTAAAAAAAAAAGAATAACTCATTACTTTGCGCAATGTTTTCATTTAATTAATTTCATTTACTTAACATTTTATCCATAAAAAAATATTTGACAAGGGAGGACAAGCTGATATGATTAAGCTTTATCGAGAGAATAATACAATCATACAAAAATATACGTTTTTAAAATTACAAAAAAGATCGCCATTCGATGGTGAGAACTCATCACTACAATGAGGGATGTGATCTTCAGCACGATAGGTACACTGAGGTTCTTGGTGTTCATAATATATTCATACTGTTGGAAATTATATTTTCATATATTTAAGCCTTTAGGAAATGAGTTCACAATTATATATATATATATGGTATATTACTCGACACTCCTCGCACGTAAAGATGTCAGAGGTAGGACGTACGCACAATCACATCAACAAGATGACTTATAATGGAAAAACGTCCACAGTAACAACTATGGAAAAATCGGAAGTCTGTCGGTATTTAAACCTTTGGCATGTGCTTTTACACAAAAATAAACTTACCTTTTCCCCAAAAGCTCGACTTACTAGAATTCAGGCTAAACCGTTATAGATATAACGGATGACTTAATACACTGTTTTATGTAAAGAACTACTACTATCACAAAAAGGTTCAAACTTGGGACCTTCTATTTGTGAATTGCGGGGCAATATCACTAGAATAGACGTGGAAGCTGGTTTTGTCTCACCTCGCCATGCACACGTAACCAAAATAATCATGAGCAATTTTATTTTTTTATATTTTTCACTGAAAAATGAAAGCAGAAAAAGTCATTTTTATTTTTTATTCCATTTCTGCTTTCCATGACACATGAAAAACTACCAAAAAACCAAAACTATGTCCAAAGTGATAAATTTACTCTAAATTTTTTTTTGACATGAAATACTCAAAACTTTAATAACTGCGACACATTTACCTAATCAAGGGTATTTTCATCTTATTTTTTCTATTTTTCTTTTTCTTTTCTTTTTTCTTCTTCTTGTTATTTTCGTCTTTTTTTTTTTTCCTTTTCCTTTTCTTCTTCTCTCTTCCCTCCTCCACCGGGCATGGCGGAGGGAAGAGAAAAGAAGAAGAAGAAAAAAAGAATTTTTTTTGAAAGTAAAAGACAAAAATGCATAAATGTGTCACATGAATATAATTTTAGGATTTTTTGTATCATGAAAAAAAGTTTGAAGTAAATGTGCAACGGTTGGTAAAATTTGGAGTTTTTTATGTTACCAAAAAAAATTGAGATAAATTTATTACTTTTGAGAAAATTTAGAGGTTTTTTGTGATCTTTTCTCTTGACACTCCTTGCGTGTAAGGATGCAAGAGGTGGGATGTAGATACAATCACATCAACAATATGACTTATAATGGAAAAACGTCCATCATAACAAAAATGGAAAAATCAATGTTCTACCGGTATCTAAAACTTTGATATGTGCTTTTACACAAAAATAAACTTATCTTTTCCCTAAAAGCTCGACTTATTAGGATTTGGGCTAATCGTTACATATATGACGTACCACTTAATGCATTTTTTTATGTAACTAAGGATTCAAACTTGGAACCTTCTATTTGTGAATTACGGGGGTGATATCACTAAAATAGACGTGGAAGCTGGTTTTTGTCTCACCTTGCCATGCACACGTAACCAAAATAATCATGCGCAATTTTTTTTAAATTTTTATATCTTTTTCACTAACAAATGAAAGCAGAAAAAGTCATTTTTATTTTTTTTATTCCGTTCCTGCGATCCGTTTAAATTTTTTCAGATGCTCGCAACTCCCCCCCCCCCGGGCGCCCGCCGTACTGGGGCACTCGGAAACGAACATCGCATCCGGGCCGTCGAAATTTCAACGATCCTCGGCGGGGCAGATCCGATCCGTCGGCGGGGATCGCCCCACATTCAACTGCATTTAAATTCCGCCTCTGAAATCCGTTCCATTTCACTACCCCTCTCCCTCCTCCGCCTCTCCGCATTGGCGCACCGGTCAGGAGAGAAAAAACTGGAGAGAGGAAAGCAATAAGCATGACGCTACTCGAACTAAAGAGCGCGTCTTCATCTCCTTCTCCTTCTTCTCCTTCTCGTCTCGCTGTTGTTCAGGCTGTTCGGCCGAGCTAGAATTCGCCGAGCTTTTTCCTCTGTAAGTGCTCTCGCCTCCCGCTGGTGTTTGGCTTCTCCTTTCCCTCCTCGCGCCGCGCGGTCGGTAGGGCCTTCGCGAGTCGGTTGGCGTTTTTGGTGACTCGAGAGGGGGGCACGTCTCGCGGGGCTAGGGTTTTGGGAATCTCTGGAGACCGGATTGCTTCTGTTGGAATTTCGTGTTTTTGCTGGCTGAGGAGTGTGTAATTGTAGTTTCTGCGGGTCACGGAAAGGAAAAAGGAAAGGAAAAAAGAAGCTCGCCCCGCTTTTCTGTTTCGGGATTAGGGTTTCCGAACGTGAAATTCCGTCTTCATTTCCTGTTTTCTCGTTGTGTTTTTTTGATTTAAGGTGTTTTTGGGATTAGGGTTTCCGAACGCGAGATTCTATCTTCGCTTACTGTTTTCTCGTTTTCCTTGTGTTTAAATGCCTTTTTTTCCTCCTCTTCAGTGAGTGTAGAAGGGTTTTTTTTTCCCTTTAATTTTTAGTAGCTTTAACCACAATTTGTATGGAAAATGGCGGTTGTTGGGGTAAGATTGGTCATTTCTTGGATTTACGTGGTGTTAAGGAGATTTTTAGGGCTATCTTGGTTTGGATACGAATTTAAGCATCACCATTACTAATGTATAGAGTTGTCCGTTTTAATTAGTATCGTATATTTGTTCAGCATCTACAATTGATCTTTGGATTGACTGTACTTTAGCGAGGCTGTCCTCACGTTGGAGTCTCACTTTAGAAGTACGCTACTTATTTTAATTGGACCCGTAGGTAGCCTTTCCTTAGGTTTTTTTCACTTTATGGGCACTGGTTTATCATTAGGATCATTTCCAAATTGTACTTGTGATTTGACTCAGGCCAATAAGTGCTTCCTGGAAGTCTAGGCCACTTAAGGTGAATCTTCAAAGAGGTCTCCTTTAAGGCTAACTTTTGAGGTTAGATAGCTGAAGGATTTGTTTATGTGCACAGACCTTTTCCTTTGATCACTAAGCAATGTTCCTCATGTTGAATTTGCATTTCACTCTTAGGAAAGTCCATGATGATGTGTACGGAAATGTTAAAATGTATTCATTTCTTATATGTCCGGTTTTAGTCAAAATTGTTTCTTATGAACTGATACATCATATTCCTGTTAGGTTGTGAAGAAGTTAATTAGTAATTGAATAATTCAACTCCTATCAAGTGAATTATGGGCGAGGAAGGTTTGGCAAATGCAGCTTCTGAATCAGAAGCAGCAGTAGCACCTGCAGAGAACGGAAGTGTACCTCGCGACAGCATTGTAGTGACTGAAAGAAAAACTGAGGAAAGTAATGGAGTGAAAGAAAAGGGAGACAATAAAGATGAAGAGAAAGTGGAGGCTGAGAAAGTGGATATAGGCCAGGATTTAAAGGAAGACTGTGATAAGAAAGAACGAAAAGAAGAGGAAGAACCTAAAACGGAAGAGATGAAAGAAGAAGCTCCTGCTGAAAAGAAGGAGAAGGTACCTGAGGAAATGAAGGAAGATGAAGAGAATGATGAGGAGGGGGCTAAGGCAGTTATTGATGGGGTAAAAAAAGGGGAAGGAAAGGATGAAGAAATTAAAGGGGAGAAGCTTGGAGAAGAGAAGGAAGAAGAGGCTGAAGAAGAAAAGAATGATGAAAAGAAGGTTGAGGAGAGTGAGGAGAAGGAACAGGAGAAGACCGAGAGTATGGAGGAGCAGACTGTGACAGAGAAGGCTGAACAAAGTACAGAGGAGAAAGGGACAAAAAAGCGTAGGAGGCAGAGGACTGCTGGGGGGAAAGTTGAAGGAAATAAGAAGAAGAAGGAGCTTGACAGGACCCCTAGGACTCCTACTGTAGATCGTCCTGTACGAGAGAGGAAGTCTGTCGAGCGGTTGGTGGCATCTATTGAGAGAGATGCCTCTAAAGATTTCCAAATAGAAAAGGTGCGTAAAACTAAATTAAACCCTGCATTTGTTGCCTTTGTTGGATTTGCGTGTGTAGGATCTGCATTTGATCATATTATCTGGGAATTGCAGGGCCGTGGAACACCATTGAAGGACATACCCAATGGTACTCTCATTTTTCTTCTAGCTCACTGAATTCTTGAAACTGTGTCCATAGTTCCTGGAAAACAACCATATTTTTTTAGGGTTGTGAACGCAAAAATCAGTCAGCATACAATTACTTAGGTCTACTATAGAATGTGTTGAGATTTAGAATGTCTGAAACCTGGAAAAGCGCATGACTTTGATTGACGTGTTTTCCTGGTTCTGCATGTTATGGGATTCATCCATGCAGAATGATAAGGTGCATTAAACAACTCTGTCTACATTTTGTCAGTGGCTTTCAAATTGTCAAGAAGGAAGACAGATGACACCTTTAAGCTGCTGCATAACATCCTGTATGGGAGGAGAGGGAAGGTAACATTTGTTCTTATCTGTCAATGTGCCAGCTGTGATTTGCCCCTCTTCTTGTCTATACACTTTAGATGAGTCAAACGGATGTCCTAGGAGAGTAGTTTGGTTCTGAAATTCTTGAGCGTGAATGCGTTCTATTCACTATTTGATAACCTTCCTTTTCTGTATTTTTGCAGGCATTCCAGATCAAGGGTAATATATCGAGGTTTTCTGGTTTTGTATGGCATGATAATGAGGTAAATATATGCCTATAGCATTGCTTTTCTTTCCTTTTCTTTTGGTTTTTGTTGGGGGGTTGGGGTGGTTGGAAGTGGAGGAGATTTTAATCTGGCAAACTACTGAAAATCATTAACTTAGTGGATTACTGAAGGTTTGTCTACGAGCTTCATTTTTAACTGTGTTGTGACTGCAGGAAAAGCAGAGGAATAAGGTGAAGGAAAAATTTGACAAGTGTACTAAAGAGAAATTGCTCGAATTGTGTGATGTACTTGACATACCAGTCTCAAAGACATCCACTAGGAAGGTAGGTGCAACATTACATTTGGTAATCTTATCTCTTTTGACGCTATTTTCTTCGGAAATGCTTGGTTCTTTTTCCTTCTGGTCCCTGAAATTGTCTGTTAGTCATAGTGAAGGTGCAATGTTGAGAGTGATCATTTCATATGATATTTGTTGGCTGTGTAGTAGGGCCAATGAGTTTGACTTGTTTGCTTGATTTGAAGATGGTATATTCTTTGTTTACAATGTCAACTGTCATTTGTACTGATTAGTTGGTCTGCACTTCCAGGAAGATATTGTTACAAAGCTGATTGACTTCTTGGTGGCTCCTCATGCCACAACAACTGTGTTACTTGCTGAAAAAGAGGTTGGCCATCTGAAATTGTTTATGGGAAGTCATTTGATATTGTGATTGGTTTCCTTGCAATTGCATCTTTCCATGTTTTAACCTTCTTGACACGTGGCAGTCTGGGAAGGGCCAAAAGCGCAGGAGGGTGGTGAAAGGAACTTCATCTGCATCGAAGAGTTCCTCAAGGCGGACAGTCAAGGTATCATTCATTTCTTACTAGAAGCACTGGGATATTGATGATAATGGTTCTTTATCATTGGCTGAATGAGTGAACCGATCACGAATAACCAACAACCTGAAGTGTTTACTACTTCTCGAATAATTTTTCATTTTGGGCTTCAACTTCCGATCATTTGGCACTGCTATGTTGTGTCATTATTTATGGGTTGGATTGTTTTCAGAGTCGAAGAAAGAGTGAGGATGATTCGAAAAAGGAAAGAAAGAAGCCTGCTTCTGATACAGAAGATGATTCGGAAGAAGAGAAGGAAGAAGAGCAAGAAGATGAACAAGAAGAAGAACAAGAAGAAGAACAAGAACAAGAGGAAGAACAAGAAGAAGAACAAGAAGAAGAAGAAGAGACTGAAAATGGTGTTCCAGAAAAGTCTGATGAGGAGATGCCAGACCAATCAGAAAGTGAGGAAAAAGAGGTCTCTGAGGATGAGTCTGAGGAAGACACAGGGAAGAAGAAAAGAATCCGTGCAAAATCATCTGCTAAAAAGGAAACTGTTGGAAAAACCAAAAGGAGGAGAAGTTCGGTGTCAAACAAATCAAGTCCACCACCCAAAGCAACAACAAAGAAATCATCATCAAAGCGCACAAAGGTTGATGACAACAGTGACAGTAGTCCTACGGTATTCTCTAGGAAGAAGAACGCAAAAGTAACCAAGAAGTCTTTGACACCTGCAAAGTCTGCCTCCAAGGAGAAACCTGGTCAGTTGATTACTCCATTTCATTCCATTTGTTATTCTTTGTGCTTTTGGATATGCAATGCAGTCTTCCCTCCTTTTCAATAGTTATTAAGGGGATGTACTTTCACTTCTTGCATGTGTCTAATCTGAAGCTTGAGTGAACTTTTATGTGCATGAAGTGATCACACTTCTTTTCATTGGGTCCAGGCCTCAGCCATAGGGGTCTTGGAGCAATCATTCTAGCTGAGCAACGCAAAATTTAAAGAAATGTCATTGATTCTTCATGCTTGTTTTCATTTAATTACCATTTGAATAGATAAGAATCCCTTTAATTTTATGATTTTTCACATATTTATACATATCTTAAGTACAATTTGTGGTATAAGGCACATAAACTATGGGCAATTAGAATTGAATTTTGTGCAACAAGGTGAGGAATGGCATTTTAATGCACTGTTCTAAATGGAACCTACTGAAATTTGTTTTATTGTGGAAGGGAAAAAAGGTGGCAGAGGAAAGGACAAATCAAAGGAAGGGACTGTGAAGCCCAGCAATGTTGAGCTTCGAAATGCAATTTGTGAAATTCTTAAGGAAGTTGACTTCAATACGGTGCGATTTTAGCTTGGTGACTTTGCATTTCTTCCTTTGCTCGGTGCACACTGCAACTTAATTCTTCAGATCATCTAAAATGTTTATTTTGTTTGCTTGCAAGATGCTTGCATGATTATTGATTTTTAAGTGGCAAAAAAGATAAGCCATTCTAAGCCTTTTTCTGTTTTTGGGGGTTGTAGGTTGGAAAGTGCATTGTACACCTTAAATGTTCTTTTGCATTTTTATTACAGCCTCTTGAAGAAGGCCAACTGCTCCGTCTATGCCTTTATTTATTTATTCTTTTGGGCGAGTAATCTCAACAATGTTATGTTGAATTAGCTATTTGCATCTAACATATGGTGCGTTTTCAATTCTGCAGGCCACTTTCACCGATATTCTCAAACAGCTAGGTATGTTATCTCCACGTTGAATTATTGTGATACTAAGCATGTGAGTGTTCAATTCATCATTTTGCTGGCTGATTTGCCAAGTCATTTGCAAGTTATATTGTTCTGTTGCATTCCCAATATATCCTCTGTTAATCTTGGTGGCTAAATCTGTGAGCTTTTAACCTTCGTCTGCTGCATGTGAACCCAGCCTCTGGACTTTGCTGAATGATTTTAGGTCTTTTTTGACTTGGGAATTTTTAAAACTCGTCACACCTGCCCAAATGTTTTTCTTTTTTTTTTTGTGGTACTTTGGAGACGGCTTGGCACTTATGCTGTTATAATCAATAAGGGGGGTGTGCTTGTACAGTCAAGTCTTATTATGTCTTCATGAATGTATAATGGGGTATAGGTGTGTTATTGGTTGTATTACATGTCCATGGACAAATCGTCCCAAACACAAGTGATATAGTATGGATAGGGAATTATCATTAAAAAGTGTGTTTAGTTGCTGAAACAAAGAAGTTTGAACTGGAACTTTGTTAAGTGAGCATTGCTATCATCCGAGTTACCCCTCAGATTCTAAAGCGACTGTTCCAAGTATTTTTAGAATTTTTCTTTGAATCTAAATTCGATGGATGATAGCTTGTTGTAATTTGAAGCTTTGGTATTGTAGTAAGGGCACTTCTGCACTTCTGTGGTTTTAGAAGGAGAGTTTTATAGAATCTCACCATTAATGATGTATATGGGTTTCTGATCCCAAAAAATTTATGTAAATGAGTCATTCACGGTAAAGAAATGTTCCTAATCGAACAATTGAGGTGGTTTTTCATGGAAACCAAAGGAAAACCATACCATCTAGGTACTTTTAAAATGTAGAAAATATCTTCACATGTGGGTACGTTAGCTGGTGGCTGAAAATCCATTTGTTAGTCTTTTTGGCAGCCTAATGAATTAGTTGGCAACTTTTCAGCGGAGCAATTCGACGCGGATCTCACCCCGAGAAAGTCATCTATAAAGCTGATGATCCAGGAAGAGCTCACTAAACTTGCCGATGAGGCTGACGACGAGGATCGAGAAGGTGATGCTGAGAAAGACGAACCAGCAGCAGATGCCCCGGAAGTGAAGGCCTGACCCGTAAAATACAGTGTAGGTAGTTGTAGTTTTTGTGTCTAGTTTTCCGCATTGTGCATCTTGTACCCGACTGTTTAGTAGTTGTGAAAGAGCCAGCTTTCATGCAAAGTGATTTGTACATGCTGGCGATCTAACTTATAAATTAAGAAGAGGATGTATCAATTACTCAGCTGCTCGGGCAGTGCCGCAACTAGCTTATGTTCAAATTCAAAACCATGGGGACTTGAGAAAACTTGTTTCCATTGCCGCGTCGCCTCTTTCCAGGTTGCTTGATGATCCCGAGTAAGGGTTCAGGTGGGGTGCGAGCCCCTGAAGCCTTGGTTTTACTTGGGGAGTGTTCTTGATTGTGCTGGATTTAGATCATTCATGCACCCTGTTGTGGTTTCGTATATTATTTGCACTTGCAGTTGAATTTTTACCTGTTGGGTACTTGAGAAATTGTTCATAAAGCTTTGGCAAAGCGCCTTTTCAGTCGAATAATATCCCTTGTTACGTGTGACGGTGATCTAGCTTCTAATGAAAGCTTCAATGTTACAAAGATCTGTAATATGCATCTCTTTCGTACGGCCAAAACTGAAACTAATGTAATGTAGCACTTGCTATTGGGGATTATTTTCACTTGAATGACGGAACAGAATACTTGACGCCGATTCTGGCTTTTTGTTTTTGTTTTTTTGGCTATATGAATTATTTTAAATAAAGGAGAAATTAAATGAGTTTTTGCTATTTTTTGAACTTAAAACAATTTTTTCCTATAAAATGTTGAAAAAGAAAAGGACAGGATGACGTTGGTTGTTTGCAAGGACAATTAGGGCGCGTGTGGTAACATTTCTATTTAAAAATTATTTTAAAACGAAATTGAAAAAAAAGTCTATTCTGGGGAACAATTTTTTAACAAAAAATGCGTTTAGTAGACTTGTTCTAAAATAAAAAAGACTTAAACACGTTTGGCAAATTTGTATAATTTATTTATTTATTTATTTTTAACATTTTTATTTTATTTTTCTATTTTCTTATTTCTTTTTCCTTTTTTATTTTTTCTTCTTTTGGCCGATCGCCGGCCTCAGCCATGGTTGGTGACCAGCCGACGAGGGCCGGAGCCTTGCCTAGCCACGGCAAGGCTCGTCGGCCCCCGCGTGAGGCTCGCCAGGCCCCCAGCCGAGGCCGAGCCTCGTCATAGCCGGGTGAGGCTAGGCCTCGCCGTAGCTGGGCGAGATCGAGCTCGCCCAACCCGACGCAAGGTCGGCCTCGCCTTAGTCGGGCGAGCTCGAGCTTCACTAGGGGCCGGCGACACTCCGGCAAGGTCGCCGGCCCTCCTTAGCCCTCAATGGCTAGTCGTTGGCCCAGGCTGAGGGCGAAATTTGACTACCGGCCAAAGAAAAAAAAAGAGAAAATAAAATGAAAAGTGTTTTCGAATTTTGTTCCATAAATAAGAAATAATTTTTTTTTGTTTTCTTGTTTTACATTAGGATGTGTTTACGAAACAAAAATAATTTTGGAACAAAAACGCAAACAAATGCGTTTCTATTCCTTTTTTGTTCCCACGAACAAAAAAACAAAAAAAAAAGGTGTTTAGAAATAGAAAAAAAGAAAAAAAACAAACGCAGCCTTAGGGTCTGTTTGGTAATATGTCAAATAGTATTTATTTCTATTTTTTTATTTTCGAAAATAATAAATGAATAGAAATTCATTTGGCAATATTTTTGTTTTGGAAAATAGATTTTAAATAGAATCAAAAAGTAGAAAAAGTTCCTTACCAAAAAAAAAAAAAAGTAGAGAAGTTATTTTTTTATTTTCAAAAACAATTCTAGAATCAAGCTTTTTTTTCCCCTTTTTTCTTCTTCCTCCTTTAGTTAGTTGCTTGCCATTTTTTCTCTCTTTTATTTTTTTTTTTCTTCTTCCTTTAACTAGTCATCGGCCATTGATCATGGCTAGTGATTGGCCACAAAGGCTGTGCAATCTTGCCTAACCACCAACGATACTCCCTCGAGACCAATCACCAGCTAGAGCAAGAGAAGAAGAAAGGGAAAAAATTAAAGAGAATGCAATAAAACTTAAAAAATCAAAAGAAATTCTAAACAACAAAAAAAAAAAAAAAAAAGGTTGTATCAAATATATTTTTATTTCGAAAATAGATTTTTTATGTAATTATTAAATGTTTTCAAACGTTTAAAAATTCGTTTAAGGAAAAAAGTATATAAAATATATTTATGAGTAAAAATCGTTTCAGGAAATGGTTACCAAAGTGCACCATTAATAAATTTCATGGATGAAACCTTTTTAGCATAAAGTGGTAGTTAGCTTTTTGCCTTTACCAATTTATTCATTTTCTTTGACCAATTTTACATTTTTTTCTTTTGAGTATTCATCGGCCCATTTTACCTTCTTTTTTTCCCCTCTTTGGAATAAACTACACTACAATATTCAAATAATATGAAGATAAGGGAAAAATGAAATATTTGAAAGCAAGGCAATATGTGTATTCATTTAAATATTTACATGGGTGATTTTTAGTTCCTAGGAAGCATCGTGCCTTTATAGTCTTTGATTCTTAAATTGATATATATATTCATTTCAGATCCAATGATGATAAAACTCAAGAGGCCTGGTTCCTCTCGAGGAACCCAAATGCTTCTATATAAATATAGATTTTTCAACTTCAATTTCTTGACAACATTACTTACATTACCGATAAGACAACTAATTAAAAACAATAGTTTTTTTTTTCAAAGAAAGGAAAAAGTACTTGGTTAATTAAATTTCATAATTTTAATTTTCTCGAAAGTTCTGGGAGTGGACGTAGTGCATGATTATGGTCAGTACAAAAGATCTGTCTATATTCATGCAACACTTGTGAGTCACGATTCAGAAATAATTTTTTTAGATAGTGGAATGCCAAACTTTGTCATTAGGATAAATAATCAAAACCATAATCATTGGCCAGTTAGGTGGAGGGCTCTATTAATCTAATAGCTTTGTTCGGTTTTTTGATACCTACTTTCTATTGCAATTGCTATTTGCTATTGGCAATTGGCATTGGATGCTTTTTAGCGCCATTACTGATGGAGAAATTGACCAAACGAAGGGACCCCCCGATCGGACGGCCCACGTGACAGATGCCGTTTTGACGGCCCGGATCGTCCCGCCTCCCAACCAATCGGATTCCGTCCCCCGCCCCCCCCTTCCCCCAAAAAGACTTATCGCCGAGCGATGGCCCGCGTGCATCCACGTGTCCGAACGGCAGTCGTTATTATGCCCCACGATCCAACGGACCCAACTCGCTGTCTCCTCCCAGAATCTCTCTCTCTCTCTCTCTCTCTCTCTCTCTCTCTCTATTCCCTTCGCCGGAGACGGATAATCTCTCCGGCGTTCGTCTCCCGACGGAGGCGTCGATCAGCCTCGGGTTCCGAGCTGTTCGCCTTCCGCTCGCCGTGATCGAGTCTACTTTGAGTCCTGCGAAGGCGTTCGCTGTCTGACTATCGACGAAGAAGAATGCTGTTCCTCTATACCAGCTCAAGCGGTCATCCGAATCCCGCAAACTGAATTTCACCATCGGACGCTTGAGTGCTCGTGCGAGCGTTATCTCTGCGAATCGGTCGGCCGCTTCGGTCGGTGGCTTTCCGGCGGCCGGCGAACGGCAGTCTCCGGTGGAGCTCGCGCGGCAATCGGAACCGGCGTCATGGTGGATTCGGACAACGAGTCGCCGCAGGGGAGGCCATGGATCGGGAGGGAACGGGGGCGGGGGCGAACTCTGGTCGCCGCGGGAGCAGGACAGGTTCCTCCCCATCGCGAACGTGAGCAGGATCATGAAGAAGGCGCTGCCGGCGAACGCGAAGATCTCCAAGGACGCGAAGGAGACGGTGCAGGAGTGCGTGTCGGAGTTCATAAGCTTCGTGACGGGGGAGGCGTCGGACAAGTGCCAGAGGGAGAAGCGGAAGACGATCAACGGCGACGACCTGCTGTGGGCGATGACAACGCTGGGGTTCGAGGAGTACGTGGAGCCGCTCAAGGTATATCTGCAGAGGTTCAGGGAGTTGGAAGGCGAGAAGACGGCGGGGGTGCGAGAGAAGGACGGCGGAGCCTACGACAGTGAGAGTAGCGGCGGTGGCGGCGGCGGCGGCGGAGTGTACGGGATGATGCCCGTGGGCCAGGGTCAGCACCAGGGACACGTGTATGGCTATGGTGGGTTTCATCAGATTGGCGTGAGAGGAGGGGGTTGGTCCTGGAGCTAGTTTAAACAGACCTAAGTAATTAAATCGCTAATCCAATTAATTTAATTATTAGAATAACCTTCTTTGAAGTGCTTTCTGCGGGAGCTCCACGTTCTCATTGTTGTGGCCATTGAAGGAGTTTTTGGGAAGGTAGCGTTGGTGAAAAACTAGATCCTACTAGAATTGCTCCATGGGGAAGAGTCGAAAACTATGTCGAATTGTGTGGACTCGACTTGAATCTGCCCACTCTCTGACATGTGATTGACTTGGCTTAGAAGGATGGATTTGGGTAGTAGTTTCACACGACGACGACGATGACGGTCGTGTTTTGGCGTGGCAGTGTTGATCGGATGGGTGGCAAATGGTGTACAGTGGAGGTGAATGTTGATGAAGTCTTTGGACCGGGTGGGGGGGGTGAGAAGTAGAGAAGCGATTTAGGGTTTGAAATTTAGGTTTGGAAGCTGAAGTAGTCGCTGTAATGGCGGATTATGGGAGTGTAAAGTAATTGTAAAACTCAAGGTGTTGGGAAGACTAATCTATGTATGTATGTCTTACTTGTGGAAGGAAACTGAGTTTTACCTGTGAAGAGTGTCTTCTCTTGATACATGCTGGATCACTTACCTTTGAATTATGTTCTGTTAAAACAAGTGTCTTGATGGCCAAGCAAATGCCTAGTGTTCATGGTTCTTCGGGAAGAAGGTCAAATGTCATCGGGGTTGAATTCCACTTTGAAAGAGGGTCGAATGTTATGGCTGTTGCCTCACTGAAAGCCAGATGTGTAAGGAACACTGATTGTCGAGGCTGTGCTGTTCCATGTTCGCGGTCTGGCCCCATGCACAGAAACGAAGAAAAGGACGAGATGGCTTAGGTTAGGTCACTTGATTGTCCTGAACCGGATCGTGTCAGTACCTACCCTTTTACATTGCTTTGCCTCCGACTTTGCATGTTTAACATCCACTTAAAACGGAAAATGTGCAATTTACTGATAGTACCTGATAGATCCTACAGTTCTCGACAGTAGGATCGATGAAGGTACCAGACACTCTCAAGTAGTGATGACTACCGAATGAACCTTAACCCGGTTGGCTGTCATTGGATAGATAGAGAAGTAGATCGAAAAGTTGTGGGTTTTGCTAAATTCGTCAGCAAAAGCTACCCCAGATTTGGAAACGGCCTTGGTTCAAATTCACGGTCGTAATTTTAACCCAGCATGTCCTAGTTGTCAATGCTTCAGCAAGTGTTTCTGGTGTAACTTAATTCTTGATCGCCGATCAGAACGTTTGGAAGTCCAAAAGCAGCGAATATTTCCGTTCAAGTACAGACGTTACGTTATTTTAAAAAATAAGTTTTGACAAATGAAGCTAGATATATTGCTTCCAGGATAATTTTCAGCATTGCTCACCAATCTGACAATTCAGAGCACCAGCACTCGGATCCTTAGTAGTTAGCAGTGAAGCTGGGCGCGCCACCATGCTCGATGCCTTCAAGTAACTTGAAGCGGAATTTTCCCCAGAAGGTGTAAAGAAGGCACCATTTAACATCAGATCTCTGTCTGATCTCCAATTCCAGTTCTTCCACTCTGAATTTCCATCTGTATTTTCCCGCTTGGTCACCTAACCAAAAGAAGATTTAAGCAAGGTTGAAGTTGAAGCCATAAGTGTCCTTGTGATACAGAGTTAATCATAACCTAGGCAGCTTAGGGAGGCCCGGCAATGTCACCGAGCCATAGGTTTTGGCCATTAAGCAGGGCCGGGTTTAATAAACAAGATTTAGGCAAGTTTCTGCAGTTGGCTCTCCTTCAAGATCTGGCCCGCCGGACTAAATTTTGGAAGGTGCTCTTTTCAGATTTTACTTAATTTATCTATTATGTTGTCGTCGTGCCTAAATTTTTTCATGACTGCATTCTGAGCTCAGTTTAGGCCATGAATGATTCAAGTCAATTTGAAGCTAGGAGCACCTCATACCGGCAATGACCAGGAAAAAGATTCCTGGCCTGAAAACCTACGGCATGTCGATTCCGACTCACCTCTTTGGTTCGCTCACTATTTGATGCGATGAAGACATTTCCCTGGCTGTTGATGGTCGGATTAGCACTTCCTCCGATTGCATACATCTCCCAACCTGCGTACACATTGTTCACAATGTGAAAGTATCCATGCCTGCACCTGCAAATACGTCCGGCCAACAAAAATGATGCTATGTTGTTTACACTCTTCAGGGAATTTCTCTGCATTACAAAACTTAGCACGATTAAATTTCTTACCTTGGCATTCTTTGAACTAGGCCTTCACCGAAAAAATTGAAGGCGATGGTGACTTGCATGTTTTTGTCATCAACATAGTCATCACTATGACCCATTAGCATCACTTCGTTGTGATGCAACATGTAGTTGTTCGAGATGGTCATCGCCGTCGAGCCGATGACCGCATCTATCAGCCCATCACTACAGCTAGCCAAGGTACAATGGTCGATCCATATGTCATGGGATGCGTATATTGATATGCCGTCGCCGTCTGATTTGCCTCTCATTCCGACGAGCTGCGGGGAGTTCCTCACTAGAGCATTCCCCGCGGGCAGGCAATCGTGAATGTAGATGTTATGTATGATAATGTTGCTCACATTTTGGATGGTTATGCACGGGCCGTTCGATATCTGGATGTTTTGTCCCCTGCCGTCTATGGTCTTGTACGAGTTCATCACGAGCTCTTGCTCGAGATTGATGACCATATCGTGATCGAAGATGATCCACAGGGGCTCATCCTGAATCACGCCGTACCTCAGGGTGCCTGGCGGTGGGTTCACAGCATCGTCGGAGGATTTGGTCACGACGTAGATTTTCCCATCTCGGCCGCCCACGGCATTGCGGCCGAACCCGATGGCGCAGTCAGCCAGTTCCTTTCGGTTTGATTCCCAGTCAGGGTCGCACCTCCAACAATCATCAGTAGGATTCCCCGTTCGGCACGAGCCCGTCCCGAGCTGCCTCCGAGTTGTATTCCTGGTCATGTTCAAATTTAGCAGCAAAACTAAGGAATGTGATGGAAAACAAAACAGCCAGAGTTTGTTTCCAAGTGATGATGCCATATGTTAGCGAATCAGCCAAGATCAAGTTGTAAGTGCATACCACTCGGCCATTTCTGGTGTTCGCATCATTGAACGAGCAGAGGATGTATGAGTCACAACATGGAGCAACGCCAAGGCGAAGATACAGAGGGATGACATTTTCAGATGTTTCTGAGTTTTGGTGGTTGTTTTTGTATGCATCAGAGATGATGAATTATAACATTGCTATAAAGGAATTTTAGAAAGTTTAATTGGATTCAGGAGAGAGATATCATGAGGCAGAGGGGGCCTAAGAAGGCCCAAGATTGTCCTTTGATTCGTTCTTTTTGCAGAGGTTATTATTGTGGTATTGAATGCATGGTCTGAATCTTCAAGGCCAAGTACATGCTGGGGCAAAATGACATGGGTAACTTCTCTTTGAAAGAAAATGGAGAAGAGAGGTCTGGTTTGCAACTCTTTCTTGCTCTAAATTGCTTATAAATGAACGCTGTCATGCTAGTGGGGCCGCAGACGTTGATGAACGAAAGAGTTCAGTGAGATATGCAATCCCCACTAGGCCGAAAACGAAAACAACTGCTGGGAGGCAGTTGCTAAGTACAAGATTAGATGGGGACGTCCAAGTTCATGAACTAGCAGCATCTACTTGTCAGTACATCTGACACAAAAAAAAATCAGAAATCTTCTCGAAAGATTTCACCTTTCCCCCCCAGCCTGGAGAATGGGCCGCCACAACATTATTTGCGGTATATTGCCACGAGGAAATTTAAGAGAACTAGAGACCGAAAAATTAGCTATGGTGGTGTCAGGATTTTAAATGAGAAATTTATGGATGGTGGGTACTGGTATAACCTATGGGCAACGACATACCAGCAGGAATGACTCATATATGGTCCTTTCACTAAATCTTCGCTGTTGTGCCTCGGTAGGAGTGAATTTATTGCGTTATCTTCTTCCAGCAAGAGATTAATTGCCCCATTTTTGGGTCCCTCAGAAAGTCCCTTCGATGCACCGATTTCATCTGATGCCCATGGGTGTCATAAGGTCTTGAGATGGAGAAGCAAGCGAACGAAACTTGAAAGTCGAAAGTATTGGGCACTTCAGTGAATCCCTCCTGTTTTCAGGTCTAGCACCGTTTTACAGTTGGAAAAAGAATGGACTTATCACTGCGTCTGACTCTCCCATGGGGCCGAGGATGATGCTTTTCGAGGACACAAGTCGTGATCTTTAGTATTTGAATCCCTGGCATCACACGTGCTCGTTATACTCCCTTCGTACTGGAGAGTTAGATATAAGCTTTACCATCTTTATCAGTTGACCTTATGATACGCTGAAGCCCATTGTTATCAACAGGTCCTAACACTGAGAATGGGGAAGCCAGTGACTGGAACTTGAGAGAAGTGGCCATTTCAGCCTTTCCCAGTTCCAAGTGTAGTTCCTTCTCTTATCAATTAGAAAGGAAGTAACATCAATACCCAGTGGGTCTCAGAGTCTCCAATGGGGCCAAGGACAAACTTTTTTTTGAAGACGATCGTCATGATCTTCAGCATTCAAACCGATTTTCTCCTCCCGTAGCGTGTGATGCTTCTGTCTATTCCTTCATACTCGAGAATAACGATTCTAGCGAAAGCTTCTGCATGTGTCAATGAGCTGGTACTCATAGAGCAATGGCGATGCAGGCTGAGGATGGTGATGGAGAAGAATTCATAACTCAGAGCCCTTATACACAGGGGAAGACTATCAAATTGACAATGTTGTGGATATGTTTGTCTCAGTTGAAAGCACACAACCTTTGACCAGTAGATGATGCAGAGAGGCTAAGCGAAAGAGAAGAACAGAATGATGCAATCAAAGAACTGATATTTCACTCTTAAATGAGCATGAGAAGTGAAGATGAAATTCATAGTCATGGCAAAACTGCCGATGCCAAAAGTCTCTCAGTACTAACTACTAGAATAATCAAAGAATTGAGGGATAATGATACAAATAGTCCATGAACTTTGGCCTAATATGCAATGTGATCCATGAACTTTTAATTTGTTTAATGTGATTTTTGAACTTTTTCAGATGTGCAATATAGTTTTTGAACTTTTAATTTGTTTGATTTGATTCCCGAATTTTTTTGTACATGTTTAACTTAGTCCCTAAATTATATGAAAACATTCAATATCGTTCTTCCATTAATTCAAGTTCAGAGACAACACCAAACATTTTTATATAATTCAGAGACTAAATTGAACACATGCTAAAAGTCTAGGACCACATTGAACATATTAAAAGTTTAAGGACTACATGGCGCAATGGGTGATGGTACAAGGAACATACTGAATAAATTAAAATTTTAGGGGCTACATTGCACATTTGATCAAAATCTTAAGGATTATTTGAGTCATTTTCCCAAGAATTAAAGGGGGGCTTCACCCTTAGCAGAAAAGGGGCCTATTATTTGAGTAGTATAATTAAAAAGGTAGACATTGTAGGGAGAACATGGATTCGAATATGATTTTGCATAACACTTTTAAGAACTATAATATTTTTCACCATGACTGAGTTCGAAAATGATTTTTTTATTTTATTTTATTTCCTTGCAAGACTTGTTGATCTGATTTTTCTTTTTCCTTTTTCTGGTCAGAAAACCTCAAACGCCATGGTCCAGATTTCTCTTTGCTGAAAGCCCACTAACAGAGCCCGAAGGCCCAACTACCCAATATGAGCCCAGCCAGACCAGTGACTGGCCTTTTCACCGCGGGCATCGAAGGTTTCACGTTCAGAAAACGAGCAATTTCAGTATCTAGTAAGGCTGATCTACAAAACTCAGCCTGATGACCTAAATCAGATAGTTGAATGAGTGAAAGAAAACAGGTCAGAAATCAGCAGTGAAAAGATTGAGTCTCATTTCCTACATAATAGAATTAAAAAAGAAGTAAATATAAGCAAGACCCAAGTCAAAGCAAACGATCCAATTCGTCTCCAAGTGTAGAGTCCTTGTCAATCAGTAATCTGTCTTTACTAAGCAATGCATCAGATTGCAAGTGGCTATTCAAAAAAGTGGATAGAATTCAACTGTTGGGTTTCACATATGAGTTCTGAAGAAAAAAGTCAGTTAATATATCATAATTAACCCGTTACCGATCTAACCGATCGATTTAAGTAATTAAATAAGTAAGTTTAATTAGATATATTGATGGATTCAAGTTTGGGCTCTCCTAGCTATTGGATTTCTGTTGCATGCTCTTAGCATCAACAACCAATAGCAGTTTGACGTGTCGTTTAGTAAATCATTTTGTAAATTGGTCTTAACAATATTATTTTATGTTGAGCAAGTGATTGTTGACGATAAAAAAATGCAGGAACAAGGCTCTACGATTGGTCAGATTGTTCATGTCTGAGACTTTCCGAGTGGGGATTTCTTGGACGTTGGAGTTTCAAGATCGGAGACCCAGCTCGTGCCATTTAAATTGATGATTCCGGTCAAGCCAAACATCATGCGCGGAATTGCACGAGATGTTGCTGACATCGCGTGGTAAGGCCTATCATTAGCAGAAGTCCAATTGAAAAACTCGAAAGGTTCTGCACGTGTTCTGCAAAGAATTTCACCGAGGTTTTTTCTTTCTTTTATTTATGGCTATAATATGAAAGCGTGACGTTCATATACGGAGGCTTATAAATAGGAGAAAACTTGTGTCGAAATAATTTGTTCTTATGAAAGATGTGTTTTTTGATTAAGAGAATAAGTGACTCTTGATTAAGGAAATACATGACTCTTAATCAAAGAATACGTGATTCTTGGTTATGAAAAGATGTAACTTTTTGTCTTAAAAGGAAGTTGTCGGTAGTTATGAAATGAAGTAACTTTTGACATGGAGAGTGGTGATGATTAAGGATAAGATACCTATTCCCAAGAGATGTGTTGATTGGTTTTCTTTGAATAGACATTAATTTACATATTGTTTATAATAACCACAATTGTTCAGAAATGCACTTCTTCTACAAAACTCTCACTTATCTTTTCAAACACGTGATTTTAACACATTTAAGGAGAAATTCCAAGAGAGATTCAAGTCATTGTTGAACTCGTTTCTCTACGGTTTTAGTGCATATCTTGAAAATATATTTGTTCTAAACCCGAACAACAACAATAGTGGAGGTAAATAATACCTTACGGACAATAATCGTCATCATGTATTAAAGTATCAAGAATCTACTACTATTTTTCCATCTTCTTCACCAAGCAAGTTTCCTCAACAACTTGAACTAAAGACTAGGCTTTGGCGAGTGCAAGAAGCAAGAGAAATTGTGATTTGACTTGAGATTTTCGAGTCCATCTCTTTTGTAATTTGAGTAAGTAGCCTTTTGAGTGTTGGACTTGCAGGCCCTAGCGAGTCAAACCTCAGTAAATCAAGAGAAGTAGAAGCAGAATTCTACTTGGGTCTATTCGACAAGTTTCACCCACCTCTTGGTTGCTTGTTAAGGCGTAACAACCAATAAGTCGTAACTCGATTCTTATGCATGCTTTTATTGCTTTTTGGCAAACTGCATTCCCAAGTAACATCATGGATCAGAGAAACCTAAGTTAGAAGCATGGTCTTGTGGCCAAACGATGAAATTGTTCGTAATTTGTCGTACAAAGGATCTAACTTGTCTGGCCGTCAGACGAATGTGTACGCTTCTAACTCCACCTCAAGCCTAGGCCCCGGCATTAGCTCTAGACTGCAGCGCCGAAATATGAAAAGGTGGGCTTGGATAGATGGAGGAAAACTGCATAACTATAACAACTGTAAGGGGATATTTTAACATACTTTACCATTATATTAGAAGTTATAAAAAAAGCAGCTTCCACATTTATTTTCTAAAAAATATATCAATGCAGTGTACTTAGAAATTAAATAGAGAGAGAGAGAGAGGGAGGGAGAGGGAGAGAGAGAGAACAACGGGTCAACATGATCCTTTCCTTCTTCTTGGGTGACTAGCCACAGGCTAAGTACACGTACTTTACAAAAAAGAATGATCTCAGTTTCGAATTAATTATAAGAGAAATTAGGCGCTTCACATGGGGCCACCTGGGGATGCAAATGAGAATCTTCGCAACGCTCTAGGGCCACAAATATTATTTTATGGGAGCGTGAGGGTCTCGTTCATATATAAATAGTTTTGGCAGCTAATATTGTAATTAACCGTCACGTGGATCCTCAAAATTAGGTAAAGTTTCTTACAAGGCACGTCAAATATTTAACCTACCGAGCGAAATGCTGTCGTTTTGAGGTTACGTGCATGCCTTCCTCCTTATTTTCTTTTCAAAATTTCCTGTTTTTACCATTGGGATAAGTAAATTGGATAAGTAAATTTGAGAATTTGACTCTCGTCGCATCAGACTAAATCCAATTTTCGTTTGAAGACAGAAAAATTGGAGGAGAGAAAGGGTATAGCATCGACATTTGGACCTATGGGATCGAGGCAAAACTATTTCTCCATAAGAAGTTGTATTTGGGTTGGAGCAAACATATTTTCTATGCACGAAGTCTTAGTTCATTTTAACAATTTAATTAACATGCAAGGTCAAGGTTAGGTACGTTGCTTTTGTAAAGGAGTGTGACCATCTTGTTGTGATGTACATATGTGTTCCCTAAAGACATTAAATTTAACAATCATGAAAAGAATACCCTAACTGTTCTCTCTCTCTCTCTCTGGTAACGCACAAGGAAGCCAAATCTATCTTTAACTTTGTAGTGGCTTCAACATGTTTTTGACTTGCTCTGCTTGTGTTAAGTAAAGTCAATTGACCCCACTCAACTTTAAAACTGTTAATTGAATATATATTAAGTATATGTAATTTGAATCCGGGATAAAGGTTGGAGGCCTCACTTGTTGAATGGCGAGGGTTAGTGGCCTTGCCTGGTGCAAGGCAGCCTCACATGGTTGTGTGTGTGTAGGGCTAGACAAGGGACAAGGCGGTGATGAGGATTGCGTTGGGAAAATTCCCCATACTGTTATTTATATATTAAAAGACTATTAATGCATGCATTAATAGTGTAAATCATATAATATATGCACTAGTCAATATGTGAATAGCGTCCTAATGAGATCATTTAAACTTTAGGAGTACTCTGTCGTTACGGAGAGTGAACAAGTTATAAGTCGTAAAATGTGACTAAAAGTTGGATTGATATGAATGAAGGTAAACGGATGTAAAATGAGAAGTATGTGAATGTTTGGATGAATTAATGGCACGTGAATAACTGAGTCAAGATAAGTCAATATGCTTAGAAGGATCTGAGAGTAGAAATTGAATAATCAATTTGAAGTGAAATGTGTAAAGACAGGAAGACCAACATATTATTCTAATTGACTGAAGTCATTAGAGTTTAACAACCAGTTTCAAGGCCTAGACTCGGAGGAGCCAGCTTGGAGAAAAGTTAAAAGAGCAATATTTCTTCTTTTGTGCGAAAATCCAGACAGACGTCCGACGAAAGCAAAAGCAGAATCCTCTACTTCTGGAAATCTCCTTTATGCTTTGGCAAAGCAACCCGAATGTGCGGTTGATGTCTCTTGAGCAGTAGTTTGTCCAGTGGATCCTTTGACTCAGGATTTCCAATGACCAGGATGAAGCCTGGAGGATTATCTAAAGGTTCCAGGATTCCCGAGAATCACGAGGGAAATTGAAAACTTCTACCCTATGTCTTTCAATATTCATGCGCTCTCAATTGGGAAATATTGCTTGAGTACTGATTTTGTTTTCTTTGAAAAGGCTGTGGGAGTTGTAATATGTGAACATAAAGTGTTTATAGTGTTAAAGGCGCTTGTGTTCTGTAGATCTTCTAAGTTTCGAGTAAAACCAACACCTTCCACATGTAACCTCTTCAATTTTTTTTTTTTTTTTTTGGGTTACAGGGCGTGCGGGCACCGACACATTAAAATAACAAACTCATCCATGTTGGGAGCCGGATTACTGGACTATCGTTAGAAGCTCATGTTGGAAGTTTGTTTCATGCTGGTTAAACACATACTCCCCACAGTGTCTAAAACTGGCATGCCTAACCAGTATGCTCCAGCCTTCACAAACTACTTAATGAGGGACAAAGTGAAGATGAGTCTATGTAAAACAATTGTCCCACATTATTTACCTAAGAAGCTTGCCGAATTTTATCTCCTATAAAAGCAACACTTGTGACTTGCGAGTGAGAATATCCAAATAGCTCTGTCCCACATTAATTGAGTAATAAGAATTTTCAGTTGCTTTATCTTTTTAAAGACAAAAGACTCACTTCTATTTTTATTGAGCTCAATGCTCGATGTATTTCCGTCTTTCAATTATAAATTGTATAATAATATAGGTTGCATTAAGTTTTGAATTGTAACCACGTAACATATATAAGAATTTTTTTTTTTTTGTAGACATGTATACATAAAATATTATTGGCGTGGCAGGGCGGGGCAAACTCAATATTAGTCCCACCTCACCAAATCCTCCCTGCGTTCCCCATTTTAGAATATTATAATATTAACTCAAGTTTTTATATTAAAATGATTAATAGTAATTCTGCAAAACTTTATATGATATCAAAGTCGGAAGATCGAAAATTGAACACAAAATCACTAAGGGCGATTTTGACAAAGGGTTAATGGAGAGCAAATTTCTGATTCAAGTAAAAGTCGATGATCTTTTATAAGATCAAAAAATTAGAATGAAATTGAAACTGAACCTAAAATTAAACATTTTTATGAGACAAACAATTTTTTTATGGTAGAACTAACGCTGGACTTAAAGTTGATGGTTTTTTTATACGAAACAAAAAAAAAAGGTTTAGAATAGATTTGAGATCGGACTTAAAGTTGGGGTTTTCCATGAGACCAAAAAAGGTTTAGACATTGGGACATAACCTAAAATTGGAGGTTTTTTACGAGACAAAAAGAAAAATTGGATAACAGCTAAAGTTGATAGTTTTTTAGGGTACAAGGCCTTACTTAAACACAACGGAACTTTTAGTAAAAAATAGTAATTAATGTCGAGAACTCGTAAATTTTTATGTTTACCAATAAAAAAAAATCAACGTGCATGCTCGATAATCTAGGAAAAAAAAGGTTATATAATTAGAATAACCTTATAATAACAACCATAAATATCAAAGTGTTAAGTTGTCGGCGAGTGTAAACCGTCCCGCTGTTTCTGCTGTCGGTCGGTGGGAGTTTGAGTTTCCACCCGTTGACCATCCACGTGGCAACATCTCTCTTAACCGGAAACTTCGGCTTCGCTCATTGGACACGTTAAAAACTGGGAGATCTCCTCGGCGTCAGCGCCGTTGACTCTTGACTGACAAAATTTTCCCATTTTTCTTTCGCTAATTCACTGAACTGAAGACCCGCCCCCGGTCCATTTATTTATTCATTTTTCTCCCCTCCTTATTTCATGAATTTTCTTTTTCATAAATTGCTCGACAGTCGCTCGCCAACCATCCTCAACCATCCTCGTTTTAACTTTAGGCCAAAGACCAAAACTTAGAAATTTAATAGTGAAAATTCTCTCATGTTAATTCAATTTCTTTTCGGTCAGAATGTTTTTTTAAGTAGGCCTTATTTTGAATATGACATATTCAAGTTCTCTCACCTTAATATTCTTTTCCCTTTTCATATTTTCTCAGGGCAATTAATTTTGTTTTGGAAACATGAGTAATTTTATTTGAAAAGAGTACTAATTTTAACGAAAAAAAAAACACCCATTTTAAATTTATGGACTGATTTGGTATGTTTTAGTTTTTAACTTTTCAATGAACTTACTTGTTAACTTGACCCCCCCCCAAAAAAAAAAAATTAACTACTAACAGGCATTGTTGAGGTACCCTTAAATAAGAACAAATCTCTCTCTCTCCCTCTCTCACATTTAAAAAAAAAAGATTATTGTTAATAAATGCTCCTAATATACTCAATCAACATACTTTACATAGTACACAAAAAAAAAATGACATGTTTTAATTTTCAAATCATTAAGTGCACATAATATGATTTAAGTGACTTGCACATTGAAAAATTCGAAATTTTCATCATTAATTTGTTAATAAGTGCCTCCCGACAATGATGAGTCTTTACTAGCCCACAAATTCATCCACAAACTCCAACCTCAATCCCCCCTAAACTGCAATCTCTCCACCAGTGCCTATAATCGTCCGTTGGTGCTGTTGATCCCCCCACCATCCCTATCCTCACGCATCTCTCTGCTCACCCTGTCTCCTCCCTCTACAATCTCTCTCGCTTTGTGCGACGTTTCTTGCAAAGATCTCTATATTAGCGGGTATAGGTCAATACATTGATTGAGGCTGCGAGCCGTCATTGAGGTCATGACCTCCATGAAAGTCCCACATCAAATAATTGGTATAGTGTGAAACAACTAATATATCATTATTGGTTTATAACTTATTGGTTTAAATTTTTAAGTGAAGTTATTGATGGACTCAAACTTGAGTTTCCTCTTGGTGATCTCCTCGATAGAGGTATTGGGTTTTTGATGTACCCTTTTAACAAATGGTGATGGAGGTATCGGGCTTTTTACCGTATCCTCTAGAACACATGGTATTAGAGGCATCACCTAATCTGCTCATTTTGTGAATATCTCAAGAAAGGAATCTAGTGACAAATGCGGTTTCTGGGCAAGTAGGTGTTGGGGATTAGCAATGGTCCTGATGGCCTTCATGGTTTGGTTTGGAGAAAGAGATAAGGGATGAAAGTGGGTGTTTAAGATTCCAATTGAGAGATATCAATGTAGAAGGATACTTGAATTAAAAGGAAGCAAACCTAAAATTGAACTTATACGTAAGGGGAGAGATTGTTGAGTTTTGCGTATGATTGTATTAGAAAAGTCTCTATATGGTGTTGAAACTATTAATATTTAATGAATGTAGATTAAACTAAATATATTGATTGGCTTGGATATGGGTTTCCTATTGGCGAACTCCGCTAATGGAGGTATAGGTCATCCATGCCAGCATGAGGTTGGCATTGTCAGGGCATAAAAATGAGAGAGAGAGAGAGAGAGAGAGAGAGAGAGAGAGAGAGAGAGAGAGAGAGAGAAGAAGAAGAAGAAGAAGAAATGAGAAATAGTCGTTTGTGCCTCTTCATTGCAACTTAGGTTGCCACTAGGCAACCTAAGCCCCGATAGGGATAGATAGGCATAGAAGTGGAGTGCTCTAGACAAAAGAGGTCGTGCACCAGCCGCTCATCAAGAAATGAGCGACTGAGTTTAAAGTTTTATTAGGTAATATTTGGGTTGGTATGGGTGGATGAGGAATTTGTAATTTAGTTGTAAAAGAAATGACAATCTTGTAAATGGAATATTAATTTTAAGGTGTAAAGTGATCTTCAAAATCAAACTTTAATGCGCAAGCTGGTACTGTTAAAGTAGACGTATAAAAATGGTCGCACCATACTAAAACTTCAAAGAAAATGACAATATTACGCATTGTCAAAGTTGGAGAAGAGAGGATTAGGATCTTCGTTTTGGGGTTAGATGGTGTGCAGACCAACCTATAGGTTTCATGCCGACATGGTCTATGAGTGGCCAAAGTAAACAAAATCAGACTTTGTGGCAGCTTTTGTGGACCAATGCCTATTTTTTTCCGATGGAAGCCCACAATTTCTTTCCCTTTTCTTTTTTTCCCCCCTTTTTTTTGCAAAAGTGGGTCCCGCCCGTTGGGGCCCTACGAGGTCTCGACGAAGGGAACTTTTCGGTCGTGCCATGACATGATTAGCGATCACGCAATCTCACGAAGAGTAATGAAGATTTCCGAATATGTCCTATGCTTGCGCAGTGGTTTTCGGACCAATTTTTTCCTTTTAAAATTCCCCATCCCATCCTCGCTTGCATTTAAAAAGAAAAAAAGATGGAATAAAAAATTGGTACTTTGCCACATGGATTTATGGGGAAGTGATGCTCAATCACGTGAGGTGTTCCCGAGGAAGTCTTCATTTATTCATTTTTCTAAATCTCGATTAAAAATATAATATTTTTTAATTTCTTATTGCCCTTAAAGTTCAGTACAATCCACACAAGCCTTTTCCGATTAACCCTTTCTTTAATATCAGTTTTTTCAGCCGCCCCATCCGGAAGCTGTCTCTGCACAATCTGACCCTCTTCCTTGATTTCCAACAATTTTTTTTTTAAATTAATTTATTTCTGACTTTTTTGGTCTATATATATAAAATTACCATTTACGTTCTCCTTAATGGGTTTCCGATGCTTTGTCTTTCACTAAAGATTTGGACATTAAGAATTTCATGTAATAATAGTGCATTTGTTTCACAGAAAACTTCAATTTTTTTACAAAATGATTATCTATATCACTTAAAAAAATTAATTGACAGAGAAGTTTTCATTATCGACAATAATTTATGCTTAATTATTTTCATGAGTGATGAAATAAACATTTTTTTGGATTTTTTTTTAAATTTTGAATTTTTTGTGAGGTATGTGCACTCTTTATTCGATATCATTGGTTTGCAAACTAAGATCACTCTTAAGCAATAACTCTCATGAAAAGATAATTGTATTTGATCGATAAGACTTTTGTCATGTTATACAACAAGAGAGGACCAGATCAATAACTTGTCGTTTTCTGTTGACCTTGGTAACATGCTTGCGAAGATCTTGTAAAAGTGACAGACTTTCAATTATTAAGTGATTAAACTAGTACTAACCCTCACACAATCCTAGTAAAAATAAAAGTTGGAAAGAATAGATTCCGAAATTAACGGTCGGGGCCGGAGAATTAAGTAATCAAAATTTTTAGAAAGTGGATATAAATTTTTCATCATGTCTAATATTTCTAGATTTATTTGAGATGGGAGCCAATGGCCTTGGAGGTTTAAAAGAAAGGTTTTTTATTTATTTATCTTAATGTTAAAACGTAATTCGATATTATATCTTTAACCACCTCGAGAGCTCTCTCTCTTCCATCACATCTCACTCAGCTCCCCAACCACCTCTTGAGTTTCCACCGTCCCTTCTCTCTCTCTCTCTCTCTCTCTCTCTCCCTCTCTCTCTTGCTACAATGCAGGTCCGCCGCGCTCCGCCGCACCTCCTGGCGGCGCTCCTCCTCCTCCTGGCCGCCGCCGCCACGTCCCCGGCGCGTGGCCACAACATCACGAAACTCCTCGCTGGCCACCCGGACTTCTCCACCTTCAACCACTACCTCAGCGCCACCCACCTCGCGGCCGAGATCAACAGCCGCACCACCATCACCGTCCTCGCCGTCTCCAACGCCGCCATGAACGACCTCCTCGCGGGGCACCCCACCACCACCACCCTCAAGAACATCCTCTCCCTCCACGTCCTCCTCGACTACTTCGGCTCCAAGAAGCTCCACCAGCTCACCGACGGCTCCGCCCTCGCCGCCACCCTCTTCCAGTCCACCGGCTCCGCCCCAGGCTCCTCCGGCTTCGTCAACATCACCGACCTCAAGGGCGGGAAGGTGAGTTTCGCCCCGGAGGAGGGCGGCAGCAGCGACGCCGGAGCCTACTACGTGAAGTCCCTGGAGGAGCTGCCCTACAACATATCGGTGATCGAGATCAGCAAGGTGCTGCCCTCGGCCATCGCGGCGGCGCCGGCTCCGGAGCCGAGCCAGGTGAATGTGACGGACGTGATGGCGGCGCACGGCTGTAAGGAGTTCGCCGACGCGCTGTTGAATAGCTCTGATGCCTTGAAGACTTATGAGGTAATGGTATCGTACGTTTCACCCCCTCCGTATAAGAGTACTTAGTTTGAAAAGTTATAAATGAAAATTTTTGCTAGTGGACCAAAAAGCAGTACAGATAGCTGCTGCAAGGGTTTTTTCTTGCATGAAGAAATAATTTATATAATTTTCTTGGGTCTTTTTCTAAATATAATGGAGATTTTTTTTTTCTAATTTGATATCTTTAGTTTTCCTTTTAAAGCCAAATTAAAGAAACGGAATAAATTGATCTACCGGTCCTTTCAAACGTTTGTTTTTTGTCTTTTGCTAGACCACCTTATGTGAAATATTTGGGTAAAAGAAAGAAAGAAATGTAAAACGCTTGAAAAAATGGATTTTTCAAATGAGCAGATCTAGGAACAAAGCAAGTTTGGAGTTGAAGGTCAGTCAACAAACCCAGAAAAATCCAGTTTCATTTCTGGTGATGCAGAACTTCGTGGTTGATGAGGCTAGTTGATTCATCTTATTCACAGATGCCATTGATCACAGAAAACAGCAATTTCTTATGTTCTAAGCATTAGGGGTACCTGCAATGTCATCTAATTGAGAGCAAAAATCGAATCCGTTAACTTCTTGATTGAGTAAGATCAAACGATGAAGAAGAACTCATGGTTGCATTTTTGATTGCTGATCACAACTTCCAGGATAATGTCGTCGGAGGATTAACGGCATTTTGCCCGCTCGACGACCCCTTCAAAGCGTTCCGACCGAAATTCAACAACCTCTCCGCAGCCAACAGGGCCTCATTCCTGGAGTTCTTTGCGACCCCTGTGTACATGTCGATGTCCATGCTCAGGTCGAACAACGGGTTGACGAACACGCTGGCGACCGATGGGTCGAGGAAGTTCGACTTCACGGTGCAGAACGACGGTCAAGATGTGACCCTGAAGACCAAGGTCAACACAGCGAAGATCACAGGCACATTGCTTGATGAGCAGCCATTGGCGATCTACACGCTCGACAAGGTCCTGCTCCCCCAGGAGCTGTTCAAGGAGGCGGTATCGCCTGCACCAGCACCGGCTCCGACACCGGAGAAGGCGGCCGAGTCGCCAAAGGCTAAGCACAAGTCCCCACCGGCCCCACCGACATCGGTGGCATCAGATGCGCCGGCTGATTCACCAGACGGTACTGTGGCCGACCAGAAGAGTAATGCAAATGCTAGGATTTGCTGTGGGAGATTTGGCTTCATGGCACTGAGTTTGTTGCTTGTGGTTTTGGCATTGTAACCCCTTTTCTCTGTTTTTCATTTCCAGGTAAGAGTGTGACTTTTTGGTGTTAACTGGGGAAGCTAACTTCTTCTTTTGTTTTTTTCTTCGATTATTCTTTTTTTTTTTTTTTTTAATGAGTGGTGTTTGAGGTGTTTCTGTGAGCCATGAATTGTTTTGATGGGTATAAGCTTTGGTTTAGATTGTTCTGTTACTGATGGAAAAATAAGATCGTGGTTACTTGTGTTGGGAACAAAGGAATAATTTGTGAACCATGTGATGTTGTGGGGTTCATATCAAATTTAACAAAGTACTAGCAAGAAACAACGCCGCTTTTTTTTTCAGCTCAGATTGGTTATTCAAGCTAATGACTTCTGATTTATTGTCCTCTGTACTATGAACTCTTTCTAGCATTTGCTGCAATTACAACTCGGTACTGGCATGCCAGTTCCGATGAACCAGGGGAAGAAAAAACTTTAGCAGACTAAATTACATATGTATTAGAGTGAACGGGCACTTGGACAATATCTAAAAGCTCTGTCCGCTCAGTAAGGTCTTGGCATTCAGATAGACGTATTGTAATCCCCTGTCGGAAATCGACCTTGTAGGTGCAACCACGGGGATGAATTGGGAATAGTCGTGGTTTGCTCTCGCCAAGCACAAATTGGTAATGCACTCGCCTAGGTCATTATGTTGGGCATAAGGCTGAGCAGCAAATTCTTCCAACGACAACCACTGCGAAGGGGAAAAAAGCAAAGGCAATGAGGAGCAGAATCAGGCCATTTATGGCAACGTGAAACATACATGCACGATGGAACGGAACAGTTGTCTAACAACTTTGAAGTGAAAAGTTACCTGAGCAGCCTCGATCTCCAGTTCTTGTTTCTGAACGTCAAAGGACAGCGGCCGCAAAATGCATAAGAAAAATAACTCCGACTTGTTAAAGAATGCTTTGTGTGATTGCCTGAGTGAGTAATGAGCAAGTCACTCACGTATCAGAACTGTGTTATCAAGTCCCACGATCGACATATAATGAGGTTCAAAGGGAACTTAAAGAGCCCTGTTGTGGTGACTAAGATGAGAGCTTTAGAAGTAAAGACCTACTCTTTTACCCACTACTTCCTTACCTCCTTTTGATTTATTATTTACCAAACTTGTATTCCTTACTAGTTAATCTAGAGTTACCTACCTAATAATGGTTCTCTGAAAGCACTAGCGTGCAGTAATCAGCAAGAAACGAGTCCCTAACAAACTAGATCCAAACCCCGCCCTGCATCTGCATAAGTTCATCTGACTGTCATTCATGACATTGATCTAGTTTTTCTTTTTCCCTTGGTTGAAATGACTTTAATGTAGTTGAAGCTCACATAATTAGGTGTAGGGCTAACTTGAATAAACTGACTACAGAAATAACTTACCTGAACAATAGAATCTCTTTAAACTCCGTATCAATCTGGACAGATGAAAATCATGTAAATCAAGAGGCGCATTAATGGCCAATTATCATGAGAACTATGGACAGGTACCAATATGTACTTACTCCGGTCTCTTCCTTCACTTCTCTAATAGCTGCTGCTTCTATGTCTTCGTCCTGTCATAATGAATGTCATTTGATATCAGTGGACAAATCTTTAGGACGACTCCTTGTGCTGTAGTATTAGGATTCACCTCATCAACCATTCCAGTGGGGATTTTCCACAGCCCTGTTCCTCGTAGAATGCCGCTCTTTTCCTGGACTACAAGTAGCTGCCAACCAAATATCCATGACATCAAACACCAGATTGACAAAGCCGAGATATCCAAGCGTGCAATAATTGAATGAACGGACATGCTGTATATTAACTCAATTCTTACATGAGATAAGGCATAAAGTTTGCGTTAAATGACTAACAATAAGAATGTGTGTCAGATTTTCGCACCAAAACAAAAGAGAGCAAACATTTCCAACATATGATTCATACAGCAGATGTTTGACCAGCATTATTAGTGAGATATCGCCAAGGGTTTTATAATTTTGCAGTGACACCTATCTGCAAGTTGGTCTCAAATATGCCAATATTTAACCTTTAGAGCACGACTATCAAATTTCCTTGATATGTATGGCCAAAAAATAAGTCCACTGACATGTCAATGATGCCTAAGCTAAAGAGATGCAGCATCAATGAGGGTATTCTCTATTTCCTAGAGGTTTCTAGGTTTCATCCTCTGCAAAATTGAGAACGTTTAAAATACGAGACATGAACCCCCAAGCTACTATTCAACCAAATAAAAAAAAAAAAAAACCAATGCTACCATACCTCTCTTTTGTCGTTAAAGACAATTGCCCCAATACGTACTCGGTGTGAAGCATTTGCAGGCAGCGTGCAAGGACTTTCAGGAATCCAGTATGTCATCATGAGGTAACTTGGCTCAGCATGGTGGTATACAAAGCCCTCCTAATACAACCATATGTAAAGGAAATAAATAATATGTCGTGGGTGAAGCAGTATAGTAGATTAAAGCAACACAGCCAAACACCAGAATCCCTTTAAGAAGAAGGCATTACGTAGTCCAAAATCAATGCCACAATATCCTCAACCGTTTTGTTATTCTGAATGTGCTGAACTGCTAAGTGGTGAAAACAGGACAGCAGGACCAAAATTCACTATCGAAATAGATGAAATCACGAATTCTTTCGGAAGCACGATTAATCTGCAGCTTTTTCCACTACATTGCCAGCTACAAACTTATCATAATTTTAGCAATCCTATATTAAGACCATGTAATCATCAACTGTCAAGAGACTTTGTGGAAACCAATACTCAGAAGGATTAGAAAATTTGTAACCTTTATGGCACTTTCTACAAGATTCACCAGTCCAAGGGGAAATTTAATCCACACACCCTTCTTTCCCTGCAAGACGAAGAATGTCAATGCGTTTCATCAGAGATTTAAATTGCTGAAGCCAGATTTAGCAAACTGAATATCATAGCTAACTACTAACAGAGCATGAACTGCACGAGTCTAACTGTGGACAAAACAATGGTCACTTCTCACAAGCATGAATTCGGGCAATTAATCAAAACTGAAGGAGGCCAAGATTTCAGGGGTTCACGGAAGAACGACCGGGGATTCCAGCATCGCTAAATGATCGCGTGGGCAATTCCCAAATAAGC
Source organism: Eucalyptus leucophloia subsp. euroa (assembly GCA_017140325.1). Lineage (NCBI taxonomy): Eukaryota > Viridiplantae > Streptophyta > Magnoliopsida > Myrtales > Myrtaceae > Eucalyptus > Eucalyptus leucophloia. The sequence continues at coordinate 21,626,812 of CM029473.1, read as the reverse complement.
TTCAATTGCATGCCGGGGCAATGACGAACCCGGAGAGCAATCCACGCAGACTCAAGTCCAATTGCAGCAATCAAATTGACACCCCACGGAGCAAGAGAAATCAGGAACACGAAGAGGTATCAAGCGAAGAGTTCACGTGTACCTTTCTCTTCCATTCTGAGATTGAGGCCCTAAGCCTGGCACCAAAGACCTCAGGCCCCATAGGGGCAGTGAACTCCAGAGCATCCACGATGACCCCTTCATGTTGGTCGTCTGTTGAAGGAGCAGGTCATGAGCGAACCCATTCTCGAACACCTTAGAAAAAGACATTTGGGTCAAAGCTCTTCAAGCTCCCTGCAACTTCGACGCGAGCTGGTTACTAACTGCCAAAAACATGCGGAAGAGATCACGGTGAGCAGAGTCTCCGCGACCCATAATTGATGTGCGAACATTCGACTGCTTCGAAGTGGCTTATGATGAGTCGTTTTCAAAAAGCCGAGAACCCAACTATTCCAATCCAGTTTGCCAGAAGGGAAGAAGTGGGGCTCATCCATTTTTAGCAAAACAAAAAGGTTGGAACTTCAACAGAGAAAACAGAAGATGACACGGTAGCGTACGAAGGACCCTATCCGAGGAACAAGACCACAAGATGGGTCGGCTCCAAATCTTGCAGGACAGACATGAAAACCCCCCGTCCATAAGACACGCAACCGAAAATCGACAAAAGACCCGATCTTTCGCAAGGAAAAAACAAGAAAATCATCAAAGTTTAGACTAGTTTGAAAGGAGAGATCGCCGAGACGGAAAATACATGTAGGGGGGAGGGCGGCGGGTCGCCAAATTGGACAGTGCGAGCAGCTCGTGCCGGAATACGTTCGTACGAGATGGAGAAAGAAAAAGAGATGTCTGTGAGATGCAGGTGGTGGCGCAGAATATGCGGAGTGGGGCAGAGTATATATAGGCGCTGCGAATGCGGGAAAACTCCCATGCGTGCCAACCAGTTGCGTCGATGACGCCATCCCACCAACCCGTTTCGGACAACCGCGAAGGTTCTGATCTTACGAAGTAATTTCTCAAGTGGTTTTCCGACACCGATCACTTTTGGAAACATCGCTGGGCATCCATCTTGGTAGTTCCGGACTTTGCATGACCCAGAAAGGGAAGGTGACCTTTTCCACGCGCCATTTAATCTTGGCATGACGTACCGTGGTCGTCTGGGGAGCTTTTGATTGGATCATTCAAGACGGGTCTAAATAGTGAACTGAGACCGTGATGTTGGTAGACATCACTTCTCACCCGGGGCTGCGACTCGCGATGTTCAAGGAAAGAAACTCGCGAAACATGAAAGTCGCATCGCAACATATCCCCTAGGATGGGTGCTTAACAGTAATATGTTGACGTGGATAATTAACGGTTTGTCACATCACTCCAAAATTAAATGTGTAAATTTGTGTTTCATAGAAAAGCAAGAGAAATCGCTCGCATCACCGGGGCTCTGTGTTACCAACAAAATGTCACTAGACTCATTTGACCAAAGAAATTGGCCAAAAGTAGCAATAAGTTGGTCAAGTGAACCGTGTAATAAGTGGGTCTTATTGTTTGTAAATTTTTTCGAGAGACAAAAGAACATTCATAGAGGCAACATGAAAATTTACATGTTTGTAATCCAAAGGTTTTCCATTAATCTTGGATTAGGGTTGTAAAGAAATAGGCTCATATAACATTTACAAGATGTCTCCTCTCTCGTTTGGAATCATCTAACTATTTGAGCAATGCAAGCATCTTGAGAGCTTCTCCCTCCAAACAATTTCTCTCTCTCTCCAAATCCCCTCCCACGAGCGTGAGAGCGAGAGAGGGAAAGAACGAGCAAAAACTTAGGCAAAATAAGTGGAATCGACGTCTAAAATGGCGCGCATGTGATATATCGAGCCCGTGACGCAAGCCCGTGGCGTCATGGCCCCTGACTGAAAAGCCGCCCTCTCTTTTTGGGGCTCTGACGGAAAAGTGTGGGACCGAATGCGACACATTCCTGAGCTATATCATTGACGCAATCCACCGCCCCATGTCCATCTCCCTTTCGCACACTTCCAACAAAATGGAAGTCTCTTTTTTCGGCTTTGTACATCCGACGTTTCTCTCCGTACGTAATCGCGTCTGGTGCAAAGTCTAGTGGAGCTTGCACTAGGATTAGCTTAGGAAAGCTTAACCCTCCTCTCTCTCTCTCTCTCTCTCTCTTTTTTTTTCGGCAAGCATACACGATGGTTTGTGAAAATTCTCGGGGCGTTTCGCGTGTGTTTCGCCCCGCCGGACCCCGAGCGACGGCCAACTCCTCGGCCCTTCTGTTCCGGTGAGCATATACGATGATGGTTCGTGAAAATTCCTGGGGCATTTCTGTTTACCCCCATCCGGACCCCGAGCAACGGCTCACTGCTCCATATGCACAGAAAACTTTCCCTAGGTCAAGTCTATTCAACAAGAGTGGAATGGGATATTCAGTCTCAAAAGTATAAGTTGAACCAGGTCTTGTCCATGTCCAAAGGATCGCTAATAAATCGTGTCAAATGTAGATGATGGTGGTTGTTGATTTTTCTTCTTTTCTGGGCGGGTTAAGCAAGACAAGTGCAATTTACACGAATTTGCACAGTGGACCTAAATTCTAAATTCTCTGCACTTCTATTTCTTTCTATTTTCTCTGGTCAAAGATGTTTGACCCAAGTCATCGATGGGAACCCCTCCTTTGACCCCAAAGGGAAATCCAAGTTCAAGATGCCGTCCATGACTGGTGATTTGCAGGATCTTCATATTCAAACTTGAAAATGATGTTGTGAAAAGACTCCGCGCTTGTCATGTAATAATCACACTTTTTAAAAAACTTATTGGTTAAATTCCAGAAAGGGTACATTTTACATTGGTAAAAATAAGTGGCTGCTCTCTCTTTTTCGCCAGGAAATATGTGACTTTGATAAATTGGGCAGAATCATGTAATGCTTTCATTCTAGTAAGTCCTATGCCTATAATCAACCCCATCACATCACCCTCATTACATCACAATTGTTTCTCAACCTTTCCCCGTGAAACACTAATATCCCCCTCCTGGTCCTGAGCAGGACCTTAAAAGGCTCTGACCACCGGGAAAGTCCGGGTAGAGGCGGGTTCAGGTCTCAAAAAAGATTCTGACCCCATTACTTCTCCTGTCCACAACCCCCTTATGCGGGTAAGAGGGCAGCCTGGATCCCCAGCGACTCCTTCCCCCCGAAACACGGGGGCGTAATACAGGAAAATGAAAGGTTCAGGGAGTCTCATCACATCACAATTGTTTCTCAACCTTTTCCCTGTGAAACACTAATATCCCCCTCTTTTTTTTGCCTCACTGATATCCCAAGCTTATACAAGTGACTCAAAATACACCTTGGCCCTGTTTGGTAACCATCCAAACAGTGCCAAATTCTAATTCTTTGTTCCCGGAATCAGTTTCGGCCTAGAATTGCGTTTGGTAAACTTTTTGTTCCCGAGAAAGTTGGGGAACAAAATCAAGAATAAAAAAAAAGTTGATTCTTGTTCCGGAACAATTTGAGAATCAAAATCAATAAATTTTCTTCTTCCCTTTGGCCATCTCGCGACCGTCTACCACCGCCGCCACCGTCCGCCATCCGCCACCGCCGTCCACCGCTGCCGGCCGGCGGCCGCCGTCCGGCGAGCTCGCTGGAGGCTCGCCAGACCAGGGCGAGGTCCGGCGAGCTCGCCGGAGGCAAGCCCAACCACCGCGAGGCTCGGCCTCGCCCGGATCGGCGAGGGGCCGGGCGAGCCTCGTGGACGCTCGGCCCACCGGTAGCGGGGCGAGGCTTGCCCCGGCCACCGGCGAGGCTCGCCCGGCCCGCCGATGGCACAGCGAGGCCTCGCCCAACCCCGACGAGGTCGGCTGGCCACTAGCGGGGCTCGGCCTCTCCGGATCGCTCGGCCGAGCCTCGGCGGGGCTAGGCGAGCCTCGCCGGCCCGGCGAGGCTCGGCCGACGAGGGCCGGCCTCGCCGAGGGCCTAAGGCGCTCCGGTGAGGTCGCCGACCCTCGTCGGGCGGTCGCCGTCCGGCGACCAGCAAGAAGAAGAAGAAGAAGATGAGAAAAAGAAAAGAAAAAAGGAAAAAAAAGAAAAAGAAAAGAAAACAAAGGAAAAAAGTAAAAAAAATTATTTAAAAATTAAAAGAAATTGATTTGGAACGGAATTAATGAATACGGTACCAAACGCAATTCTATTCCGAATAAAAAAATTTTGGACGATTCTCAAACGGCAAAATCTTAGAATCGGTTAAAGGAATGAATAAAAAAGAATCGATTCGATCGAATCGGCCCCGGGAATAGAATCGTTACCAAACGCGCCCCTTATGTCTCAATTTCATCCATAATGGCCATTGAACGGCATGTGTGGACGGTACCACATCGGACTTTGAGTACTTGTGAGACGAAAAAAGAAGATCGATGCACTCGTGTTTCACGGAGATAATTCTAGAATCTGTCGTGAAATTATCTCTTATTATATAATATACACGTGACCAAGCGACGTTTCCATCATCAAGGGCCCAAGATTCATTAAACAAAAGTTAATTGGATGTAAGTGTATCAGATACGAGATCACTTCAATAAACAATTGGGCATGGAGTCAAATCATTCCATATCTTGATGTGCGCTGTGATTCGTCCCAACCCTCTTGCTCCTTTGTAAAAAGCGATCGACTTCCAGAAGGGATTTTCTTGATTTTTGACTGCAACAATTGACCATAACCCAAACCCTATTCTGATATTATATTGCAGAAGATCTCCAAAAAATTAAAAAAGAAGGAAAGAACAATAATACGATAAAATAAAGAAATTATGATGGGGAATGTAAATGATGGTCCCCCGGTCAATAATTCACTTTTGCAGATATGGACGTGAAGCAAATGAGCATTCACACATCCTATTTGCGCGAAATGCTTAGGACAATAACAGTAATAATGCACATACCGTGTGAACATTATCTGAAGCAAGCAAATGAATAAAGGGTTGATTGTTTAAGTGGGATTTTGTTGCTAAAGTTTTATGGGGTCTACCTAAAGTAAAAGAATTGCGATCATGCTTAGGCTTTTCGGGATGGAGGGATCCCTTTAAAAATAAAAAGGATAGAAATCCACCTAGAATAAAGTTTTATGAAGGGCTTCCATTTATTTGGGTGTATGAACATCTGACTTAAAGACTGACTTTTGACTGAAAATCTGGATAAGAGACGATTCAACTTTTATGGGTGGGAAAAGATTTTTCGATTAAGGCTCAAAAACATATTCACTGTATGAGGAAAAAAAGTTTAATGATTGCATTGTAGGGATATCAAAGGTAACCCTTCTTTTGCCAATGGTGGCCGTTACATGAGTATCATCATGCGATCCTCCAAGACAGTTCGTGGGTGGATCGATTTAGATGTCGTGAGCATGTGAGCACAAGACAGTGGGATTAAAAGGTAATTCAAGAACTTAGATTATCACATTGATAAATACCATCTTGCAAGCAGATACTGCTTTTTTGTGGTGGGGAGGGAATCAGATTTGGAGGCAACCAATTTGGTATTTTTAATTTAGGAAAGGCAAAATCGTTCGTATGTCGAATCGCTTATTGAACGACACACGACGAAGCGCATATGCTCGAGATAATTTCTATCACCATGGATCAAATTTGGAGGCAACTCTTTTGGTATCTTTAAATTTAGGAAAGGCAAAATTGTTCGTCTGTTGAATTGCTTGTCGAATGACGTGATGAAGCACGTATGTGTGAGATAATTTCTTTCGTGATGGAGCTTGAACTCAAAAGTCTTCAGCTTGAAGGTGACCCATTTAGTATTTTTAATTTAGGAAAGGCAAAATCATTTGTATGTCGAATCGCTTATTGAATGACACACGACGAAGCGTGTACGCTCGAGATAATTTCTATCACCATGGATCAAATTTGGAGGCCACTCTTTTGGTCTCTTTAAATTTAGGAAAGGCAAAATTGTTCGTTTATCGAATCGCTTATCGAATGACATGTGATGAAGCACCTATGCGTGAGATAATTTCTTTCGTGATGGAGCTCGAACTCAAAAGTCTTCAGCTTGAAACACGCTTCTGGTTCATTAGTTTGATTCTTGCGTTACCCTAAAGTTGTAGTGCTGTATTACGTGTCAACCAATAGAGTTTACAGAACGAGAATTCAAGGGCTCTGGCTTTGCTTTTGATTCTTCTGTCGTTTCTTGGTCGACCCTTCCGTGGGGGGAGTGCGGCATCTTGGTCTTCCCGGTGTCATCGATGCCAACTTTGACTAGAGAAAATATTACGTAAGGAGGAGAAAACAGTGGTGGTCAAAAGTCAAAACTGTCTCGTTGTGGACTACAGGAAGTTTTGGGACCACTGAGGATTGCATTTTCGCCAAGGGGAGTCACGGTGGTTGGGGGACTAATCGAGAAGATGAGTGGTGAGAAGGCAACACATCTGTGGAAAATATGTCCAAGGTTCAAAGGAAAATCTTGAGCAATTCATATGGCTAACCGATTAGGGTTGCCTGCTCTACTTTTGGTCGTGTCTCTCGCCGAAGATAATATCTTTTTTTAACCTCGTTGCAATTGTCCATCATAGGCTTGAATTCAAAATTAAACAAATGAAAGGAGCTAGGGGTGATTTGAAAAATTACAATTCCAATAAAAGATAAAGAAAAGGAAAAGGTTGAGATTTGCAAGATTTTTTAGATCACATATGAGTCCATGGAATTTAGCAACACTGATCTTTGGAGAATGGAATAGTTCGAAGTACGGTGAATTACTGAATTAGCAAGTAAAAGCATATACGAATCACATACTTGGTTTAGGCCAGAGGTTGTTTTTGTTATCATTTGGTCGATTGGATGCCGGCTCATCGCATCGAGAGCCAATAAAACCAAACTAAACTTGATAAACTTAAACAAAAAGAGCAGCTCACGTAAATAAAATATAGATCAGCTTAACAAAGCACGTCATTTCTATCTAAGATTCTTCTATGCAATTGGATAAGGGGTTCTGATCTCTCAGATCAAATGTCTTCGACAAATTTATGAATCGTGACTAATCCCCACTAAAGAGTTTGTCGCGCTCCTTTCCATTTTCACCACTCAATGCAAGATCCACGTTTCCATTGTATTCAAGGGCTAAAGAATTAGTATCTGTCTTCTTTTCTATCATGATGATGGACAAAGAGTTCGTGCCTATTGGTGCGTGCACAATCTCTTTTTCTCCTTGCCCGTGCTTTTTCGCAGCTTTGCCATATAGTATTCACTTATCAAATGTGAAGATTGCATAGAAAGCAATAGAATATTCGTGGCGTGCCAAAAAAAGAAGAGCCAGGGCCAAGTTGGAAAACTTCAAAACAGACGCCAAAAGGAAAGAGGAAAAAGCCCAAGTCCAACTCCACGGCGACTGGAATGGAATGGACGAAGGACCGTTGATCCAAGGCATTCAATTCAAGGACCCTTTTCTTCTACGTTTTAGGCAAAACATATATTTTATTTGGGAGAAATTACTCATGAAATTTCTAGGATTAGCACACCTTTGCCCTCAAACTTTCAACCATTGCATAATACCCTGGAACTTATAACTCCACGTTAGTTGTTCTGTTATCATGTGTAATGCACGAGGCTTTTAAGTGGTAAGACTATATTTTCATCTCGTTTTCCGAAAGTAAATTCTCTTTTATCCCTTGGATTATGTTTGGTTATCTAAATTTTAGTTAGGATAGAACTAGATGGGATAGAATAGAATAAAATTCAAGAATTTTGCTATATCTTATCTAGTGTTTGGTGAATCGCGGCGATAAATGCGGATATATTTTCATCTTATCATGTCAATTGTTTAGTATAAGCGACATATCAATATAAATGAACCTAAAAATTACATAAATGGAAATGTTGAGAGTCTCTCGTGATACTCTTCTCGACTTCATTTTTATTTGCTTATTTTTTATTATTTTTTCCTCTCTTTTTAAAATAATTTTCTTTTCTATTTCCTTTTTTCCCCTTCCATTATTCTCTAATGAAATTTTATTAAATAGTAAACTATACTAATATTCCTAAAATATGTAATATATATATATATACCTTGGATTTACATTAGAAGATAGAAATAAATTCGAATATATAAATAACATTATGAACACAAAAAAGGGAATTGTTTTTTTATTTTTAATTTTATAATATAATTCAAATAATATTTTAATTTTATTAATTTAAGAAATTTTTTATTCAAGAAAAAGAATTCCTATAATGGATACTAGAAATACAATCCAACTTTGTCTCACTTCCCCAATGAGATAATTTTATTTGGGCTATATTTTTTTTATATCCAACTTATCATGTCTCGAGCAAACACCAAATATAAGATAAGATAAATTTTCTCATATCCTAAATTTTATCTTAATTGCCAAATGTAACCTTAATTGCTATGAAAAAAGAAAAAAAAATATAGAAGATGGGAGAGAGCTAAGTTAGCTAGATACTAATAGAAGAAAAAATGAACGTCAACTAAGACATGATTAAACAAATTTGACAAATATAATCACTCTAACATAACTAAATAATATATTTTAAGAAAAAGAATACATACAAATTAAATGAAAGGGAAAGGGCGTTAATAATAAAATGGTCAAATGACAATTCGGTTAGCATTATGTATATTTAGAGGGTTAATTTTATGCAAAAAGTGATTGATTTACAAAAACATTTAAAAAGTTACAAAAGGAAATGATGTCCTCAACTCATAAAAGAAAATAACTAACCGTGATCCAACTGATTTTTAATTGGACTTTAATTTGTCCATCAATTTTTTTTTTTTTTTGCATTAATTGACCATTTGAAATTATTTAGTGGGCATCCAAATTTTTATATACGAAGTTCTTGTTTTTGAGGCTTTTTTTCCTTTTACTTTACTATGCTTTTTTTTTCTTGAAATATTTTATTAGTTATATTAATGATTTCATCAATTTCTTATAGTTATTTTTTAATCCCCATTTTCTATATATTTTTTTATATTAATGTTTTGCTCCATTTTCTTTTTTTTTTCATTTTTTAGGGTTAATACCATAAAAAACTTCAAACTGGTACACTTGTGACAAATTTATCCTCTGTTAGTTTTCATTAAATTTTACTGTCAAATTACTAAATTTGGTGACATGTGATAGTTAACAAGTATACAAATTTGAGGTTTTATAGATATACAATTTTGTGGTTGTTTGTAATATTAATATAATTTAACGAAAACTAACAAAGGTAAATTTGTCATAAATATACTAGTTCGGGGTTTTTGGTAGTCAAAAAATTAGTTTGAGATAAATTTATCACATGTATACCACTTTGGGGTAAATTTATCATAAGTGTACTAATTTAAAGTTTTTTATGATAATAACTCTCCCTTTTTTTTTTTTATGGGAATCGAGGGTAAAAGAATTATTGGGGTTGCTTCAGTGGCCACCTTTTTTGATTCTGCACCTTCTTAGGGGGCTAAGGATAAAGACATTTAGTTTTATGTATGTGATTCGACTTCCACACTTTATAAAAAGGCGGACAAAAGTTTAAGAGTGAATTGAGAGTTAGAGTATAATATACAAACAAAAAGGGGTAAAAGATAAATTCCCACAAAAAAAAATGAGATGAAAATAGACATTTACCCCTTGAAATTCATGCATCCACATGCCAACGGAATAGTGGGTCAATGGCTAAAAAAAATGAAGGTTTATGAGGATATTATATAACAATTGAAAGTTTAGAGGCAATCATGCACTATCTTTAAAGTTTGGAGAAGTTTTGTATAATTTTCCCATTATGTAAGTTAGGCCTAACTAGCAAGCCCAAGAACTTATGGCCTACCTTGGTGTTGAGTCCCCTTTGCTTGATTGATTTGTCTAATTTGGGTCCACAATATTGGTTTAATTCCTAGCATTATCAAATATTGAGTAATGCCATATAAGGCTCACAATACTTAGGGTTTGACTATCATCTCATCTTTCAGTCTAAGATGTCATTAAGGTGATTCATAAATCTAATTTAGTCACTTTTTCTAGTATATCAATAGGATATTTGAATTTTGAGACAACACCCAATTAATTCCCATTAGATGTGGCGACTCCCCTATTCTACAAACACAAAATAATTACTGGAGACATATAGGTGCGTGCTTTAGAGGTCAATTTAAGAGAAAATATAAATATGGTGATTCAAATCCAACCTTGCAACAAGAATGACTAACATACTTAGCTTACTATTTAAGAAACATAGGGGTTAAATTTAGCATTTAACTACACAAAGAGGCTTCCCAAATAATTTTATTCTAACTAAGTTATATGAAAGGGAACTCAGCCAATTCTCACTTATCAAACTCATGGGCTTGAATGCTTTTCCTTTCTTTTCCTTTTTTTTTTTTTAAAAAAAAAAGTTTGTCTTGGTTAGATGAACCCTAGATACATGCAATACATATACCCCATTAACTTCCTAGATCAGGTAAGAATCATGACAAAGTTCAAGTTGGTGTACAAAGATAAAAAATTTGCACTTGATCTTATGGGACACAAACCTTATACATGAGTCTAATCTATCTATTAGATATGCTTTGATACGATAATACATTCACCAATGTAAGCCTTGACATAAACCCATCCTCTTATGATGTCCTATGCAATCAGCTAGAATATGGTGAAAAATGGAATGGATGAGAAGGTAAGGTAAAGTAAGAGAACTATTTTTCATAAATACAATCAAATGGAAAATAAGCTTTAAAGATGACTTAGGACTCAATAGCTAGAAAACTGTACAGGTTATTGATCCTTGATGAGTGGTATGATATATTTCCAACTTCTAATGTAGAGTGTGTTAGTCATGTTAGTCATGCGCTAAACTTTGATCATTCTTATGCTTTAATTTGCTTTAATGTTAAGTTGAAGAAATTTAATAAGAAAGATTTTGGTGCAATTTTTGATAGGGTTATTATGAAGCAGTGAGAGGTCTTCAATGTTTGGCATATATTGTGGTAGTGTCCTTCTAAGGCCTTAGCTGTGGAGGAGCAAACGTTGTCTTTCCATAAAATTAACTCAAGCTTGAGGACTAAAACATAAAAAAATTTCATAAGGTAGTGAAGGTAAGAACTTCTACGATTGCTATTCGGTCCCGACCATCATGGGATGGTATAGTTCTACAAAAGCTTGAAGAGATTGTAGATGTTGCATTGAGTTTTGACAAAACCTTACTTTGCACTTCAAATCTTTTCAATACTATTAATTCTATCCCAGAATTTTCCCGAAGTTGGATTCTCATACTTTTGGATGAAGATTATTCTTGGTTCATCAGCAATTGTTGAGGAGATTAAAGTAGCTCTATGGTTCATCGGTGGAGATAAGAGTTTTGGTCCTACCCGTCCCACTTTTTTAAGGAATCTTGGCACATCATTAGTAACGACTTCACAAGCTATTCTTAGTTTCTATTAGGATTCTCAATCGCTTAGGGCGCGCATGACAAAATTTCTATTCCAGAAATTGATTTCTGGCCAAAATTGATTTCTTGATTTATTCCCCGGACAAGTTTACGAGCAAAGAAAAAACCCGTTTGATAATGACTCAAAATTTCTATTTCTAACAAAAATCCGTTTGATAACAGAATAAAATTTTAATTTCTAGGAATAGAAATTGATTAGATGACAACATAAGAAATCCTCAAATACAAAATAATAGTCGAAATAATACTAAAACAACATAGGAAATCCTCAAATACAAAATAATATTCGAAATAATACTAATACATTACAAAAGTTGAAAATACAATTTCATGGAATTTCCTATTACATGTGTTTACGTTTCGTATTACATAATATTTTCTTTCGAAAAATAAACGACGTGGCAAAAAAAAAAATCAATTGAAATTCAATTGTAGTGAATATGTCGTTATGTTTTTGCCGAAATTGATTTCACATTAATCAAATAAGTCTAATGATAGCCATGATTATAATAGTCTAATCTCCTAAAAAAGTCATAACTTCAAGTCTAATTCCAATTTCTTTCCAAATTTTGTTAAAAAAATCCTCACCATGTTCAAAAATCGTCACCAATTTTTTTCAAAATTATCAACACTAGGATTATTTAAAAATTTATTATCAAAATCTGTATTTTCATCAACACTCTTACAAGAACAACAGATTCCTTATTAGATCTATTTTCCTTATAAAAGAAAAATCGGATGAAACCCTAATGATTTGACCCCTTTTTACCGTCTCAATATGAAGTTTATGAATAAAAAAATAGTTAGCTAGATAGAGCCGTTGTCTGGCGTACTACGGAAGAGTAGGTGAAGAAAGACTCGTTAGATATGAATGTGGCAAGTTGACTATTACCATGCGTGAAATCTCTTGCGTGCAACAAATGAAGCCTTGTCCATTCAATTCCCACCATTTGGCCCAATGGTTAAGATTTTCAATCAATATTGATTGAAATGATTATATTAAAAAATTATTAAAATATTTTGGACTAAATTAACTATTTCTATTTCTATTTCTATTTCAATATTAGTGATCTAAAATATTTTGGACTAAATTGAAAAGTTGAGAAAAAAAATTTCTATTTCTATTTCAGAAACTGAGAAGCTAAAAATTTCAGCTTCTGATTTCTTCGATTTCTCTATTTCTGGAATAGAAATCTGTTTCAGAAATAGAGAAATCAGATTGCGTTACCAAACGGATTTCTGTTCCAAACCTGTTCCGGGGAACAGAGAAACAGAGAAATCGAGAAACAGAAATTTTATCATGCGCACCCTTAAGGTACCTAACTCAATAGAAATTACTCCGACTTCAAAAATATCCAACGCTCAAAAAATGGTAGAATGTAAGCCCATCTTCTTGCTACAATATGGTCTATAAGTGTGTTACTAAAAAATGGTATCCTATTCAAACTTTGATCAATGTTTTTTTTTTTTCAAAAGAGTTACATATTAGCATCCTTATCATCGCTTAAGCAATTGTTTATAGTAGACGATGATGGGATTGGCCTGCTACTAGATTTGACGATTCCGTCAAATTCAATCTGCTTTACATGTCATTATATATACCAAGATAGTATACTGATAAAGTTGTCTAGAATGATTCTTCAAACTTTCACCATAAATAGTGCTCAGAGTAAGATAAGACAACGTGCTTCAAAAATCCCTTAGCTCAAGTTGATATGATTCTCCCCTTCCTCACATGACCCAATTTTATTAGTTGGTCGACCATCTCAAACAGGTTGTCTAATAGGGTTAAGGCGCGAATAATAACCATTCTGGTAAGAAATTGATTTTTGGAATAGAAATAAATTTTTCTATTTCTATTTCTCGGGACGAGTTTCTAAGCAAAAAAATGCGTTTGGTAACGATACAAAATTTTTGTTTCGAAATAAAAATTCGTTTAATAACAATACAAAATTTCTATTTCTCAAAACAAAATTTTCCTTTTGGAGCAAGTGAGAGGTACATTCTTATAAATTTTATATGCTTATTTACCCAAATATAAAGTAAGAGTTGTTATATAGAATTTTCTAAATTTTCACACAAAATTTTTAGCATCCACTTAGATAGTCAATTACGTTCAAACAATATATTTATCAATAGTCTCCATACAATAGAAAAAGAGGTATGGACACAGAGTGCCAAAAATTGACACGGATGGACACTTAAGTGCCTAAATTAGAGCAAAATTGATCACTTAAGTGCCAATCCGGTCAAAATCTGGCCAAAATGTTGACGTGGCATTTTTCGACGACATGCTTAATCGACGTGGCAATTTTTTATTTTAAAAAAGCACACATGGAGAAGGAAAATGATGTCGCTCCATCCACTCTACCTTTGGCCAAGCTAAACGACGTCGTATTTCCTTAATGTTAAACAACGTCGTTTAGCTTATTTAGGGTAACTAGTCATCGCTCCCGTTCAGACAAGATCTGACATCCTCTCCATCGCTGTTCATAGGTCACAGTTCATAGGTCGTTGTTCGCAGGTCATCACTCATTGTCGTCACTTGACGTTGTCGCTCGCTCAGGTCTATTCTCTTCTTCCTCTCTCCTGTAGTGAAATTAGGGCTCCGACTCATTTATTAGGTCTTCAACTTGAAATTTGGGGGTCGGTTGGGAAATTTTAAGCTTGGATGATATTAATGTGAGATTTATGGCTCAGATATGGTGCTAGAACCCTATTGGAAGTTCGAATTGACAATTTAAGGTTGGCCTCGAAATGTAGGGCTCGACGTAAGGCTCGGCATAGGGCTCGGCAAGGGGAAAATTATGGCTTAGATGTGATGCTAGATATTGTGATGTGTGATTTAGGGCTTGGATATGGAATTGGGATGTGCGAAAGTAATTTTTCCAGGTCAGATGTGAAATATGATGTGCGATGGTGATTGTTAGGGTTTGGAATAGTTTTCGTGGGGATTTCTAGGCATTTTTTCTAAATTGCAATGTTGAAGTGGGTGTCATGAGGACCCATGCTTATTTGGGGGATCTCTCAATATTTTAAGGGAATGCGACATAATCAAAGTAACTGTCGTGTGGGGACCTCTATTTGTCCAAAGGGCATCTTTCCAATAAATCCTCTGACCTGTGCATATTTTTCCTCTTTCTTCTTTCCTTTAATAAAATTTATGAAAATGTAGGGTCCTCCACATGCAATTGTCTGTTATCCTTTGTGAATGTGGTTCCAAAAGTTAATTGTATTTTTCTTCTCTTGGGTTGCAGAAATGGCTCACGATAAGGATTATATTGCTATTGTTGTTTGCTACGGTGGGGATTTTGCGATTGGGAGGATGAGTGGAAGTATGAGGGGGGAATGTGGGTACTATCTTTGTAAATATAAAGAAGGAGTCTTATATTGGATTTGTTAAGGATATAGTGCTATATTTGTCTTGTAAAGTACAAAAATTGTTGTACTATGTTCCTAGGAAATGCTTAAGTAAAGTACAAAAATTGTTGTACTATGTTCCTAGGAAATGCTTAAGGGATGGTTTGAGAAATTTACAAAATGATAATGGTTTTAAGGATGTCTTATATCATTATCTTCATGGCGAAGATGCGAAAGTATATGTTGAATACAATAGTAATAGTGAGGACGAAAATGATGACAAAGATAGCACCCAAGCAGGAGAAATGAAATATGGTATTCAAGCTAGTATTAAGGTTAGGGATGAAATAGGGCATGATGGATAGGATGGGGAGGAAAAAGGGGCGCAGATGCTGTTCACCAGAGTGATGGTAACATAGGTGATGTCACCATCACTAAATTATATTAGGAAGTAGCTTAATCAAGTGATGGTGATGGTGACGTTGAAGGGTTGCTTGCTGAAAATTTCTTAATTTTAAGTGATGACGATGACAAGGAGTTTGTACAGTTAAGAAAAAAACAAATAGATTTTTTGTCAGATAGATTTACAACTTTGTAAGTAGTTGATGAAGTTTCAAATAAAAACGAAAGCCTTGCAGATGCTAGTGTTGCTGGCCAGGAGATGGATTATGAAGAAAGCATCGACAATGCTTTCCTAGGACGAGCTTGAAGAAAATCAAGGAGCTGTGTGTAAAAGGAAAAGTAAGTTTCCTTCCCATGATCCATCCGTTGCCTCTCCTACTTTGTTAGTAGTTATGAAATTCCAATATGTGAAACAATTTAGGGAAGCTATATTAAAGAACTTCATTGCTGCACAAAGAAATATTAACTTCGTTAGAAACACTAAGAACTTTGTAAAAACTAGGTGTTTGCAGCAAAATAGTCCATAGAAGATATACAGCGCATTTGTTAAGAGGAGTGGATCTTTCCAAATTAGAGCCTACCAAAAGGAACATACTTGTTCCATTAATTTTCAACACAAAATGATAATAAGTGCATGGTTATCCAAGCATTTCTTCGATCTGATCAAGCTGATGCCCAAAATGAAAAGTACTGATGTTAGGATGCTGGTGAAGGAGCTTGTTGGCATCAATATATCTAAGAATTAGTGCAAAACAACAAAGCAAAATGTGATAAAGATATTTATTAGTCAGTATGACAAGGAATATGGGTAGGTGTGGGAGTATACTTGAGAGTGTAAGCTACAAAACCCTTCGAGTAGAGTGTATGTAGAGGTGGTGGAGAAATCGCTTCCTAATAGTGGGACCAAGTTTGATAAATTCTATGGATGCTTTGATGCATGTAGACAGGGATTTATAACAGGTTACTGAGACGGATTATAGGATTGGACAACCTGTTTCTTGAAGGGCTTATGCAAGGGAGAATTGTTGGCGGTGATTTGAAGATATGCGAATAACCAAATGTTCCCACTAGCTTAGGTCGTTGTAAAGATTGAAAACAATGACAATTGGTCCTAGTTTTTGAAAAATTTGATGGCTGACTTAGAGATAACAAACGGGGAAGGGTGGCTGTTTATGAGCGACTAACAAAAGATAATACTTGATTTTGAAAAATTTAATCAATAATTTGCTTTGTAATATTAACATGTTATTTGCTTACATTTTTTACTTTAAATTATTGCAGGGATTGGTTCAGGCAGTAGCCAAGTTGTTGCCACATGCTGAATATCGAATGAGTACGTGGCACATATACAGAAATTGAGCAAAGACCTACAAAGAGGATAAGCTGTAGTTGCAATTTTGGCAATGAGCAAAGAGTACGAATATGACTGACTTTACGATAGCCAAAGAAGGACTGCTTCAATTGACAAAGGAAGGTTGTGCTACACTTTTGCACCAATACCTTGTGCAGCAACACTATCAACACGATGGTGGCGGGAGCGCCTAGTGTGGCTAGTGGTGATGGTTAGTGGCGCAACCAGTGGTGGTGGCTGGTGCAATTTTTAGAGAAAACTTACAAAAAATTGACACTTAACCGATCACATTCTTAAAAACTTGGTACTTAAGTATTCGCTTTTAACTATGGGTGACACTTAAAGTGACACTTAAGTGATCACTTTAATAATAACTTGACACTTAAGTGATCATTTTTTCATCGCGACTAGCACTAAAGTGATTACTAAATACAACTTATTGCACTCGGGTAATCACTCATGTTTATCTTGTATATATGCTAGTTTACAGCAAAACATATAAGGTGATGGTAATTTAACTTATGGCAACTCCATTCAATTTCAATATTTGCTGCTGGTTTATGTTTATATTTGGTTCAAGTAAAAAAGCCATCATAACACATTGACCCAATACACATCTATCATTATTGATTTATATTTAAAAAAAAAGTAAAAACATAGTACAAATTGCATATAATTCACCCATTCCCTTTCCTTAACCTCCCCACAAATACAAGAAATAACCCAAAATACATATGATAGCACATACAACAACAAAGCCACAATGATTTTGTGGAACAACACAAACTTTTTCTCATTTTTCAAAAAGAAAAAGGCCTACATAAAATCCAAACAATTACATTTGTCAACTCATTTTTAACTATGGCGGTCGGAGAAACTTTTTCTTATCTTCAAGTACTTTACATTTCATCATAAAGTATAATAGACAACAAAACAACACCATAATAAACGTTCGGTATCACTTTTGTTCAATTTTCATCCTTAAAACTTCATTCTTGAAAAATTTAGCTGAAGATGCTTGAGCTCGCATTAAATCAACATCTTCCAAGTCGTCCATGAACATAGATGGAGATTGATGTCTTTTATGAAGTAGATCCAATATCACTTATGTGGTTTGATCAGAGAATTTCGCGTTGACCCATTTGAAGTATTTGCACTTCGACCCTTCTTTATATCGGGTGCATCCACAAAATCTTCTTCCAGGATTGATTCGAGTTCACGATATTCTTTTTGGACTCGGTTACCCACAAAAACAAAAACTCTAGCATTCTCCTTCACTTTGGTGAGAAGAATTTGAGGCACTGCTGAAAGTTCTGCTCTCCATTTCCGATATTCAACGATGGAATTTTGGGTAAATCAAAATTAGGGTTTAAGACTTGGATTCGAGCACTTCAATAGGGATTCTGGTTGATTTATGGCTTTAGATTTGGGGCAATTGAGAGACAATGTCGTTTTGGCAGATTCGGGGCTTTTATTTTGGCCAACTATGGAAACAACGTCGTTTTGGGTGAGTTAGAGCTGAGTCAGCTATCCGGCGAGCCACGTAAGTAAGCAAAAATAATAAAATATTGCCATATAGGATTTTCGACAAAGTTTGCTGAATGTGGCACTTAAGTGTCCCACTTTTCAAAGAAAATGCCACTTTCCTAACTTTTGACACTTAAATGTCCCATCGTGCCAAGTTTTAGCACTTGAGCTATATTTCTACACAAATTTTTCCTTTTTGGAGCAAGTGAGATATACATTCTTATAAATTTAATATACTTATGAACCCAAATATAAAGTAAGAGTTGTTATATTGAATTTTCTAAAAATTTCACATAAAATTTTTTAGCATCCATCTAGATAGGCAATTACGTTCAAACAATATACTTATCAATATTCTTCATACAATAGAAAAAAAGAGATTTATATGCATTACTCTTGAGCATGATAGCCAAAGGTTCCCAAAACTCTAGTAAAATGAAGGCGGGCAACCATGTCGGTGCCTGAATTTTGGTTTTGAATTTTTAAAAAATAAGTACATTGGTAGACCTAAAATCCCTATGGATTATAGAAGGTTGAACCTTCTCATGCAAATATTCCAATCCCTTTCATACTAGTGTGTCATGTCGATTGCCACCACGGTCTACGATATCGGGCAATTGTTTAAGAAAGAAACACAAAGAAGTGTATTGGGTAATTTGCAGCAAATTTTATGAAATCGGCAAATTTTCGGCGAATTTTACGAAGTGTGATGGAGCTTGTCATAAAGGACCACTCAAATAAGAAAATCATCAAGTACAACATCACATTAATCCCTATTGCGATAGGAATCATCAAATAAAATATCACATTACAAAAGTAAAGATTGGAAATCTCTAAATACAAAATAATAGAAATACATTACAAAAGTTGAAAACACGATTTCATGGAATCTTCGAAATATTATGATCCTTTGCCATTTTATTGGTAATACTTTTTCTAAGCATGTTCATCTCAGTTTCCTCATCGGTCGATGTATCGCCTATAACCTCATTTTGTGTAGGTCCAAATGGGTACTCTAGATCTCCATATAAGGAAAAAAATTTTATCCCTCTTATCTTGATCTCGAATGTAATTATGGATAGCACAATTTGCAATTACAATAGGTGCTTGCTTCCGAATTACAAATGCAGACATGTGTCTCAAAATAAAGAAGCGATTCTTTAATACTGCAAATGATCTCTCAATGACATTCCTTAGTGAAGAATGCATATAGTTGAACAACTCTCTTGCTGTTCTTGGTCATCTTGCTCTACCCCTATAATCATTTAGATGATACCGTTCACCTTTAAAAGGAGTAATAATCCCGGAGTTGATGCATAACCAGAATCTACAACATAGTATTTGCCTATAACAACGTATTCATATATTAGTTGTGATTTATAAATGCAATACAATTTTAAAGAAAATTGATACTTCCAGAACAAGTAAATACCTAGTAGTGGTTGAGAAAATTCCAAGCGAGGAGTCTCGAGTGCTGCTGATAGCACTCGGCAATCGTTAGCAAATCCTTCCCAATTGGCATACACAAAAGTAAATTTCATATCAAACGAACATACACACATCACATTTTGAGTGGTAATTCATTTCCTGCCTCTAAATGAGATTTGTTTCGACACGTGTATAGAAGCATGAACATGAGTACTATCAATAGTGCCCACATAAACCTATCGTTTTTATCAAAGACTAATGTTATGCAAAATTAGATATAAGTACTGCAAAAGTCCTAAAACTTATCACGAAAATGCAATTGAGTCATAAAACTTGCAAAAAGTGCAATTAAGTCCTAAAACCTGTCAAAATGTTTCAAATTAGTCCTAAAATCGACACCGTCTAATTTCTTAACGGAAAAAGCTTACATGGCGCAAGCTAACGAAAGAGAGAGAAACAATTAAAAAAAGCTACGCCTACACCACATCAGCTTTTTTCCGTTAGGAAATTAGACAGCTTCGATTTTAGGACTCGATTGAAACATTTTGATAAGTTTTAGGATTTAATTGCACGTTTTGCAAATTTTAGGACTCAGTTATATTTTCGTAATAAGTTTTAGAACTTCTGCAGCACTTATCCCTTAATATTAACAACAAAATGAAACCGATGTTGTAAATGAATGTATGAAAATCCTACCTTGAAGTAAAGTTTATGGTTGGGATTTATAAGAATTTCATTTGGGACAACATCAAAGGAAGGTGATATGATAATCTTTTTTTGCAAGTTTGAGAACTACTTTCAACACTATACAACACTATAGTGAAGTATTTACTAATGGTTTGTCCCAAACATTTGAATCTCTCACATAAATTTTTATTCGAGTTCTTATGACAAATCATAAATAAGAAAATCTCAATTTTTTCATCTATATTTATATATTAACTATCTTCTAGCCAGCCTCTTGCCTTTATCAAATCACAAAAGTTGAGAAAGACGTGTCTCTCCATTCTGAAAGTTTCATATATTCTATCTTAATGTCCTTGAAGAACCTCCCTCATCCATTCAAGTCTTGACAATATGCTATCCCTAATAGGTTCTCTCGTGTGTATAAACATATCCACTGCAACAATGCACAACCATTCTATCAGTATATCAATATCAAAATCATCAAAGTTTAGTTCAATCGATTTACTTGTTGCTACTTGATCACTATACATGCTACTTTCATCCCCCTTCATCTTACCTATGCCATCACATGAAAAAGGAAGATAAACAAATATATAAATAAGAAATCTAACAATAATCAACAATAGCAACAAATTTTTCATAATTGCATCATGAAAAAGATCAAATCTCAAATATATAAAAATTAAACCAAATATACAAATCCATAGTATAGTACTCGAATCTATGCTTAAAAAGATTCAAGAAGTCCACGTCTCCTTTCAGGTAGTAATATGATGAAAGCCTCTCTCTAAGTGAGATAAAGGCATGATTGGTTCACGGCTTTTTTGTAAAGATTCTACTCTAAATCAAGTATGCCATTTAGGACAGCAACCACGACTCCTATGGAGTAGGGATCTATAGGTAATGGGGCATCTGAGGTCACAGAGCCATTTGTTGATTGACCAGTCCTAAATTTAATAATTTCTTGAATGGCTTTGTAGGTGTCACTAACATCATATGAGTTACTCTTCATCCTCTTTTTAGAATTTGGAATCATATCTTGCTTGTGTTTTTTATGATCTAAGGTAGTAGTCGTGTATTAGGTGTGAAGATTTCCTCATTAATATGGTGTTCATCAAATTCCTCTAGATCACCTATTGCATGACCACTACCACCATCACCACCGTCACCACCATTGTCATCTCTTTTCGAGGATACTACCACTTCTTTTGCATTTCCTACTGTATACTCCACAGTAGCATATGTATCACCAAACATGATACATAAATATGATATTGAGAAAACCCGTCCTTTCTTAATTTAGCCCATTCGCTATTATCCTAGAATTTATATAATAATGACATATGTTAGCAACATAATCAAAGCTTGCAATACAATATAAACAAAATGACCCAGGTAAATTGATACCTTGATGTGAGACTCCCACACACTTTGATTCTCCACAGCAACCGTATTGTTTATATTATCCCATCCAAATCCAGATTGTGACAAAAGTTTCTTGAAACTACTATACCGTCTCTTCAGTTTGTTGACCTTGTTCTTCAACTGAACTATACTAAAGTGGAGTCCCGTCCATATATTGTATTCGGCATGTGTTATTCCATCCTGCTTTGTTGTAGGTAGAGGTGGTGTGATTTCTCTTTTTTTTTTTACCTCTATTATCAACAAATATACAAGCTCATTGGTCAAAGGCTTAGTCCACTTTGCCATACAAACCTCTTTTTGGGAAGCCACTTAACCTTAACTAATTGAGCATCAAATGAGTCATATCAATTGATGTACTAGTTCAAGCGTATAGACGTTGATGTCAATATCACATCAATATAATGTTCTAGGACTATTAATGAAACAAAATGCACAAAAAAATTAAAAGAGAATCATCCTCATATAGTGTTTTTTTTTTATATATATATACTTTTTTCACCTTTTTGTTCTTTAAATATTAGTTTCATTTAAGTAAATTGAGTGATATATAAAAGCTTAGACAAACATAGATCGGTGCCTCCGAAATGAGTGTGTTGCAATTATTTCAATTGCTAGTGAGTAGTGACTAGTCCTAGAAATAAGTTACAAAAGAAATATTTTTGCTCAACGGGCAAGTACACTTGTTATATGATCATTAGGATATCAAGTCGGATAGGATAGAATAACAAGCACCCTTAGATTTCTCGTACCCAATCTCTTATTTGGTAGGATAAAATAATTGATGAAATTAGAAAAGATTAAAAAAATGTATAAAAAAACAACTTAAAAATGAAATCAGGAAAAAGAACATAAGATAAAGAAAAGCAATACTATGGACAAGCCACCGCTGGCTGCTATCGTAGGGGTCACCATTGTTGAAGCACCACCGCGGCGGTGGTTGCTTTTTCACGATGATCGTTCCGTGCCAAAGCGCACAACGCCAAAGGAAAAGAAGTTAAGCAGGGAAGGAAAAAGGGAGGGGCATGAGAGGCGTGAAAGCTCCCCATCAACCGTGGAGAGCGACTGCTTGAGGACGGTGACATCGCGTGGTGCAGCTGGTGCTCGCACGAAGTTGGATCCGCTAGGGTAAGAGTCCTCTGAGGTCAAATTTGACGGCAAATTTGTGCGTCGGTGGTCACGGGGCAATTATTGATGGAGGGGTGTTTCGTTGCAGATCAAGTCGATTTTCATTCTTCTATTTTGCATTAGGTCCTAATCTATAATAGGTGGGGGCAAAACCATCACACCCTGAGGCTGAGATTAGTTATCTAGGCTTGGATCTAGACTTATCCTCATATCTCATCCAAATCACATCACCAATTGTCCGATAAGATAATTATCATCTTAATTAAATCTCGCATCCAAATTACTATACATGCCCTTAAGGTATTGTCCCGTTGGGATTCTCAATGATGTTGGGTATCGTTATATCGTTCTCTTTAACTGTTGGAATGTAATGAAGCGAGTGAACATGATATAATAGGTTTGACTCAATAATCAATATAAGTTACTCAATGGTTAGATCATGGAAAGATAACAAGTCTCTTCTTTCTATTTTGACTCATTTTACTTAATTTCACCGTTTTGTTTATCATTCTACGAATACCCTTTTCTTTTTTGAGATCATTTATCTTAATAATGCCTAAGGTCGAAACTGCAATACTAAACTAAGCCATCCCGCCAAAATACTCTTAATTTATCTTTAATCTCGCATATATAATTTAAGAATGCTCTTTCTTTCTTTTTGATCATAGGGTAATTTGGTTCGATCGAGTCGGAATCACAATTTCACGAACTTGTTTGGAGCTGGATTTTGTCCGAGCCCTCCGACCCTACGATCATGACTCGGACGGCGCATGTATCGTACATCGTACATCGTCCATCGAAATTTTGAGCAAGACAGGGCATCGGCCCTGCCCGGTCGTCCAGCTCGACACCGCAAGCGAAGAGAGGACTGCAACGGGGCTTTTGACAAACTCTGTCGCGTATAAAGGAGGCCTTCCCAACTTCCTCGGCAACGACTCTCTCTCTCTCTCTCTCTCTCTCTCTCTCTTCCCTAGTCTCAGGTGAAAACGCAGAGCATAAACAGAGAGAGATCACCGGCCGTGTGCTGGTGATAGCGAGAGAGTTGCCATGTCTCTGGGCTACGCCGAGAAGCTCTCCTACATAGAAGATGTCGGCGAAGTT
Organism: Eucalyptus leucophloia subsp. euroa; assembly: GCA_017140325.1. NCBI lineage: Eukaryota > Viridiplantae > Streptophyta > Magnoliopsida > Myrtales > Myrtaceae > Eucalyptus > Eucalyptus leucophloia. The sequence goes on along the minus strand of CM029473.1, from coordinate 21,602,925 downwards.
GGAATGCGGGAGTTCTTCGACCCATCCCACGTTTTGCAAGAAAAAGTAGAAAATGAAGTTTTTTTCTCGCTAAATCTCTGATTTTTCTCTTCTGGGTTTCTGTTCTTTTTCGTTTAGATGAATAATCTCCTGAATCCTTCTTCTGGGTCGTTTATATTTTTTCGCCCCGTTATGTAAAACGATCCGTGCCCGCGTTGCGGAGGATCCTCCTCGTGCAATGAATGTGGCGAACTTTTGGTCAATCGCATGTGCTGCTTTGTGCGGTTCTTGATTGGCTCGACCGTCGACGATGGCATGTGCGCATGCGGTTGGTGTTGCTCTCTGTTTCCTAGTGGTCTTTCGGGTTGGCCGCCTTTGATGTTTCAATGCGAGGGTTTTTGTGGAAGGATTGAGTGCTGTTCCTGACTCGTCAGACCTAATGACTATGCATGCGTAGAATTGGTTATCTATGAATGGTGGTATAGGTCTTAGATGGCAAATGTACATGGTGAAGTTGACAATTGAACTGCTGCGATTGTTGTGCTACTGGAACTTTATTCTGTAAGCGATGATTGCGTCACGATCTGTACTATTGCCTTCGCGATTCCAGATCACAGAAGTATTGCCTTACTCAGGAGTCTCCGCCTGAGTAAAACGGGCCAAGGCATACGGAGCCTTTGTTGCCATATCCTTTGTCTTTATGTGTCAGAGCTGTGGCACTATCAAAATGCTTTTGCTTTAGAATCTTTAAGGCTTTTTGGGTGTGAAGAAACTTGAGTAGACAACAGTGAGGACTCTCTTTATTTCTTGTTGATATTACATCCTTATGCTGACTTTGATTAATGAAATGGTCAAACATTCATGAGCTCATGTTTTCTTTTCGTATGAGAGATATGCCATTAAGTCTAGTGCTTGTGATAATAGTTCACCTTAGTCTAGCAATTGGAAATGTGCTTTCCATTTCTGCACTTCCTGCCATTAGAGAACAGAGGTCTGACTAATTTGCTGATTTAGAGTTTTGCACTTCCGGAATTCAACTTTAGATCCTCATGAATCTTCTTTAGTCTAATTCTTGGCTGTCTTTGCTTTGGCAGATTGAAAAACTTGCAATGACAATAAAAGAGGTTCGAATTCTGCAATTTTACTCAATAAGACAGTGATAACCATATTTGTTAGCAAGTTGAGTAATCCTTTTCAATTCTCTTGTTCTTGCAGAGTAAGCATCTAGTGGTGTTTACAGGTGCAGGAATATCAACATCTTGTGGCATCCCTGATTTTCGAGGTCCCAAAGGAATTTGGACACTCCAGGTGAAAATTAGTAGTCATAACAATTAAATTTTGCATTTATAGGTGACAGTTCAATTCTTCCTTCTTTTCTAAGGAGGATAGAAGCACACTTCATTACAATCTCAAAATGGCAACAAGAGGGAAGAAGCATTACTTGGGACTAAAAGCACTTCGTTTTTTTTTTCGTGAGTGCTTTCTATGGATACTCACCTTTGAAGGTGTTTTTAAAAGCTTAGTATCCAAGTGGATATTTAAAATGGCAGTTCATTCTCGTAGCAAGACAGTTACTAGGGATTTCAGCAGAAGGGAGGAAAGAGACAGGAACTAGGAAAAGAATGTCAACTTCCACCTATGGCGCCAAGAACTTTTAAAACATTGGTGAAGAACAAGCTTAATATTATTAGCAGTTTTAGTCAACGAATCTCATCTAATCCTACTATCCAAGTTGCCAGATCTCAAGCATCTGATATTTCTGCACATGGTCTGATATGGCAATCAGTAGTAAGATGCTCCTTGTAAAAGTTACTTAGCAGTTTAGTTATTTTGTTGAAAAGTCTCCATTTGTTGAGTGCAGCGTGAAGGCAGGCCATTGCCTCAAGCTTCACTTCCATTTCATCGAGCTGTACCAAGCATGACACACATGGCTTTGGCTGAACTTGAGAGGGTTGGCATTTTGAAATTTGTCATTAGTCAGGTAAGGCTAGGTTTTTCATATTTTCACTAGTGTATACTTTTCAATAAGCTGTGGCAATGAGAGCTCGTTTAGTTTGAGTTTTTGCTTTTCCTTAGCTACTTTCAATGTTCTTAAGAATAACTGGTGCCTTAAGATGGTCATTTCATGTCATGGAGTTTTATTAGAAATACTGGATTCATCACATAATCAGTAGAAAATTCTCATTAATTGATACCTGTTGTTAGTTTGTGGGTATTCTGAGCTTTAATTTCTAATTCAATCTTATCTTGGATATCACAAATTCTAGAATGTCGACGGTCTCCACCTCCGGTCTGGAATCCCAAGGGAGAAGCTTGCTGAATTACATGGAAATTCATTCATGGAGACTTGTCCTTCCTGTAAAGCTGAGTGAGTGATATTACAGTTGTGGTTGCAAGTAGTTGTTTTCCAGTTCCTTTGGGTCCTCACAGTGAGCTGTTTTGCCTATGTTTCTATGTGCATTGCCTTTTGTTAAAACTTGCAGCATATCTACTTTTGTGAGTGTGGAACTGTAGTTATTCGGCACATCAAGTATGGTATTGCCCCGAAAAAATGTAGCCATGAAGATAAGGAAACCTTTATGTGTGAGTCAGGGCTCTGTTTGCTGTGAAAAGCTTGTAAATAACAACTTAGTGGAGACAAGTATTCATTTTCAATATGATAAATTCTGCAGAAGCTCAACAAATTGAAGTCTATCAGTAAAGGCATCAGAGAATTAGGAAAGTATGGAAACTATAAAGACTGCATGTCACATGAGTTGGTCCATCCATCTGTGGAGGGCTAAATCTTCCTGACATGAGTTAAGTTTAGAAGCTTACATCAGTTGAATTAGCATTAATGGCCACTGCAAGTTTAGTGACTTTTCACTTAACATAAATTTTCATCCTGTGGAGGCCTTTTGCAGTCTGCATTAGTTATTACATTGAAGACGCAAACTTTGTATCATCTGTTCTTTTTTGCACGTACTTGTCAATTAAGAAGCGTTAGTTCACATATGAAGGTACTTTCGAGACTTTGAAGTGGAGTCAATAGGACTGAAGGAGACTTCACGTCATTGTTCTGATGCAAATTGTGGAGCAAAGCTTAGAGACACAGTCCTTGATTGGGAGGTACCCTATGACTTTTTTGACTTGCATTATTTCACTTCACCTATTAGTTGAATATTATTCTTCAATTAAGAATAACAGGAACAGCAGAGTTAATGAATATAGCTGCTTACCTGTGTCCCTTTTCACTGTTTAATGTTCTTTGAACTTAGTGCTCATTGAAGTTGATAGTTTCATTGAAAAAGAAGTTGAACCAAATTTAGACACGGTCTGATTGTTTAAGAGTCCATCCGAAGGCATGTTTTTGTGTTGAAGGACAGTGATACTAAAGAAATGTGCTTAGTACCATTGAAAATAGCCAATGCTCATCTTTGGACAGGGACAATTAGGATAGTTCAAACGGCCATCCTATATTGGCATTGACTTGGTTCTTCTTTCTTTCTTTACCCTCCTTTGAAGTGGATACCTTATATCATAAGTAGTTTTAGCAATATGTTGTCTATGGAAAATGTTGCAACCATTTCATGCCACCACGCACGATAAATATTTGATCTTACTTGTCAGTTCTCTTGATGTGGTTTAGAGTAGTCAAAAGGAAACAGGGAGTTTTGACACCTGTATTTTTTCTTATTATACTTATGGTGCTGAAACCCAGTTTCTGTATTAGGATGCTTTGCCCTCAAAGGAGATGAGCTGTGCAGAGAAGCATTGTCGAGTTGCTGATGTTGTTTTGTGCTTAGGAACAAGGTAATATTGAGGTTGCCTGGTCATGGGAACTGTTTATCTAGTTTTGGTTACTTGTTAAATTTAATTAGGAATTTATCTCTTAAAATCATGGCAGATTGATGAGATTTGTATTTATAATTGTATGCTGGTCTTTTGACTATAGCATGACCATGATCTATCAGCTTAGTAGGTAGTGTATAGTTGACATCAGGAGACAGCACATTAGAAAAATTATGTATTCATGTATTTGATCTTATTTGTGGGGAAGGTTCAGTTGTTGTTGGTTGTTTTCATCAACATGGGTTGTCTTCAATCAGAAGTATATTTTATCCAATATTTTTTCTTTCCATTAAAAATCTACTTCATTGGTGTGTCTTTGTTTTGTTAGTTTTCCTCTTAACTTGTCTCAAGTATGGTTGCTCTATGACCTATGCAGTCTGCAGATCACTCCTGCTTGTAACTTGCCTTTGAAATGTCTACGTGGTGGAGGGAAGATTGTGATTGTAAATCTTCAGGTGCTTCTTCTTTCCAATCAAAGACAAGATAAAGAGCTAGATGACATGCAAAAGACGTTAGAAATTATAAATGATTTTTTATACTTATAGATGCCAGAAGCTGGTGAATAGGTCCAGAGTGTTAATCTAATTGCCAACGAAGCAGGATGCCTACTTGTATATCTAGTTTCTCATCCCATATGTGGCAGGGATTAAATTGTCAGGATTCAAATAAAATCATTAATAGTCTGGTCAATATTGTAACATCGGCAAGGACTTCAGATCGTTTCTTGATGACGATGCTTTTACCAAACGATTGTGCTTTTTCCCTCCCAACTGTAAGAAGCAGATGAATCAGGACTAGAAGCCACAAGTTTTGATGTCATTGAAGGAGAACTTTGGCATTGCCATATCTGTAAATTTTATGGGTTGGCAAGTGAGAAGAGTGAATCAACGAAAGAAATGTTCGTCTCTATTCCTTTCTCATGGAAATTGATCTATGGGTTGTAGCTATATCTTGCCTAATCCACTGAATTCTGCGTGTTAACTTGTTTGTGTTACTGGGCACAACAAAGGCCATTTTCTATATATCGTGAGATCTTGGCTCTATATTATTAAACTCTGACCTTGCTGACTTATAGAAGCATTCCATCGAGATATAAAATTAAACATGGAACAGACTCGATGAAAGGAGATGGACAAGATCAAACATACCGTTAGTTGATAAAGTTCTAGCATTTTTCATATATCAACTCTTTAGTGAGCTTATTTCTGTATTAAACACATTGGCAGAAAACTCCAAAGGACAAGAAAGCAAGTTTGGTGATCCGCGGATTTGTAGATAAGGTACTAAATTTTCGCTCTTGGGTTCACAGAGATCTCTGTGTGATCATCTTCTATCCTCGTGCAGCCATCACCTGTGCTAATCCAATCTGGATGATTTGTTGGAGCTGTCATTTAGATATTCTGTTAGTCTACCCACATGAAGTTCATTTTCTCTTAACATTGCGAACCTAATGCGACACGTCCTGGTGTACATGTCTTGTACTTCCTACTGCATTGGGAGAAAAAGTGCTTATGAGTTTTGTGTGCCTTATGGTTACATGATACCAAGCATCTGAAACTTTGTTGCATCTTTTAGGCCTCAGAGTAGCTTGACTTGCTATCTACACCATAATTTTCTTTTAATTTGAAAGAGCACAGGTTATTGCAGGTGCAATGAACTTGCTGAATATGCAGATTCCTCCATTTGTGAGGATTGACTACGTCCAGATTATTTTAACTAAAGCTTTAAGTGCGGGTAGGTATTCATTTTATGAATCCTAGTGACAGTGATGAGGTATTATACGCCCCCTTTATGGCTCATTATTTGCTCTTAGGTTGGCAGTACTACTAAATTCAAGTGTGGGATATTTTTTAATTTAACAGCGACATAGAACTTCTTTTCATCTATCTGTATATGTATCTGTTGCATCATTTTCCCTCTTTAACTTAGCTAGGTCTGGAATTTCATACACTATTAGGGAGTCACCTTCAGCTGAGCGTAGCATAGCTTTGTGATGAATTTGATGGATTGTTGCTACATCTTCATATGGTGACATTATTAAAGGGTCTATTATTCTGTAATGTTGATTTGTTGGTTGCATAACAGATGAAAAATATTACAACTGGATGCTCAGATTGTCTAGCGTACATGGGCAGAAAGCTCCATTGCCATTCATCAAATCAGTTGAGGTGAAATTTCATTAAAAAAATTTGAGTTAAACATTTACCTCTACAAATATTTTCTGATTTCTGGCAAAGTCAGAGAAAATTGTACACTTTGAAAAATTGGTTCTCAGACTACCCGATTATTTATACTTGCTTGTGTTGATTTTATTTATTTATTATTATTTAGAAAAAATCTTCTATGTGTATGATCTACTGTAGTTGAAATAAGCAAATGTGGAGTTGAATCGCAAAAATCTTCTTTGCCTGCAATTGCTTAGCTTGAGATGGTGACTGCACTGCTTCCACTTGCTTCTTTCTGTGGGGTCTATATTGATGATATTTTCAACCTTCACAATTTCTTTGCTTTGTTCTCAAACTATTGATGTCTTCAATACTCTTAATTAGTTATTGAAGCTGAGTAGCTGGAGTGGGTTTTCTATCAAGTTGGGACTCTGTGAAATTGGACTGTTTGCATGCCCTTCTGAAGGCTCATCACAGCTTGACTGATGGATGTTCTTTCAACATTCCAGATTACTTTTTTGGATGAGGAAAAATACAAAGCAGCTGTTCTTCATGAGCAACCATTTCAACTGAAAAGGTAAGTTTATGGAAATATTACTGACTTTTTTCTGCCTCCCATGAAAAATGAGAGAACCTTCATTGATGACGTTTCATGGTGATGGCTAACGTGGTAGAGGGCCATTTTCTTTTGCAAATTAAAAGAGATCTTCTACTTACTCTACTCTGTTAGAGCAGTATGTCAATTGCTTGGTCACTCTTTATTTATTTATTTATTATTTTTTTTTTGGGGGGGGGGTGGTAGCCTTTGTAAGTGCAAAAATTTGAGTTAAGAAAAGAAAGGCTTCAAGGTTGCTTTTCTTTGAGAGGCAACAATGCAACAGCGATGTGAGTTAAGTATTCATGAAAGAGGGACCTGAGGTGTTTTTTTCTGACCAATAGACAATCCAGATACATGGTTCACTCTGTTAGCCTGAGTTCATATAATTATTCTCTTCTAATGCTTATGTACATTTTAAATCAGAGTGGCAATTGCCAAACTCATCAAACAAGCGAAGAGATTTGCTCTTGATTTGGAAAATATTACCTGAATTATAATAGAATATGAAAATTTCATGTGATCACTGTGATTGGTGTTCCTGAGATTTAATGAGCATTGTGATAGAGCATGAACAAGTCATGAGTTCCTTGAGATACTTTACCTGAAATCACAATATTTCCATGGCGATGGGACCGAGTAGTGCTAAGTGAGGAAATTTCTCTTTAATCACAAGAATGCAAGATGTCTTGACATAGCTTCTTGTTCTTTGATTCCCTTGACATTATTCTTTACTTATGTGCAGGAGAACAGAGAGGACGAAAGTATTTGAGATGGTCTTGAAAATTAATCTCTCTAATGGATGCGGCTGTCTGTGCAGCCAGATTAATATCCCTTTTGATCCTAAGGTAAGAATCTTGAGCAGCTTCACTGACATTCCTTTATCAGCTATACCTGTCATCATTGTCAATTTAAAGGTTGTGAAAATAAGTTCTGATATATTTATGGGCATGCAACCCCTTCCGTGAGGCTTGAAATGTCTTTGAAGTAGGCTGCTATCTTTTTTACCCTTAGGTCGTTGATCAGGTTCCAAAGTCATTCTTTTTGGACACACGTTAGAAGCCAACATCCTTGTGTTGCAATCCTATAAGTTTTCCTTCTTGAATTGTTTGATTTAAAATTCCGATTCCAATGAAATCTTGCTTGCTTGTTGGCCAAAAAGAAGAGAAAAGGAAGTATCTTCCTTGCTCGTATCAAAGTGGAAAAAGAAACAGTGAGCTCTTTTCTTGCAAGTTCTTTGTCTAGTAGTGCACCATCTTATCAGGATCAGCAACCTAAGGAAGGACATAATGTTTCAGTCACACAGAAAATATGATGCCTGTCCTCACTCTCTTGTCAACGGTGCTGTAGTAATGACTTATCACTCGCAGGTTACAACTGATTGTTCTACTCCCGATAAGGACGCAGTACTTCAGAAGCTCAAAGATACAGCAATTCAAGGCCTGTGCTGCGGTCAGAATGCCATCATCGAAAAGAAAATCAAGTCGGCCCCCAATGGGGAGATCAAGTCGGCCCCCAATGGGGAGACCTCCACATTTGCCATCGTCACCAACATCATCATGCACAATAAAGCCTCCAAGGCGTTTGAAATTGAGGCGATAAGCAACAGGAACAACATCAAGAGGCGTAAAAGAAGCGCGAAGCAATGAATCCTCCCGGAAGCGATCTAAGACGAAAGGATCGAACTAACATTAGCCATTTTTTGGGGGAATAGATAGAAACTGTCTCGTGGGATTTGTAGATACGTCTTTCTTTGGAACTGACCATGTAAGTCTCTGTGATAGGACTGAGTGAATTTTGTTAGAGACTGCACTCAGCCTTGCTTGCTCTGTAAATGGTCCTTTTGGGCATGGCCAAAATAACTTTTTGGCTTACAACTGATTTACACCAATCCTATCATCTACAATATAGCGAAGGAGGACTTCCGATTCGTTCTGTTAAGCATCATACGTGATTCAAATGGTAAACTGATAACGTTCCGGATCATTGTGACGGTGTTTTTGAATATGCAGTTTGGTAATTAATCCTTATTTTGCTGTATCATCCATGATGTTATGGAGTTTCTGTCGAGCTAATCCAGCTTCGCGTGGACAAATGAGAAACGGGATTATTGATGACAGGCGCAAGAAAGACTAGCAAATGCATGTGCTGCGTGAATGACATGATTATGTGCTGGTCTTAACGAAGTATGGATCCGTTAGATCGAGTTGGACATAACCACTCTCCTCCGAGTAACTGAATTCGGACCGCAATTTCGACGGGTTACGACATATGGTGTTGATAAAAATAATATTTCAAAGAGGTGAGAGGGTGGTGGCATGCAAGTAGCCTTCTAAAGCCTAGTTAATTGTTGCGTGGAAATGGAGTACGTGTGCGCTGCCATGTAGCTTGCGATGAGATGGTCTTGGAAAAATAGATTGGAGGTAGATCCCGAGCCGGGTTCTTTCTAGTTATAGAGCGGAATATTACCAAAAAGATCTTAAATTTATTGTCTGAATGTCAATAAGGTTATAAAGTTTCAATTTGACTAATTTAGTTTTAAGTTTTTTAACTATTTATTAATGTAGTCCTTCCAAACAAAATTGGCTTGCGTGGATTTATGGTCGTTTTTCATGACACGACGGCATTGATTTAAGATAATTTTTATAATATTTAATAATTCTTTTTTTACCTTTTACTTTTCCTTATTTCCCTTTATCGGTTCGCGGCCTTAGTGATGGCCAGCAGAGGTCAATGGCCATAGGTGAGGGTTGCGATGTCCTTACTTGATCAGACCTAGCCATGTCACGTAGGATAGTAAATGTTCACATCAACGTTTTTTTGGCAATAATTGATTAGTAGTACATTGGCAAATCATTAAAAGGTTTATAATTAATTTGACCAAATTAAAAAGTTTAGAATTGAATGATACTGGTATAATAGGTTTATGATTTTTTTTTCGGGTAATTATCAAAACAAAGAGAGATAATAACTTTATGCACCTCACAAAACTTCGTAACCTTAGCGGGCTAAGTACTCAAGCTTCTTCGCAACGGTCTCTACTATAGTTGGACCCACCGTCTGTTGGTCATTGAATTTTGTCTAGATTTTACTTGTAGTTCCATTTAGGGTGGCAGTTCAAAATTTCACCTAGAACATGAAATCTATCACGACCAGATCCACATTTTTATGAAACTTGGAGCTTACTCAAAGATATCTTGAAATCTAGAACTTATCCTGTCACAAGTCTCAAGATCTAATAGATTCCTTTTTTATGTTTCATTTTTAGTCAAGCAAAAAAATGGAAGTTTCTCATTTTTTATTAGAATTAATCCATAAAAAGATGAATGCATAAAATAAAATAAATAATAAAAAAGTTCAAAATACGTATAGTAAAACCTACATTAAGAAATTTTAGTTATCAATCATTCATGAAATATTGCTTAAAATTTTAACCTGAAATCAAATGAAACAACAACATAATTGATTACTTAATGATAGTTTTAAATTAAGATTTCAATTAATTAAAATAAAATAATTATCAAAAAACCTCACCACATATATTCATTCAACTTCAACTTGTAAATACTATTTACCAATGATAATATTCTCATTAAAAGAATTATATCTAAGAAAAAGAAGAGGTTAAATAAAATGTTCAAACATTAGATATAAAAGGAATTACAATATAAAAATATAATCTCTTTTGTTCTCGGTTCCCCTAATTCGATTTATGGTTCCTAAAAAAATGGAATCGAGAATTGAATTAGTACATTGGAATCAAATCAGACCGGTTTCTACCATTCTAATTCTCCAATTCCCGATTCTATCTTAAAATTATGCTCACCCCTAGTCTCATTATCGATTAGCCTCTGTCGACATCGCTCGTCATCGAGAGTGCATATGACAACTATTCTATTTCTATTCTAGAACTATTTTTATGTTTTAGTCTTGTTTCTAAAACAGTAAATCCACTTTGCTGATTTAGTTTCATTTTTCTATTTCCTAATACATTTTTAGTTCATAAATAGTTTTGAAATGTAATGCCAAGATAAATTATTTACTTCTATTTCTAGAATAGAATCGAGAAATAAAAACTCTTCTCACTACTCATCCTCTCTATTAGTTGACCACCCACCCATCATTGCCGCCCCCGCCGCCATCCACCATAGCCTAAGAGAGAAATTTTGTGAATTCTATTCCGAAAACATAAATTTGGCGTCATTATTGATCACGTATTTTTACTAAAAACACCCATCTAGAAATAAAAATAGAAAAATATATTTATCTTCTAAAAAATCAATTTCTAATTAGAATGGTTATCAGTCGTACCCAATAATACCCAACTTGTCCAGATTTGATAGTGAAGCCATCTAATGGTGAAGTTCAAGTCATCCAAATATGAAAATTAGACACTTGCGTTGCCAAGCACCTCTAAAGCTTGTCATCAACAACAGCAAGCCCCCCTCACAGTGAAAGTTGAGCACTGTTTCAAAATTTCAAATTAAAAAATCTTTAACTTTAGGTTCAATCTCAATTATACTCCAAATTCTTTTGTTTGATTTCACTCTACTCCCAAATCTGTGACATGTCCAAAAACCATCACCAGTTTCTTTAAGATTATCAATATCAAGAAGTGGTTGTTTGATAGATATGTGAGAGTGTTGTGAGCACGTGTTTCGACAATGAATTTCTAATCGCAAAAGCAAGGGGCGATTTTTGACTCATGTGCAAATTTGACGCTAAAATAATAATAAAAAAGAAGAAGAGATTTTTGTAAGACCAAAAATCTGGGGCAAATTAGGATTGGACTAAAGTTGGGTTTTTTTAAGGAATTAAGTCCCTTTGAAACTCGTCTTACAATCGATGCAGCGTACTTTTAACACTCGTGTCATGTGTAAGCCTGTGGGGGAGCCGCACTTGCGCATTAAACTGGAGCAAATCACATGTTTATTAAAAAAGCCTCCACAGGTGATATTGGATAGTTTAACAAATTGAGCAAGAGTTAGTCCCTAAGTCCTTCTACGGAGAAGTTTCTTTCCCGAAAAAAAAAAAAAAAAAGGAATCTTTTTATCTGTGGTCTTTGTATCAGCTATTGATTTGAAGGAGCTTCGTTCGATCCAAAGATGTTTGATGTCGTCAAAGGCTACAAGCTCGAAGGTTGTTTGTGCTCTAATCATAGCCAGTAACATTACGATTGCAATTGCGAAATAGGAAATTTCTCCCATCTATTCCTCTTCTTTGATGCTTTCTTCAAATCAAGTCTTTGTATCTTTAATTTATCTAATCGAGTCCTTCTACCTGCACGAATTTTTTAATGCTGGATTTGGTACCGGAGAGAGATCGATTAGAAAATTTGCACCAGTAGAAATACTTGATTAGTCAAATTGAAAATATAGGGACTTGATATCAAAAGTGTTGTCTTACATATTGATTTGGAGGGAGAAGTCTATAGAGCGCGACCACCTAGATTCGTTGCTTAGGGGAAGTGATCCGGTAAGGTGTAGACGGTATGTTCGATCGATTCAACTCTGCAGTTTCGGGATTTGGTCTCAAACGTTGTCGTTCAGATCAGTCTGTATTCCACCGCTACCATAGGGGGAGATGATGTGGTTAGCATTACTCAACTAGAGGCTCATCTCCGTTCGTGGATTAGCACCAAAGTTCTGAGG